>RSEF01000002.1:42385395-42427754 GCA_003993805.1 Himantopus leucocephalus
TTTGTTCTAGGAATGGGTACTTTGACTGGTCATGATGAAAGCTGCAATCATTATTCTAGTATTGACTTGAAGAACTAATGGCACTGAAGGCTGGGTTCGAGATCATTAAACACTGAGTCTCTTAAATGGCTTACGATCTGTGTTTATCAATAAGACTGAGTTATCATCCAGATGCCCAAGTTTTGCATGGATGTCTCTTTACCAAGCTGCGCTACAGATTAACTCTTTCTGTAGTTATAAATACTGTATGCAGTAAAGCATTTTCACTGTTCAGACTAAATATTATTGTAAATGCAAAGTGAATGTTTGATTTCTCAGCTGCTGAATTCAGAACTTTCCTACATGATGGAAATTCATTTTGGCAATGCAGGTTAAGTAGGAGTTATGGCAACTCACCGTTGAGCTGAGTCCATAGAGCTAGGTACTTCAAATATTGTTTTGTACTCTGAATTAGNTCCTACATGATGGAAATTCATTTTGGCAATGCAGGTTAAGTAGGCGTTATGGCAGCTCACCGTTGAGCTGAGTCCATAGAGCTGGGTACTTCAAATATTGTTTTGTACTCTGAATTAGTAACTGCTACATGATTACATTTCCTTGTCATGTCAGCCTTTATTTGAAATGACTTGGACAATTAAATCAATTATACAGCTTACAGTGATGGCTCCTTTGTTCATCAGTCCATACGTGTGGTTTGTTATACAATATTTCTACCTTTTACTGTACTATTGTAAATTAACTAGAATATACAGTATTTTTTTTGTGAAGAGTGAGGAGAGGTACCAGTATAATCAACTTTCTTTCTGACTCACCTAGATCTGGATAAATCTTAACCTCACATTAGTGACACAGTTAACTGCACCAAGATTTTCAAGACGAACTTTAATATTTGGAAGTGTATGTATTATAAAATCATTTTGGCCTCAGTCAGATTCAAAGGACAGTAGTTGGTAAATGAGTTTGAACTCTAACTAAACTCACTTGCATCTAAATGTGCTGACAAAATGCTAAATGTTTTCATATACTATTTTAATCTTCCTATTAGGTAATCTTAACTTTTAAGGTGGTCATATTGCCTCTAAGAGTAATTTGCATGAACCTGGAATAGACTTCTCTGGTTAAGTTGTCCATGTAGGAATTGTGGAATCAAACCTAAATGTAATAAATCCTTTCATGCAGAAGAATTATGGACTGTTCTCCGTTCAATAGAGTAACTATGTGAGTTTAATTAATGCAGCTTCTTTGATAACTAGGGATTTTTCTTCTTTTGTAGTTTTTTTTCCTTCCTTTTTAATTCATAAATAATTTAATATTTAAAATTAGAATAGTGGTTGTCTGTGGTCAGATGCACAAGAAGTCAGATAGATGTTCTCTTCACTGATAAAGATGAAGACTTGCAGAAACCATCTGGACTTTGATTGAAAAGAACCGTTACAAGAACTGGGGAAGCACAACGATGAGATTTATAGCAGACATAGCTACAGCATTTAAGCAAAAACCCTTTTGTCATTTTTCGCTAAATAAGATGACAGTAAGATTTATCAAGGGAGTGCTGAGTTTAATTGTAACATGGTCTCATTACAAACAGTCAGATAAATTGTGTGCATCAATTATGAAGCAGAGAATTGCATAATGACCTTTTTCTTTAATTATCTCAATTCTAAAACTCTGTCATGGGATGTTTAACCAACCTGTCTCTCTGTATTGGATGGTATGTGATATAAATTTGTTCTGTTTCTTAAGTTATAATTTTTGGGTGTCAGTATAGTCATTGAAACAGGGCAACAGTGTGTAAGCCTGTGATTGAAGGTGTAGTTAGCATGGTTCTGGTTCAGCTTGTTTAATTGTCTCTGAGTTTATGGTCTGTGTCTGGCAGAGGTTTTGGGAAACGGTGTGAGTCTTCTGTTGATCAATATCCTGTCCACTCCAATAGCTCCTACTTCCAAAGCAAAGCAGGCATACAAGCTCCTAATATCCTTCCTTCAAACTTTCATGTGAAAAAGTCATTTGATCTTCACAGAAAATGAACATAAAGGAAAAGAAACATAGCTGAAACAAATCTGCTTTTAAATTGTGCTGAATAGTTGTGGAATACCTCTGTCATATTCATCCATCTCTGCTGACTTGCTGCTAAAGGAAAACTTAGCGAATGTTGGAATTTTTTTGTGTCTTGTCCTATCTTTAAAAGAAGCACTTTTAAATCATCCTTTACACATCACACACAGGCTTGAACAGACAACCAAGTATTTTTATCCAAAACTCATATACAAATACACAATTTGAATATTTTTATTTATTTTGCATAGACTTACAGCACTTAAAAATTTCTGAGCTGATGAGTGCTACTCATAGTTTTGTCAAAATTTGTTCTTTTAGGTTGTACGCAGATTTGCAGGTGGTCTACTCTGTTGTTGCAAGTGCCCTTTGCTCCTAAAGAGTCTAAAAGGCTCAAGGTTCCATTTTTCCCAATAGGTCTTGAATTTGGCTTGGATGTGTTTTCTTGTCTAAAAATTGTCTAAATTACAGAAGTAAATAAACCTTGAACAAGGATATTTTAAGATATGTTTGAAGAGGAATTTTGCTTTCTGTAATAGGTAAATGTTAATTATCACTTGATAAATATTACTGAAGGATTCAATAAAACACAGATGATATTGGACAAAATTATGTTGCTTGATCCCTAAATATTACAAGGAATTTTTCAATAAATTATTTGAATATTTCCCTTAGTCTACTAGTTTGGGTTTACAGGTGCATTGTTCTTCATTTGATTTGAATTTCAAGCTCAAGAAAAACAGAAAATAAAATTCTGATTGTATCTTCCGGAATCTGATGCTTTACTGTTGTACTCAAATTCAGCAAAATTAGGCTTACAAGCCTTATCAGACACAGCTGATGTCAGTGGAAAGATTGCCTCTTATTCTAGCTGGCACTGGACTGGGTTCTTAGCAGTAAATTGTTTTCTGCTATGAATGTTAAAGTAACCAAAAATATTCTGGGTTTATTTTGATGTAAATGACAGCAGAGTTTGGCTATCTTAAATTTTTCATAAAATCATGATATGCTTGGTAAGCTCCAGTGTATTCCTGTTCGTAATGATATTCAAACACTCCTGTGCTCCAAGAGCCTCCTGCCTGCCTTTTCTGTCCTTTCAGTGTTCCATATTCTGTTTCGTGCAATTCACAACAATTAGAATTTAAAAAAATAAAGTCTTTGCATCACATAATTATATCTTAAACAATAAGAAACCCAGGAGTAAATTAATTTGATAGCTACAGATGCATTTGGGATGTATGATCTGCAGGTCTTACTCTGTAACACTGTCATTAAATTGCATTGCAAGCATATGATTTAAATTCTTTTGGCAGTGTGGGGATTTAGTTTTGTGTTGACAGGGGGAGCAGCATGTCAGTGCATGAATGGTAATGATACTTATTCCCTAGTTAGGCAAATAAAAATGACAGGCTAAGTCAAGCACTGCACTGAACCAGAATGCATTTTTAAATCACATATTTGATAAATGAGAAAAGTCTGTTTTAATATTACCATAATTTATTGAAAGACTTTAATTAGATTTTAGCAAAATGTGAGTAACCGAAGCAAAGTCTTAAGAACAAATTGATCACTTAATAAACCTCAGCATTGTCTTTAAAATACTGAAATCCTAGCAGTATCAGCCATAGTATTTTATCCCTTGGGTAAATAAAGAGTAACGTAGCTGAAGTTTTTGGAATTTCATGGATGAAGAACTCTTGTGACAGTTAAGGCTGAAACAGACCTATTTTTCCTCTATTTTATTTTATGAATTCTGTCCCTCCCTTCCTTGGTCATGAATAATATATCCCTGTATGGGGATTAGGCATATCAACCTGAGTTTTCCATTAAAATAATTCATTTTTTCTCTTTAAATTTATGAATATTTATCAAGGGATTCTGGGTTAGTTAACAGTATTTTCCCTTAATACATACACATGAATCCACATGCACATAATTCTGAAAAATGAGAGGTATCTGTCTTGGGACTAGACTGCTCCCAAGCTCCTACTAGCAAGCTGTAAGGTAAACATTCTTTAATAAGCAATGGGCAAAAAATAGTCTTTCCTCCCTCGATGTGAAATGTAGACAGATTCTTCCCATAAAACTTCTTTTTTCTCACTTCAAGTTAAGGAAACACAGGCAGAAAAACTGTATGAGAACTTCATATATTCTCTGGAAAGGATCTCCATGCTAATTTAAAAAGACCATAAAGTGTTAAAGTTGTTGGTGTAAGCTGAAGGTGAGAGTCTAAGGCACAAAACCTTCAAAGACACTTCACCAAAGTATGGAAATGAGCTATCAGGCTATAAGGTTTGCAAAAGATTTTGACCCAAATTAGAACATCATGTTTTATTGATTGACGTCCATGTCAATAAACTATTTTTGAATTTATCATACATGATAGTTGCATCTTACATACACCGAAAAATTATAAAGTGCATTAAGGCGTAACAGGATGCTGAATCTTTGAAGTGCCTTTTTCATACAGGAGAAGTACAGTGAGGCTCTGGAACACAGCTGACAGTGTTTTTGAATGANAAAAAAAAAAAAGAAAACAAAGGACAAACAATTCCATGTAGCCCCAGAATGGCCCTTAACTCTACTTTTAAAGATTCCATTGCAAAATCGTGTAAAAGAAATTAGCTTGAGTGTTGATAAAGGTCAATTTTAGCTTATTGAGAGCATAGAAAGGTTAGCTTTTTTAAGTTATAGCTGTGTCTGTTCAGACTTCAGAGTAGTCTGAGTGGCAACATAACGTACCACCTTTGTTATTTCTCCAAAGCTTCTGTGTTTGTTACCAGTCTTTGGTCAAGTGATTGTTTTAACATGCTAACATCCATCTCAGAGGCAGTTAGAGTAAATTATTGCTTAAGGATGCAATGAGGCGAGCTGTACATAACCATGAGGAGCCATCCTATGAAGGTTAGACTTGATTTCATTTCAGACTAATGGTCTAAAAACAGAAGTTGCGTTCTTGTTTGCAGGCAGTGGGGACTTTGCTTTTAAATGTATGTCCAGTTGTGCCTTCCTATGTAGCTAAAGGAATTATTACATCAAATGATGTAGAATTCAAACTGTAATTCCTGTTTTACTTTTGTTTTCTTCCACAGATAGTAACTTCATCCTTGCAAATGCTCAGGTGGCTAAGGGATTCCCTATTGTTTACTGCTCAGATGGCTTCTGTGAGCTTGCTGGATTTGCACGAACCGAAGTCATGCAGAAGAGCTGCAGCTGTAAATTTTTACTTGGTGCTGAAACGAATGAGCAGATGATTCTTCAAATTGAGAAATCATTGGAGGAAAAGGTAGAATTCAAGGGAGAAATCATGTTCTATAAGAAGAACGGTAAGTTTTTCTTTCCTATTTTGTTAGTCCTAAAGAATGAAACTTAGTATTAATGCACAAAATATACAGTACATGTTTCTATGTAATGATTTTGTATGTCTATAATCAGACCTACAAGAATAGGTTTAAATAAAAATAGTTGGGTACACATTGACACTATGTTTATATTAGTGTTACTGATTTTATATAAGTATATGACAAGTTACAAATCTTCATAGAAGAAATTCAGGGTTCTAAACTGCATTGTGAGACACTCTTACCTGCACTCACCATGACACTGCATTTTCTACTGTTTTTTTATACTGAAGTTCTTACCCCTTGTTGCTGAAACTGTAATTAAAAAATTAATACTCACCAGAAGGTAGACCGGCTATGTAAAATTTTCGGTCCCATCAATAAAACACTCAGAACTTTGAATGATCCAAGTGTCTCATTCTCCACAGCCACTATATATAGATACAATAATAATGATTTTCAAAAAGTAGGTAAGTACTCTAAGTAAAATAAATATTTAAGTATGTATTGTCACATGAAAAAATTTTAGAGCGTTAAGTAACTCAGTAGACTTCAGTAAATTTCAAGTTGCACCGCCAAAGCTTTCACTCTTATGGTAGGGCATTTATAAGGACAATTTTGCAGTGAAGATGAATGAGCCACGGCAGAAAGCACCCCAGGATGCACACTCATCAGCTTGTTTCTTTTCGATCGGGCTCTTTCAGTGTACCTATTCTTTAAGCATTTACGCTGCCATCATTCATGTGATCTTCAAACAGGTGACACTAAGTGTGAAATAGTGATAAGATTGCAACCACCCCCATGCTACAGGAGCCTTCACGTGTGCTTAATGATCCATGGGCTCAATGGATCCATGGGTGTCTGTTGAGTATCACATTCTGTTTTATTATATGGCTAGAATTTCTAGGCTTATGTTTAGGCCACGTGTTTTCCTCATAGATCCTACTTATGTCTTTGCCAATGAAACATTTTCACCTCAAATATTATTACTACTGTATTAAATATTTTAAAAAGTTATTTTCTAAAAGTAATAACTACATATTGACAATAAGATAGTCAGCGGTTTAGAGTGTTGGGAGAAGGCAGCTTCACTTTCTCTGACTTATACAAAGAAGAGAAATGTTGCTTAGTTCACTTGTGTTCATGACTGCAATTTTTCACAGTATGAAATGTTGAGGTTATTGTGAAGATGTTGATAATTCTTCCTCCTCTTGCCTTTTGAGGGAGGCTTTGGGGTGAGGGGGGTGTTTGTTATTTGTTGTTTTTTAACATTTAGAAGAGACTCCCATAGTCCTTTGAACTCATGTTTCAGGAAGGTTATTCAAAGAAAGTGGTTTCAAATTTGTGAATCATGTCTGAATACAGGGAAAGAACTATCTTAATCTGGAAGGTAAGAGCTGCTTTTCTCCAGTGTTGTATAGTGACGAGTGGGCACGGTGAGAGGAGGTTTCAATGTATGTAAATGAAAGAAGTAAAGCTAACGTATTCATTTCACTGTCTTGGCCCTGAATGATAAATTGTGATTCCTTTGCATTACGCAGGGGTGCTTCAAACCTATAATAGATACGATTAATGCAGGCAGAAAGAGATTGCAGGTCAATTTCCTTATCAGTGAAGTAGCTGAACCAGAGATAAATAGGTAAAGAGAAATTGTTTAGGATAAAACAATTCCCACAATCCATCCTACTTGCATCCCTTTGTATAATTTGACTGGAAGCCATTCCAAGACATTTTCTAAGCATGAATAAATTTCCCAGACTGCCTATTATATTTTTCATTTTCATGTATTTCTGTACCACTGGGAACCAGAAATGAATAGGTATTAAAATAACATGAGACTGTTCTTGAATAAAAGCAAAATTTATCTTAAAAATAATCTTGTTTTTTTCAACAGAGCTGCAAAGTGCAGACACCAAATTTGGTAAATCATCCATTTTAGCTAAATGTTTTGGGTTTGGCTTTTTTTCCTGAAGAAAAATTGAACTTCTGAAGCAGCTAGGCTTATTCAACATTGGCAGGAAAAAAAAAAAAAAGAAAAAAAAAAAGATGTCTTTGTTGCAGAAAAATGTTTTAAAAAATAGTTTAAGATGTTAAGAACTTTGGGAATCCTGGCCCCAAAATGACTGTATGGATACGTTCAGGCTTACCTGATACCGAAAATAACTGTCAGTTGGACTAGTGCCCAGTGTAATGCCAGGAACATAGGCCAGTGGGAGACAAGTAACTAGCAATGTCTAGTTGTCATAGGGTTACATTTCAGTGTCCTGTTAGGACTCTAGGCTATCAGAGTGAAATGAGGTATCTGGCCTTAAGCCACTGTTCAGAGGTACAGCCTTGCTGCATGGGCCTAGCTACAAGACCAAATGAATGCTTTGAGGGATAACTTCAGGGATAGAAGTTCAGCTTCAGGGATAATTCTGAGCTCACAGAATAGACTGAGACCCCTCGGCATACTTCTTAAAAGCTTAATAATGAGTAGAACATCATGGTAAGAAATGACTATGAAGGAAACACATGTATGAACACAATAACTTATTCTTGGTTTCTTCTGCTCAATTTGATCTAAAATGTAGAACCTTGAAATTTTTAATTAATCATTTTGTTTGTTCCACGTGTGTCTCATCTTTTTGGAAAGAAATTTAAGCTTCCAAAACTGAATATGGGTTGATTTCTTACTTGCCATATTTTTTGATATTTTGAATTTGATTTAAACTCAGTTTAAAATTGATTTAGTTTTTTATCATTAAGTTAGATTGTTCATTAAAAACAAGTAGTGATTCAAGCTTGGGACTTAAAGCTCTTACTAGTTTTAATGTGAATTTAGTAAGCTTGAATATGGGGCATTTCACAGTTACTCAACTACCAGAATTCATGTAGTGCTTCCACTCAGTAATTGTTAGTTAAAGGAATTATTGTTATAACTAAAGCAACTGCAGCAACCCACATGCAATTTCATGGAAGTTCCAGACTGCTCCGAGCTGACACTGCAGCAAGCAAGAATGGTGTGCAAGGAGTTGGACAGAGTAAGATGGATTACCTGTCTGTGGGATAAAATGCAGGATTTCATTGTCTTTGACATTTGGGTTTGGATCTTAACAGAAGGATGATCTTCAGCGGTTGTACTCTGACCAAACTAGAAAACAATCCTCCTGGAGTAACTGGAAGCGCATAGGAACTTTTCTCTATATGTCTTCTCCTTTTGGCATTTTAACAAATCCTTAGAGTAGGATAAACTGGCTGTACCTTCTAATTCAGGATATTTTCTGCCATGTTAGCACAGACCACTATTAGAACTGTGGCAGCAGAAACAGCAGCTTCAGAAAGAGATGTCTTTTGAAAATCCCATTCAAAATAGACTTTTCATCATAGTTTCAGTATTTATTTTGGTTCCTCAGTCAGTTTCTAACTTTTTATTCATCAGACCTATATTCGTTTTTTGAAGACAAACAGAAAAGGAAACTATTAAAAGACAAGGAATTCTATGATTATTGGCTTCTTCAGAGAGTTTTAAAATTATATAGTTTAGGAGCTGATTTTTTAAATTATTTTTTTCTCTTACTATTTCTACACTTTCTTCAAAACATCTGCAACAAATTAAGTTGTCAATTATGATAATAGAAATGCAAAGCGACATTTTTGAATTCAAGTGAGTTGTGAGGAAAGAAGTCACTGCCTGGATATCATTTTTAGAGTAATCTGAAAGCAGATGGACACTGCTAAGGACCTACATTTAAACAAACCCTTCTTTTTCTCCCTGTAGACCACTGCAGAAATTTATCAATAACAAGTACATGTAGTTAAATAAAGTCTTCGCAATCCTCCAGACTGAAGTACAAATAAGCAGCAGTGTGGATTTTTTTCTTTTCTGTTACAGCCTAAGAGGATGCTACAATAAGCCCTATAATCACTCTCTTAGTCCAGTTTAAGCTCTCCAACTTCAGTTGCTGAGAAGGTCATATCATGGTTCCCTTATGACCCCGTCACACTTATTTCCTATGTCTCAAAAATCAGTTAGTGGTCTTTAAAAAGGGGTCCGTTCTTTCACACACCCTTTTAAGAGCTGCAATAGTCGTACAACCTTCCTTCATTGAAAACAAATTGGCCTTTCTGTGCACGTATAACTTGTGTAGAAACACTGTGTAATAAGCAATGGCCACTTGTGGCTTATGAACATTTGAGAGGCTTCAATGTAGTGTCCCTCATGTCTGTGCACCCTAGCAACAGGGCTGTTTTCACAGGCATTTCTCAGCAATTAAAAATCCCTGCTACAGGAGGACTGGAGCGAGCGGAGATTGCTGGAACCACCATTACAAGTTGCCTTAGGACTTGGCTGCAAGCAGAGTTTGCTTCATCTGTGATAGACCGTGGGGACTTAAGGGACACTTTGTCATCTTCTACATGTAAACTGATTCAAGCGCTTTCTGAGGTTTGTCTTAGGCATGTGCCTTGTAAGTCTTGGCCCCTAAAGATTTGGTGAGTAACCTGTAAGGCCAGGAAGGCATGATGTATTTATTTTCTTTTTTTTTATTATTTTAAGAGTCAATATGATTAAATCAAGGTATTTTGGTTCTTCTCATCAGTGCAGGATAATACGTGTTTTAATAACTCTATATCCATATCTGGAAGGTCAGGACCAAGGCCCAAACCATGACACCAAGATATTATTTCAGATGAGTGGAATATGAGTGGAGAAAGTGTGAAGGTCAGAGCTTCTTACTGAGTTACTGGATACCACCAGGCAAAAGGCCATTTGAAATCTAGGTGTTCTCACAGGAGCAACAATGACAGCCACAGGCAAATGAAAAAAACCTCAAGCCATGAGGTTTGAGACATCATCTATAGCTTCTGCTATGGTCGCAGTTAAATAATGTGGCTACAGGATAACAAAGGCTCCATTATATTATTTGCAGTTAATGCATGACTTGCATTAAGCAAAAAAAGAAAGCTTTTTATAGATGATGAGTTTAATCTTATTTAAAATTGTAGAAGATTTAATTAATTATAAAGACTTATAAAGAAAATTGATATCCTTTAAAATGAAAGAAAACTAGGCTTTCTTAAAGTTTTTCTTCTCTACAAAAAAAGTGTTTTGCTCTTTGCAGAAGTGGCATCCCTGTTTTCCAACAAGAAGTTTGAAAACCTACATTTAATGGTTGTCCAAAACTGACCTGTAACATTTTGAAACATGGGAGTTGTATGGTACCTTTTTAATAAGAACTGACACCCTGCTTTAACAATCTCCTGAAATTCACCATGTCTTTGGGAAACGTTAAGCCCAGCAGTTAGAGAAGAGGCATTTATTAGAATTTTCTAATTGGGAAAAAAAAAAAATTCTGTACAGAGACATCAGTTTTCTAGTAATGTCTAGTTACTGATGTAGAGGAAGTCCCTTGACAGGTTGCTTGGCTGGATGGTTCACAGCAACGTGACCGCACTGCTGCTCCACTGCTGCTCCGCCTTAAAAACGTGGCCTAAAAAATAAGAAAGCTAAAAAGCTTTTGTGGTTGGTTTGCTCACATTATCTAAATTATAGTACAAAATACAAGAGGAGGGGAATAAAAAGAGTAAGCAAAACTGAAAAATTAATCTGACGGTAAGATCTCATTGCAATAACATGAGCCATAAACAATAGTTTTTATCTTTATAAAAGCATCATATTTTGTTTTTTCTCTTTTCTTCTTTTTTCTTCTGTCTTTTTTTGTTTTCTTTGTCTTTTCTTTTTTTCATGCTCAGTAAGCATTAAGATGTTTCACTGATCTTGGGGAAGTCTTTCTCTTAAAAAGCCGTATAGTTGTGGATGTAGACAGAAGGCACGTCCTTATTTTCCTCTGTTTCACAGAAGAGGGGAACTTTTGGCTCCTTTTCTCTCCAAAACTTTGTTTGATTGACCCATGGCCTCTGATGAAAGGTAACGTGTAGTCTTGAAGTGTGTAGATGTTTTAGAGACAGTCCCAGCTTCTGCAGCAGAAGAGGCAGACAGGGCAGACTTCTGCTCCTCCAGAGAGCCCTGGCTTAAATTCTGTAGAGCCTCGGGTGAAGCGGTCAGCGAAAGCCTGCGCGGAAACAAAAAAAAGGGGATGAACTTCAGTTAGAAGTTAAAAAAAAAAAAAAAGGCAGTAAAATCCCCTGTGTGCAATGTGATCTACAACATCTGAGAACTTTTGCTGTAATTTAGTGAGACTTCAACAAGACTGCTGCTTACTAACTGACAGCACTGATATTTTGTTCTGATGGCGCTTGCTGTGACATTGGCTAATAGCTTCTTTCAATAGCAACATGATGTATTAAAAGCATAATTCACTGCGAAAAGATTTGTTCTCCTAGAAGCACATTGATAAGTAAATAAATCCGTATGAGAGCTTCCTGCTGCTTACTGCATTGGTACAAAGTGATGGGCCCTTCATTGCTTACAGATGCTTACAGATTAGTGTTTCCACACAGGCACCCTCGGTTTCCAGCTGCACTTAATATGAATGGCTGTTAGTAATACTGAACACACTTTTTTACTTTTTTTTAAGATATATTTCATTATGCTACTTTCTACACACCCATTTTTAGGAAGAGATGTAGGGATTTATTTTGCAGGGGGATGTTTGTACTACTCTGATCTACATCAGAGTGGTCGCTCTTCAAATTTTCTCACAATTTTATGGTCGCGCTGAGGCTGCTGATTGCTGCCTTTTATTTTTATGAGTTTTAAACCAAGCTTTAGCTAAAAGCCGACTTGTATCCCCATGCTTCACCATGAGTTAGGCTGTTCTTTGGACAAAGAAAGATCAAAGTGCCATTTCTCCTGATGACTACCTGCCTCCCTTCTGCTGACTTTTCCTCATTTTGTTCATGATCCCCAAATTCACGTACTGGATCATGGTGCAGACTAATTGCCACCTCCTGTGCTGACAATTGCAATGAGTTCTTGCATTAGCTTGGTAGTTTTTTGGAAGAGCAGCAGGAGGCTCATGGTAGCACTGTCTATTGAACCCTCTCACTGAGTTGGCTGGGGAACTGCAAAAGCAGTCTGATTTTATAGAGCAGTTAAGTGATTAAAAGGTTAAAACCTACTACTTTCCAACTGGTGGGGTTACTATAATTCTTTTCAGTGGGCAGGCTCAGACTCTGTTTACAGCATGTTCTCACGTGGATTCAAGTGGTGAACTGGGAAGATTAAATCTCTCTACAGCATTATGTAATTCCTCAGTGTCTGTTTCAAAACCCTCTGTACAAAAATCATAAACCTGACAGGATGGAATTATCAATCCAGACCCATGACTCAACCCCTTCTCAGGTTCCAGCTTTAGGACCTTCCTTCGAGAAAGGTGCCAGTGGGCAGCATGTCAAGTGCAGGTTAAAGTTCTTGAATCATGGGCGCAACAGAAAATCCTTGAACTTGCTTAAAACTGCTGATTAATTAGCAGGTAAAAATTAATTAGCAGGTAAAACTAAAATAATAGACAGGAACTATGGAGGTACTGATACTCTTGTTAAGCAAAAAACTTCTCTGACCTAACCTTGTGGAAAAAGAAGTGGAAAATAAATGATAGGTTTCTAAAATGGAGCTTTGCAAAGTAAGTGTACAACTAACCAGCAGAATCCCCTCTTTCTCCATGAAATGTCTGTTGAAAGCTGTATGAATAAGCATGAGTCTGGGACCAGCACCTCTCCCAGTGCTGGGAGACCTCCCATTCTGCAGACTCCAGACCTTCTGTTTCTAGGGGCTGCCACTGCCAGAGACACCAGAATCAGGGCCATGAAAATATCTTACGTGAAGATGTTTTTCTTTATATTGTTATCACTTGTTATTTGAAAAGGTGGAAAATTTTCTTTATAGTGTAGTGCTCTGTTTTGGTATTGCTGTGTTCTTGCTTACAGGAAATTTTGTGTCATCTTTGAAGCTTCTTTTTAAAAGAATAAAATAAGGACCTTAAAAGCACAGCAATGGCATTTGCAAACGTGGTTGTGTTTAGATGAATGCGGGCTGCACCTCTTCCTCATGTCAAAATATCAGACAATTTTAAAAGGATTACGTAGCTTATAGGGAGAAACTTAGAGAAATGAAAAACTGAGTGTATAAACACATTTCTTCATATATATGTGTATATATGTAAATATATATGCACACATAGATACATACATGTATATGAGAGATCATCCTGGCTTAAGAAAATTTCTTGCTTTTTTTTCCAAGGGACAAAATTGCATCCCTCTGTAGGCTGCAAAATCATATTTACTGCTGTGATTACATCTACATGTTGGATTAGGAGCTCTGAAAATCCAAAAGGAATAAGGACCATAGGTTGTTGGAACAGTTCTAACAGATTTCAAAAATACAGTAATGAAGGGAAAGCAAACTTTGCTCATTTTGGGATTGCTCAACTCAAAGCAATAAAAAAAGCAGAATTCAACTGAAGAACATAAAGACTAGACTGCTCAGGAAGGATTGATCCTGACTATTTCTGAAAGAGTCCATACAAAGATGTTGAAGAAACAGTATTTTGTTTCGGTTTTTGTTGTTTGTTTCTCTTTTTTTCACTTTAAATATAGATACTGGATATTTAATTATATAAATAGACTGTCTCAATTAGTGCTTTTCCAGGAGTCAGCTGACAAATGCTGAATGCCTTGTAATATTATGACCATGACAGAGTAATGATCTTTGGGGGTGGAGGCAAAGTAAGTTGCAGGCTGCTAATATTAATGCATCTGCCCTGAAGCCTTTTGCATTTAAACAGAATACATTTCATTGACTCCACTGAATTTTTAGATAATCCTGTGTATTTTGCTAATTGTTATAAATGTAACCTGGTAAATGTATTACATCAGGGAAGTACTTATCTCCTTAAATGCAGTTTTCTTTACTAATCTGGATAGAGATAGGAAAAGGAAATTAGAGTGGACAAAAAGTAAGTAGTACACATAAGGATAATGAATGTCACATGGCTTTAACAGGCATTGCTTAGCTTCTCTGCTTTTGCTCAATGAAAACTCAAATGTAACCAGCGGATTTTGAAATGGAGTTTCATTAAGTGGGAAAGATAGTGGAGTTATAAAGAGAGAGATGGGAAAGCTGAGTAAACAAAGCTGAAATGTAGATGTGGTGGAGTCTATAAATTAGTTCGCATATAAATATGCACTGCAGACTGTATGAGCTGTTGCATACAAAAACATGCAAAGAACACTAAGGTTGAAAAAGTCACACACTCAGACTAGGAGCTGCCATATCAGAGATGGTCTGTGTCCACGTCGTAATAAATGGAGACTTTGAGGTGATGAGTTAAGCCTCTTTCTGCCTAACACTGGCAGTTTGCAGGAGAGGCAAGGATAGGAGATTGCTGTGCTGAAAAGTGTCTCCTCTTAGAACATGCTTTCTTTCTTTCCATTATGGCAGTGATGGCACAAAAAGTTAGACTTGCTGGGCAACACGACAAACGAATTACCTGGAATTAGAGGGAGCAGAGCATAGGGGCATGGAAAAGAGGGTAGAAATGCACGGAGAGGGGATTTGCACATTCTCTGATGAGGTGTGATAGATCTGAATAATTTCACATGGTTCTCCGTAGCCTATACAGAGGGATGCAGGGATACTTTTAATGAAAATTTCTAAATCAGCTCCACAGGATTAATACTTACTTACTTATTCATATTGAAGTGCAGTTTTTACTTTGTTACTAAGGTATCTTACCCATCACCTTTCCTCTACCACTATATTCTGGTTCAAGACATTCTGGAATGGATTTCTGTTAAAACTTGTAGGGAGAGTTACTTGCAGGATACAAGCATGATCTGTTCACCAGACAGAACATGGGTAAACAAGCTCTTGAGCCTTCTTTACTACTCCTATGAAGGTGTTAGCACAACTGTCAGCATCCGTATAAGTCAGTTACCTGACAGTCTGTGTGTGTTCTTGTTAGTTTTCTTGCAATATCATCGGACCAAAGACCGTTACTAGGATATAGCACATAGGCTGTCATCTACAATAGCAGAATTCAAGAAGAAAATGGATACATTTTGTTAATACATTCATGTGATTTCTGCAGAGATGATGAAGAATGAGGTGCTTATTTGTTTAAAGCAGCAAAACCTCGCATTAGCTGTGTTAATTGATGATTGTCAAATAAGTAATATTTACAAGAGAGAAAGTACTCTAATTATAGCTATATTTTTTGTTCTGGCTCCATTCCCTTTCTGTTTAGTTCGGTTGCATTTTTTTTAAAGCATTGTTTTCTCCCTTGCACTTTGCTCTCCTCAACAAAATGTTGACACCTTGTCAAAACCCCAGAACATTCAAAACCAAATGTTATCAGTGAATATGGGAATCTTTGGATAAGCTAATGAAAGAACCTGTTTGGTTTCCTCAGGCAAAATCTTTGGCATCCTGATCTGTCAGTCTTGGATGCCACACCTTCTGTAGTGGAGAAGTGGAAACAATCAGGCTAAAACTTCTCTGGCAGTATCATGTATCCAGCAGCAGCTTTATTTTGCTAACAATTAGTAACTCTGTAAATGAGACTGTGTTGTAATGCTGAAGATTTAGAATGACCCTTATTGACAAATTATTACAGTTATGTATAAGAAAATATTTTTATCTTTTTTTTTTTTTACCTAACAAATCCCTGGAAATAAGATGGTGTGTTTTAGTATTTTTTTAAGGCTTCATTCACATCTGCTTAAAAGAACATCTAGTTTACTAAGTCAAGTGCTGAAATGTAAAGAAAAGTGCCAGACTTATGATGTCTCTTATACATATATATAATGATAATTATTACTTAAAGAGTGATTATTTTGTGCCACAAGACTTGTAAATCTAATATACCAAACATATATACTGTCTATTTTTTCTTCAGGCACTTGGTTTCTTAGACATACAAAAAATTTCATTTGGTTAGTCTGGTGTATTATGTGCAGATGCAGAGCTTTGTGAAAAAGCTCTGCATCTTAATTCCTGTTCCTCTCACCACAGAGAGGTAGAGGCGAATCACAGGAATTTGTTCATTTTTTTATTACCTGCCTTTGAGTGATAGAAGGGGCAGTACAAGCTGCCTTGGTGTCTGTCTTGGAGGGTGATGTGGCAAGCAAAGGCCTGAGGAATTGAAGGTCTGGAAGTGGATATAACTGCTGATGGTTAACACGTGGCAAAAAAAAAAAAAAAGGAAGAGTTAAGTTTGTCTGCCTGGGCAAAACTGCTTCCAGTTTTGCTGGCTAGAGCAAAAGGAGAACATAGTTTGCATCAGCATCACTGGTTCTAAGTAACTCATAAGAACATGCGTAGCTAAGAAGATAATTACTGCAGAAAAGCTTAAAATTTTGAGGAGATGGATGCAGAATGTAATTATTTTATTAAAGATTTAAATAAGCTAGTTGTCAATAATCCTATTCCATTTCTATATTATGATACCTCTGCAGTACCCAAATATCCACCAAAGACTTCCATTCCAAGTATTTCATTGAGCATTGTCTGGGGTGGGCATGACTAAAGATTGAATATTATTGTTCATTGAGTACACATAGCTCATCAATAGGGCTGATAGTCTGAATCTGTTCCTTGGTTTAAGCAGACCTTATTTTCTGGTGAAAAGAACGCCTGCCTCTGAAGGCTATTGGCATACTGACAGGGCCGGGGCGGGGGGGAGGGTGGTGTGTAAAATCTCTCTTTTAAATTCCTTGGTCTTTTGACATTTGTTTTGATTTCAGTCTGGGGACAGACTTCTAGCTGTTGGAGCGAGGAAAGGTAGAAAGGGTGGCTGAGAGAGTGACCATAAAGCACTCTCTTTTTTATGTATATATAAAAGGTGGACTATAAACAAATTGCTTTGTGATAAGATTATGCTTCATTTGGTCTCTTTTCTGCTTTCCTGTGATGTGCTTATGTAAGCCTTGAGGATATTAAAATATATTTTGAACCTTCACTTCATAATGCAAGAGAAAGATTAGGCTTTCTCCAAGAGTGGTGGCTTGGAGCAATAACGAGAATTTGTATATAAATAAACCTCCAAAAGAAATTTCTTTGATAGACGACTCTTGACAATACAGAAGACCTTTGTATGCACCATCTGAAGCAGGGAAGGAATTTCTGTCTCACAGATGAGTGCACTCAAAAGAATTGTAACAAAAGAGGGCACTACTTTTTTGATGAGTAGAAAGTTCTTATTTTGGCTTATAGAATTATATGATGCTGGCTTTCAGTAAAAGCTATGTAATGGATTGCATTGGATCGGTATATTTTTTCCAAGAATGCTCCCCAATAGTGAAAGATAGCACACTTCTGTTCTTGCCAGAATGCAAGCACATATTATAGAATCATAGAATGTTTTAAGTTGGGAGGGACCTTAAAGATCCCTTAAAGTTCCAAACTCCCTGCCACAGGCAGGGACACCTTCCGCTAGACCAGCTTGCTCAAAGGCCTGACCAGCCTGGCCTTGAACACCTCCAGGGATAGGGCATCTACAACTTCTCTGGGCAGCCTGTTCCAGTGTCTCACCACCCTCATAGTGAAAAATTTGTTCCTGATATCCAATCTAAATCTACCCTCTTCTAGTTTGGAGCCATTACTCCTCATCCTATCACTACATGCCCTTGTAAAAAGTCCCTCTCCAGCTTTCTTGTAGGGGGCCTTCAGATACTGGAAGGCTGCTTTAAGGTGTCCCCAGAGCCTTATCTTCTCCAGGCTGAACAACCCCAACTTTCTCAGCTTGTCTTCATAGGACAGGCGTTCCAGCCCTCTGATCATCTTCATGGCTCTCCTCTGGACCCGCTCCAACAGGTCCATGTCCATCTTGTGCTGAGGATTCCAAAACTGTATGCAGTACTCCAGGTAGAGTCTCATGAGAGCAGAGTAGAGGGGTAGAATCACCTCCCTTGACCTGCTGGCCATGATTCTTTTGATGTAGCCCAGGATGCACTTGGCTTTCTGGGCTGTAAACGCACATTGCTGGCTCATGTTGAGCTTCTCATCCATCAACACCCACAAGTCCTTCTCCTCAGCGCTGTTCTCAATCCATTCTCCGCCTAGCCTTTACTTGTGCTTGGGATTGCCCTGACCCAGGTGCAGGACCTTGCATTTGGCCTGGTTGAACTTCATGAGGTTTGCACAGGCCCAGCTCTCAAGCCTGTCCAGGTCCCTCTGAATGGCATCCCTTCCCTCCAGTGTGTCAACTGTGCCACACAGTTTGGTGTCATTGGCAAACTCACTGAGGGTGCACTCAATCCCACTGTCCATGTCACCAACAAAGATGTTAAACAGCACTGGTCCCAGTACTGACCCCTGAGGAATGCCACTCATCACTGGTTTCCACTTGGACATCAAGCCATTGTCCACAACACTTTGAGTGCGGCCATCCAGCCAGTTCCTTATCCACCAAGTGGTCCATCCATCAAATCCATGCCTCTTCAGTTTAGAGACAAGGATGTTGTGTGGGATGTTGAGTTCTGTCAAACTCTTTGCAGAAGTCCAGGTGGATGACGTCTGTTGCTCTCCCCTTATCCACCAATGCTGTAACCCAATCGTAGAAGGCCACCAAATATGTCAGGCACAATTTGCCATTAGTGAAGCCGTGTTGGCTGGCACCAACCACGTCCTTATTTTCCATGTGCCTCAGCATGGTTTCCAGGGGGATCTGCTCCAGATCTTGCCAGGCACAGAGATGAGACTGACTGGCCTGTAGTTCCCCAGGTCTTCTTTCTCACCCTTTTTAAAAATTATCTGCATTAACAGCAAATTTATGAATGATGTCTTTGGAATTGAACAACATATCTTGCAAAGAGGACATGTGATGCAACCAGTGACAACAATAACAATTTATTTTAAGCAGTATAATTATGTAGCAGGTGTAAGAGAGATAGGTTCACATGAATTAAAAATATTGCCGAACTTATAATTTAAGTCTTAGCAAGGTAAGCATTATAGACAGTTAAGGAAGGTAGCTGATATTAATTTTACAGATAGTGTGTGGTATTATAAATCTCACCATCTGTAAGATGCAAAAAGTTAATTCTATTTCTATTCTAAGTCTGATGTCTGATTAGTTTAAATACCTTTGAATTAGTGGAATGACGCTCAGACTATCAGGTCTTCTGTCAAGAGGTTTTAATGAGTATCAAGTCAGATGATTAAGTTAGAATGATTCTATAGTAAACATGGAAGCTTCAGATGTCAAGTTAACAAAGTAAAAACTATTCCAGTAAAATAAGCAACATCAGTTGAGAGTTCAAAGGAAAGCATGGTTTCAGAGGAGTAAGCAGCTTCATTAAACTCTATTAATGATCTCTATAGACAAATTTTGCATTTAAATTAATGCCTTGCTTCTAGAGAAAGCAGTATTACTGAGCTTCAACCAATGATGCAAAGAGATTTACATGAGCTGAACATCTGTGATTCCCTGACTACTGACCTCCTAAATAAGATTTTTTTTTTTTAGAATTACATTAGTTGTAGATTTAGTAATTCACTTTTTTTTTTTTCCTCTCTCTGCTAATAGACAGCTGTTTGAATTAAATTCATTCTTTATCCTTGCAGGGTCTTCATTCTGGTGCCTACTGGATATTGTTCCTATAAAGAATGAAAAAGGAGATGTAGTACTCTTTCTGGCCTCTTTTAAAGATATAACAGACACAAAAGTGAAGATTGCTGCAGAAGACAAAAAGGAAGGTTTGTGTGAATTGCAATAACATTGATAAGAACCAGCACTGATAAGTTTTTGAGAGTTGCACCTACATGAACTCTCTCTCTCATATACACTTTTCAATATAGAGACCTCCTAGCTTTCCAAAGGAGAAATTAATATAGGACATGGGAGGATAAATAATCTGTTTAACTTCTTATTTGTAATTTTTTTATTTGCATATTGGTCCACATTCTGTAAACACGGAATCCAGAGGACAGAGAACTTTGTCCTCAAAATTAAATTTGCTTTAATGTACTATGATTTAATTTATTTACTTTCTGGATTTTCAGAGGTACATTTTGGAAAAGCTAGACCATTTCAAGCATTCCCTATGTGAACCTGATTTCAACATGGCTGAGAGATGAATGAATGCATTTTTTCCTGTTTTTCTGTAAGCAGAATATATATCTTTAGAAATTATTTTGCCTATTGAGAAGCATGACTATTCTTGTGTCATCTTATTTTCATTACATTATATGCAATGATGAGATTTATTATGTCTTTAGGAATATCCAATATTATAAGAAATAGTTCTCTCATTTCTTTGGTTCTGAAAGGAAACAATGCAAGGATTCTCTCATGAATTTGGAAAAAGATTGTGTTATGTTAATGATTCACAGCCACCATAAAATAATTTTGACTGTACAGTGTAGTCAAGTTTTGCTAAATTCTGCTAACACAAAGCAAAGACAGTGTGGGGGGATGGAGGTTATACAGTCAGCATTGACCTGTGTTGTGTATCAAAGGCAGTGAACTTACTCTAGGTTTACATTTTGTAAAGCTATACTAAACTAAGACTTTAGATTTTCAACTTTTCAGTTTCAAAGGAACTGTCTAGAAAAAGTTTATCTGTAGAAGGTAAATGAATTCTGTAAAATTTCATTACTGTTGAATTTTCCAATCTGGTACTACTCTGGGATTTATTTTAATTTTCCACCCATAGATAGACATTTGATCTCTGCATATCTCAGAAACGACGTAGATATGCCCTTAGGACTCATTTTCTTCTTATGGCTTTTTGAAGTAGGGGATCAATTAGGAACAATTAGTATTCAAGGTTTTAAATATTAGCTTTTGAGTAAAATAGTTATATTTCAGTTACAAAGAAGTGTAATTCAGCTTTCTTTTACAACATTTTAGTACTTTAAAGCAGAAAATATTATGCTTCATAGTGCTGCTGAATATTCTTTAATCAGTGTTTATGCTTACGATGTCTGCCTCTTCTGTACATTTGGACAAATAATTTCACCTTTGTCTTACTTTTCAAGCCCTGAATAATGGAGGGGGGTATTTTTGCATCCTTCACTTTTTGCACAGAACATATTTGAGAATTTCTGAGCTGGAAGACCTAAAAAAGGCTTTGAAGCAGTACACAAATACGTTTTGCAGTTTTCCTTACATTCATTTTCAACCAATCTCTTCAATTCAAAGTAAAATAGTTAAAATATAAAGCATTTTTTATCTAGTTTCCCCTTAAGCCTTAGAAAGCCTTACGCTTATGAAAGTTTTGGAAAGTAGTTTATTAAAATATAATATGTGGAGCCATGTAAACAAGAGATTGTCAGAACATCTGTGCTCTAAAGGCTAATGATTTACCTTATGAGAGATGCAAATTGTCAGGATACGCTCAGTGAGAAATCACATTTAGTATGCCAGTGATGACTTGAAATAGGTATATCACTGATTACTTGTAAAATGACAGCTATTGTTTGTCTGGTAAACATTTTATAGCTGTATGCTTATTTCAGGAGGGATTTCAGCTTTTGGTGTGGGTTCATGTTAAATTGTAAATCTAAGCAATCTAAGCAGATTTTAGTTCACGCTTGCCGTTGCACATTTAAAAATTAATACTCCTCCTACTGTGTACTGACAGAGGAATGCATTTATGCAGAGCTACATTACACCAGCAAATGCCCATTCAATTGCTGTAACCTTATGCATATTGATATTTGGCTCTCCTGTGTGATGTACTCTTCAGAGCACAATCCTGAAACTTGGTTTTTCCTTCTCTTTATACTCATTTTAAAACCATGGCAATCATTTTATGCTATGGTGATACTTGTTTGCATCATGGCAAAAGAAAGTAGCACTTAGTGCGGGCCTTTGCCAAATAATATATTTTATATAATATAGTGACGTGAGAAACAGGATTTAACTATTTATTCAAAATATTTACAAACAATTCCAGCATTTTAATTTTATGTAAATCTACCTAGCTATATAAAAATAAAATTAATGCTACGTTAGCTCTTTGAATAACATTCAAATTCTTCCTATGCAGAGTGATTCACTAGTCCTCTAGTGGTGAACATCATCTCATCATTGTCAGAAAAGAATTCCCAGTACAATCTATGCAACTGATTCAGTATCTGAAATTTCAGAATGTTTAACTTCTAGAGGTAATTGGTTCTTCTTTACTACCAAACTTCTTTACCAAAGCTACTATCAGGTATATAGGATGTACCTCGTATTAATAGAAAATTGAGTTTGTGTTTTGTTTAAAGGTATTAAAGATCTTTTTTAATGTCCAATGATTAACATCCATTGCAAAGTGATTGATACGTATTGCCAGATATTATTTTCACAGTTAATATTGCTAAAAAAACAATTTTACTTTTTCAAAGATAACGGAATTTGTCCTTTCANTCCATTGCAAAGTGATTGATACGTATTGCCAGATATTATTTTCAGTTAATATTGCTAAAAAGACAATTTTACTTTTTCAAAGATAACGGAATTTGTCCTTTCAAAAATTGGATAACTTATAAACTTGGAGTTGAAAGCCAGCTCTTGCTATAAGATAATTGCCATTATGTGCAGCTTTCTATTGCCTTTTTGGCATATCTTTTGTGGTTAGATTGTGCATGGGAAGCAGAACTTAGACACAAACATGGTCTGTGTGAAACTCTTCTGCGTAAGAAAGGCTGTTGTATTAATGTTTTTGGTTTAGTCTCTGTCTTCTCTGTTCTCACAACAGACCGATAATTTGTATGGAACATTAATAGTCACATTCCATCTCCCTTTAATTTCTAAACTCCTTAGAAAGCTAATCTAAGAAAATTTCTTCATGTTCCTTTCCTCCTAAATCTGCCCTGGACCCACTGGCATTCCACCAAGATTCTGTGGCAATACACTCTCACTGGTTGTGCCTCCAACAGTCTTCTCCAGACTCATTCTTCCTCACGTCTTTCCTACCTTTGATACCACCTGTTTCTTCTGTAAAATCTTGTTATCCTTGTACTTTCGCAATGACACCTTCTTGTACTTTATCTCCTGGCTTTATGGCCTCTCTTTTCTTGTGGATTGTCTTTTTACTTTTGCAGACCTCAGGAGTTGATACCCTCTTCAATTTTCTCCAGACCTTCTCTTATCTGTTTTATCTCATCTGTTCACACAACTTCAGTTGCTCTTTTGTGCCAATGTGCCTTGCAAAAGTCCACTTTCTTGCCTGATTTACCCAGCTCAAATGTCAGATGTCGTCTGTGACCTTTTCTTTTGTATGTCTCATTCTGAACACAAATTTAACAGATTTTTTTCTGTTCTCCTTCTGTAAAAGTTTTCCAGTGAAATCAGCCCTATCAGCCAATGGGAAAAGCAGACTTTCCCCTAAGACTTTCATAAAAGAAAAAGGCAAAAACACACACCTGAGAAGTTTGGCAGTCTTTAAGTGCTGCAACAGTCAGCAACTCTCATATGGCTTCTTTTGTTTGGTTTGGGTTTTTTTTTAAGTTAATTTACCATCCTCCTCCACCAGCCCCACACCCCTGTTAATTGTAAATATTCCTAGTGGTCTCAACTTTTAATATTGGTAATTTGTTTTCAACAATACCTGTTTCCCCTACCTGTAAGTTTATTGTAGAAATACACTTTGCTTTCCATCTGCTTAATAATACCTATAATCATTTACTGTTGTGAAAAGCAGCTCAACAGCTTTTCTTCCTAAACTTAGGCTCTTTAATCAAATTGATGGTCTTTCCTTTCCAATATATATGAAAAGGGTTTTTTATAAACACAATGATTCCTTCAGAAACTGCTTCTTAAATAGTTCTATGGGAGATTTATTTTAGCATCCTAGCTTACAATGAGCTACATTTTGGTAAACTGGTTAAGAGTTCCGTTGTCCTTTTGGGGGAAAACTGATTAGAGTGAAAATATCAGACTCTAAATCTGGACTCCAATGTGGTATGGCTGGGTCACTGTTTTTATATTTTTGCATATGAACTTTCCATAACACACTTGCCCACGTGCTGGAAGTTAGTGAGATTAAAAGAATCCAGGTAGGGAATTAAGAAATTAAATTAGTCTGTGACTACTTTTAGATCTCTAATCTGTATGCAAATATGTAATAATTCGGGTTATATAGATGTAGACTTTTACTGTTGTAATCACTGCTAAAATTCCCCTGTTGAATTTGACTCATTCCAAAAAGTTTCCTTTAGCCTTCATTGTTAATCTATTTGTTGCATTTTTCCTTGAGAAAATTTTTAGCTCTTTGCTTGAAAACAATTATCTCACGACAGATTTTCTCAAGTTTATTCCAGCATTATTACAAAAATATGTACGATAGACAGTAACCACCAAATCATGTGATAGTTGAGGTGGGAAGACATCTCTGGAGATTGTCTACTCCAGCGCCCCCTACTCAAAGCAGAGTCAGCTAGAGCAAGTTGCCCAAGACCATGTTCAGATCTGTGCTGAATATCACGAAAGATGAAGACTTCCCAACTTCTCTGGGCAGCCTGTTCCAGTGTTTGACTGCTTACAAAGTAAAAAAGCTTTTTCTTATATTTAAATGTAATTTCATGTATATAATTGTTGTGCCCATTGCCTCTTGTCCTTTCACTGGGCACCACTGAGAAGATTCTGGCTTTGTCTTCTTTACCTCCCCCCCATCACATATTTATACGCATTCATAAGATGCCACCCAAGGCTTCTCTGCTCCAGGCTGAACAGTCCCAGCTCTTTCAGCCTTTCCTCCTACGTCAGCTGCTTCAAACACCTAATCATATTTGTGGCCCTTTACTGGATTTGCTCTAGTATGTCCATCTTTCTCTTGTATTGAGGAGCCCAGATCTATACCCAGCACTGCAGATGTGTCTCACCAGTGTAGCAGACGGGAAAGATAATCTCCCTTAACCTGCTGGCAGCACTCTTCCCAATGCAGACCGCAATGCTGTTGGCTTTCTTTGCTGCAATGGCACATTGCTGGCTCGTGTTAAACTTTGTGTCTACCAGGACCTTCGGGTCCTTGCCTGGCAATCTTCTTGCCAGCTGGTTGGCCCCCAGGCTGTCCTAGTGCATAGATTTATTCCTTCCAGATGCAGGACTTTGCAGCTTCCTTTGTTGAACTCAGTGAGGTTCCTGTCGGCTCATTTCTCCAGCCTGTCAAGGTCCCTCTGAACCTTCTTGCAGAACAAACATCTGATGTAACAACTCCTTGCTCCCAGGTTGTACCATCTGCAAACTTTCCAAGAGCGTACTCTTTCCCATTAATGAAGAAGTTAAACAGTATTTGCCATAGCATCAGTCCCCCAGTCATAATGCTATTGAGTGGCTTCCAGCTGGACTTCATGTGGCAGATCACAACCCTCTAAGCCCAGCAGTTAAGCCAGTTGTCAGTCCACCTCACCACTTCCTCACTTGTTTGTTGGTCGTTGTCTTCTCCCCATATTGTTCCTAGTTTGAAGGCCTCCTTGCCAGGTTGTCCTGCCTGTTGGCTAAGACGCTTTTACACTGGTATTAATGTGGATTAAAAGCTGGACTACACCCTTTCCCACCATGGATTAAACTAAGCTGCAGTGTTACGGTTTAACTGGCTAGCTTTTTCTGGCTTCTTATTAATCCTTAGGTCTACAGAATTTCTAATAAAACAGATTTATTTTGATTATGCATCATTTGTTGGAGGGAGGGGCTGTTCTTTTCAGAGTGCCAGAAGTGAAATACCATGTGCCTTTTTGCATTCCAGATTTTTATGTAAAAATTGTCTGTTGGGGGCAGAGACGGGTTCCTCTGCTAAGAAATTCTGCAATGTGCACTTTGATTTATTCTGCTTAATTACTGTATCAGCTACTTCATGATTGCTCAAGCTATGGCAGTGAATATTCAGGGCATAACTTCTCATTTTAAAGTTCCTTACACCTGTCAGGAGGCAGGATATTGAGAGGGGGGACATACAGTCACCTAGATGTACAGTGTTAAAAGCAGATAAAATTGTTTCAGGATGCATGGGGTACCATGCATTTCTGTCGATGGAGGAGGGGGAGCAGAAACACAGTTTTACCCCAGCTTTCCCACTGCCCAAAGGAAGAACGTATTGGGGAAGCGTTTATTCTGCAGTGATTCAGTTACACCTTCTCTAGGATGACTTTGCTCCTGGCTGACTATCAAAGTGGGAAGGGTCTGCGTCTCTCTGCCCTCAGTAAGAGAAACTGCTTTCCTCCTGGTCAGTGCATGAGAGCGTAAACACTTAGGGGACAAAAATAGAGCTGCCTTTCTACTCCCTGTTCCTGCAGATGCATGTGAGCACATAGATTCTCTCTCTTTCCCATTTTCACCTTCTTATGCAAACAAAAAAGTTGAACCTTTAGAGACGTATGAATCTTTATGGCCATTGTTTTAGCTTTTTACCAAGTGTTAAATGCGAGCGGCAGTTCCATTCCAGCAGCTCTCAGAGAGCCACAGGGTTTGTTCTGGCCGTGAGGAGGAAAGTTTCCTTTTTGGTATATGTGGAGTGAAAATGAGAAAAAGAAAAGCAAACTCTGATTCTTGAGCAAATGGAGAGGAGCAGACTGTATTTTGGGATATCCTGGAAGGGTGAGAGAATATATGCATTAGCAACCAAATACTTCATTGACACACCAGTTCCTAGATAAACTCATGCAATCATCTATAGGTTTTCCTTAGAAACCAAGTTATCAAACTGGGGGAAGGAAGAAAGTTGTTTGGATTTGTTTTGTTTTGTTTTGTTCTTCATTTTGCTGCTTTTCTGTTTGTTGGACTAGGTTGATGGCAGACTTAGTGGCAAATTTCTTCAGATTTTCCTTTTAGACTTTGCTAGCTCAACCATGTAAGATAGACAACAGAAAGCAGGGAAGAAACAGGGAATATGCTTAATATGTACATTGCCAATTAGAAGAACTCTTCAGAATTGTGTGTATGGTAGGTGGGGTTTTTTTTGGTGGGCAGAGGGATGTTTTTCTGAGGAGGCAGAGGGTTTGCAAACCTTTGTACATAAAAGTCTTATTTCTATGGAAGAAATCTGAAAAGGGAGAAATGTCTTTAAAGACTTTCACAGGCCTAGAAACAGCCTGGCGTCTTATGTTTTGTTAATTAAAAGAACATGAGGACTAGAATGCATATTGCATGCGTACTTTGTGTTCAGAAACACAAATAAGGGGACTTGGACCATTTGTAGAATTCACCTGTAATAGCAGTTATACTGAATGTGGTTCACGCTGCAGCTCCATTGAGCAACTTGGAGGTCCTATAAAGACTCAGCAAACACGACCTATTACAGGTGAGTCTTGCCTAGCTGTAGCAAACATGGTTTTATAACTGCCAACCATTCATCCTACCTTGTATAATTAAGGTAAAAAACTTTTGGTTTATGACCAGTCACTTTCATAGCATGAAAATCTCATTCCTTGAGAGATAATCAGAGACACTTTCTGCGTGTTTCAATGACAGCATGAAACATTCACACAGACATTACAGGTTTTTGAACTTATCTGTGTCTTAGCTCTTTAAAATAAATTTTTTTTAAAAGTTGTTTTTCCCCCCTGTTTTAACTCTGGACAAGTTGCATTGACCACAAAATATTTTTTTAGGTGACTGATCTGGTTCTGAATTGTAGATAAATATGTTAAGAAAACAAGTCTTCATTTTCAAAAGACTTGCTTTCATTACAACATAGAAATTATTCAGATGTATATACTCCTATTTTCACTTAAGTAAGCAAAGCTGTACTTTACCGTCAACTTCTGTGCAAATATTTTTTTTAAATTAATTTGTCCGAAGATCGACGATTGTGAAATTATGATCACCTCAGATTACAAATAACCTGCCTTAATTATTCTGGAGGACAAAATATCAGTAAATAAAGTATGTGATTGAATTAATCAAATTAAAGGGAAAAAGAAAATCTTTAGGTTCAGTGAGATAATGTCCTGAAATACTACATCCTTGCACAGAAAGACAGACATTAACACTTGCTGAAGTCAATAAAAAGTTTGTCACTGACTCAAATAATTGGAAATATTTAAACTCTAGGATTTTTAAAAAATATTTCAAATATTCTCTGTATTATTACAGTTGTTTTTGTTCATAATGATAAATGAGCATATCACTTTGCCATGAGCTAGCATTCACTGTGGGAAATACAAACTGTTCCAGGAAATAAATGTCACATCAAAAAACTACTGAAAGAATAAGTGATGACCCGGCTGCAATTTCAGCACTACATTTTGCTCTGTAAGAACTACATATGATCACTCATTTCAGTTAAATCAATAGACATGTCTCAAATTTGGTGGCATAATAAAAATGACGATTTTCCCCCTTGTGAGATGACTCTCTCTAATTGTGTAGTAATAAGCTGGTAAATAAACTATTTTTACACAATTATGAAATAATTATTTTTTAGTTGGATTATTTTACCTCATCATAAGACATTCTGTAACTTTTTGTAAAACCTGAGAAAAGGCAGTAGTATTAATAAATAGGTAAATAGTTTAAAGTCAATTCACCTTCAGAGTTCTTCTGCTGAATCTCAGTCTATTAGAAGTAGTTGAAAAAAGGTGTGCCTACTTGGATTTTTTTTTTTCAATTCTGAATTTTATGATACAGGCCTAAATACTGGCATCTAAAGGAAAAGATTTATTTATTTATTTAGGAGTGTACACCCATCAACCACCAAAATGGAGGTGGAGAAAGATCCTTTATTCTCGTCTTTGTGTGTCTTTTCCTCCCTGCTCTTTTTTTCTTAATGATGGAAGAATCAGCTGCCCAAAATGTGGTTAAGGATATCTTATCTCATAAACATACCACTGTTTGAAGATCTTTCTGATCCGTGAAACGGTAGTAGTACTGTATACTATTACTTCTTTTNATCTCATAAACATACCACTGTTTGAAGATCTTTCTGATCCGTGAAACGGTAGTAGTAATGTATACTGTTACTTCTTTTCTCTGCCTATTCGAAGCTGAATTTTCTCTGAAGGCACAACATTAGAACGATGAAAATGATACAATTGATTCTGTGTAAAATTGGTCAGTTTAAAACATATTCTGTAATAATGTTTACGGTTTTGCAGCTGGTATGTGCGTTAAGTACATCCTCTTATTGAATCAGTTAATCAGTTAACAATAAAAAAGTGGCTAGAGGCTAGCCTGGGTCCACCATACAGCTAATAGTTCTGTGAATATTTGGTTGTTGTTGACAGAAAGAATGTGTCGTGCGACCAACAGACCTCCTGAAGCCTAGTGCCCATGGTAAGGCTTTTATCCTGTCATTAATACCAAAGCAGGCTTTTATCAATTTTCTCTTTATTGACACCTGCTGGTATGCTGTCCCCTAGAGAATAATATCTGAAAGTTAGCTAAAGGTTTTTAAAAGCCTGGAAAATTGCATACCAGACTTCCACAAAATCTGTTTTCGAAGGTTTTTTTGTTTTTATTCAGAATCCTTTTGTATTGTTTTACCCCAGTTGTCTCCTTTGGAGTTGAATTGGGTTTTGGGGTTTTTTTGAGGGCTGCCTATGAAATGTATTTTGCGTTAATGATACTGGATATGATCAAGTACCACTGTGTTTCCTGTAGACTTCATTGTATTTATTTTATGGCATGTGGGCTATTCATGGGCATCTATGCAAAGATCACACTTTCTGCTGTGGTTTTCCTTACGCTATGTTGCAAGTGATGAGGGTTTCTCAAGACTTGTACTAAAAGGACAAAAAAATCTTGATTGCAATTCTTACAGGAAGCCTTTTATAGATAGAGTTCCAGGATTAATAAATGATGGAGAAATTTTTTAATAAATGGTTTGTTGAAGCCAGGATAAAAAAAGGAACATTTCAATACTTATATAGTATACCACGTAACATCTCGCTGTGCGTTCAGGGTGAGTGCCTGGGTTATGACTCCCAAGAGATATACACAGGAAAGGTAATGGGGGAGGTTTATTTCCCTACCTGATTTCAGAATACAGCAGTAGGAGACATCATGCAGGTACATGAATATGCCACTCCCTCTGTGTTTTGAGAAGGGAAGGGTCCAAACAGCAGTAGTTTGAAGTCACAGTGTTAGCCCAGTTACTACTCTTTTTCACAGTGCTCCAGCATGTACCTGGAGCAGCATCATGGATCTCTTCAAGTCTGTCCATATCTGGATACTTCTTAGCAAAGAAGAAAGTTCATTTGTCCCATTCCACTGTTTTTGTGGTTGTTGAAAAGGAAATCTAGTTCATACATTCAGAAGGATATTATTCCTATGACAAAATTTCTGAGGTTGGAGCTGGCATTACCTGCTGGTTTGTCTCATGATTGACTTTAGCTTTGTAAACAATGAAATAAATAAAAATGTCCTTAGCTACTCTGCCAACCTATCCAGTCCTCTGAGTAAAATGTTAGTAGAATAAAAATATTATCATCCTGCTCCTGAACCTCAAAAGAGCTAAGAAGTCATCTCATTATTTTATGCAAGTCTATTTATAAAAGTATACACTACAGTATTAAATAAACCTAAAAAATATAATTTTTCCAGAAAGCAGGGAATGTAGGGTTGACTGTCCATGTAAATCCAGAGCCATCTGATTGTAGCTCACTGATTTTCTTCAGAACTCTTCCTTGAAAAGTGTTTAAAGACAGCTATATCTATGCTATCTTTCCTATTTTTGACTACGTGGACAGTCAGGTTTGCTGCATGTCATGACTTCAGATGGTCATATTTACACTGAAGAGGAAAGACAATGTCTCTGAATCAGTCTTAGCCTAACAGTCCCACCTGGCAAGCAAAAAGGAGAGCAGTGGCAATCAAGTAGTTGGGACTGGAATATAACCTTGATCAGGGAGCTGTCGTGGTTTTGAAAATGTAAAAAAGCAGCGAACAGTTATGGTATTTTTCCTAGTGGTGAACTCTCTTTTCAATGGCTACTGTACTCAAGGGAGTGAAAAAAATTGCAGAAATACTGCTAAGAGGTCCAAGTCTGCAACCTCACAGCCTTTAGGATAACTCTGTCCCATTGTTTTTTGGTAGAACTACCTTCTGCGAATGAAGTCACTCAGGTTTGCATGTGTTTCCAGGACTGAACCCTCAGACTACTTTACCTTGCCCCTCTCCACCTCATTCACATGTTGTCAGTATATTGTGTTCCGGGTTAAATATGAGAGGTGCTGGTTGCTTTTATTTGTTCCCTAACTTTATGATTGCTTAGGTAAAAATACATAAATCTTTTGGACTTTCCTGTGTAATACGAATGATATGCTAGATACTAATTTTCTCTTTTGCGTTCATGCACACTTGTATAGAAAACTTTCTGTGGTAATGATTCATGATCAGACTGGGAGACGATTCTGTACAAGAGCGTGTTGGTCATTTATTCACACCAGAGGGAAACCTTAGTAGTGGTTTTAATTAATGCATATTCTGTTGTAATAATGCATAACCTGAGGAAAAAGTGAAGGCAGTTCTTTCCAAGGGATACAAATTAATGCTGTGAAAAATGAGGAAGAATACCAAGGCTGAGACATTTTTTGTCAACAATGCACAACCTTTCTGGCCAGAGCAGGTTAGCTTATTTTGGTATTTGGAAAGTGGTGATTTTCACAGTCTCTCTCATGCCACAGCTTGTCTGCTATGGAGTGAGCATAATGCTTCTGGGTCACGTCAGAGTTACTCAGTGTAGACAGCTTGAGTCCACTATGCAAGAAGATTATGGTGGGTCTGCTTGTATGTGGTGGGTTTACTTTCCAAGGAAGCTCCTCTACCTGTGCAATTACTGCCAAGCATGGGGCTGGAGACCTGGAACAAGAGCAGCGTGGTATTCAGGAGCAGCCTGCTCGTGCCTGTGGAAAAGTTCCTGGGCCGTGAGCCAGATCCTGTCACCTCTCGGCAGTCCTGAGAAGGAAGATCCCCAGGAGCTGGCAGGCTGCAATGGGCTCCGTTGACCATGTGTTGAGCAGCCCTCTTCCAGGTCTGGCTCTGCCTGAGGAAGGATTTGTGATACCTTTTATTTGTTACCACCTGAACTTCATGACTGCAAGAACAGTATGACTCTTATCTCCCATTTGATGATTAAACACTTTATTTTCCATTGCAAGGATTTAAATGTATCATACTTTATCTGGGAAATAAGAACATTATAAACCATAAAGTATTCTGGACTATATCCAATGCTATGCTCTGACTACTCTGATGTGCTTTGAAGGAGAGCAGACATAGATTTGGTTTTAATTTGGTCAGTAAAGCTGAGTTTACAGTTCTTTTTCATTGCTAGGGCAGCATATACTTAGTAGAGCTTATCAGAAGTTGTCAGGTTTTATTTTATTGATTTATACCTAAGGAGTAGATTTATTTTTTTTCCAAAGGGACAAGAAAGAGTTATGCCTCCATGTTCTATTAACTTTAAGTGGAAGACTAATGCCTCATGTTCTTATAAAAACACAAACAGAAAAGTCAACAGTTACAAAGATGTTTCTATCTGATTGTGCTTTCTTTACTGCAACTTTCCCGTACAAGATTGTAAGAAGTAGTCTTAAGATGTTATGAGAATAATGTTAAGACTTTGGAGATTGCATGTGTGATGGTTGTGGTGCTATACCATTTGAAAGAAAAAACAAGCAAGACAGCAAGAAGAGTTAAAAAATTTATTACCACTTTTCTGATCAAAGAAAAGGGAAATTAAGACTGAATTGCAAAGCATCCTTTTTAAGAGCTATTTTGGGGAGCAGATTATCATCGCATGGGAAAGGGTGTGTAGAAGCTCCAGGAGATAGAGCCCCAAATCTGAGCTTTTTTTAGAGCAATGATTTCTCACAGCATTTGGGGAGATGAGAAATCCTTTTGATTTTAAGCACAGGGTAAAAATAAACCAGCTGTATTTAAAGTGACGTTCTGCTTATGGGTGGATTTACTATTGTATCTTTTTGCTAAGCTCAGCCATGGAAAGACAAAAGCAAGTCTGTCAGGTACCTAAAGTTTTTTTTAAGAACCAGAAAGAAACAGCTGGGTTTTTTTTTTAGTTTATAAAAACTAAACTGTCTCCTTCAGAATAGTGAGTAAAAAAACTGAGTATGACAGGAAAAGAAAGAAAGTTACAGGCAATAATCACACACATACAGAGGCACACCTGGTGAACAACGTATTTTACTAAGGATCAGGATTACCTCTTTTCCTAAAGGCACTGGGAAGATCAAAAGCAGAATTCACAAATGTCATGCATTGATTTATGTCATAGGCTACTGATATATGCTCTACTGGTGGTATTGTCTGATGGGATCTTATCTGCACAGGCAAATTATATTTTTTTCACTGCTAACGACAACAATATAAAATCTTTACCATTTCTGTTTAAGAAGAAAAATATTACTTCATAATGAATGTCAAATTTCCCTTTTTTATCCGTGCTTAGCTGTCTCCAGGAGTTGAATGACTTCCAATATTAACATAGAGGTAACATTAATCCTTTGCAAATAGTGGAATCGGCATGTGATGGAAGTCACTTGCTGTGCAAATATGAAACCAGTATGATTCTAAGTGCCATACCAAGCCCCACAGTCTGAGCAGGTTAATAAGTACAGAATTCTTAGTGGCTGGAATGCTAGACCTACGTAGGAGAGACATCATGGGGATGAATCCTTTAGCTAAAGAGTCCTGAAAGCCTTCTGGCCAGAAACTTGGGAGGGGTATTTGCTCACATTCTCAGCCTGCCTCGTAGCAGATCTGAAGCATATTTTATTGACTACTTTGGGAGGCAGGAGATTAAACTGAATTGACTCATCCAACATGGTAGTTTAGGTTGAGAAAGGGAAGAGAGAGAGGTCTGTAAATAGTTTTAAAGAGAATTTCAAAGTCATACGACAAAAACATACTACTCCGGCTGTCCAATACTACAGTAGAGACCCAATTCAATAGACTTAAATTCATTTTTGCTCAGGGAAACAGATAAACACTCTGCTCTCACCCCGAATTTAAGAATGGTGCTAAAATTTAGTTTGAGTTTTAAATTGTTAGATGATTGAGAGATGAAAAATTTAAAAAAACACATTCATTTACTTGAGTTGAAAGAGCCCATATTGTTTTACCTTTCTTCATTGTAGCTGGCACCTGTACGTTTTGTAGCTCTTTAAACCACCTGCAGGCATCCAACTTGGAGACGGCGAAGTAGGGCCTTCTCCCTCTGCCTCCTCCAGCTTTCAAGTAGCTATTTGGTTTTGCAGTGCAATGCTTTTTCCTTTTTTTTTTCTTTTTTCTTTTTTTTCCCCACCTCTTTCTTACTGACATGTAAAATATCCTCAGCTGGAGAGGGCTCTTGCATGAGTTACATGAAACTTTTTTCACTGAGAATTTTGGAAGTGAAATTCCTCCACTTTTTGTTATGTACAGCTTTGTGTTGTAGAGCCAAAAATACATCAGTCTCTTATAATTCAAATATTTCTGGCTTTTCTAGGCAAGTTTCAAGATGTAGCTGTGTTTCTTGTTATTAATTTCTGGTTCTGCTAATTGTTCTTTGGGTTTTTTCCCCCTTAATCTGTATGCATTGAATTGACTTTAATTAAACCTGTTTGACAGACAGCTTCTTCCTTTATTCCCATAATTCCTTTTTTCTTAATCCTGACACATCACAAAATGTCTGCTTTCATTTACCCTGGCATCAATTCACTGTAATTCCATCAGAGTCACTGGAGTTACTTTGAATTTATTGCTGTATAAGCAAGAACAAAATTTGATCCCATGATTGACAATTACAGACATCTGAATGGAGGGGAAAATCACAAACCTTTCCAAAAGAGTGTTCGGTCTTTACTCTTAACGGATTTCATGTCACCAAGGAATGTGTCAAGTGATTATGCCAGTGATCATGTGGTGGGAAAAGAAATCTAAACATGTGAATATAAGAATTGGAATGAGCAAGCTTGTAAATTAGCATATTCTTTGTTTTTCAAAAAAGTACACTGCAAGAGTTTTTTGTTCTCTTTCCCTGAAATACAAAAGAGAGTAGGAACACCTTTAGGACATTTTAAGTGGTTACTCCTAGCCATGCTTGCCTCTGGTCAGTAATCACTATTTAATTTTCTGAAACAGTAAGGAGTACATTTTTCTTATTGATAAAATCCTATGTTGTAATTAATTGCTTCTGAGTTGCATGAAGGTACTTGACAATGAAAACTCTACAGTGATTTTTACTTGCCCTTCAGGAGAGGGATTTTGTTTTCTTTACCGCAAAAGATTAAGCAAAACTAAGAAAAGGTGTGTATAATCTTTACATCTAGCCTTATTTCTACCAAAGTCTAAAATGTCAGTAGTTCAGCTCCCAAAGAGTAGTGCCATTTCTTGATGTTTAATGAACTCTCACTTCTGTTCTGCAGAAAAATGGAAAGGAAGAGGAAGAGCTGGGTCACATTTTGAGTCAGCGCGAAGACGCAGTAGAGCTGTCCTTTATCATATCTCTGGACATTTACAAAGAAGGGAGAAGAACAAATTAAAAATTAATAATGTAGGTGTAATTCTTCTCTTTTTCCAAAATGTAATCTTTATACTGTCATTTGTTTTAAAAAGTGCTGTAAAATGTCAGTGGGTACCTGAGAAATGTCCTAGTCATAATTGTACTGTAATAAAAGGAGTAAAGTGCAGTTCACTTAAGTGCAGTTCTGCCTGCTATAGTATTTGTTACACTTCATACAGCAGACAGTGCATCTATCCGTACCGTAAACAGACATTTATTTAACCCCAGGAAAGCCACATTATAAAATTTCTCAGAACTTAATTTTATGTTCCAATTTGCTTTACCATCCCAATTATTTCATTCCAATAATTACTATTTGCCAAAAATATAATGAAGAAATTCAAGGTATTGCTCTAACTGAAAATCTCTATGCTGTGTAAGCTCCAGAAGTTCACACTTCATTTAGACAGCTTTTCATGTGAATGCCTCCATCTTTGTGCAGGGTGAATTTATGTTCTCATTTCCTAATTGAAGTAGTAATGTTTCTTTCTTTAAATTACTTCTGTTTTCCCCTAGTAACTAGAACTAATAAGTAAGTTCATAAAACACCCTGTGAATGTTGCAAAAAAAAAAATCAAACAATAGACAAAACCAAAAATAAAGCAGTATATTCTAAAGAAATATGTTCAGGAGAAAGAATAACTCTCCTGCTCTATGGAACTATGTTTCAGGAGAAAAGTTAATGCAGAGGAAAACTAGAGATGCATGTGAAATCAGTATGTACCTATAAAAATTTGCTAGAATAATATCTGAGCCTATAGTTATTAGAAGCAGGGGTAGCAAAAAGAAACAGTTTTTTGTAAAATCTCAGAACAGTATGAAGTTTCTTGTTTGTATATCATCAGAATCAAAAAGCTAAAATCTTTGACAGAGCCACAAGAAGAAAATGTTTTTTTTTTTTTTTTTTTTCCCAATGGTTAGGGAGAAGACAGACAATGGAAAAAGTAGCCAAAGGATGTAGATCATTAACACCTTGAAAAGATGATCTGCTACTGGGCATGTTCTTTTTATCGGTTACCAAAATTAAGCAGCAGTGCAGATACATCCTCTGAGATAATATTACATGAGAAATTAAAAGCAGAAAAAACTTGGTATAGGTTAAGGACATGAAAATACAGAGCTGGTATATACCTCAAAGGGCATATAGTCACTTCCATTGAATGTAAATGTTAAATGTTAGAAAACGTTAAATGTTAAAAAAAAAAGTTTAAAATGTTAAATGTTAAAAAAGTGTAAAAATTAAAAAAAAATCTGCAAAATATGCCAGGTTTTCCAGTGATATTTTCATAGCACAGTAATATATTTTAGGAATGCGACTTTTAAATAGGTTTTGGTGACTTTCCTCTGCTGTCAAAATCCTAGTGCAGCTGTTAACATACTGGTTTAAAACACTTGTTGTCAGACTAATTTACTACCTTTAGCACATAGATTTTTAGAGCTACGAATTGGAAGTCATAAGGGGAAGGTTTTTTTCTCTGTGAATAAAAATGGGCTGACACCAACAACAGTGAGAATTCAGCCCCTAAGTTTCATGAATGAGAACCAAGAATGGAGAAGGCAAGGACATTTGTATTTGAAAAGAAACACACAAAGGGAAAGGCTGTGACAGGCAAGGCAAATGTAATTAAGTCTGCGGTCACACAGTATTGTCTTTTTATATTCATAGTGAATAACTTCAAGATCAGAAGTAATCTTGGCTTGCTGAATACACAATATTGTTTTGTGAGGCTCTTCATTACTGGAACAGCATTAACCAGGGGCACAATGACACTGAGCAAGAATTTTTGTTAGTAAATAATATAAGACAGATCATGTAGCACATGCTGCTTTTCAGGAGGGTAGGTGTTTTTGTTAAAACTCTGAAGAATGAAAGCTAAGAATTTATAAAGCTGATGCTTAAGACTGAAGTCTTCATTGCAAAGACCTTTGCTGGTTAGATGAAAAAGACTTGAGACTTATGGGAAAGCTAGGTACTATCTAATGATGAAGGTAGTCGGTTCTGGAGCCATATTCTAGTGGGTCTGCATTAGTATTTTAGTTTAGATCAGGAGTGCAATTTTAAAGAGAATCAAGAAGTTATTCCTACTAATTGTGCTTTGGTTCATAGTAGTCTCGGGCACATGAAATGGATTCCCTCAGATGAAACTAAACCAGGAGAAGTGCTCCAACTGCTGACAGCTGTTAAATCCACAGGTCCAGGCTAGAATTAGTCTGAGGGAAAAAACTCCTCACAACTCTAAAATACATATAGGAAGGATGTTTTGTCTTCAGCACCATCTGTCCCAATTCTATAGGTTTATTCCTATTTGTAGCCTTTACGTATACGAACCTTTAGACTATCTGTCCAGCAGAAGAATGTTGCTTTTAAGTTAGAATTCACCCAACAGAGGAAGAAATGGTTTGCCAGATTCACTTCCCTCCTGATTCTATTTAATCTGTTCCTTATTAATCCTCTTCCTGCCCCAGCATTCACAAAAGTTATTCCATCAACAGAATCATCTGCCTAAATAAGTGTGAGGACTACATTAGAAAAAAATTAACATTAGTTCTTGCCTGCATCTAAGTATATCGTATTTCTTTATGCTTTTTTTAAAAAAAACAAATGGCTGCATTGGAAGAAATGTGTCTGTACGATCAAATTAGTGTTTTATCTCATTTCATTTTTTTTCTCTCTTTTTCAGAATGTTTTTGTAGATAAACCAGCATTTCCAGAATACAAAGTTTCAGATGCAAAAAAATCCAAATTCATATTGTTGCATTTTAGCACTTTTAAAGCTGGCTGGGACTGGCTTATTTTACTGGCAACGTTTTATGTTGCTGTGACTGTACCTTACAATGTCTGCTTTATTGGCCATGATGAGCTGTCTACAACTCGAAGCACAACTGTCAGTGACATTGCAGTGGAAATTCTTTTTATCATCGGTAAGATATATTTGGGATTTGTTTGGGATGTCTTTTGTGACATTTAAGTTTTTCACAGAATGCATAATGTAGAAGAGGCAATAATCATCACTTTAAAGATTTTAAAGAAAATCCATTTTAGTTGTATAGTTTGAGATTTTATCTGAACTTTAGATCACCTTTTTTTTTGTTTTTTATTTTAAATTGATTCAGATAGTCCTGCTGTTACTCAAAAGGGACCTTTGACTGTAGGAAGATTGAAAACCGTTGTTTTACCCCATGGATGCCTGAAACCTTCCCAATGCAGGGGTGTGCCCTGAAATTACTACAGTGTTGTTCATAATGTACTTTCTTTTTTAATTACCTTTCAAAAATACTTGGAAGACCCACGAACCACAAGCTGAAAATCACTAGATTTTTAAAAACTGATGGCATAAGATTAAAACTCATATTGTGATAATGCAAATGTACAATATCAATGTGATATACTGACAACTGGCATAGAATTTAAGAGGCAGAAGTTGCAGCTTGTCATCTGGTCTGTTCTCTAAACTTTTTGTTTCAATGGTCTATTTAATTCTTATACCTTTAAAGAATTAAAGAGAAGACAAGATCATGTCTAATAGAGGCCTTGTAGCAAAGGAATTTATTTTTTGTATTATCTTTTTTTCATTTCTTTGTGAATATAAAAAACAATCCCTGACTAGGGTCACACAGATTTTCCCCCAAGTTTTTATTGTTATAATACCATCCAGTGCTGTCACACTGACAAACCATAGCTCAGGTCTGTTGATAATATGCAGGTGGAGAAATTATTATTTTAAAGAAATAAGCAAAGTTCAGTATGTCTTTCTTGAATACAAAAAGGCTTAGGACAGGTTTTAAGAGAGAAAGAGAATGAACAAAAGAATAAAATCATCCTCAGATTTGAAACTTCTATTTCTACTTAACTTTTCTCTATTTTTTTCCTGAAAAAACGTACCTTAACTCATACATTATAAGCAATGTTGTGATCTTCTCTAGGAGAACTAAAGAAGACTGAAACTTCTTAAATGCTAAGCAATAACTCAGAGTGTCTTTAGTTTCACAGAAGTTTTTCTCACAAAAAATTTGAAAAGTTTATGCCATTTCTCACAGCTTTACTGTAGACAGTAAGACTTCTAGGTGATGTGGCTGATGGAAGAATCAGATTCATGATGGATAAGTATACATGTTTCCTCCTTTTGACATTGATTTGTCATTAGGTTTGAGGTCTAATTTTCCCCTTTTATGCTCACTATTAGACCTTGGTGGACACTTTCATGATAATGCACGGAATCCACATTGAATGATAGTCAAGCACAGCAGTAAGAAACCTTCGTTCTGCAATGCAGATCGTGGAGGATTATCTTTTGTCTTGTGTAAAAAGCAAGGCTATGACTGTAGTCAGTCATAAATTACTCCACATTCCATTTTAAGGAATATAAAATGAAATAATTCCACTTGATTTACCTGGGTATCTCTATAAAAACAGTAGGCTCCAGGTTAAGATATTTTGATAATGGATGTATCTTTCAGCCCACGCCAGTGTAGATAACTGGTTTGTGTTATGAATGTGTTTATTAGAATCTGAGCACAAGAGAGTATCATCTGTATCTAACTGATTTATGTGCTGTAGTATTCATTTGAAGCAAGACAGATGGTGTACTGCTCGGTGTTACTTTTCTGTTTATACCCTTTGTTGGAAATACAGAATTCTTATATCAGTAAGTCAAAAGCAATGGTATCTCTATGACCAAGAGTAGCTCTACTCTACTATGAGTAGCTGGGTAAGAAAAAGAAAAGGAAGAAGATTTTCTGTATATTTTACTTTGTATTTTCTGGTTAGACTTTTAGGTCTATCATCCAGGATATCAAACTATGGTTGTAACTAAATATACTCAAAGAAAATTGTATAAAGTACTAGAAAAGACTTCTTTGCATAGTTAAGTTACTGGTAACCACAAACACTGTACTGTAGCATACCAATATTCCTCCCCCGCAGTTTCAATAATGGCTCCATTTTCCCAAAGATAATTATTTCTAAAGTTATTACCTGTTTGTAAATTTGAGGCTCTGGGAAAGGGTTTATGGAGTATTTTCAGGACATTTTCATACTGCATTTAAATCTCTGCAGTGAATTTAAAGAAAACAGTGTGTTTATAGTCACCTCTCAATGGTCCCTTGTCCATTAAAATATTGAATGAATATGTCTCAGAACATGTGTAAGATTGACAGAATACATAAATTTAAGCATAAGTTTCAGGGCATTGTTGCACTGTGGCTCTGACAAACACATCTTTGATGGGTGATCTATGTGCTTTGAGAAAAGTCAATGAGAAGTGTTGTGTAAAATTCTTTTTATGATGCTGCTACCTCAGAAAGTCAGTGGGGAGATCTGTGTGAAATGGGGCCTTCAGCTGTATTACAGCTCTGTAATCACGGATTGAGGTATTACAACTCTGTAATCATGGATTGGAGAAAAAAGTCTATCTGCTTTGATTTTATTCGGATTTCTCAGAATATAGAATAATATTCCTTTTACGCACATAGCTTGCATAAACTCTTATTTGGACTTAACAAGGTCTTCATTTTTAGCTGTGTTATCAAAGGGAGCAGAGACGTGGCAACAAAAGGGACAGATGTCTGCTCATCAGTTCAACGGAAATAATAGGGTAGAGGTTAAGGGTTTCCTTTAAGCAGAAGAGTTGGAATAAATCTAGGGGGCTAAAAAAACTTTCAGGCTTATCTAATTTGTGATTCAGCATATGCTTAAGCATGATAAAAATACATATGGAAGTCTTCTACTGACTTGGGGGGCTTATAAGTAGGAGTGTTGATCTGAATTAAATTATGAGAAAAAAGCACATCTAGCTAGAGGTTTAACTGTTTTAGCCTTTAAATTTCTCTAAAATATAAATGGAAGATAAACAATAATAACCCATTTTGTGATGTCTTTGGGGTTGGAGGTTGGAGAGGGAACATAATTAAGGCTTCTCAATTCAAGTTAAAATGATTTTTCAGTTGATGTTTCTTTTATATGCTAGTGTTTTGATAAATTGTGTGATGTGATGTTTGAGCGTACTTTCCGATCTCTTCCTCTGTAACGTGTGCAAGCTTTCTCTAGCATTCTGCTCTAAATACATATTTTGCTTCTTCTGTTCAATGATAGTTTAAAGCTAGTTTAGTTTTAGACATTTTTGGCTGTTTTATGCATCTTAAAATAATAAAGAGGTGTAGAGAAAACTTATTAACATTAGTGTAATTAAGAAAATGCATTAAAAATTATCTTAGAAAGTGTTACATCTGGTGCGTGAGATTACCTGCTTTATTGCACTATTTGCTTCAAAGTTTATGCCCCTTAATTGGCATAGACAATATCTGGGTCCTTCATTTGTAGGTAAGTATGTCTGGGCGGCTGAAGTTTCAATATTTCTAAGCATAGTGGATCTTGGTTATTTTTCCATAATATTTGTAAAGCTTTCTGGCTTTTGGAGAGAAAAGCCAGGAGAATCTCTCTCCCAGTTCATTCCATTTTATCAGTAATAGCCTCTTGATTGTATAACTTTTACTCTTCCATAGCTATGCAGTATAGTGCTTTTCTTTCTGCAACTGTTTCATTCTAGTTTTCAGATATTGTCTTTCTTTTTTCTTTTTTTTTTTTTTTTT
>RSEF01000002.1:42427854-42447521 GCA_003993805.1 Himantopus leucocephalus
ACAAACAGTTTATAACATATTAAATATTTCATGAGTACTTTCAGAATAGACTCTTGTACAGTTTTTTTGGTGTTTAACTACTCTTTGTTGCCTCAATTTACTTACCATTTTACTTGATCAAAGTCTTGATGATAAGAAAACATTATCTTTTTTCTAAACAGCGATCCCCAAAAGACTGTGGAACATGTAATTCCTAAAAATAATAAAATCTTTCAGGAGAAATGGTAATTTCTCAATTTGAGTTAAATATTTTGTTGTGCTTTTAGAAGTTTCTTGCCTCAGGAGTTTTGTTTTAGTTTTTTTTTCCTTTACAGATTTCTCAGTAAGTACTTTAGCACGGCAGTTAAGCTGTAAGTAAGATTGCCCAGATGAAGAAACTGTTTACACCCAAGTATAGCTCAGAAAGCTTTCAAGAAATAAAAGATGGATCACACTCACCTACCTCCCTCTGGATTTTTATCTGATGAGTTGGTTGCAGAAAGAAGCACTTACCATTTCCTATTCAATTTTATATATATAAATGTTATCTGAGGCTGTTGTCCTAAATTGCTTTGATAGGAAGGCAGAAAAGGGTGCTGTGCAGAAAAACTTCTAATCTTTTCAATCTTGAACACTGAATTCCATATGCACGTTGATAAGCCTTTGGTGTACTGGATGGCTTAGGGGAATTTAAAGCAAGCATTTATCGCCTTTTCTGTTAAAGCTTTAGTTGTTTCACAAATGCTAATGTGCAATAAGTAAGCAAATCCTTTTTCAAACTTCACTACACACTGGAGGTTTCTGAGACAAACGAGAATGAGAAGTTTCAAAATACTAGTGACGTAAATATCCTGATTTTTCTTTCTTATCTATATCAAGCAAATCTGCATGAAGTAATGTATGTGGCGGGTGCTACCATACTGATCTGTAAATGTGAGTAGTAACCAACTAACTCTCCTAAGCACCTGTGGAGCCGAACTGACCCCCTTGCTCATTATGAACCATATGAAAACACGCTAATTTCACATCTTAATTGTATTAATTAAAATTTCAGAACAGTTTTGTAGCTTGCAGAGTGCAGGGCCAGCTGAGGCTACTCGGTGCTCTAATCTAAAATTTTCATATCTCAGATTTTACTTATATGTTCTGTTCAGCCTGTGGATTTTGTTGAATGAAAACAGTAGTTCTTAAAGCATGAACCAATTATAACCTGCAAGACCTCAATCCATGGAACAAGATAACCTCCGATATGACTCTAGGTCACTTACTGTTAAGGTTTTGCACTAAATCTTGCAAAATGTGACGGACTAACACTGTGCCAAAACAATGAGAACTCCCCCTCAAAATTTCATTAACTTAGGAGAGTCAACTCTAATGGGTAAAAGGGAGGGAATGATGGAGATCAAACTGTCAGAAATACCATAAATCCACTACTAGCAGGGCATAGGTTAACTAGTGTACGTCAAATGATCTTAGCAGACTGCATAGCCTCAAACTGCAGAAGACAGCAAGTAACTCCTTTGTAGACCCAGATCTGGCATTAGAACTGGGCATTTGATCAAAATGCATCCTAAAGAAATCTTTTCTGATACCTCAAAGGAATGATCCAACATGATCCTCTCTCTGTGCTGAGTCTCTGTCTGCCCTCAGTAGTGTATCAGTGTGGAAAAAAATTGCTCCCTGGCTTCTTGAGTGTAAAAGCTCACAGGCTTGAAGATAAGATCTCACTTTACCCAGTCTTAGTGTAGCTACCTAAAGAATAGGTAGGAAGATATGCAAATCAATCTCCCCCCCACACCCCCCTAAGGCTATGAAATTAAGGGAAAAAGAGTAACTCAGTGCTGAAAAGGATGATCACGACAGTCAAACCTGGCTTTCTTCTCCCTAGCAGGTGTATATATAAAAATTCACCTCAAGTTACACGAGTCCATGTATCTAAGTGTTGTGTGCTTGAATGCAACTTCGATATCTTTAGTGTGGCAGAGTGTTGAACGTGAATCCAAATGATGTGAGTTCATCACCTCATTTGCTAAGCCACATTTGATTTCCAAAATGTATTTACCTAATGTCTGCCCAGTGTATCCTGTTTAGCTGACTGCGCCTATTAGTGGATGAAAATAAGTAAAAGTCAGTTCTGTTAGTATTCTGGAGCTGAGTAAACCAAGAAAGCTGACTTTAGTACATCATGTAAAGTGAACTCCTGGTATTTTTTTGTAGTTCTTTTTCTTTTCATTTGTCTTGCGGTGTGGGTACTGTGAGTTGTACGGGTCTAGTTGTTTCACCAACAGCATGAACTGTTGTCTATTCCCAGGTGATTCTCTCCATTTTGCTACAGCTTTGTACTAAGCCCATCCTGTCGCCCTCAGCTATTAGAAATCTCTTTTGCTGTCTTTGTTTTCCAAGCCAGAATCTCCCCTTCTACAGATATCTTTTTCCTTCTTGGGCCTTAGATGTGTTTTGCCTGTTATATGGAGATACATGACCCATTTTATGTTTAGATTTGTATCGACCACAGTCATCCATCTTCTTTCTTAAAAACTACTGTATCACTCTGAACTTAATCAGCCAAGACGAATCCTCTAGAAACAGTTTTGTTTATAAATAAAACCATAGCAACAACATTTTGAAACTGAGCAGAAAGCTATTGTTTTCTGGATCATAACTTTTAGTGGGTTTTTTTTCCCCCTGAATTATTAAAATTATCATGGCAAAATCTATTTCCTTGACATTTTTCCAATTTTCTGAGATTTTATTAGAAGTTAATACTGGTGATTCAGAAAGTGGCTCTCAGCAAGTTCCACTTAGAATATGAGGTGGAACTTTGTCTTCAAAAATCTCCTTGAAATGTCTAATGCCTCCTTTGTCATATGATAAGCTTCTGTGCTATCTGCAGCATCATTTAGAGTGATAAATCTTCCTACTTCATTCCAAAGCCGGAGTTTTAGTTTTCTTTTTTTTAGAAAATAAGTGGACTGTAATATTTATAGATGTCTTCAGTTTTATCAGCCATTTAAACTTAATTATGTTTTGTTTTCTCTTTCAGACTTGTAATTTTGATAGTCACTGATCTTTTCTGCATTTCAGTTACATTTTATGGGTTATTTTGTATCTTATAATTTTGTGACATTTTTTGTTTATTTGATTTGGTGTTTTTAGCTAGGAAGGCTTATTGTTTTTCCTTAATGTCTTGAATGTTAATTCATGCTTAAAACTTGTTCCAAACGTATGTGTTGCTAAAGCACTAAGGGTTTTCAAAAATGTTTCGTTTACACTTTCAAATGCACATCTTAGATTATGTCATATTTTCACAATGTCAATGTATGTATGGTAAGATCATGTTTTCCAGATCCAAACACTAACTAATTTTGAGTCAAAAGTAACTTCCCCCCCCCCGCCATTAAAATAGATTGCACCAATTTATCACAAATTACCACAGAACATCTAATCCCATGTTAGGTAGTTATTATTTTTTTATGAACTGTAAGGAATTTTTATTAGTAAGCATAAGAACAACCAGTATATATCTGAAACTGAAGGTGCCTATGATGCTGTGTTTATCATCCTACATAATACAAATAGATGATGTTTTTCAGTAACTGCTTCTCTTTTTGCGGGCATAAGTTGTCCTTGCAAAAAAGCATACATTCACTGTTTGTGCCCATGTTTCACTGGCAAAGTAGAACAGCCATAAAATTGAAAGACAAAATGAAATATAGGTGAAAAAGCATTTCTACTCTCCACATCTAAGAACTTGAAAATAGCACACAAAATACCAAAATGTTTTAGAACTCGAGCTATTAACATTTATTTGTTATAAAACTGTAAAAATACGAATCAAAATTATCCTCTCTTTAAGGGTGAGGAATATGTATGAAAATATGCATATGGCAAAAGAATTTATTAAAGATGCATTTATCTTACTACATGTTAAATGAAAGTCTAATTAATATTTTATAGACACTGATCTGTCATAGAAGTGCTTCTCTGATTGTGTCACAAAAACTTTAGGAAAAACACTAGGGAGATGAAACTTTGAAACCTGGTTGAGTTTTTTTCAGTTAGGAGGAAAAAAGAAATCAGGTCTATGTAATGAAACATGACTGTTTCATAGCAGCTATGAATTTCATCAGATCCTTTTGTGGTTCAGAGCATCATCTAACATAATACAAATTTCAAAATGGGTATCTCAACGCAAACCTGAGTAGAATAAAACAAGATGGTAAAATTGACACTTCTGTAACACATTATACCAATGTTTGGCAGTGCTTTAGGCAAATATTCTTACACCTTGTGCCCCAGAAAAGTAGAGATCTTTAGCTCCAATTCTTCATAGCTTCCATCATCACAATGTTCAAGCGGCACATCATAGCAAACATGGAGGAAAGCATCTCTACAGATACGCTAAAGGAAACAAAGTTTGATATTGCTGTTCTTAAAATGGAAATGCTGTCATAGATACCGAGTGACTGCAGCAGATCTTCTGCTCAAACCTGGATAAGAGTTAGTAATTCATCTGAGTGTCAGCTACTCCATTATATTCAAAATGAAGTGTAAGCAAGTGGGTTAAGTTAGTACGTGGATGGCTTTAATTTTCAAGCTCCTTTGCAAGAACAATAGTGTAAACTCTGTTGTAGGACTTCAGCAGTAATTTCTGCATGGATTGTGTGCCTGCTCTATTTGAGGACCTGTGTTCATAAGGCATGAGAAAGAAGTTGTTATAAAATACTGGATCTGCCTAGTCCAAACATAGACAACACTAGCCCCAAGCATTTAAGTCCTGTAGGTACCACTCTCCAATGCTGTCCTGGTATAGTGAGAGTCCAGCAATTTCCATTTTTAATGTTCTTTATGTACCAAAATATTCTAAAATAAAATTCTGAATATTAAAAATTGCTTTAATATAGACTGGTGGCAATCCATGCTCTCTCAATGAGGCAGCATTTTCCATTGAGCTTTTATAATGTATCAGAACGTTTTATATCAAGTTAATTTACTCAGTTAAGATGAACCTGGTCAGATACTTTTTCTCTTGCTCTGCTTTACAGTGCTCTCCTTTACTGTAATTCTTTGTGTTGGCTGTCCTCATTATACTAACAACATTCTTGAAAACTGTCATTTCCAAAGTATTTTTTATTCAGAAGTAATGCCACACAAAACAAAAAACTACGATAAAAAAGAGAGAAAACATGGGGAAAAGTGAAAAACTATGCTCTTGATAAATGGAAAAAATCAGGAAAGGGGAAAAGTACCTAACAACCAGAATGTAATAAAATCTGGCTGATTTAAAGAGACCTGCATAAATGTTTATTTATTCCATTTTTAGCGTACATGTTCTGTATAAGCATAAAGTTTTATTTTTAAAATTCTTGATTTTCTCATAAATCATAGAGAAAAAACCTTTTAACGCTCATTTTTGCATTTTGCTCTCTAGGTTGTACAAAATCTTGCAAACAGGACAAAGCTCACCTGCTAATCTTTTTATGACTCTAGTGCTAGCAATGCTTGGTGTGTCGTATTCTACAAAAACTATCCTTCAATTTTGCTGTCTGAGGGGACTCTATTTTTTCATGCATGCTGGTTTTTGCAGACATTTCTCATACACTGAATGAAAATTGCAGGATAAAAGGTCTATCGGAAATTAAGCATTCGTTCTCATGTGGGTATAGCAGGAAGGAAAGTTCTCTGGCCTCAGAAACTGCCTACAAAACCAAGAGTAGATGAATCTACTACTTCTACTAGCATTACTACTACCACCCTCATTTTACTTCTAACTTGATTTGCATTAAAACCAAGTTACCATATTAGTACTGTTAGTGTTCGTTATGTTTTTAACTATGGAGAGACAAAAGTTGAGATATGCTTAATTTTTAGGACTTCAAAGCTTTCTTTTTTTCAAGGAACGTGCTGATTTGGAGCAGGCTTACATAGCACACAAGCAACTAGCTGTGAGGAAAGGAAATATCTGCATCCGAAGAGAAAACAAATCCCTTTAATAGACTGAAACTATGAAATACCTATATTCTGTACTTATTTCCATTTGCAAGAGGTAAAAAGGTGGGCAAGAGGCTGACTTTCACTTGCAGGTGCTTCCATTTGACATTTCAACCTCCTCTTCCGCAGAGGCTGTAAGAAACATCTGTTTGGGCAGCAAACACTTCCCAAACATCTGCATGCTCTATACTGTATGTGATGTGAAGCCAGCCCCGAGCAGCTCCTGCTGGCACCTCCCTAAAAGAGCAATGTGTAGAAGAGGCAACTGAAGGCATATCCTCATGTGCATCATCTGGCAGATAGAAAGGAGTCAGTGCTGCCATTGCTGCCATAGACAGAGGCAGAGAGCACAGGGAATGCGGTTCACTCCTTGTAACACTTAAGAAAAGGCTACCTAGATTACAAATAACACAGCTGACAAGTCTATTACGCACTGGACTAGCATCTAGAAAGCTGCCTCTCATAACCTGGACATTAAAGCAAGTCCATTGGCTTTCAGGCTGCCAAGACCATCACCCCGCGGTTGTTATTTTTTAATGAGAAGAAAGTCAATCACACTCTGAATGTCTTCCTAACACTTGGGATCACTTCTTTCTCTTTTATGAGATGGTCTTCAACATGAGGCATTAGAATGTGCAAGGCAGCAGGCTAATTATCTTGCTGTAAAACACCAGCCTTGATGGTTGGCTGCACTTTTTTCTGACATTGTAAAAGTTATACAAGTAGTTCTTGCTAATGTTGGTAGAAACCGGGTGCATAGCTCGAGGACAGATTATAGTCTGTGTCTTGTAGAACATGAAAATAATTGAGACTCTGTTGTCAAGACCTGAGCTTTTCTTTGAGTGTTAACGTGTTTTGGCAAGACATGTCAAAACTATATCTCGTATTGAAAGACACTCATCCTGGAATGTTAGATAGGAACATGCAAAATGCACAAGCCACCAAGCAATTCATATCTTCGCCATAGCCCAAAAGCCCTTTTTTTCAAGTGAGTTCAGCAATTTTCTGTTGATAAACAAGTGGTTATCCTTGAGGATGACATTCGTTCTCTGTGCTGGAGAGTTATCACAAAAAGAAAGTTTCAGTTTCACATTTTTAAATAAAGTGATTAATGAGTTTTTATCTCAAAAGAAACATAAAGGGGTTTTATGCACAACAATCATACCTTAATTTTTCATTAAGAAAAATACTATACCAATATTTGCTACTGTTTAAAGAGTAATGTGGGTTGTTTGGTTTTTTTAATTCAAGCTCCCTTTGAAATCAGTGAGTTTTAAATGTTTTAAACATTCTTTTTATTCCTTACTAAGAAAAACTTTGTGCATAAATTGGTTTAATTCTATGTATGTGGATCTCCTACCACTATATTTTATTTGTTTCTGTATTAGATTCTTCATCTGGTTTTTGCCACACATAAGAAAATCAACCAGTGTTATGGTGGATTCCTGGTGTTATCCCCAGGAATCAAGAAATCACTGTCTCTGATTCTGTTCATTCTTTGTCAAGCAGATATTATTTTAAATTTCCGAACAACATATGTCAGCAAGTCTGGCCAAGTTATATTTGAAGCAAGATCTATTTGTATCCACTACGTGACTACCTGGTTTATCATTGATTTAATTGCTGCACTTCCTTTTGATCTTCTTTATGCTTTCAACGTCACTGTGGTAAGTACTAACCTGTCTTTTTTAATTGTTCTTTTTTCAAGAGGGGTTTGTCTGTTTTTTTTTTTCTCCAGATCTGGGGTCTAAAACTGAATGAACTAAAATACCTTGGTATCTTTTTCAGCTTTGTAGTGTATTTTCACATTGGATGCTGAAGGAAGGAATACAATGTAATTGTACATGTTGATTAAAAGTATTACAGGGTTGGGTATCAAAGTGGCCATTCACTATTATGAAAGACACATATGTACCATGGTTTTTAATTCTATTATCCTTATTTTGTAAACAGTCGCACTTATGTTAGCTTCATTTTTACTTACTGTATTCAAATACATGTCCCTATGGCTTTTGCTCTCTTATGCTGCATAAGTTCAATCAATTTTTCAAGACTTATAAATTGTTACTGTGGTAAAGTAAATAATTGCTATGGTCGGTATGGTCAGCATTCTTCACTGGACTGGGAATCTTCTTTCTCCTTACCTCTGTATTCTAGTGCAAAAATTATAGCATGATCAACAATTTTTGTGTGTTCTAATATCTAGTACCTACAATTGTCATTAACTTTGGCTTTGGTTTCAAATCATCTTTTTTAGGACTATAATGACAAAGTGCTTAAGCGGCTTTGAAAAAGGTGTGGATCTAATGTTTGGTGATGTCACAATCATCATGGTTTACATTTGTATTGGTTTACTTATGCTAGGACAAAGGTTTTTCTTCTGATAGCCCTATTAGATTTAATGAAATAAAAATCTACTAAGAAAACAAGCAAACAATCAAAACAAACAAAAAAAACCCACAAGCAACCCCTCCCCCTCAAAATCAGAAAGTTTTATTTTGGAAAAAAATGTTGGCAGAGGTTTCTCAATTTTGTGGATTTTTCACATAAGAGACTTAGGCTTTTAAGCTGTCCACTTTCTAATTCTCAGAATTTTGATCTTTTATGAACAGATGCACTCAATCCCATTTTCATTAAATGTGAGTTACAGACAAGTACATAGATGATAGCACAGACACATATCAGAAAAAAGCATAGAAAAACACTAGACAGGAAGCCTCCCATGTAAAGTATCCTCTTCGGTTTTATCATTTAGTTCCATTTCCTTCGGCGATCTCCCTTTTCACTCCATTGGTTACATTAAGAACTGTCAATCTGATGCTAGTGCAGTAGCTTTTAAAACCAGACAGTTAATTGTTGCACATTCTTCAGTCACTGGGTTTTTTTTATAACCAGTGGGTAATCTATTTAAAAACACTACTATCTCAGTTTATCTCTTACATTAAAACCAAACAGCCAGCACAACTGTGTTGCTTTAATTTCCATTAAGAATTTCATTTCCATTGAATGAACCGGGTTTGATTTTTTCCTTCAAGAGAAAATTAAAAAACCAAAATTGATATTTATTTCTTTTTTTTTTTAACTGGGAAGAGTGATATGCTTTCCATACTGGATTCTGGAAAACAAAATATTATCCAATAATTATCTTTACAGTTAAAATGTCACAATATTAAAAAATGTTACTATAGTATGATTGATACACATCTNAATATGGTGGCTAAGAATATCCAGGGGCATTAAAATGTCCCTCTGTTAGCGGTGAATCCTTAATGAAATAATTAATGAGATATTAAGTCCTAACAATAAGCCCCAAGTAATAAACGCTATATAGCCATATTGATCTCATGTTGACTGACCAGCATAGCTCCCTGCATGCTCTAAGATTTAAATGCCTTCTTAAAAGTTTTTGCAAGGTCCAGTCTGCTTCCNGAAATGTCCCTCTGTTAGCAGTGAATCCTTAATGAAATAATTAATGATATATTAAGTCCTAACAATAAGCCCCAAGTAATAAACGATATATAGCCATATTGATCTCATAATTAATGTTGACTGACCAGCATAACTCCCTGCATGCTCTAAGAGTTAAATGCCTTCTTAAAAGTTTTTGCAAGGTCCAGTCTGCTTCCTTCATTTGCTTTGGCCCAACTTTGCTGTTAGCTGTTATATAGTAAAGACCACTACACAGTAGAGAGTCAAGGGCCAACCCTCTCTTCTCTCTGGTAATTGAGAGCAAATCCAAAATTCGGGAGTCTGCACCCTGAGTTCACCCCAGCAAACTCAGTCAGTTTGTTCTCTATGCGATTCCTCAATGGGAACACAGTGCCTTACTATATCATATTCCTTATCCTGCCAAGACTTGGCAACTGTTAATGTGATCCTCACGATAACAACGACTATCAACTGTTTCAAGAGTGGGGGGAGGTGTTAATCACATTCCACTGTTTTCAGACTTTATGATTTAATAAGCCATTTCCTCATGTCTGTTCTCAGATTTTCACTCCATCGACTCTCAGATGTTGCCTCAACAGAACGGTGAGAAGGGGCATCAGGGAGCATCTCACTCCTTTCCTGTTCAGGCCCCGGCACAAAGGCCAAACCTTTAGGGATGCTCTAAATTCTGGAAGCTATAGGTATAGTGCCATACATACCTATGTATGTATGGCACATAAATGTCATCCTCCAGTTGGAGACTTGTGGAGTTAGAGTGCGTGAAAAAGCTGTGGTCTCTCACCATCCCTGGAGATATTTTGAAAGAGAAAAAGTGAAACTGTATGAGCTGGGTCTACTGCGTGACTCTTTGGAGGTCTGAGACCTCGGGCACATTCCTGCCTAACCTCAGTGCCTGCTGAGACACCAGATCCTTCCATGCTTGTATTCAGGTGACATAAAGGATCCCTTAATCTTTGGAAATGTGGTGCAAAATGCTGTCAAAGTAAAAAACAGGCCATTAAGCACTAATTATAATGATTGAATTTGCTTCTGTCTGAGTAACTATTGGTGGTTATAGAGCAAGAGTATCATTTTTTTGAGGAAAGCCAACTAACCAAGCAGACAAAAAGGATTGAAGATCCCTGCCAATAGTAATTTCTTAGAATGTATCATGTTTCTTTATTGATTCCTTTTTGCTGTAGTAGATGATTCTTCCAAGCAGAGAATTTCATCATTTCAGTTTGTAGCAACTTTATTTCTCAGTATTTCTCAGCACTATGCTATGATTGAGTTTGCGTTAGTTTTAGATAAAATTCTGTCTCTGTCATTTTGACAGAAAAAGGTTAACACAGCTAGTCTAAAATGATTAACTAAATGGAAAATTTAGATGGTTTTATATCTGTGGGCAAAGCAAAATCTACGCAGGCACAAGTATGAGTGCTGACTCCTCATTTTGTCTTTCTAAATTTGTAACATAGAAAAGAAAGCTGCTTGATGGCATTTCAGTTCTTCCAGTGACAGATTGGACATAATACAAGAAGAGTATTTGGCATGACTAATGAGAAAATTCATTGCAATTACATATGATTAATTACATCTGTGTTCAAATTTATGCAGAAATTATTTTGAAATGAGGTAGTCTTTAGGCCTTAAAACAAAACGTATCCACATTAAAAAGAATGTTGTCACTGTTTTTATATCTGTCAGTGTTCCGTAACTTAATAAAAATGGTCAGAATTTAGTCACAAGTGATAACTGGCAGGGCACACTTATTGTAACAGCCCTTTTGAAATTCCTTATTTGTAAGAATCTAATAAAAAATAATTTCACCTAAGTTATTATTTGGTTGTGATGTGGTTAAACATAGGCACCCATGTAAAGATGAAGGCTCCAATGTGAAGGCCATAGCACATGCACAATGATTATATATATAATTATTATATATATGTTTATCTATCACTACAAGATCTTGAAGATTCAGTCATGAATAGGGATCCCTTTATGTTAAGACTGCAACAAAACCACATTTGGTTCAAATAAGCTGATGATAGAGAAGAAAAGGAGACTTTGGGAAATTAATAGCCACAGAAAAAGAGGCAGTTGGTATAGTGGCATGGCATTCAATTAGAATAATTATATTTTAATAGTTATATGATTATATTAATGCAAACATGCTAATTGCTTCAAATATTTTACAGCCTTCTGCCTCAGACTTGGAGATATTCTTGTGCTTAAGGCCACAGACATAACTAATTTCACTGACTTATTGTAGATGACATAAGATGGATAAAAGAAATGCAAGAAGAGAAGACCTTGTAATTGTTTGTGTGTTCTAATGTCAGATCTTATTCCTGACAGCAGTGAACTTCAAAGTATTTTAAATGTGTCATGTTTTTGTTGATTTTCTTTTTTCCTCTGCTATTTACATGAGAAAAAAATGTAAAGGTTTTTGTGAAAGAAAAAAAGAAATAATGGGCAGTAAATATTGCATGAAGAAGCTTGTGGAAGAATTGCTTATGCATTATCAAAACTATAGTTGCAAAAAAAAAAAAAAAGAATGTTTGTAGATTTTTTATTTTCTTTTTTACAGATTTCCCACCTACTCCATTCCTGAGACTGAAATAAAATCAATGCATTGTTAAGTCTTCATGAATAAATCTAAAATAACCCATGTTACAGAATTTATCAGTCAACCTGAACCTAGCTGTTAGTGAATGCGCACCTATAAAATTAAGATTTCAGATTATTAGTTTTTGTATCAGAAACAGAAAGGCTTCTGTTCAGGTTATTCTGGATTAGCAAAAGCTAAAGGATGTTGATCGAGCTGTGCTTTTAGACTTTCCTTTCAGAGAGCTCATTACTGTGTTCTGGGAAGGCTGTGGGAAGACATGTCAAGTTTGATGTTACTTTTCTAGCTGATGCATGTATCCTGTATCAGCCAGGTACCCAGTAGGCATTAATCCTAATGTCTCATTAATGAAAGGGGGGAAAAAACCTTCCTGTTAATGAAAATTATGCCTATTTAATCTTCAAAAAATTATATTAAAAATATTCAGGATCTTAATCTGCATATTATTTGCTAAGTCTACCCAACAGCTGAAACACGGGCTAAGTATATTCCATGCAAAAATGGGAGCTGTGCATACTCTGGTGTGGATGTAAGTTGGAAGATGCTCTGGAGGGAATGGGGTCATCCAGGGACTGCTCACTTTGTGCATTGCTGCATCTCCTCTGAGGCCAGAGCCCATATACTTCATAAACTGATGTATACTTAGGTTGCTGAGCAGATCAGGTGCTGCTTTTGCCACATACACTTGAAAGGAAATGATATTTTAGGTGAGAAATTTAAGTAACATTAGTTTTAATACAAGCTTTTTTGGGACTCCAACTTAGTACAGAGCAGTACAGCGGGCCCAGGTCCCTGAACACAGGTTTAAATTTGAAGAACAAATCTGAGTCTCTGCTCATTTCTCTGCTTCCTTGTTCTGCAAAATATCTGCTGTATGTTATTACCTCTTCCAGGCTTAATTACTCAGCTTGGTTTCATCTCATACATAGTTGTGTTAGGCCTACTGTTTGGTTATTAGAAGAAACTGAAAATCAGCGTGTACTTGAAGATGTTTGTTGTGTAGTATCGTATTGGAATCAAATGAACATTGGTCAGTTTGACAATTATGTTTCTCTTCTAGAGCAGGGAAGGATCCATTTTTTGCACAAACATAAATTTTTAAGTTAAATCTGAAAGAAGACTTTGCATGAAAAAAGACAAAATGAAAGATCTCCCAGTATCTCAAGTTTGTTTGGTTTAAATCAGAAACTGTAAATATGTATGTACACAGCAAAATTAAACACTTTTTTTTTTAACCATCTTCTTTGCTCTTCTCTGCTGTCTTAAGATTTAGCCTAAACATAATATGCAGCTATGTAACTGAATGAAGAGTGGGCAAAAATTCATAGAGCTTTAGAAGATAAACTTTCCCTTCATTGAAACGGGAGAACTGTGTGGTAGAAGTCAACTGCTGACAAGTTGTTTTCTCTCCCTGTGCTCCTAGGTTTCTCTTGTCCACCTCCTAAAGACAGTGCGTTTGCTACGCCTCTTGCGTCTCCTTCAGAAGTTGGATCGTTACTCCCAGCACAGCACAATTGTTCTCACGCTTCTCATGTCCATGTTTGCCTTGCTTGCTCACTGGATGGCCTGCATTTGGTATGTCATAGGGAAAAGGGAGATGGAACAGAATAACCCCCTTACCTGGGACATAGGTAAGTTCTTCTTTCCACCATATACATACACATATATATGGACACATGTGTGTATATATGCATAAATATGTATGTAAATATATAAAACCACATGTATAAGTCACTCATTTCCTTTTTTGTTTAATCTTATACAATTATTTAGTGCTGTTTATAGAGAAATGGAAGAGGTTGGTGAAAAGGAAGAATTTCAGGTCAATCTGAAAAAGACGGTTAAAATGAAAAGAAAATGGGAAAAGTAGAAAACAACGAGATTTTTAAGAGTGAGTCAATGTTTGAGAAATTGGGGATCTGAATAGGAAAGGGCTAGATATACTGTGTAGAAGAGTAGATGAGAATGTTCACCCTGGTTTTGCAAATTAGGCAAATTCTTCAACAGAGGCATTCCCTTGAGTGAGCTGGTTATTCCTCACTATACATTGAAACAGATCAGCCCTGAAACACCGTCAGGTTAAAAACTCCCTTCGGAAATATTGTATAGCTGGTTTACAGGCTTTGCTCTTTTGCACAGCAGACAAGGTGTTTATCAGCGGAGAGATGGTTTTGGAATGCTTAACTTTGATCCAGTGTCTAGTTTCTACCCCAGCCTTCATTCTGATTTCATTGAGTGTTCCAGATTGACTCATTTTAAGCTTCTTTTTTTTTTTTTTTTTATGGTTAATTATTATTTCTAAGGGTTATACACATGTATGATGGGGGACCAATATACCTCGTACAGGAGCCTGCCATCACTAGGTATTTGTACACTGTTGAAGGTGTGTTACCCGCTAGTGCAACAGCTGATCCACATCTTCCCACGTGGGCCATTCTGGCTTTACTGTAGAGGTGCATTTCTTTTGTTGCCTATCTCAGATACATACCAGTATCAAGCATCCCTTTTTCTCCCTTTTCTTTCTGGTGCCTTGTGTTCTTTCTTTTTAATTCTACTTGTATTTACCTTTAGCCTACATCTGTTATGTGTTCACTGAAGCAGGAGAGGAAACAAGGCCAGCGATAAAATTAACTGGAAGGAGGAAACCCTGCTAGTTTTCTTTATGCTGTTAGATACTAAAGATGTGATTAAAAAACATATGAATAATTTAGAATATGTAAGGTATCTGCGAGAGGAAAAGAACCCACTTGTCTCTTTCATAAACAAAGAGTATCTAATGGTGACACAGAGTTTCCCAACAGAAAAAACATTTGGTGGGGGAAATGATGCAAACTCCTGTGACCAAAGGTTCTATGACGTGGATTCAAACTGCACTGTGCCCTATTCTTGTCTCCTTTAATTTCTTTCTTCTCTCTTCACCCCATTATCATCTACCTAAATATCATCTAACAACTATAAGGCTAAAGGAAAAATGACAAGTATGTGACAGGTGCCTGACCTCAGATGAGGTGAGGATGCTAGGTCAGGAAGAGGAAAAGAAGAAAGAAAGTCCAATAAATACATCTCTCCAGTTAGTCCGTGGGTTACTGAAAGCTTTGTGGAGTCTTTTTATTCTTCTAGTTGGTTGTTTATTTCTCCTTCCCTTTGTAAACCAGGTCTATGACCTGCTGCTGAACTCCTCATAGAGTGCCAACCTCACAAAGAAAAGACTGCAGCTGTAGGGGAGAATATACAAAGAAAGCCGACAGTGCACAAATTGGTCAAATACTGCTAACAGAAAAACAAATCCAGATAATAAGAATAATAATAATAAAAAGAAGAGTCTCTCTGGCAGGAAGAAGCTATGAAGACACATTGTCATCTTATGTAGGCCACAAATGATAGCTGATTTCAAAGCGTTCATTGCAGTCCCAATGATGAGGATGGGCTGCATCCTTGCTCCCCTGTGGGGCTGCTGGCCACACTCCCCATGCAGCTCATCCCTCTCCCTTTTCCCTCAGCTGAGGCCGCATTCAGGAAATTCTCCTTATCTACCCTGGGGCTTTTGGCATTTACTGCTACAAAAACATTAACTTTCACACCTCAGTTTTATCCTCTCCTGGGCAATGGCAGTAATAAGCAAATGTCCCAACAACCTCATTAGAACAAATCCCAGTTTAACTGGAATAGAGCCATTTCACAGAAGTCCTATCTATGCCTTAATGAAGAGTGTTGTATCTGGGTTAACACACACTGATCATCTTCTAGTGGGCTTTCTAGGCAGGAACTGCTCCTTAACAGTCTCTCACCACTGGCTTATCTCAACGTGAGACCCAGTGACCTTCCCTGGACAGCTGCTGGCAATGCACCTCCCCATGGACGGGCCAAGGCACTTATTAGTGGTGTGTACTCTTAGGCTTTGGACTCCCACGTGGTAAAAGGGCTTCATTGTTGAGCTTACAGCCTAATTTTATTTTAGGCTTTTTCCAAAAGTGTGATTTTGCATTTTTGCCTGGAAAGCTGTTCTATCACCTTCATGGATAGTCTCTAAAATATTTAGATGTTATAAATGTATAATAAAAATTATACTGCAATGACTCCTGCAAAGCACCTACAGATATTAGTTCTGTATCTGTCAGAATGGTTATTTCTAAGTTCTCTCTAGCACTACATTAAATATTTTATGTCTTTGGGGATTTGGGGGACTTTTTTTGGTTTTGTTTTTTTAAGGGAAACACTTTTAAAATGTTAAAGTATTAGAAACTGATTTTTTTTAAAAAAGAGCTCAGAAAACTCCAGATGTAGCTACCCTTTCTTTTCACCTTAAGAAATCNTCCATGTAAGCGATATATCAAGGGGAGAACGGTAGGTGTGATTAAGGGTATGAGTGACTAAGCAAAGTAAAATGAGATCTGGAGATCATAATAGATCACAAACAAATAATGCACACAGGAGAGATCTTGCTTGGGGTATATTAGAGGTGGCATTATTGTAAGACATGGAGGGTATTCTGTTCTACTGTATGAAGGCCTCAACTGGAAATTTTTATGCCATTTTGGAGAGCATGTAAAAGAGATTTCTTAGTGCAGGCAATGCAGTAGAATATGATCCTTAGTCTTGTATTTACAGGTTTTAATTTTAAAACTTTTAATTTTATTACATTAATATCAAAACTGGAGACTCAAGTTTCCATCAATAGATCTTATACAAAGTTCATTCCAGGCATTAGGAGGCTTTCTAATTGGCGGCATCAAAAAATACAATGTAAAAAATAGAATTCTCATACTTTTTTATTAAAAGGAATGTGTCTCCCCCTTGGAAAGTATGCTTTTTATTCTTCGCTGTAGTGTCTCAGGTGGTGTCCGCCTGAAAAACTAGTACCCTGGGTATGGATGCTGCAATGCATAGAACATCTGAAATATAGGGACAGGTTTGTTCTGAGAAAGGAAAACCATGTCTGTAATAAAAGGATTTCTTTGCTTTTTATGTTTGCTTCTATTTTTGGGGGGAGAGTCAGAGGGAGAAAAAACCTTTTAGCAACTTCCTTACTCCATTTAGCACTTCCTCAGAAAGTCTGCAGCACAGATTTCAAGACCAAGATTTTGCTAACACTTAAAGCAAATATTTTAAAGCTGCAGTACTGTTAACATAACACTTTGGACCTTGCTGTGCCATCAGATATGCACCATAGCCCAGATCTCACAACATTGACTTTAGTGGGAGTAGCTTTTGCTTCTGTGTATTTATTTCTCTGGCTAATTTAAATAAATGAGGTGCTTAATTTGCATTTGGATTGGGGGAATGGGAGTGATAAAATTCTCCCTATGAAAATACCCAGAACTGAAAAGTGTATTTCCTTTGTTCTTGCTGGGCCTAATTATAAGCCTTTATTTCATTTTTCGTCCTTGTTCGGGCAGCATTCTCATTGCAAATAATTTAAAAACATGGTTACATTCACAAATTTAGCTACGTGGTTGGACAATGAGAAAGACGTAGTGTCTGGGAATATTATTCATGAACTGTCATGACGTGGTGGCATTGGGACATATACCAGTGTAATATAATGTTAAAGTCTGGATCTCTTGCTTAGCTCTAGTATTGCTATTTTAACTGATTACATGAGGTATTTGGAAGATACGCAGGGTCGGTACTGTTTTCAGGTGCTAGAAACCTTTACCTCAGCAAGTTCTTCCATCTCAGAAAACAGTTGTTCCACGTGCAGCAACTTGACTCTAATATCTGATAAAAATATGAGTCCTGGACTGGTCATTCTCACCCGCCTGAGGCAGCAGTACGCTCCTTGTCCTGCTTTTCCCTTCTAGCTTTTTCAGATCCCTCTCTGTTACATTCCACCTTGTTCCCCTCATTTGTTCTTATTGCTGAAACAGATGTTTCCCTGAGACACGGCATGATTTTCAGCAACCTGTAATATAAGATTAATTTTCTGTTAGCTGATACAGAGTAGAGGCTAGACTGTGTTGAGGTTCTTGGCTGATGCTACCACTCTAATTCCATTGACTTCAACATATTGGCTCTCATTTCTTTAGGTTTAACTGGTATCAGATTCAGGCATAGGTTCTTTATTTGCTGGCTGCTGTTTTGAATTAGTATATACCGAGCTATTCCCCTTCAAGTTCTTATCAAATATGAGAAATGACTTTTCGATCTGTCTCTACAGGAAACAGATAATATTGAAAATGTTTCCTGTTGCTAAAGGCATTCATTCTGTGGGAACCATATGAGTTGTTGAAACTCAGCTGTCTTGAGTGTAGTGAGGAGATTAGGAGAAGGCCAAGAGTCAGGATGCTGGTTCCCTTAGATAGTCAAAGCTGTCAGGTATAATTTGTGTAATTGTCTTGAAAAAAAACCACCTTCTTGTCCACCAGAAATTCAGCTGCAACTTTTGCTTAGTCCACTCACAGTACCCCTTACAACATTCAGACTATGGAGGAGTTGTTATCAAAGCAAAATTTAAAACAAAACAGAACAAACCCAAAAAACTGTGCTTTTATAGAANAGATCAAACCCAAAAAACTGTGCTTTTATAGAAAATAAAGTATATGTGTTTACTTTGGGAGAAGCTTTAAAACCAGGTCTGTAAAGGTTATTCTTCAGTTATTTAAATTTTTATTTCAATAAAACACCTCTACTCTTATCTCAAGATTTTACTCATCTTCTATTAGTTTTGTAATTTACAGCACTTCTGAAAACCAGAACTCAATCATGACTGAACCACTCTACTTTCACGTGCTCTGCAATAGAAGACCTCCCTCACACTTTGTTTATCACACACTTGTGGTCAGAGCCTTTAAAGGGACTTGGATGCCTGGCTCCCAGTGAAGGATTTATACTGAGTTAGCTCTCAGGGCAATGGGTGGCAGATTTAGGCACAGAATGAGGTGCACAGCACCTGAGTGGAACAGGTAGGAAATGCTGAAAATAGAGTTTTGCCCTCAGGCCCTTTCACTGGAGGTTTATATGCCTCACGCTGGGCTGCAGAGAGCTTATAAGCCCTTTTCACAGGTACTGAAGGACATGTATGTTTCGTGTAATGGAATTTAACATAGCAATCCCTCAAATAGTGTTGATCCAAACTGGTAAATCTAGCAGTGTTGAGTTTTCTGAAAGCTTACCTGTGTTTGCTCGGTGTTGCACCTGTGCTAGTGAGGCTTGCCCCTTTCTGCAGCAGTTCGTGCACTCCTCTGAGTCTGCACAAGCAGATTGGGGTTGTCTCCATCTAGAGAACAGATGTGAAGTAGGTTGTTCTGATGAAGAACAAAGCAAGAGGCCACTGATTTCTTTTGGTCACAGAAGCAGGGAGAGGCATTGTTACCAAATTTCACTTTTCTTCAGCATGGGGTTCAGGCACTGGAACTTGTGTTGAAGATACGGAAGACACAGGTACAAGGCAAATATCTTTAAGAGGGCACCATGTCCTGGTATATGGGTTACTTCATTTGGCTTTCTTTATGGGCAGCTCTCTTCCTTGAGTCCTGATTAGTTTTTTCCTTTCCAAACTGATATGATTTCAACAGAGGAGTAACCAATGCCCGAGTCTCTACCCAGAGTCTCCAGTGTCCAGGTAAAGCTAGAGATGAAGGTTTGGAGTCTTCAAGGCTGAGAAGAACAGAGATCTGAAGTCTTTCATGTTTCTTTTTAC
>RSEF01000002.1:42447531-42459863 GCA_003993805.1 Himantopus leucocephalus
ATTGGAAACAGTCTCTGAACTGTGCTATCACCTGGGTTGTACCCAGGCATGACCACTAACACACCAATGCGTCTATCTATGCCTGGCCCTTCTTATGTTCTTGTACTCATGCAACGCAGATAGCCCTGCTCTGAAGACACTCGTATGTTTTCAGGAGATGATAAGGGTGCAAATATATTCACAGAAGTTTTTAATGTCTAGAAGAAATATCACTTCTGGAAGGAACAGTGTAAAGAAGGGGATACATGGGTGTGATGCAAATACCATATGTATGAGTTTGATGAGTTGGCCAGTTTCTTAATAGTCATAGGACAGCATAAAGAAAAGCCATCTAGGAGGTTGACTAGCTCAGAACTGATTATCTTTTGATTAGCTAAGAATGATACACANAGAACTGATTATCTTTTGATTAGCTAAGAATGATACACAGAACAAGATTTCAGCATGTAAACACATTGATTTTTTTAATGACCGGTTATTAGAAAAATAATGCAAAACATCTAAATAGCAATATAAAGACACAACTCTGATATGTATTCAGCCACCATTCCTAGGTGATGAATTCATCCCCGATCCTAGAAGGTATGAGGTTCTTCTCACCTTCTTTAAGTTTTTATGCTGCAGATATGTACAGCTGAGCTTCTTGTGCCATAGCTCTATTTGTAACAAAGGAGAAAAGCAGACATGCTTTGGTGTCTTTTTTTCTGTTTTTTTCTTATGTTTTTATTTTAACATTAGACCAATTGGATCCTGTATGCCATTGACTATACTGATTAAATGAATCCCACACATAAATCCTTTATGTGATCTACCCCCTCGAGACTCATTATTCTGAGCGCTGGCATTTTGGAAAAGAACTAAAGAAAAATGAAATCATAACAGGAACAAAAATCTTTCCTGTGAGGGAAACTTTGTGTGCTCAAGGCCAAGCACTGCAAGCTATGCGTAGGGGGAAATTAGTTGACTCAATTTCTGGAAGTGCAGAATACTGTAGCTGAAGATTTCTGAGTCACAACCTCAAATGGGACAGAATAAAGTCTTACAGGGATGAAACTTTCTTGTAGGTCTCCCAGCGGAAGTTGTAGTCATTAGAGCACTGGTATTTGCCCTAAAAAACAACTACCTCAGGAAAACAGGAGGGCCATCAGTCTCTAGGATTAAACAGAGAATTCTTTTGGTATCTATGTAAAACATATCAACACCAGCCTACTCCCTTCAACATTCGTATTTGTCCTATGGAAGGAGAACTGCAGAATGCCTCCATTTACATTAATCTTGGATGAAAGCCTCGTATTAGTTTCCTCTAAAGATGCTCACTCACCAGGAACACCAGTTGGGTTTCTGCTCTGAACTACTTTGTGGAAGGACATCTCTCTCCTTTTCTGCTGACTACAGGGTGCCCAGGGAGACCCTCCCCTTATGTAACATACCTGAAGTTTGACAAAGTGGATGCTGCGAAGATTGTTCCCTACGTGCTGCCCTGAGGAGCACGTGTAAGTAACTGCACAATCTAAGCTACCACACATCTCAGAAACAGCAATCCCTTCAGACTCTTAGGAGCTGAAGTGTTTCCTGTTTCACAAATAGTATCTGACAGTCTAATAAGGAGAAAGGATCAAATATAAAACATATTAAAAAAAACCACCATCAACTTTGGCCATGAAAACTACTACAGGGAGACCTTTTTCTCTTTTCTTTATTCCCACTTCCCTCCCTACCTTTCTTTCTCTTCCTTTTTCTAGCATAAAAGATTTCCTCTCCAGAAGAGATTAAATACATTAAAAAAAAATAATCTTGTGGCTGTCAAAGAGTTTTCAAATAACTGCTTTTAGATTTGATTAAAACCATATTTCAAATAACATATCTAGCTGAAATCACAATCCAAACTAATAATCAATGAGCAGGTCCATTTGTTAGTGGCAGAACATCTCTTCATGAAAAATCGATGACAAAAATAATATGGAATCCTATTTTTATTTTTAGAGCTAGTCTTTTTTTTTTCATGTTAATACAAGCGTAATGGCACCAGATAATTGTCACCTTACCCTCTGATATGGAAGTGAAGGAGGAAAAATCCATGAACCTCCCCCAGGAATAGAGCAATGAAACAAAGAAGAGGTTTTATCCTGCAAAATTTGTGAACTTGCAAAAAATTAACTAATCTGCAGGAAAAGTGTAAAAAAAATACATTTATCATTATCATGGTATTCACAAGGAAATTACAAAAAATCTTGATGTGACTCAAAGAATATTGTTTAAACTTTTACCAAATCAGTGAGTCAAAAGACCATCTGGGGTCAAAATTACAGCTGTAATCATTGCTTAAGTAAGAGTCTGTTTTGAGCAAACTTAAGATTTCAGAAGAATAGATTGTCTATTTCATTGCTGCATTTACTACATTTGTTTTTGTAATTAAACATTTTTTTGTAGTAACTCAACAATATGACGTATTAAGGTTAAGTGGATGCAATTTTGAGCGCTACTTGAAAATCCATATTGTAAGAAAACAGCAGTAGTGGAAGCAGAATGCCACGTGAGCTAATTCTGCAACTCAAGTGACATTATTTGAATCCTGTCTAACAAATCAACCATTGCTTGATTTAGTAATTCTAGATGATCAAAGACTAACTACATTTTTTCTATCATAAGTATGGGGGGAAGATGCTGTTTTCTAGTTACGTTTTTGTGTAGAGTTTGCCCATTATTACTCCTTTTTTTTCTAGGGGCCATTATAAATAACAAAAATAAAACTGTGTGAGAAAAGGCATCAAAACCATTTTCTTTCCATTAAAAAATTCACGTAATTCAACCAGAAGGTCGTCTGGGGTTTTTTTTGAGAGAGAACTGTAAAATAGTGAGTGTATTGCACAATTATATTCAGAGAATTAAGCTGTTTCCTACAGCATTAGTTGAATAATGTGAGAAAATTCTGATTGTAAATACCCATGAAAAATAGCTGCATGAAAACCAAGTCAGCATTAGGATTGATCTATACCCAGGAACTCATGAATAGAAACTACATAAAAATTAACTCAGCATTGCAATTGATTTACACCCAGGAGAACAGGAATAAGAAGCAGCGTAAGTGTGCCATGAAGCACAGAAAGGGGACAAACTTACCCTCTGGGGTGGTGAGATTTTACCTTTTCAAAGATCCGATTGTATGAATTCTCTTATTTGCCCAAAATTTCCTTTCTTTTAAAGACAATTGCGATTTCTTCCCTCTGCTTTCTCCAACAGTATTTCAAAAGTAATAAAAAACCTCTGGACTTATGGTAGTCAGGCCAGAGAACACAAAACCACAAAGTTTCTCTTAAATGGGGATATTACATTTTTACTTATAATAGCTAGTTTTCTGTGCTGAACATGGTGAACACTTCATCATTTATGCATATTTACTGAACCCCTTTTCCTGTGACTTAATCTTTTAGTAGCAGGTTTTAGTTGTTCCAGATTAATTATTTGAAAAACTGGTGAATAATAATTGCATACTGACTAAATAACTTTGACTTGAAGCTTCAGGCATGTGGTGCCTTTACATCCTCTGATGACACTGACTTAATTTCTGGTCTTAGTTTCCTGATGCAGAAATTACAGTGATAATTTCAGTATTTGGGCTTTTTTTGTGTGTCTGTAATATGCAATACTTACCTGAAGAGATCATGAAAGTGATTGTTTTCCTAATTTTTCTTTCTNATAATTGCATACTGACTAAATAACTTTGACTTGAAGCTTCAGGCGTGTGGTGCCTTTACATCCTCTGATCACACTGACTTAATTTCTGGTCTTAGTTTCCTGATGCAGAAATTGATAATTTCAGTATTTGGGCTTTTTTTGTGTGTCTGTAATACGCAATACTCACCTGAAGAGATCATGAAAGTGATTGTTTTCCTACTTTTTCTTTTCCTCCCAGAGAAAATAATTGTGAAAAATGAAGACAGAAGACAAGTCCATCACAAAATCCCTACAATGGCATTGGTGAAAAAAAAATCTCTAATGTTGCTCTGATCTGTAGGGACAGTCAAGATTTACACACAGGACAGCTAAAATACCAGAGGAGATGATGATGATGATGATGATGATGATGATGATGATGATGACGACGACGACGACGACGACGATGACGACGATGACAACAGATGAAAAAAACTGAAATCACACACCATCCTGAATAAATACCTGCTTTTAATGGCCACTAATTGTCAATTTATAGGGCAAAATGCATCAACCAACATTNAGGGCAAAATGCGTCAACCAACATTCAAATGTCACCAGCTGAGCCTAATACATTGTGTTTAAAGTGCCAATTTGTGTAACAGATAATTATGCCATTGACCACTTTGGCCCAGAACATTGTTCAGAAGTTGCTGAGCTGCAGATTGCTGGAAGTCAGCCAGGTATTCTTGGAAAAATCACCACATAGTTGCTGTGCTCTTACAATTTTATCAAGTTTTCTGCTACAGCCACTGTTAGAGAAGAGAAAAGAATCAGCTCTTAATGCCTCTGTGCTTAACTGTACCACTGTATTCATGCTCTCAANNAAAAAAAAAAAAAAAAAAGGCAGAAAAAAAACCCCAACAAGCCAATGTATTTTCTCATTTTAAATATTTCATTACTGGAAGGTTGATTCCGCTATTTAAATAAAAGCTCTTTGAGCAATCATGTTATATTATAATGTTTGCCATTAAGAGGCCCTGAATGTTCTCTGAGATATTATTAAGGAAATAATAAAACAACAGCACTCCCGTTTACACTTGCTACTAAATCTGAAACTCCTGATGCAAATATTAGCCAGTAAATCAAATGAAATAGAAGCAGAAGGCAGAGGAAGGTGAATGCACGAAGCAACACAGGCTTTTCTGTATAGTTAGTTTATTCTTAGAATTGCTTTTCAGGCGGGCGTATGAACCCTGAAAAGACACATGATTACATCCCTGAGTACAGGTCTGGCCTGGGTACACATCCTCAGATCTTTTCTTGGAAACATCACCACCTTAATTCAGGTTGAAATGATCAGGTGATTAGTAGGTTATTTCTGCAGCCGTCTATTACGAGGGATATAACTATCAGTTGCAAATACAATTCTCTTCTGAGAAAGACGAAAACAGCTCCCGTGGACTCTGTTAATTAATAGATGGCAATGAGCTTTGTATCAAGGACTTAAATGTTTCCTCCTAATGCAGGGTTTGTTGTTATTATTGTTTCTCCTTCTGACAGTAGAGGGCTTATTATAGTGGAAAAGCTACCGAGGTAGAATCACCATAATTAAAAAGACATTTGATGAAACACAAAGCGACAACAGGAAGACTGTCCTCTTTTGTGTCGCTTAAATGTGAAACTACTTAGTGGCCTGAAGAGTCTCAGGGGCTGGTGGTATGTGCCCCAGTGTTGTTTGTGGTGGTGTACTAGCTGCAATGGTGAATTAAACAAAAAGAGATTTATACAGCAGAGGATTCAAGGATCCAGTGAGAAAAAGAAGGCAAACATAGCTGGCGACCTTTAAAGACGCTGGGAGTGCAGGCAACCCATGCAGATTTCCTCGACGTTACTCAAGGTATGTTCTCCCCCGTACATTGTCTTCCGCAGTGAGACCTGTCAGGCGGGTGGGTTGGCATCACCGCTCATTAACAGCTTTGGGCTGTTTTGCACTCATCTGCCTGCGCAGAGACAAAGGTCTTACCTCTGACACCTGAATTTCATACTAGAAACGAGCGAGTGCTGTTGGTTAGGAAGGAATAGGAAAAAAAAAGGGGTGCAAGTCAGGGCACTAGTGAGCTGAGATTTTGAAGTGGAAAGACAGGAATAATTGATTTTTCAGCTTGCTGTTAATTCTTATAAATGGAAGAGATGTTCAGGCTGACCTGGTTTGTTTTTCCTCTTCAAGTATACCAGTGAACAAAAAAAACATACAGGTCAGAACAAGTAGGAATGCTTTGCATAGGTTTTATTAATAGTTTGCTTAGTTTTTATTAATTTTCTATTTTTTAAGTCAATTTCATGGAAAATCACAACATGGCAATTGTTACGGGATAAATACCAACAGACTGTGAATGAAAAACCATAAAAAAGATCCTTTCTGATATATTTATTATCTTAGTTTATCGCCTCATATCTCTGCAAAGCTGCAAGAAACTAGGGGCAAAATACAGCAAAGTGTTAGAACATAAATGCTACATGTATGTACACAGCTGAGACAAGTCAAGCACTTGGAAAGGTGTTTTGAGCACAGAAAGGTGCAAGAAAATAGTTAGATGGTTTATTAGCATGCACGTGCTAACAGAAGTCACTTGGACTAATTTTAAAACTGGTAAGGAATCATCTTCATTATGGAAGCCATTGCAGAAATCTATGTACACCAAGAAACATCTGTGTAATGCACATTTATAAACTTGGTAAACGTTTGTACAAGGTCAACTCTTTAAAGATCTGCTGGTGCATAAATATCAATGACAATCCCATGACAAAGGTAAAAAGAACAGGCAAAATTAAGTCATAGATCAAAGAATCCTAGACAATGGGGTTTTTTTTGAGCAGAACCAATCAGCCTGATAAAAAATAATCATCAGATTTTGTTGTCTGGGCTTTTGAGAAAGGGTGTAGGTATCCCACCCATGGAAAGTGTTCACTCACACTTTGCAACATCCTACATTTGCAATCACACCAACAAGGTGGTATTTCAGGAGACCCTATGGACTACGTCCTGCTCATAACTATACCAGTAACTGTACCGTAATGGTACTTTGTTCTAATGCCGTAGCCAAAGCTAGATATGAAGGCAGTGGAAAATGTTTTGTTTTTTTTCACTGAATGCAGCAGAATGCCACCACAGGAAGGCAGTCTATAACCTAAATTAAGTGTCCTTTCATTCTTATCCCACTTTCAAAATAACCCTAATCCAAAAACTGTGCTTTAAAATTAGATTACAAATTTTCCAACTAGATACAACTTTTCTTTTTTTTCTCCCAAAATACTGTAACTTTTTTGTGCATGTGGGTTTTGTGAGTTTTTTCGTAGGAATACGTTTAAATGTTTCACCGAAACCCTCCAAGTCAAAACAAAAAGGAAGTATTCCCACAGCAAATGTGACAAAATACTCTTNTTTTTTTTTTTTTTTTTTTTTTTTTTTCCCCAGGCAACTACTTAAAGAGCAGTATGAGTGCCTCAGGATGGACATCTGGCCCCATTCGAGAAACTCAAGGACATTATGCCGGGCCTCCAGCTGCCGCTGCAGAAGGACACAAAATCTCCATTGAGGTTTAACCCCAGTAGGGAGCTCAGCCCCACACAGCTGCTTATTAACCTCCCCCCAACACCACCCCCGGTAGGAAGGGGAAGAGAATTGGAAGGGTAAAAGTGCAGAAAGTCATGAGTTGAGATAAAGACTGTTTAATAAGTCAAGCAAAAGCCACACGCACAAGCAAAGCAAAACAAGGAATTCATTCACTGCTTCCCATCGGCAGGCAGATGTTCAGCCATCTCCAGGAAAGCAGGGCTCCATCATGCGTAACGGTGACTTGGGAAGACAAATGCCATCGCTCCAAATGTCCCCCCTTCTATCTTCTTTCCCCAGTAGAGTCTCTTAACTGCAGTGCTGTCGCCATCTGCCTTGTGGAGACCTCTGAGATATCCCCAGACTTTGGCAGTGCAATTAGATGCCCCTTTTTCATGCCTGAATTGCTCCCATACTGTGAAAAGAAATGTCAAGAAAAATGGGTTTGATTAGCAATAATTGAGAAGAAAAAAATCTATTTTGGGGGAAGTAGAAATCAAGCCTTCTAGTAACTTCCAGGCATCTTAAAATGAAATGGCTCTGTGGCAGCTCCAGTTTCGTGGAAGATGAAGTGCATGATCCCTATCTACTTGTGTACTCTTACCTGTTTTCCCCCCCAAAATTTTGAAATCCTGTGTCCCATTCCAGCCACTCTTGACAAAGCAACAGAGGCTGAATGGCACTCTTTTTTTCCAGTTTAATGAAAATTAGGAATCATATAGTGGAGCAGTACCTCTTTAGCACTTCTTATTGAGGGAAAGAACAGTGCATGAGACCAAAAATTAGAAATCACAGAAATCACATGAGAGTTCAAATTTTCAGGTTAATTTTCATTAAAAAAACCCCAAACAACAGAACCCTTCACTATTTCAAGTAGTAACAGAACTACCTGCATTACTTAGGATTGAAAAGGTCTAAACACTGGGTAAAGCGTGATTAGTTTTTTGGGGCCAGGAAGCAGTGCTGGCATAGAAAAAGATCACATAGCAGTATCTTTTATGTCAGCAAATAAAGCTTCATCTATAAAGACACCTTTGTTATTCATGAAATATTTGGTTACTTGAAAATGGCAAAAAGTGTTTTATTTGTGTTTGCATTAAGGCACTGTTTCCTCTACCCAGTTTGTTGGGGGGAGAATAGAGGAATCGACCAAACTAACACTAATTTCACCTTTTTCGTTCAGCTGAATAAACACACAAATTAGAAGTAAAAAATTGAGGGCTCCCATATTGTAAAATCTTTTTTTTTCTTTAAAGTCAAAATAAGCAACTGCTCCAAAATTTTTTGCTTTGCTTTGTCTTTTGTAATCTTTGAGGAACTTCAAACCTTGAGATTTGAAGAGACCAAGAAGACCTTCAAATCTAAATGAAACACTGTACAACCTTTCAAATGTGGAAAAAAATACCAGGTACTTTCACATTTGACTTTGACTTTAAAACCAACACTTTTCATAATTTCTCAGTAATGAAAAGCAAACACAGAGTCAGTTATTTACATGGCTGTATTTGCACACACCGAACAAATACCACGGGGGGTAAAATCAATTTTGTTTCTGAAGTCCTAAGTACAGTGAACCTGACCTCTGCCTGCTGGTACGTATCTTACACAGAAATGTTTGCACATTTTCATGATCATTGGAAGTAACCATAGATTTGGGAATGATTCAGCTCACATTAAGTTCAGTAGCTTGTTCTTCTCTGCATAATGTCACTGCTTCAGAGGAGAATGGGGGGAAAGAGTCCCCAACACAGGGCAGAACACAGTCAGGGACAAAACTCCTTCACTGGGAAAGGACAATTTGAGTCCAGACAGGCTGAGGAGATGGCTACACTGGGTTATTTCCCAAGATCTGTGAATGCTCTAAATATATATCCATTTCTCTGAAGGGACAACTGAACCTCCCCAAGCCCTCTGCATCCTGCATCAACCTCAGAGAACATCTGCAAGCACATTAGAAGCCTATGGAAGGATGTCAAAAAAATTCCAATGGCAAAGAGCTGTTAAGTCTGAGGATCGGGATTGGACATTATTATGAGGAAGGCTAAAACTCCCTTAGCAAATGAATGCTAAGTGCTCTTAGGAACCACAAGAATAATTAAAAACAAGGAAAGAATAAAATCATGTGTTTATGGAGTTCTACCCCATTCTGTGCAGGGATTTTTACAAGTGTAATTTGGATTTTGGTACTTATATTTTTATAGCTTTTCTTTGAAATGTAACTCCATGGAACATAGCTAAGATACTCAACTTTGGAGAGGGAAACCCAAGTACTCAGCCTTGCTCCCAATGACTTCTTACACTGTGCTTTCAAATAAAGGACCAAAGCTCTTCCCTCGGCTCAGAAAGCTCAGCCCCAATGGTACAGTGCTCCTGCGAGACACTTGGTATCTCCAGCTCCTGGAGATATCAATTATACCTTGCAAAGCTGTTTGGGGGCGGGGGGAAAGAGCTGTAGCTGCAATACGTTAACAAGACAACCCTTTCCGAAAGAGCAAACCTGATTCTATTCTTGCTAAGACGTGCTTCCCACCCCAAAGAGTTTCCTTGTGGTATTTCGTTCGGTTTCTGGCTATTTGCTCACTCCCTCGCTGTTTGGCTCTGTGACACTAGATGGAGCTGCGGATCCGCTGATGGCACCCGGCTCCATCTCTCCTTCCGCCCGCAGAGGGCACCCAAGCTCTTCGCAGGTCCGGTCATCCAGGGGATCAAGAAAAGGTGAAGTCGGTCCTGTGACTCATTAGTCGGGGATTTAGAGAGGTTGGACAGTTGGATTCAGTCCCTCTGAACGACTATGCCCGCGGGGGGGGGAGAGGGGGGGATTTTTTAAATCGGGTATTGAGCAATCCATATTTTTGGAAGTAAGCAGAGATGTGGATGGTCAAAAAGGTGCACAGCAAAGAGTTTGAGAATGTAATGTATTTGTGATAATCAGGGCTTTGGGATGCTTTCCCAAGCTTAAGAATGCAAGATGGGAAAGCAAAGCCAGGGTTGCTAAAAGAAGAGCTTTTGAGAAGCTGAATCTTTGCAGAAGCACAGAAGACAGACAGATCCTTCCTTGCTTCCCGCAACCAGCATGGCTGGTGGGACAGCCCTGAATTGCCAGCCTGATGCCTCTGAGGTTCCCATCCTCTCTCTTTTCTTTATCACTTTCCACCAGACTAGAGAGCCAACTCATGCAACTCTGTGGTCTAATTTTCGCCCTCAGCTCCTTGATCTGTCCTCCAGAAATCCCAGGTGCTCTTGCAGCCAAACACTGAGAGGTCCCAGAGCTGCTCCATTTCCAAAAGCAGATATGTTTACCTGAACATGGCCGCTTATCACTCAGGTCCATTCCTAGTCTTCATGCCATGTAGCTAAGGGACCTTGCTAAGAGATGGAGCAGCTTCAACAGAGGCACCACAAGGTGGTCAAAGCTTCCAGGTACTGTCCTAATAACATCCTGCACGATGATAATAATAAACAAAATGTCAACTATACAGCAATGTTTAAAGTTCATTTCCCATTTTCAAAATGAGTTAGATAGGTGCACTTTCTCCTTATCAGATGACAAAAGCACTGTGAAAAGATGTAATGGCAGATGACTCTAGTAAGCCATACACTTTGTGCAAATAGTTATGTAGTGTATAAGCTATATAAAATATATATGTCTCTGTGTTTTTTTAGACAAGTAGATACACATGTCTGTGTATATTTACCTTCCTGTGAAGACAAACTGCCATGTTTACAGCCTATTCAGTCTAGAAACAGCAGTCACTAATTAGAGGGTATGTTTGTGGAAGAGAATTAATTTACTCTTTACTGCTCTGTCTATCATAACAATAAAGCTGGGCAAATATGACAGCTGTTGGGGAAGACTTTGTTTTCTCTTTTGCTCTTGTTTGCAGTATGAGTCCAATATAATTTTTGGAATAATGTGCAGGAATCTTTCGTTTGTAGCGTTCAGAACTTTTTTTTCTACTAAATTCATATGCAACTAGTCTCTGCCTTAATGAGACCCAATAGGCATCACTTTGAAAAGGGCATATTTGTGAGTAACTTTGACTCACATGTCCATTATCTGCTTTGTTTATGATGTCAATGTTAAAAATCTGACCCTGTTTAACAGCAAGATTGCTTCCAGCTTTAATGAAGCAAAGTCTGGAAAGAGAGGTGATATCTTTCATTAGAACGGCAAACACAACAGGAAAAGCAAAGGTTTTGAGAACACTCTTTTTTCTTCAAGTCTGAAATAGCAGGAGTGATGATGCTCAACCTAAACAGAGCTTGGGGACAATTGTTCCATGTTTAACTTAGTTGTGCCGATCAGCCTTAGCATAAGCAGAAGTAGGCCCTGGAAAAAGGGAAAAAGCGTGGTTCTCTGTAAATCTGTAGGCATTTCTTTATTCATTTGCTTTTAAATTAGGTGCTTGGAGAGTTTCCTTCCTAAAGTGTGTTCATTTTTAATTGCTATTTGGAAAAGATGACGTCATTAATCTTTTTAAATCAACCCAAATTTGGTGTCCAGGCCAGCAGGGCTGCTTTGTACCAACCCAAGCTGTATTTACCTTTCCATTATGGAAAGCCCTTTGGACAAGCAACTAATGAGTCATAGAAACAAAGTTCCTGTAGAAAAGGGGCCGGGGGGGGAACCCGGAAAAAAAAAAAAAAAACAAAAACAAGAAGAGGCAGATGTCTTCTAGCAGGGACTCTAACAAGCTCCCAGTGTGGTTTATTGTCTTTAACTTCTCTACCACTGCAGTGCATCATTAAAAAGGCACATGCATTGCTGAAGGCACCTCAGCAGTACAACCAAAATTGAGTGGTTTGTCCTGTTCCTGAAGTAGTGAAGCCTGCTAACACCTTCAAAGGGAACGTGGCACAAGAGACCCAAGAAACAAGGAGAGGGAGATTCAGAAAATCAGGGGTTTGTGTTTCTATTGCTCCTGGAGAATAGGAAAGGTGCTTCTGAGGCGATGTAGGGAGGGCTACTGAAAGGTGTTGTCTCCCTGCAGTAGGGCTGGTCCTGTGCCTACAGCTTCTGCCCATCTGGGGCTAAGCAGATAGCAGAGCCTTAGGTTGTTTT
>RSEF01000002.1:42459873-42479431 GCA_003993805.1 Himantopus leucocephalus
CCTTCCAACTCTGAAAATTCTGTGATTCCGTGATTCCGTGAATACTTCAGTGAAGATGGAATATGTGTGTTCATGAGAATAAATGCTGTGAGCCTTCGCATTGCAGACTAATGGGCCACCAGAATCACCCTGTTAGGTAAAAGGAGTGGGAGGGGCCAGACGTGTCAGAGCTCAGCTACCCCTGCCCTAGGGAGGAAATTGTCCCTCTTGCCTCCCTGCATGTGAAGTACCTCCTCTTTTGACCATCTCACTCCAGACCCAGTTCCGCAGGGCTTGTAGGTGCCTCACTACTCCTCTAAGCCTATTTGTAAAGCAATTCAGGCCTGCAGGCCGTCTGTGATTCAAAAATTGCCTTCATATCACTGAAAAGAAGAATCTAGTCCTACTTTAGACATGTGGAAATATCTGAGCTATTCCACTGTGTCAGGAGGATATGACAAAGGATTTACATGAGATCTGCAGCCTGCTGGGGCAGTGGCTAGGTGGCCAGGCTGGATAGAATATCCCTAGGTGTGTAAAAAGGCACACCATGCTGAGAGTTGGGCAACCGCACCCTGGTTCAGGGAGCACATCAGCTTCAGACCTCCTGAGAGGAACCTCCACATGTCATCCCGAAGAATCTAGTTCATTTTAATCCCCTTCATCCCCAGCCTGAGAACCAACCTGACTGTCTAGTCCCAACCTCATCCCAAGCTTGGAGCCCAAAACAACACTTACATGGAAAGCTGTTTTTTTGCCATTCTCATCGCCAGCACAGATCATACATGCAGGCCTATAGTGTTTGAAAGGCATCTCACACATTTCCTCACGCTCCACCTTTAGGTCCATCTCCATCAACACACTAGTTGTTTTCCTTGTTATCGTTATTTTGCCCCAGGCAGCCACTTTGCTTATAGTTCCTGGTAGGACATCCTCATTGTGATAAGGCAAGGGGATAAAATTTACTTTCTTATTCAGCTTGGCGTTGGGCTGCAGCTGCCAAGCAGAAAGAGCATAGGGGACGGGAACAAGTTCGTGAGGTTGGGGAAGTGAGCAGGGAGAGATCCCTCAGATGGCAAGGATGTGTGATGGCATACCTTCAGCAGCATGAAGTCATTTACAAGGGTATCTCCTGAATAGTTGGGGTGTATGAGCCCAACATGGAACGTCAGAGGTTCAGCTGGCTCAGAAAGAGCTGGCTCAGCTCTTTCCTATTTACATTGTGGGCTCCCAGTGCCACAGTGATATCCACTTTCCTGCCAGGAAACACCAGCATGTTCCAGTGACACTGAGCACAGCCACACAGCCCCCATGTCAGGTGCTTTGTCAGAGGTGGTGGTTGGATAGTCCTCCCCAGAGATCAGTTCACAGCAAATTGCCCTCTGTAGCCTGGGTTCCTTCCACATTCAGCTGCAGTCCCTTACCCCATGCTGATGTAGGTCTAAGGTGTCCCATTCTGAAGACCAAAGGGAAGCAGGGAATGGGAGACACTGGCTTCTCTTCTCCAAAAGTAGCTCTGAGCCATAGTAAGAACCATGGACCAGGAGACTGTTGCCCAGGAGTCCTGACCCAGGCACACAGCCCCTGGCAGACAATTCCTGCAACTCACAGGGGATGTCTTGGCTCACAGAGAGCCCTGCTGTGTCTGTAGAGACACAGAGTACTCTTTCACCCCAGACCAGGACTTATGGCTCTTCAAGACTCTGCAGGACTTGAAAAAAAACCATGTACGAGAAAGACAGGGCCTTACGTTTCTCCAGCCACGCAGTGAGCTGCTGAGAGCACCGCATCTGGGCGAATCAGGAATCCTCCATGTACAGATTCATCTGACACATTTCGAATTAATACACAAGCCATATATGGTGAAGAGTGGGCCTTAGCTTCTGATCTGCCAATGATCCTTCCTGGAAGAGAGATGAGAAGTGTTAATATCACATACGTCTCTATTTCCCATCAAGTTCAGAGGTGGATGAGGGGAGAGGGTCATCCTCTGACATCGTATGCCAATGATGCCAATTAGTCTCCTTCCTTGGTCTGTCCAAAGCATTGATTATGCACAACGGAGAGAAAAACAAACACTTCCTGGGGATGACTGACCACACCTGACTCTGGATATCTAAAATGCTATCAAAAGGCACTACACTAGTACCTGTAATGCATCACTGGTTTCAGGCATAGTCTGAGCTGAGATATGAGTAGAGAGTAGAGATGTGAAAAAAGACAAGGCAAATAGCAGATAGATTTCCGACCCAGTGGCCATTTCTGCCCTTGCATGTCCTCCTCTAAACGCCATTTCTCTGTACTCACCAGCCCCAGCCCATGGGACAAGGAGAAAAGCACTTGCGAGCAGAAGGAGAAGCAGCATCTTCTGTCACTGTCCTGAAGAGCCAAAACAGTTGTTATGGCCAGGCAGGAGACAGGTACAGAATGGTAATCTGTAAGAAGTTTGGAGCAGAAACAGGAAACCTCAGCCTGCTTTCAGTTTGTGTCATTTGCTGCTTTTGTTCTTACAAACCCCAAGCTGTGGTTTGATGAGGGGTTCATGTCACAATGTCTGTTTTTTGTCACCATCTCCTCCACAGGTAGGAGCTCGTTCAGAGTAGCCAGAGTGCTCAGTACCCAAGCAAGGATGACAGGGGTAGGGTAGCTCCAGTCAAGTGCATATCTCATTGGAAGCCATCAGCAAGAGCTTCCTTGGATCCTAGATATTGATTGGGCTGTTTTGTTTTGTTTTGTTTTTTCTCTTTTTCTTATTTTTCCCTGTCTTCTGATAGGAACAGTAAGACCTGAACCGGACAGAGGTCTTGGTTCTTATCAGATGGGCTGACTTCCATCAGAGGTACCCTTGAGATACCAGAAATCACCTGTGAGAGTAGCTAAGGCATAGGACCTGCTGGAGACTCACAGCCTTGAGCACTAATGTTCTAGATGATCAAACAAGTCCATAGCGATGAGGAAAGTCTGAGGTCAAGCTTGGAAGTCAGTCCATGGCCCAGGTCCAGATAACAGGTTACATGGCCAGGCACAAGCATGGCTGAGACACACCTGGACCTGTTCCATCTTCCTGCTGGTTGTTTGCAGGTATTGGAAAAGTGCTGTTAGGTCCCCCCAGGCCTGCCTCTTCTCCTCTCTGAACAAGCCCAGTTCCCTCAAACCCTCCTCAGTGTAGACCCCTATGGTACTTGACTTGTTACAGGCCTCCAGGTAGAGTATGGCCTATTAAGCACCACCACCACTCTCTGAGCCTAATAAATCTGACCTGTTATTACCCATCCAGTTGTTCACTCACTCAGATAATAGCATCCTAACCTAGACAGAAGAATATTCTGGGAGACAACATCAAAAGCCTTGCTAAAGTCAAAGTAAATACATTCACTGCTGCCCCCCCTCCATAATTCCAGTCATTTTATTACAGAAGGCAATCATGTTGGTCAGGTCTCGTTTTCCCTTGGTAAATGCATACGGAGTTTTCCAAACATCTTCCTCTTCTTCATATGCACTGACATGCATTATGAAAGGACGTGGTCCATGATTTTTCCAGATTTCTTAGAAAATAACTGCTTCTTCCGTTTACTAGATTTCACCTTTCACATTTTTATTCTTCCAGAGCCTTCCAGGATGACATCTGAGTTAATCTGCTTCCTGGAAGCTTTTTAACCACACAATTTCTGTCCCACCGAGAGATAAAGATGAAAACTGCAAACCACATTGCTTTCTGTTGATGTGTGAGATTGTGTTATTGGAGGAGCACAGACACAAACTGAGGAGACATTTCAGACCACACCAAGCTGTAGAACTAAATGATAATAAACACTTGAGCAAGCTCCCACCCCTCTTCAATATTCTGATGTTTCCAGGAAAGAGCTGATGTTCTCTGCAATTCCTCTCTTGGCTGGTAACTCAAACAATGGTAAAGTAAGAGACTGTGTCTTCTCTGTGCCCACGAGGAACTTTTCTGAGTATAAGACAAAGTAATTCTCTTACATCCCCTCCAGCACAGCTTTACCTCCTAGAATTCTTGGGAAACACCTGAAATCACAACCTCAAGTTCACCTTCTCTGGCTGCTTGGAAAAATCTCAAACACTGGTGAGAAATTAACAACACAAAGGTGTCAGAGCCAAACAATGGCAAACAGAACTCTGAGATAAAGGACTATGAGCAAAACCCCAGGGTAGTGCATGAGGAAATCACAGCCTTTAATATCACTGACAATAAAATCAAACATCCCAAGCCAAAAGATACTGTACAAGGCTTGTGACCTCTTCAATGGGCCTGTGCAACCACACTACTGAGCACATGGGCTGGGGCATGTCTGGGCCCTGCATGGTGGTGCCATTATGGAATGATTGTTCTTTGCATCCACGTATTTTTCTGTTCGAAATAGTGGAAGGGTCAGATTGGACATGCTTGTGTTGCAGCTCAACAGGGCAATGTTTTTAAAGATGACCACTGAGAATGTGTACTGCCTTTCTTGGGATGTTTCAGGGGACTGAGACCTCAAGACCCACCCAGGCAATCACAGAGGACTGTGAAGTAGAGGGACACAAACCTGAGCTGTCTCGTTCACACCAACTACCTGAACACATCTCTGGAACTGACTGCTCTGAGAATCATAGCTGTTGTGGTTTAACCCTGGCTGCCAACTAAGCACCACACAGCTTCTCACTCACTCTTTGCCCCCACCATGGGATGAAGGGAGAATCAGAAGGGTAAAAGTGAAAATGAAACTCGTGGGTTGATACAAAAGCAGTTTAATAATTAAAAAGAAATAATAATAAAAAATAAAGTTGTAAGGAAAAGGGAGAAACAAAATAACAAAGAGAGAGGAAAATAAAACCCAAGAAAGACAAGTGATGCAAATCAAAACAATTGTTCACCACTAACTGACACATGCTCAGCCAGACGCCAAGCAGCAGCCCCCTGCCAAACTCCCCTCCTAGTTTTACGGCTGACCATGACATCAGATAGTATGAAATGTCCCTTTGGTCAGTTGAGGTCACCTGTCCCTGCTGTGTCCCCTCCCAATTTTTTGTGCGTCTTCAGCATACTCACTGGCAGGACAGTCTGAGAAGCAGGAAAGGCCTTGACGTAGTGTTCAGCAATAACTAGAACATCATTGTGTTATCAACACTACTTTCAGCACAAATCCAATACACAGCCCCACACAAGCTATGATGAAGAAATTTAACTCTATCCCAGCCATAACCAGTACAACAGGGAAATCTCAGCTTGGAGGTACCTGGTTGATTGGCTGTAAAGCACAAGCTGAGCATGCACCCATGCTTTGTGAATGCTCGGAGAACCAGAACCTGAGCATGAACTGCAGGTTAACTTTCATGAAAATGAAGACACATTGTCTGTTCCATGCCATGAGTAGAGTGTACCAGAGGTAGATGGCTTTTAAAAGACTGAACCTCAGCAAGGTGAATCCAGGCACATCTTTCCACTGCTGCAAGTGAACAGAAAGGCAAGTTGTCATTAGAAGTACTGACTGAGGACAGGACACTTTTTAAAGAGTTGAGGGAGTGCAACTGATAAACAGCAGGGGCAGATACTTCCCCTGGCTGTGGTCAGAAGGCAAAGTTTCACTCCTAATGCCTGTGAGTGGTGGAGCAGTGAGTAGCTTTGGCAGAGGGTGGAGGTGAGAGACTGAGAAGACAGAGCTTCGAATGGGACTCTGGGTCCTGCTGCTCTTGGGTGAGTATCATCCTGCTCCTTTCTGCAGATGGTGGGAAATCTTCTGCTTCTGCAGATTCATTTTCTGGTGAAAAAAGATCTAAAACTTGAGAGCTTATTCAGACACAACCTAAAGCTTACAATGAGAGCAGAAATACCTTCCTTCAAGATAAAGCCTAACACTGTAATCTGAGCATGGGTCTTTCACAAGAAGCTTCTGCTTTTCACGTATCTGTTTACTTTCTCCTGGCTGCAGCACAGTGCCTTTAATCATTGAAACCCTACCAGTTTCTTCACGCTTCTAAATTGTCCAGGCCTCTGCCTTTCCAGGGACCACAAGTGGTCTGGCTTCCCTACTCAGGCAGAGGGTTGAGTACCAGACATACTCCAGGGTCCAAGAACTGGCTACTGGAGGGACCAGCAGGACCAAGTCAAACAGAGACCATGACTTCAGGATGTCACTTGAGAGACCCTTTTGCATGTGTGTGGCTTTGTGCATGAGCTAAGTGGAAGGATCCACGGGCCAGCTACTCTGTAGGCTGAGTGTCTAAGGCTGGTTACTGGGGGAACACATCACACATATGTGTCTGTGTGTGTAAGTGGGTCTGTGTCCCAGCAGTTGGATTGGGGTTGGGAGCCTCAGAGGCTTGCCTGCACAGATGCCAGCAACTATGAGGGTGGTAGTTTGGCATGGGTGAGCCAGGAGGGTCTGTACCAGCTGTTGTAGGGTTGCTGGACCTCAGGGATCACATGCCCAGGTGCCAGAAATTGGAGATCCAAGGGCAGGCACCACACACACTGTTTAAGGCAGTGACTGGGACATCTGTTTTGTATGGGTTTTTATACACGTATGTATGCCCCACTGACCGACAGTCATCCTGATCAGGCAGAGTGATTCACTTGCAGGGTGTTTCTATCCACATTGGTCTGTGCGGCCAGCCTGAAGGTATAGTCTGGTCTTTGCCTTCAGCTCACTTGCAGACCTTCTCCAGGCAATCTGAGGCCATCTGTAAAGAGTCAGACCTATCTCCTAGGTCAGCAAGGTCCCTAGCAGTCTCAGCCCAAGGACAGAACTCTGCAGAACCCCTAGGCATTTGCTGCTATTTCAGGAAAAAAAAAAATCTCTCTTCCTTGTTAGCTGTGGCATGGAAATGTCAGAAATGCAGGATCTATGTGCCTCTGATCTCTAAGCCACTTCTAAGAGACAATTTTCCTGTGTAGTACAGCACACTGGAAATACTGGAAACTTTCATCCACTGTTTATTTATGTATTCATTTATTTATTATTTATTAAAATCTTAACCAAACAAAAAAGAGTGAACAAGTTTTCATTTTCATTCCATTTTCATGGAAAATGTTGCCTAAATTCCTTTCTATGTTAAATGAAGATCAAGAGCGTAAAGTACAGTCAGTAGTGTTTCTCAGAATACACTTAGTATTCACATGAAGACACACATATTCCCAAACAAGTAAGACTTCAATGGAGTTAAGCAGGAAATGCTTGTTTGAAATCTTTTTTCCTGAGGACATTCAGGAATAGACAAGCCATGGAAAGATGGTGCTATCAAGTAAGAGCTGAGAACCTGCTATCTTGTAAATTAAGAGATACAGTAGTAAATATATTAACCTTGGAAGCACAATGACACCACCAGAAGCCATCTGAAAGACTTCATCTTCTGTGCTGCATATGACACATCTCTCCATTTTTGGTGGAAAATGAACAAAAGTTTTATGACAGAATTGCAAGGAAATTATCTTGTTGTCCAGAAAGGCAATAAACCTTTTTACCAGCTAAGGTAGGAGCTGCCTTTCAGAAAACGTCTTCACCAAGTGTGCTTTCATTAACAGTAATGACTTTGCCACCAGCATGTCACTAGCTCCTACAAATTTTTCCCGTGGCGGATAGAAATAAATATGTAATTCCTTAATTAAGTACTTGTATCAAAATGAATGGATTCAAGTGTGTAATTTACTTTTAGTCTCAAAACCAAGGCTGGACAGATTAATCCAAATTTACTCAAGATCTGATGCTCTTTGACTATATGTACTGAACTGAAGTTTTAGAAATTTTCTGTGAAAAGAACTAGTGTGCTAGTTTTTCAGTCACTTTTCTGGATCAGACCCACTCATAAGTGCAAAGCACATGTTCAGAATGCAATGAATATTTATGTAGAAGCTTTGTTTCAGAAGTTTTCTAACCATAGAGCTATCTCAGTGGATAATATTATGTATAATAAGGTGATTACATGGTTGCTGCCATGTAGCTTCCTGCTTTCAGGAGGCCTTGAAACAAGTCAGGAAGAGCAGGGGACAGGGCTGAGCATAGGCTTACCTATGACACAGCTCTGTCAAGCGTGTGTGTGTGTGGCAGGGAGATGTCGGGGCCTGAGCTTATTTGGAGCTGGTAGACCTATGGACAGAGGGTGCAAGGGTGGACATCCCAGGTGACACCAATGAGGAAGATTAGAGCACCACTGTGCCTTCAGGGTCATGGTGAATATGGCTTCCACGAAGAACATGTGGACAGTTCCTGTTTAATCCCTGCATCTCTAGAACTAATCTCAACAGACACATACAAGGAGGAAAACTAACTGCAGTCTCATATAGTTCTGTCTATAAAAACTGATATTTTTTCCAGGGCTTTCTTTGGGGGCTTTTTTAAATCTTCATACAAGACATAAATCAAAATAATCTCTCTCTAGCTTGCCTCTCTCTTAACCCCATTTATGTTTGTATGCAAAAGAAATGAAGGCTTAAGAAATTTGACTTGTTTTGCTGAAATGTCATGTTATAGATTTGAAGACTTCTGTTGATGCATGGATCTAGCAACTAAAAGTCTTCACCTCGTTGTGAACATATTCTAGAAAAGTCCATTTTTCTGTGATGATGGAGAAAGTATAGAGGTAGACCTGTTCCTTTTTGGAGGTACAGTTGGATGCCAGACATAGGCGTCCTAGGACATATCAGGTGGCAACAATTATGTACATGTGGGTGACTGAATTGAGTCCTTAGTCAACATTCAGCCATGTATAAAGATCACCTCATCTGACCAAGTGAGGCTCCACTTCTGAGTGAGCTGGTTTATCCTCCAGACTCCACTGACTGTATCAATTAATGCTCTGTGGGGGGTGACTCAACCAACAGCCAAGAAGCCACGCAGCCTCTCTCTCATTCCCTTCTCCTGTGGGATGGAGAGAAAATGGAAGGAAAAAGAGAAGATTCTTAGATTTAGATAATGAGAGTTTAATAGGAAAACCACAAGCTGTGTGTGCAAGCAAGCAAAATTCATTTATTACCTCCCATCAGCAGGCAGACATCCAGTCAATGCCTGGAAAACAGAGCATCAGCACACTGGTTGCCTGGGAACACAAATGCCATAACCAAAAATATTCCTCCTTCCTCCTCTTTTCCCATAGCTTTTATTGCTGAGCATGACATCATATGGCACGGAATATCCCTTTGGTCAGCTTGGGTCAGCTGTCCCAGCTGTGTGCCCTGCCAACCTATTGCCCAACTCTGTCTGTGCATGGGGGCAGGGGGGAAGAGAGAAAGCCTTGATGCTGCACAAGTGCTGTTCAGTAAGAGCCAGAACGCTGGTGTGGTGTTGTGGTCCATTTATGTTGGCTAAGGGACAAACTCCCACCCAGTGGGTCTCTCATTCTGCCTTCTCAACAGCACAGGGGGAGAAAATGGAATGAAAATTTCATGAATCCAGGTAAAGTCAGGGTGATCACTTACCTTACTACCATCATGGGCAAAACAGGCTTCAATTGGAGAAAATTAATTTCACTTACTGCTAATTAAGATAGATTTGAGTACTTAGAAACAAAGAGAAAAATTAGATCAACACATTCCTTCTCCCTTTTTCCAGGCTCAACTTCACTCCATTACTTCTGACTCCTCTACCCTACTCTGACCGCTGCTCCAAGCAGCGTGGATGGTAAGCATGTTATGGTCAGTACATAACAGTTCTTCTCTGCTGCTCCTTCCTCCTGATCTTTTCCTCTTCTCCAGTGGGGTCCTTCCCATGGCCTGCAATTCCTTCAGGAAACATCACACTGCTCTGACGTGTGGTCCTCCATGGGATGCTCCCATCCCTCCTTTTCTTCTGACCATGGTGTTCACAGGGTTGTTTCTCACTCTCTTTTTTCCCCTCCTCCTCAGCCTGTCTGAGGTTTTCTGCTCTTACATGTGTTTTCCCAGGGGCATCACCAGCTTGGCTGATGGGGTCAGATGTGCCTTGCCACAGGTCTGTTTTGTAGATGGCGGGAACTATCTATGTCCAGCAGGGGAGCAGCACCTGACCTCTTCTCACAGAGGCCACTCCTCCAGCTTCACCTCCCCCAAGTCTAAAAGCATGCCACATAAACCTAATACACTGTTATCAACACTGTCTTAGCCACAGATCCAAAGCAGGGCACTGTGTGAGCTGCTCTGAAGAAACTCAACTCCATCCCAGCCAGACCCAGGACACCCTCCATTGACTATGTCGCACAGATGGTCACAGAGTATTTATTAAAAAGTAATAATAATTTATTCAGGTCTTTGCAAAGGGTAATGCTCACAAGGTGAAACAAAATCTCCCAGAAAGGATGCTTGATCCCTGTCCGGATGGTGATGAGATTCTCTGTTGCAAGAGTCTTTGCAGAAGTATCTTCAGGTGGACAGGATGAGATGCCCAAAAATGTTTTTCTCCTGAATTCTTATATCGAGCTGGTCTGAGGCCCACTTTGACCACTCCAGCACATACACAATCCACTGCTATTTTTCATCTCAGCTGTGCACAAACATTTCCCATCCTATGTTCAAATGTCTGTACTTTGGGGCCATTCCTTCCTCTGTGATTTCCAGGTGTCTCATCTATGTAGAAAGAACTGCCGGGAGAACTCTCTGGAACAGAATGATTGTCAATCCAGAACGTGAACCAACACATTGAAATATACAAATAAAGCCTATCAATTAGTCTAGGTTTAGCACCATTTTCCAGGTCAGGCCATTGTCTCATCTATGCTGAGACTAGCAAGGTAGTTCGTGGACCACTCAGGAAATGAATGACTAAGTAGAATGGGTTTGTACAAAGCTAGACCACAATTATAACTAAAGGACAAACTCGGATTTCACCCTTCTACCACACAACTAAGTTGCCTTAGCTCTAGTCACAACTGTAATAAAAGCCTAAGAATCAGTGCACATGAAACCACACCAGTGTGTGTTTTGGAATCTCATTTCAGGGATCAAATCATTTGCCCACTGATAGGCATGTAGTGCTGTTGAGATGCTCTTCAGAAACTCATCTGGTCTGCTGGTTCAAAAAGGCACATACTTCATAGGTCCTGTATCATTGCATGTATCTGATCAGTAGAGATTACATTTATACCTTCTGTATTTTCAAGCTGGACCTGTATTGTCGGTAAGGGCAAGCTAAATATGTTCATAACTTTCCGCTCACTTTTGAATCATTTTTCCTGCTTCTATACCTGACAATGAGCCACCTTGAAAGCATTTCTGAAAATCAGACAGCTGGTATGTGAATATAAATCCAAACACTTGGCAAGCACAGAAATATTGGAGACACCTATGCTATTTCTCTCCTATAGGGATGCTGGGTTTTTTGTAGAAATGCTCACACACTAATTAGTCCAAGGAAAGAAATTGCCCTAACAGCTAGGGTCCTCATTTACATGACTCCCTCAGGATGTTGGAAACTTTGTCTCCTTTCTAGGGAAAAAGACTGCCTTAGGTTCAGATGAGAAGTTTTCATAAGGCTGATATTTCAGTTTCACTTAATAGACGAGAGCTTATTCATGCCTTATTAAAAAAAAATATTTGTTCACAGCTCTTCTCAAAGCCTTCTTTATGTTGTTATTTCTCAAGCTGTAGATGAGAGGATTGACCAGTGGAGTTAGAACTGTGTAGCAGACAGAGAACACTTTGTGGAGGTGTCCCAGTGTGTTTGTTTTTGGTACCAAGTACACAACCATCAGGGTCCCATAGAAAAGTGTCACTACAGTGAGGTGGGAAGAACAGGTAGAAAAAGCCTTATGCCTTCCTGTGCACGATGGGATCCTGAGGACAGTGTAGCTGATGTACACATAAGATATGAGTGTCAAGAGAAATGGGGGTAGTGTCAAAAGGCAGGCCAAAATGAATGTTACAAGCTCAATCCAGCGGGTATCACTGCAGGAGAGCTTTACCACTGGCATGAAGTCACAGAAGAAATGATCAATTTCATCTGGGCCACAGAAAGTCAGCTGTGGCATCAGAGAGGTGACTACCGCACTAGCCAAGAACCCATTTACCCAAGATCCACCTGCTAACTGGAGGCAGCACCTGCCATTCATTATGGCTGTGTAATGCAATGGTTTGCATATCGCAATGTACCGGTCATAAGACATGGCAGTCAGGAGACAACATTCTGCACCTGCTAGCCCAGTGAAGAAAAAGTACTGCAGAAAACAGCCATTAAGTGAAATAACATATTTGTTTGTTAGGAAACTTGCCAGCATTCTGGGCAGGATGGTGGAAGTGTAACAGGTCTCCAGGAATGACAGATTCCCCAGGAAAAAGAACATGGGGCTGTGAAGGTGATGATCAGTCACAACCAGCACCATGATCAGGAGGTTCCCTGACAGAGTTGTGATGTAGGTCACTAGAAACATCAAGAAGAGGATAAACTGTACTTCTGGAATACTTTGGAAACCCAGGATGATGAATTCCACAACAGCTGTTTCATTCCCCTGCTCTGCTCTTCTCATGACTATAACAGTTATATCCAAATATCCAAATATATCCAATCCAAAATATTTTTGGATTTTGAGAAGAGTCTACCAACTTTTAGTGCAGGTATGTAAATTAACAAAGAAACAGGAATCTTCTATGTGGAATTCCCTGGAAAGGTTATAAATAAAAATACTGATTTCCCAAGAGGGTATTTTTGCCAGCTAACTTAATGTCTGTGAGGCTCCTCTCCATCACCTTCCCATCAGAGTCAAGATTCACCCCTCCCTTTCCAGAAGTTATTAAGATCACACAAAATATGTGTCTAAAATCATAAATACCATACAGAGTTCTATACTTTGAACATAAAGACTTAGCCTGCTTTTAAACTATTATTCATATGTCAATTAAAAAAAAAAAGAAAAAGAAAAAAGGAAAGTTCATTTACAGCCTTCATGTCAGATAAGAAAAAATTGTGCTTGGTATTATACAATGTCAGTGAATGCTGGGGACCTAACTTTCTTTGATGGTTTGGAAAAGCCAAGTTGCAGTGATTGTGCAGAGAGTAGAAATTCTTCAGTCACAGGTATTTGTTTTGAAGTTCAATCAAAGATTTCATTATGTGCAATGGAAATAAGAAATTTTCTTGTGCTTTTCAGTTCCATCTCTTGATATATCATTTTCCTGTAAGAGTCAAATATTTATTTACTTCAGTTTATTGTAACTTTCTGAGCATCAAGCAATCTACCTGTTTATTTACAACTTCAAGAAACTCAAGTCCTTACAAAGTCCATATTGATTTTTCCCAATGTATCATACCTATTTTTGTGGCTCAGGCGTGCTCTTCTTAGTTAAGACAGACTTCTTAGTATGTTCTTCCCTGGTCTACCATCAGTTTTTTCAATTAAAAAATGTCATCATGGTTGCTACCCTTCTGTTCCCTATATACTTCTCTGAAGCCTATGCAAAGGGAAGAAAGGTGAATCACATTCCTGGTGGCTGCAGATAATGAAACAAGGCATGCTTACCTTATGACAACTTCAGGATAAGCTTCACTGTTTCCTTCCTCCTCCCCATTTAGTGAATCACAGACAGAAATGCAATCTCTTCTGACCTGTCTTCTCTTCCCAAATGCCTTATGTACACTCCAATTCTCTGTAAAACTGTCTGCATGCTTCTGATTGGGTGCTCTGGGGCTAATGAACCCTTTCCTGTGTTTGACTCTATTTCTCCCTTGTTTCATCATTTATTCCATGCACAAGCAAGGAGAGTCCCACTTGGCACCTCTGTTAATGAGCATTTCTAGTGATGGTGCAAGTATGTAATGATTTGACTGTGCTGCTTGGCAATACCAAATCAACAGCAACAGTGAAAAAAAATCTGGCAAGTCTGAAGAAAGGAAAAATTAACCTCCAAATCCTTCTTTAGCCATTTTTATGGGCCTAATGGTGTACATGACTCGAAACTTCATTAGACACTGCATGAAGCAGAGAAATGTCATCATCCTAATCCATCCTCCAGTGACAGGATGGGTATTGCCTCACTTACTTTTCCTAAGTCCGAAGCAGAGACATTTGGCTTTCTCTGTGGTAAATGGTAAAAAAACAAGTACTCCCAAGGTGATCTATTCCATAGTTTTAGATGTCTCTTTTAAAGTTAAATGAATTTATTAGGGTGCTGATCTCACTTCACTGACTGCAGAGGGAGACTAGATGACTGCCAACACCAGCTAACTTCTCAACTTCTGGCTAGTGTGAATTTGACACCCAAGAAGTGAAATGCACTAAATATAATACCTTTCAGATGGGCAGCTTAAAGATGACTTTAAAAAATCAGTGCAAAGATTTTCATTTCTATTTGAGAAAACCCACCAAAATCAAATTAAAAACTAAACTAGTTTAAAGCATGTATGCTCATAACTGCAGTCACTTACAGAGCATTTTGGACACATTCTAAGTATGCCCCAAAACCATCTTGTTGGGACTTGGTTAAAGATCAAGATACTAGCATTTAGCCACCAAAATACAGGTGTCTGCATGTAAATGCAAGCTGGGATCAATAGGCCAAAACACAGACATCTAACATCCTTTTAGATGTCCTTAGATACCAGAGACAACTTTGCAGTCATGCAGATATAGCATAGAACCTACTGGAGACTTGTGCATTTTCAGAATGGCAGCTGGACATCAGACAGAATGCTGTAAGTTATCTCAGTCCACATCTATCTACCTAAACTCCCACTGGAATCAGAGGTATGGGTTCAGTTGCCCACACAAAGGTGTCATGTCATTTGGGATGCCTTAAGCACCCTACCTGGCCAATGCAGGTGATGGAATCTAGGAAGCAATTCAATGCCTGATGGTGTCAAAAACATGGATGCTTCCTTTCTGGACATCAGTAGGCCAGACAGGATGCACTAGAACAGATCTAGTGATGGTCAGTATGTGTCTGGACAACTGAATCAACACTGCCTTCTCTCCCAGTGAAGCTACTGCAAAGAAACATGTATTCTCTGCCAAATCTTCCCCTGTGAGGAGGCATCAGATACCTCAGCTTTTCCCAGATGATAATATAGGTCTTCTGTGAAAGCACCCACCTTTTACAGAAGTTAAGGTTCCCCGTTCACATCTCTGTACATCTACAGATGCTTAAACTTAGGTCTCAGCCACAGGCTAAGTGACTTTTATTTTTTGTTGTTTTTATAAAAATCCATTTGATTTTCCTTATTTTTTTAAAGCCTATTTTACTGTAAAAGTACTGAAAATACTTATTTTAAATAAAACTTCTCATTCTGAGAGTATCAGAGTACAATTGATAACAATGACTAAAATATCTTCTATCATTACCCACCTTCTTACCTTTTTTCCCCCAAAACTGCTAATGATTTTCAAGATGAATTTACGGTCACTTGAGATTTCTTGAAACTTTTATTTTGTCCATACTTGTTAATGAGTGCTCCCACACACGTTGGAGTTTCCTCCCTCAGGAAACAAAAAAATCTTCATCTGCAATAAAGGGTTATTCAGTGTTTACGTGTTTTGTTTTCATGTGCCTTGGCATAACGCATAGTGTATAGTGCCACTGAGAGCAGCAAGAATGACATTTCTCCACGAGAGGGGACAATCAGGAGACAAGGGTGTCCAAAGCACAGGCAGAAACAGTGACCTCAGCAACAGGGTGCAATCCTGCAGCACACACGAAAGGTGAGCAGAACAGGGCCAGTGACATCAGCAGATTCCTTTGAGGGCCAGTGATCATCTGACAAACACAAGGTGACAAGTCAGGTCCCAGGTCAATCCAGGAAGCCTAGAAACAAGTCAGGAAGAGCAGGTGACAGGGCTAGGCACAGGACTCCTCACAACACGGCTCACACAAGTGGAAGGGGAGGTAGGAGGAAGAACATCCAGGCTTGAGCTTATGTGGAGCTGCTGGAGCGATGGGCAGAGGTTGAAGGTCCCAGACGAGGCTGGTCACGGCATCTGCGCTCGCTTGAGGCCCTGTTAAGCTCCAGATTTAAATTTCTGAAGGAATTCAAACTGGCTTAATATGGGCAGGATTCAGTCTGAAACCAGATGTTTAAATTAGGGATCTAAACTCAAAAGGTAAAATCCTTTCACAATATTTGATGTTTAGGTTGTCAATGAACAGAACAAACCAAATGGTTTCATTTTCCATACAGCACAGATCTGACTGAATCCAGGGCTGCTCGCGGGTAGCCTGAACCCCCCTTACACAATGCCAGGTCTCTCATGTAACGTCCTTTCCCAGTTCCTTGCTCCTGCCATGACTCTGTGTTCAAATTACCACAATTGGAAAAAGTGAAGAAGGCCTAAATCTAGAAACGGCCATCTCATCTCCTGTTACTGTGGGCTGTGTCTCAAGCATATATAGGATATACAGCTCTTTTCTAATGTATTGGTTAAGGATTTGTCTTCAATAAACACATCCCAGTGAGTAAGTGCAGGGAGAGTGAGAACTGTGTAAACAACAGGGGAAAACCTCTGCAGAGAAATTACAGAGAGTCTCAATTGGCCACAAAGCGTTTGAAATATAATTTTTCCTTTACTTCATCAGGGGGACAACATCATGTCTCCATTTGCTCAAAGGGTTTAGAAGCAGGAGAGCAGTCAGTTTAGAACAATAACACTAATGAAACATGTGAAAAGGCTTTTATAGGGAGCTGCAGCCCTTTCTATTTAGATTTATATATGCTAAATAGCTATATATAAATACATAGCTGTATATAAATATATAGCATATATCTATATATGTGTTTTCAGGTTTTATTCAAATACAACTTCATCTTCTCTTTGCATTTGGTTTTCCCACCCTAAAGTTGTAGGAGCTTCATAAAAAAAGAATTTCAAATAAAACTAGTTTATATGAAGGGTGTGGTCAGGGGTAACAGTAGGGGAAAAAATTAGGAAGGAAGTACCCACAAGTGAAAAGGTGCGATCATATGGTACAGATTAGGATTTAGTCATCTTGCAAGGAGGGCCGGTAAACAGCACAACAAAGTGCGAACAGCACAACACTCCAGGTCCCAGAAAGGAAGGACCAGAATGGTGTTACTCTGCTTTCATCCTTAACAGCAAGAACAGCATTGTGCAACAGCTGAATCAAAAGTTACTGCGAAAACACTGAAGAAGAGTCCACAGTTTGGGTGGGAGATAGGCAAGGTGATCCCTTCAAATAATCAACTAGGGAGTCCAATGGAGATACACACATGAAAATGATGCATTCATAGGCAAGTCTTTGGCACATTTCCTTCTCACATTCCCCAGCTGTATTTTTGTCATGCAAGGGAGCAGGACTTCAGCTCCTAGCCAGGAACAAAAGAACACATTCATATTTAACTCTTTCAAGGTTTCAAGGGTTGGGGAAGCAGAAAAAAGGTTAAAGGCTAACCTGCTAGCCTAAGGAATAATCCAGCTCTTACATCTCTGTCAATGCACATGAGTCTATTTCTCTGTGCTTTCTGTGAAAATACCTGGAGAAGAAAGTTGGTTTAGATCGTGAGGCCATCTGATTAGCAGCTATTCGGCATTAAAAGGGAGGGGGAGGGAGACAGATGAGGGCAAATTAAGGAAACTTAATAAATTTCCAGACACACAAATCCTAATGAGGATATAGCTGAGACAACAAAAAGTACTAGAACTCATCCTGGATGTTCCCTGATGAAGCCTGGAAACTGCTGTGACAACTGTTGTACCTCTGCTAGCTGCTTGTTGTTGTGCTCTGCCCTCCCCCACCACCTGGGGAAACCCACACACTTCATGAGAATAATGTGTGCTCTTTTTGCAGAAAGTATCAGAGAAGGTTGGTGCATGATATTGAACAGATATAAACTGAAATTATAAACAGATATTTACTGAAATTAGTAAATCTCAGAGGCTAGGAGGTGACAGTGAGTACGTGCATCTGTTCTTGAAAACAGATTTAGCTAATAGGAATACAGACGCTCTTCCACTGTGTCAGCCTCACTTGAATGTCATAATAGATATTAGGATTTAAAATTATTGAAGTCAGTTTTTTATGCTTAAAATGTAAGAGGAAAATATATCATCACAGATCCACCAACCTGTGAGAGGCAAGACTGCCACTGCTTCGTGTCCCCAGGTCTAATCTATCATCATATCTGCTAGATTTGGACTGCTAAAATGACGTATGTGATAGAATGAAGTACAGACTGGAGAAAAAAAAATCAGTTTGTACATTAAGGGACACATGTCGACACCCATATGTTGATCTCTATGTGTAGGATAGATGTTGAAGGTCCTGTTATTGTCATTGATGTTCTTAAGTTGGATTCAATTGACTAAACATAGGGTTCTAATGACATTTCTGAGTCTGTGGGATAATCAATGTGACTCAGAATATTTCAGCTTCTCCAGAAGGATAAAGGTTTCCCATAACCCCTATGTAATATCTGAGTCTCTTACAGATGTGTCAGATAACCGAGGTCAACTAACAAGACACTGTACACTGCTTTCCAGACACCTGGCTTGTTACTCTAAGATAAGGAGAAAAAAAAATGCCGGTAGTGATATTTGCTATGTCATACTGTTCTTCCTTCATTTTAAATTGTTCTAAGTTATTCAGAAACTTTTCCCTCAAAAGACAAAAAAATGTTTTTCTGGTTGCCACAAGCTTTAATAAAATATACAAAGAATAAAGTAGTTTTAGTTAATTTGTTGTGTATTTATTTCAAAATCAGCAGCACCAAAACTGACCAGACAAGCCAGGAGAAAAATGAGCCATCATCAGCAAACAAACTCACAGATAATGTATGAACTCTATTAGTGAAATGTTCAGATATTTGCCTTATACTGTCTGCTACAAACAAACAAACAAAAAATTAAAAAAAAACCAACACAGTGAAGGTGATAATTGCAATAGCAATAAGAAGTAATATAATTGCTGGTATAAGTGCTCAGCAATGCTGAATGAAAGAGAAAAGAGAACAAAAGAGGCAATTTTAAGGATATGGAATCTACCCGGAGTCATTTCAGCTTACAGCAATAATTGATTGATTGGAAGTGTCCTTGAAGCAGTAACTTATATTACTGTATCTTATTCTGGTTTTAACAAAATATTTGGTTCTACTTTCTTCATACTTCTCCATTACGTACTTGTAGAAAGCAATAAGGTCCTCTTGAGCCTTCTTTCCTTAGGACTGAACAAACCCAGTGATGGAGCAGCCATAAAGGCAACCCAGTGATAATGGAAAAGTACTGACAGAGAAGGGTATCTGCCTGCTGGGAGGCTGGGAAGTCCTTGATATGCACAGCTCAGAGCCCGAGATAAGCACAGGACAAAGAAACCACAATAACAAACTGACCTTGTAGGAAAGCAGAAGTCAGCAGCAACGGTTCTAGGAACTGGTGTCCCAATTATGTATCTGCAACACATATGCCCATTTATGTATCTACACCAAAGATATAAAAGTAACTCACTATCTGCCCAAAGTGAGCTTCTCTGTGTGCAATCTCCCTGACAGACCGGACACTGATCACGGATGCCTGGTTGACTGACTCTGGACACCGTGACACGGATCATCTTCGAAGTGAGACTTTTCTGCTGTTGAATTGGCTCCACTCCTGGGAGTTGTTTGGTGAGTACCGTACTAGTAACACCTTCAACAATATAGAATCATAGAATCATAGAATTGTTAAGGTTGGAAGG
>RSEF01000002.1:42499434-42529148 GCA_003993805.1 Himantopus leucocephalus
TTTTTTTTTTTTTTTTTTTTTTTTTACTTAAAGATATGTTCAGAATTAAAATAATATTGCTGGAAGTTATTTTGGTGGACAAAACAAAGCTAGTTGTGTCATTTTCAGCTGAGGAAACCTCTGTTTTAAAAGAAAAAAAGTGTTTTGCATATGTTCTAAACATAGTAATTTTGGATGCAGAAACTATGATTTTTTCCATTGCCTTCATTACCTTCTTTCATTGCTTTTCCATTTCATCTCAAATGGATTTTTTTCAGAGATGTGTATGATGTAAATTTAAGGCACAGATTCTTCTAGACCTGCCTGTTCTCAAATTACTGGTTTAAAGAAAAGGTGGAAATAAGGACACTGACATATCTGTTGTGGTGAAGAGCAAACTGTCAGCAATTATGCAGATGCAAAAGATGAAGTAGGAACAATGGAAAAATACATTAGAAATTACTGGCTTTTGATTAATCTTTCATGCCAGTTTTATGTTGGTACAACTTAATTATTTTTCAGTGGAACCTGTTTACACAGGATTAGAATAAAATTTATTTTTAAATTCTCTGTGAGTACTGAGTAAAAAGATAAATCTGCAAACTGACATCTATTATAGTCGTGTATACTCATGCAAACGCAATTTTCTGTCTCTGAGTTCCCAGTAAACATCTCTACGCATATCCTTAGATTTACAGCATATACAGTTATGATTACAAATATAATGAATGCAAGTACTAGACAAAGTACAGATATTCACAGTTCCATTGAAGAAAATGGGAAATATGTCTGCTGCTAGTAGCAGGATTTAGCCTGTTCAGATTTCATTTAATTTCTTGTTGGCAGTGGAATCAGCCTCTGCTTCTCTTCAAATGTTAAGCTCTGTGCTCCTGCATCCTTGCATAACTAGAGGAAATGAGTAGGAACTGGAATGGCCTTACATGGTCTGGCATGGAGAGTTAACAGCTACTGGAAACTGCCTGGGTAAAATATAGAGCAGAGCAGCCCCATGGGGATCCTAAAGTGATACTTGTGATTTAAGATTAGAGCATAATCACTGGATTCATTGACTTCCTAAAAGATGTTTAAAAGGTCTCATACTTTGAGGTTTGTAAAAATTACTAGGTTTACATTTTAGGTAGATTTCAGGGGGTTTTATAGATAGCTGCATCAGTGTTTAGAGGGTGTTAGATTTTATTTAGTAGAAATTCTAAATTCATATATTTCTGTCACCTTCTTGAAGCATGCAAGATTAAATAAGGAAGATAAATATAAATCCATAAAACTCATCCTTTAATCAACAACATCATCAGCTAGTTCTTGTGGAACTTCTGAGGCACAAAAATATTGCTTATAGAGTTTGATATGAAAAATGGGTCATGTTGGTACAAGGAACACTGAGTAGATAGACTTAAGTTTTTACATCTCCTACCATGCTATTACATCGAGGCAGAAAGAAAGGGGAGGGGAGAGGGGGAAGCAAAAGAGATTAGTATTTCCTCTGAGCAGTCAGGAATTTAGGAAATTTTGAACTCCAGGGTAGAAGAGAGACTTTTCCATCCTAGTAGCTGAGATATGAGAGACAGTGAATAGACATGCTAAACATTATTGTTAGTGAAGCTTGCATCATAGTATCAGATAATATGTATTTTTGACAGCGTCACTAGGAGATCTTGTGTTCCAACCAGAGCAACAGGCAAGGCTGTGCTGGGTTTTTTTTATACAGGTCCTTTTGGAAGTTCAGTAGGCTCAAGCATTGCTTTTCCAACTCTGCAAATATTCATAATCACTCCTTTACGATTCTTATGCAATGCCTTTTAGGTATAACATTTTTGGTTTTGGGGATTGACTAGTTCATTTCATATAATAACTCCTAAACAAACAGGAGACAAAGAAATAACTATATAGCCTTAATTTTTACAACAAATATAAACAGGGTCTTGGAGAGGCAGGGTTTGCTACCAGTCTTTAAAAGGTGTATTTGTGAGGTGCTAGCCTTCATGTTCCATCTACTCATACCTGTTTTTTTTAAAATATCTTTGCAGTTGAAGGATAGTGAGTTCTTTAAGAAACCCCATAATTACCACATTTACTATTAAATGATCTCTGGAAAGATTTGTTACATGGAAAAGGAAGATAACTCCCTTCAAAAAAGTTCACATTGTACAAAATTTTCCTGTGTTTGACAGTATGCTTTTCTTTCAAAAAAATCAGGAGTGGCTTTAAGGGATTATGTCATGCAGAAGAAAGAAATAAGATTAGGTGGATTACAGGTGGTAGATTTGCCTCACTGTAAAGAGAAGAAATGTTTACAAGACAACAGTATTTGTCTCTTACCTAGCTGTAAAACATTCGATGCTTTGTTTAGAGAAGTAGCTGTGTAATGTCGTATATAGGTGGAGGCTTTGGTCCAAAGATGTTCTTTAAGAAATTTTAAATACTGACAGTGTGACAAATTTTAGCTGCTGATCAGAAAAGGATGCATTTAGCACATAGGCATGGAGAACTGGATGAAGCGCTATGGATGACTGTGCTTAAACAATTGCCAGTGATCTTAGAGAAGTTCGAGCAGAAAGGCTCAAAGCCCTACAGTAATTGATGTCGATCAGATTGTGAGTGTCAGGCCTCTCCCTAATGTTTTTCTGTTAGGATAACAGACCTTCTTGGAATAGAGGTGCTGACTTTCTTAGAGNAGAAAAAAAAAAAAAAAAAAAGGATTGGCTTGATTTTTCCAAGACCAGACCATTTCTAATAACTCCTGCGGCTGGTGAAACACTCCACCAACCCAGCCGACTGAATATGAAGCTTGCTGCGAAGGTTTTATTTTTATTCCTTTGTGTCTTTGAGGAAATACGTGGGAGACAAATGTATGAGCACAGTCCTGATATATTTGTTTAGCAAGCATGGAGAACGGGATTGGATCAAGCTAACTGAATGCTACAGTCCAGTCCCAGTCAGAAAAAACATCCCAGCTCAGGTGGGAAGAACACCACAGGAAATTGCTGCATAGTTAGATCTTTAATTAATTTATTAATTCAAGGCAAACTCCTTCACTATATTTCACCTAGCAGTAATGGATTTTTCCATGCCGTATACGACGGAATTTGATCTGGGTTTAGGAATAAGATTTGCAGCAGAAGTTTCAGGTCACGTCTTTGAGGTTCTTTCCTATAAAGGTATAAAAAGTGGTTTCTTCTGAATCCACATCTCTCTCATATAAAATTGAATAAAATGTGACCCTTTTAATGAAAGTATTCAGTTTAATCTATTGGAGATTATTATGGTGTCTATCAAACTCCCACATTTCTTCCTCTGTACGTGTTACTAGCCGTTTCTTTGTAAAAATGTTCAAGATTAAATAGCCTAAGTTTAAGGCATCTTTTGTGATCATTTTGAGGAAACTAACTTGCAAATTAAATGAACACAGTAACAAAGTACACAGCAGAGGAGGGACTTTTTCTCTCTTCTGTTTTTGTTTTTCCTTGCTTTATTTCATGCCACAAACCTCTACAAGCCAGGCTTCTCGTATCACCTTATCACTTTGGCTCTTGATGGCAATGATCAGGTAACAAAGTGAAAGGTAAAGGACTCCCGTGTAACTGCTGAATATTTACTTATGATAGTGCAAGTACCTGAGAAGGCGACCTGCTGTGTCATGTTGAATAGTAGCAATTTGGGGAACTAGAGGGAGACAGACAAAACACTCCATTTGGTAAGAAAGATGAATGAGTAGGTTTTTTTTGCAAGTCCAGTATGTGACTGTGTCTGTCGTTATGTCAAGAGTGAAAATGAAACTGTGAGCATGAAGGTCAACATCAGATTTCAAGAATACAAATATTAGAAGTAAACTTTTATGTTTAAAGTAGATTACAAAATTACTTCTGCCTATAGATATGTTATTAATGTGTCCTACTGTAAGAGTAGTTTTGAAGTATGGAGTTGGCATCACTAAGTTACAATACTGCCTGTCACTGTACTGTCAGTTGTGACTACACATTAAATTATTTTCTTCACTGTTTCTAAATAGTTAAAATTTGTTCATTTTGTCATTAATTCATGAATTTATTTTATCAGGAAACTTAGAATTTGAGTTTGGAATGTTCTTCTTTTATCCCTAATGCAAACTTCTCTTCAAACTCTAATTTTTCCATGTGTCATGAGTATGTGTTTTCATGCTTGTGTGTCCTTAGCAGCAAATTAGGATATGTTGTAGGTGAAGAGCACTACATAGATTTGAGATATGTTAATATAAGAGGCAGCTATGCAGCCACAGCAAGTCATTCATGAACAATACTGAAATATTAAATTACATTACATTTCAATGAAACATTTTGTTTATTTGTGGTTTTAAATAACTATACTTATTAGTAGGTAATTTGTGACTAGAGAGGCACTTCCAAAGGGATAATTATCGTGAGTGTTTTTCCCAAATCTTGAGAGAAATAAGATTGCACTGGTATTCTGAAATAAGAGACTTGGGAAACTATGACATTGCTACTTCTTCAAATGAGTCTCCAGGACAGAAATGCCAGCAATATATTTCAGTAGTGTTGCACAATAAAATGGGAAAGAACCACTGTGGTAATTACAATCCAAGCATGTCTTAAGGGACTGGCATGGCCCTGAGAAACTTGTAGTTCAAGCAATTGGAAGAAAAAGAAACAATATTATAAAAAGGTTAAAAAAATTACTTATGTGTGGTGACACAAAAAACAATTGGTCAAAACGATCAGAATGGGACAGTGTGTGTCTTTCTTGTCTTGCTTTGCCAATTTGGCTGCATTCATCAACACTGTCTCTAAAAATAAGTTTCTCTTCTGCAACAGAATAAACAACCTTTTAAAAATAGATAGAAATCCTCTTCAACGTTATTAGGTATTCAGTATTCCATGTTGGTGTTATAACATTTGCTGTTAAAACTCTTGCATTTTATTTGTGTGAAACGAACACCACCACCACCACCACCACCACCACCCTGCCCCTTCGTACCTCATTTGCTGTAGAATGGGAAATTCTGCAGGATGCTGTTGAGGTCCCAAGACCTGCCAAGTTCCACATTCAGTTTTCGGCATCTGACTGCAATGAAGCTGCTCCGGTTTTCAGACCATTTTGTGCTAAGGAAAGGGAATGCAGGTCTGTAGGTACTTGCTTACAGAATCTTGTTTACACCTGCTTTTACATTAATTATACCAAGATTCCACTGAGTTGAAGGAAATAGGATTATTTTATTTTTGATTCGGCTCCTTATGTGCACTTACTGCTTTCCTGATTATCACACAGTGTATTGTAGGAAATATTATAAAATTGAATAAAACCTTTCACTCTTTTAAGTTTAAATCGTATTTAAACAGAAGGATAAGAAGTAATATGTCTGATCATATTCATTTGAATGCATTAGTGTTTTTTCTAAGTTGCTCTTTCATTATCCTTTTTTGATATTTTTTTTCTTTAAGATCAAGTTACTATGCCATTGTGGATTGCTTTGGTGCTGCATAGGTACTGTCACATTTCTGGACTCTTTTGTTAGGTCCTGGGACCACTACCTGAGTTCTAAATAACCAGTTTAGCAGGACCCATAAAACTGTTTAAGGAAATCTACACGCAGACTTTTCTTCTAATCAAGGTCATTATTCATGTCCTAATTTAAAAGGATAGTGCATGATATTGTTCCCATTGAAGCTCATGGCCCAACTCCCACTACGCAACTTTCAATATATCATATTAAATACGCTTTGAGTCTATGCACCAGGCAAAGAACTGAAAAGATTTCAAGTGTTATTAAAACGTTCACCTTAAACTTTCCTGTATTTTGCTGGTGGTGTTTATTTTCTGATGTGAAATTCTTGTTCTCCCCATGCGTGCCACATTTGCCATAGACTGGAAAATTTTACAGGATGCTATTGAATTTCCAAGATCATTTACATTTCTACAATTAATTTGCAGTAAATTATTTATGGCAGTTTACCTTATTTTCAAACAGCATATGCTAAGGAAATCATACGCGTCTGCATAGGCAGAGCTATCACAGACGGTCAAAGGAAAACAGTGTAAACTCCCGCACTTCGGCTAGCAGAGAGAGGGCAGGAGCTTAAGATAGATATGACCTGTTAATGAGTCAGGACATTATATCAGGATGCTGGTGTGCTTGCTGTATTTTCTTCTGTTGCTGCTGTGGTCCACTTCAGTTTATGTTGGGTGACTCTTGACCAAGTCTGTCAGGGGCAGATTAGACCCTGTAGATTCTTGGATTAGGTCTTTTTTTAGTTGTAGAATGTAGAACACTTCTTTACTGAACGTCTCAGACTGGTTCCCAGAGTATGCCTATTTGTGATGTTCTTGTGGGAAAAAGATATAGCAATATGCTGTACAGATCTGCTTTTTTCTTAAAGTTGGCCTTTCATTGGCCTTTCATATCAGCAGAAATCATAGAAAATTACTACATTGATGTAAGTACATATTCGAAGTAAACATACACCAGAAACATAGCTGAGAGTATCAGATATTCAGGTATAGAACCTTTTGCAGTAAATTAAGGAAGATAAATTATCACATTTTTATCTGTTTCAAAGTGAGTAATTTAGTTCTGGAAGTGGAGAGATCACAATTTAAAATCCATATGCAACCTTCTGGTTCTTAAAGTGCTGTTGTTGTGGCCTTGACATAAATCAGAGCAGTTTAAAAGATGTTTATGTTAGCTGATCAACACCTGCTGAAAATTAACATCACATAGTTGTAATCTTCCACTTTTATGCTTCCTTCAGGCACCTATTCTGTCTGGGATGGAAGCATGTGGGCTTGTCATTGTTGACCCAGTTAATATTTCCTGAACTTGAGAGTCAAGAGAGGAAAACTTACCTGGGCAGTAGCAGCCAAAATCTGGCATCTAGTTGTAGATCGTATGTTAAGTAAATAGGAAGGGAATTTCATTCAAACACAAACAGGTGATGATCTTCTATAAATGTTTTTGCTGAGAAATTAGTTTTTGAAAGCTGTTTGCATTTATATTCAATCATGAACTAAAAAATGTCTTCTCAGTGATTTTCAGTTAACATTGAAGTCTTTCCCATTGTGCTGATCTAACAAATTTCACAGTTAAACCACATACACACTATATCAAACATACAATATACGAGGGTGCAACTCCCAATGAAGGGGGTGAGGTAGAAGGTTCCTGTTCAGTTTATGTATGTATATTCCTTAAGATTATGGTAAATCTGTGCTTTGTGATATATAACCAGGAGAATAGGTATGGATTATATATGCAGATTTACCTGTGAACCCTAATTATAAGTTTTATATGGATTTCATTTGTTTTAATTTCCTTTGCATCTTTTAACGGTAATATACCTTATACTGGCATTTCATTTCATTACAGAGGACTCTTTATAGGCTTCCACTGAAATTATCATTGCTATTGTACTCTTATATTGCAACAAGAATTGTTAGCAACTGTAGACTTGCAGTGAATTAATTTCCTCCCTATAAATCTAGACTCACGGTGACATTAAAACAAGACTAACTTATAATAAGCAAGATTTGAGATATCTTTTTTTTTCATTGCCATCTTACAATAAAGTAGCATAACCTACTGGAACTACACTGAAATTTTCCAGTGTGGATTTCATGGATTTGAAGTATTATCTCCATGAAATTTTGTATGAATGATGAATTCTCCAGTTTTTCATTCACAATTTATTTTAATATTTTTTTTGTTCCAGATTAAAAAAAAACCAAAAAACAAAACAACTGCCCATATTTTGGTCAAACTTCAAGCTTTATTAGTCATTAGGATATAATTTATTTCACCCAAATATCTAAAAGGTATAAAGCTCGGTCACTAGTGAAAAGTGAGGGGCGTTTTCAGGGGATGGTGCATAGTGTCCTGATTTAGATGTTTCCACAATGTGATTCATCCAACCTCTCCCTCCTGTTTGGCTTGTAGGTATAGACAGGTTGTGCTAGAGAAGATGGGTCTCACGCTTACCAGTTTTTTTTAATTGCATAGGGTTTCTGGGCATGAATTCTGGTTTTTGTTTGGGATTTTTGGTGATAAGGAGGACTTAGTAAGCATTTGGAGAGGGATGAAAAATGAAAGGAACTAAAAGGCAAAACTGACTTTAGTAGTAGAGATTATTTGTGAATAGAAATAAAAATAATACATACGTTATTATTGTACCAAATATGTACATAGATATTTAATTGGTCTTAAGTATATAGTTACAAGGTTAAAAGATTTCTAGATACCCAACTGTTGTTCAGATGCATTAAAAGACTGCAAAAGTAAAAGGTATATTTCTCATACTCACGATTTTTGGGTTGCTGTTTATATAGCTCCAAATAGTTGTTAAGTTATTCTGGTGTCATGGTTTAGCCCCAGCCAACAACTAGGACCACACAGCTGCTTGCTCACTTTCCCTGGTTGGGATGGGGAAGAGAATCGGCAGAGTAAAAGTGAGAAAACTCGTGGGTTGACATAAAGACTGTTTAATAGGTAAAGCAGAAGCCGTGCATGCAAGCAAAGCAAAACAAGGAATTCATGGCAGACAGGTGTTCAGCCATCTGCAGGAAAACAGAGCTCCATCGCACGTAACAGTTACTTGGGAAGACAAACACCATCACTCCAAACATTCCCTTCTTCCCCCAGCTTTATATACTGAGCATGATGTCACATGGTATGGAATAGCCTTTTGGTCAGTTGGGGTCAACTGTCCCCACTATGTCTTCTCCCAACCTTTTGTGCCCTCCCAGCCTACTTACTTGCAGGGCCGTATGAGGAGCAGAAAAGGCTTTGATTGCTTAGCAACAACCAAAAACACCAGTGTGCTATCAAAAACATTTCTCATCCCAAATCCAAAACATAGCACTACACCAGCTGCTAGTAAGAAAGTCAACTCCATCCAAGCTGAAACCATGACATCCCATTTGAATCAACAGCTGATTAATTGCACACATGTTCCCATGAAGCTGAGTTAGGCCTGACAGAAGGGAGTTGTCAATGGTTTTTATTTTTTCTGAAGTGGTCCTTGCACCAACTGCAAGAGCGAGAGTTTCTTTTATCTTTTACCTCTTATTCATCTTTTAGAGACCCGGGAATGCCTCTAATGGCTGCCTAAGCGTATTAGCTATGTCTCTACAAAGCTGCAGTGATATAAAGATGCTTCAGTGCATGACACAATTGTGGCCATAAATTCTGTTACTGTAAATGAGAAAATAGGCAGCTGAGAAGCAACTGAAAAATATTGTTGTGACTATATCAAGGAGAATTGCAAATACATATCAAAACGGTCATATCTCAGTCTCCAGGGACTGTTAGTATGTTGGAGATTGTAATGAGAGATACAGGGTTAGGGAGCAGAACTTGGAATGTAAGGGTTGTAATTTAGAAGAAGCCTATAAAATCTTTTAAACTGCATGGTATTTTGATTATTCTATGAGAAATATTGAAAACATACAACTGATAGTAATAACATAAAAGGTATACCTTCTATGTACTAGTTTTAAATTAACCAGTATTTTTAGTGTCCTCGTTAATGAGCGAATTTTAGAAATTCAGGCTGCTGGTGTACCTCGTGAATAGCCTTAGATGTTAAAAGTATTTGAGGACAGAAAAGGAAATGTCTTGCCTATGTGTTCTCTATAGCCAACCTACTTTCTAGACTGTTGGGAAAGCCAAGATATTGCCAATGCAGCACAACCTGAAGTTTACTGCATCTTGTAGGAGACAGTGGGAAACCAAGGCAGAAACCTGATCTTGTGTTACTAGTAGTACATGTGATGCTAACCAAACAAAAGATATTTTTTTTTCTTCTCCTGTCTTCTCTTTGCCATGTCCAGCCTGTCTATCCATCTAACTTCTTGTACTTATCCTTCTTGTATGTATGTTTTTTGCATTGGGAAAAGTCCCTTTACTTATATATGAAAACTCCTAGCTTTGTGCAAGTCAATCTTTTAAATGAGCTTCTTTTTAGAAAACTTTGTCAAGATAAATCACTGTATGGAGCAAACAAAGCCATATATAACTACAGTTGAGTCCTTTACCTTGCCAGGTCTGATACTATCTGTGAGAAAACTTTTTATTCAGGACCTGTTTTGCACACAGTTTTACACAAAGGCACATTCAGAATTTTTGCCCCTACTTATAAACAAGCTCATGCAAGATGACTCATGAGAATAACTGTATGTATTAGTGTGGGACTGTACTGGGTAAGGTTAAATGACTGGTTCTTGCTCAAGAATTCACCCTAATTTGTAGATTACTTGAGTGCTTCCTTGCCAATGCAATGCTGTGTGCTATGCCTGTGTGGAGTCCCCTGGAGGAAAGGAATTGGGCGTCCAGGGCAGAGGTGCCCTTCTTGCAGTTAATACATGGGGCGATTACTGTGAACCAGCAAGCGTGACCATGCATATTAGCTGGTGCTCCTCAATAGAGTCTGGTTCCTCACCGTGTTGAATGCTTGTTCCAGGACAAAGCCATGTGTGACCTAAAGTCAGGGGGTGTTTGAACCACCTTTTGAGTTTATAATGGAATAGAGGAATACTGAAATGTTTGTGCAGGTATGCTCTGGAAGCAAACATCTGTTACTAGCAAGCACAAAATGGATCTTAACTTTTCCAAGGCTTGAATTTAAACTGGCTTTCAGTGACAAAAAAACTTAAACCACTTCCGAATATTGGATTTATATGCCTGGGTATTGGCATTGATATCATGTTTTATTATTTGGCTTTAAAAATATGGTGTGATAGCATTTTACCTGACTTAATCATTGTGAGATCCTACAAGAGAGAAATAGCTTAATGGAAGGAAAAAAACCAACAAAAAACCAACAAAATCCCTCTATCACATCAACTCTCCTTTAATTCATTATCCAGATTTTCACAGGCCTTGGTTTAGCTTCTTGAATACTGGAGTGGATTAGTAAATGGCATCTGACCTCTGGTCTTCCATGACTTTTTGGAGCAGATGAAATATGCTGCTTCTCTCACCTAACTACCCACCTGCAGTTGAGCTGTCTTCTCTCTTTGTAGTTAGTGGATAGAAATAGACAACTTCAGGGCATGATTCATCTGACCTATTTTTGACATCCACATTAAAAGAGATGAATCATGACCAGGGAACACCCATTGCCATTCCAACTATAAAGGGAGACCAGACATCCTGTTCGGATATGAAGTACATTTAGCCAGATGAGACTTAACCAAGGTTTGAGGAATGGACATTTTTAAAAGTACTGTGAATACATATAGTCTGCCTTTTCTTTCGGGCATATGGCTTAGTGTCTGTTGTCTCAGGCATACTTTGGGGAAAAGAAAGCTTAAAAGATTCTGTTATACAAATATAACAGAACATACTGTAATGTGAGTGGCAAGGACATGGAATCCTGAGGTCTCTGTTTATAATATTTATTTCATAAGACAGGAATTGGAAATAATTCATATCAAAATGAATAAGCTTTTAAATGTTTGCTGCTACTGTCTTGGTTCTTGCAATGAATTTTATCACGCTTCCTGCCCTTGCTTTTAAGTGTACGATAGGTACATTTGTCAAAGGACACTCAAAAAGGGGAAAGAACCTCCTATGTTAATAACCAGACACATTCCTATGAAAAATTTTATAGAATTTGAAGTCTCCATCTTTCAGTGTGTTCGTTTCACCTTTGAAGGCTTTAAAGTAAAACTCCACAGGTATTTTTGCAGAATACCTTGTACTTTCCTGTTTTCCATAACTAAGAATGTTAGACTGCCAAATTCTTCCTTCACTATTCTCTAGTGACTTCTTAAAAGACTGTGTGGTAGGATTGCTTTTTTTTCCTGTGGTTTCAAACCAGTCCTAAAGGTTTAGGCATATCTAAACTACTAGCAATTTCTTAAAATTGTTTATTTCTTTCTTCTTAAAAAAGCCAGAGATTTATTTTACATGCAAGTATACTTTGCAATTTATCTGTCATTCTTGCATAATAACTTACAAAGCTTAAAGATAATCTATTATATTAAAAAATGCAGCTTTTGAAGATTAAGTTGGCAAAATTATTTTTGCATCTAGAAGAAGGGAAATGATAACTATTATAGGTTTCCTTAGCACGTGACTAAAGTAACATGGAATTATTTCACTCCCTATAGATCATCTCCAAATACCATTGTAAATCAAAATATACACTTGATGCAACTTTACACATATGGGAATTTAGCAATTAATGAAAATGGAACTGTGGACATGATGGAAATTAAATATTCATGGTCTTAAAAGCTAAGGTTGTTGCTAACTCAGCAGTGAAGCAGATAAAAGTTGTTACTGTATGTGTTTTTACAGACTATATATATCCAAAGCTTCTAATACATGATGTAGTCCTTTTTCATTCTTTTTCTAAAATTAGTGGTGTTAGAGGAGGTGCTAATGGAACAGATATTAACAGATACTAATGAAAAATACTATTAAGAAAATATTTTTGAAGTTTGATTGTTTTGACGGCAACTGGTGAGAAGAACAAAATGTCTTTCTCTGCCATTATAAGAAATCTGAAATGGAAAAATACTGCCCATGTGTTTAAAAATGTGAAAGTCTTCATTGATATTGGAAATAATTCATTGAAAACATCCTAACAAAGAAATTTCCATGAATAACAGGTAGCTCAGCCCAAAATGTTTAGTTAAAATGTTTTATTTGTCTCATTCAAAATAAGGTACTAGAAGAGTACTGCCTGGATCCCTGCAATGTTCACCTTGGTAAGACANATTCAAAATAAGGTACTAGAAGAGTACTGCCTGGATCCCTGTAATGTTCACCTTGGTAAGACAGCTAGAAATATCCCAGTTTTCCCAACTCAGGGCTGATGTTCCTGGCACCTCTGCCCTATATCACATATGCTTCAATAGGACCAGGATTCTAGATCATAACTTTTTGTATTTAGCACTTTCAAAAAAGGCTAGGAATTTAAAATTAGAAAGGATTTCCTCAGTCACTGAACGAAGTATCTTACTATTGCAGACAACACATCATGTAATTTCTTTAAAATTTTTTCAGCTTAATCTTCAAACTGGATTTCTGAGGGAGGTGGTGTTCTGTTTCAGAGAAGGTGTTGTCCCTTTATACACATGCTAAGGCTCCTCTAGAGCCTGACTTTTGATGGAAATTAGGGTAAAATTTCCAATGCATACCGACATAAAGATAAAATGTTTTTGTAGTTCCTGTCTTTCCTTACTCATCCTGCTTGCACACACTTTCTCACATACAGAAGCCATATGTCTTCTCAGTCTTTATTTTGCTAAACAAAAGTCTGCTCTTTCTCGTTCTGTTCCTGCAGTTTCCATAACTTTCCTAGTTTTGTACCTGTGTAACTTTAAAAGAGTATAAAACTCCCCGTTAAAATCTTGCAGTGTGGCTCTAACATTATTCAGGACTTATAGAGCTTTGTGATAGAACAAGGCAAGGTCAAGGCAGTGAGGTAAAAGATTTGCCTTACTCATTGAGGATTTATAGAATGTATACCATAGAGTAAACACTGTCTGTATAGAGCTAGTCACCATATCAAGTAGAGACATCTAGCCTGCTGCAATCAATGGTTGTTGATTGAAACAACTGATAGGGTTGGTGCTGATTTCTTGACTCCTGTTGACTGCTTAGTACTTGGTATTGGTACCCTTAATTGGCCTGGTTTATTTATCAGTGTAGGTTTAGCCAAAATTCCTGAAACAGGGCCAAGGTGCAGGCCGTGTTTTTATCCTATACTGTGTGATAGCTAATATGCTTCATGGTATGGTTTCAGCCCAAATCAACCTCTGTTTTCACATATAGTGCCAAAGAAAGATACAGGCAAAAGGCTTGTTCTCAACAGGCAGTAGGAATGAGGCAATCCTGACATATGTTGCCTAGGTTTTTCTTTTGTTTGTTTGTTTGTTTCATTTGTGGATTTGATCTTTTTTTCGGGGGTGGAAGCTAATAGGTGATAGCTACATGAATAAGAACCGTACCGTGCCATTGACCTCAGGGACAGAGAATGGTCCCTGATTTGTATTTTTTTAAAATATGGATGCAACCTTTCAGATCTTCTTCATTGTTAGGCGAGAAAACTTGGTCTATGATTAACCGTTGCCTTCATTTTTTTTCTAAAATCCTGTGTTTATTAAGTCTGAGGCAGTGATCATCTGTGACTGCCTGGAAGAATAGGTCTAGAAGATCTAAACAATACAATGCTATACAAGTCTGGTTTTGGTAACATTTCCTATTTGCCACACTACAAAAAGCTCAAGCTTTGTGGAAATAATTATGCTGCATGCCAGGCATTAGGGAATTAACATCACATCTTAACAAAGATGGTTTTTATTCATAATTACTTGTAACATCAATATGTGTGTAATGCTTTTCTCTTTCAAAACACTGTATAAATACAAGATAATTGATTTTGGAATCTACTAATAAATACTCCATTGTGCTCCAGAAGTCCGGAGAGTCAGAATTGTGCAGGACAAAGAGGAGCCTGCCGTGGCAGCCATGCCACAGAAGGACATCATTTAAAAGGCAGACGGCCAAAATTATCCTTTGTTCCAATAATTAGAATGTTTGAAACTATGGTGGTGTCGTTTTTATTAAAGATAATGTTATTATATACACAGATTCTTCCTGTGTAGTCTTTGAGATAAAAAAAAAATACAGAAGCACAAGTAATACCTGTTTCATTCCAATTAAAATATTCAGCCAAAAATAATGAGGAAAAGGTGAGTGATGTTAGACTACAGATGTAAGAGATTTGGGGTTTTATTTTTCTTTCAAATGTAGCTAGCATTTTACAGCAAGTTGAAATATCAGGAAGAAGTTGAAGTTGGAGGGAATAATTTCTGTTTTGAGACCTCAGCAAAGAAAAATGCCCATGTCTACCACCCTGAATTACTGCGTTACTACTGGGACAATACTCACAATAAAATCCAGTTGAAAGAGGGAGGTTTGTATGGAACGACTTAAAGAATACTGGGCTTTGAAAACTCCCAGAGACAATTAAGTCAGTCCATTAGCCTCCACATAAATTTTCTGGAGAAATCAGAAGAGTTAGGGGTGACTCAGACCCAAAATGCACAACAGCCTGGGATACTGATGACTNCTTTTGTGTGGAAGAGACAAGACAGAGAGACAGGAATTGAATACACACTCTGATAATTCAGGTACTTACGGATACAACCCGTTTGGGATCAAATCCTGCATGGCAGATGAGTGTCCTGTCTCCTCAGCTTCTGATTATTGAGGAAAAAGGAGAAAGGCAATCAGGGCAAAGATACATGCAAGTCTCCCTTTCTGCTTTGAGGGGGGGGGAGATAAGGCACGTTTCTCATCTGGAATAAAATCTGTATTTCCAGACTCCAGTATTTCTTACAAAATTGTCTCTCCATTCTCAGGGTGCTCCATCCCGTGGGGTTATAGGGTTTTGTCCGTGAGTTTCCAGTCTAAATCTTGTCTCAAGCTCGCTGTTGGAGTTCTAATTGACAATCAGTGCTTTGACTCTTGTACGTTTGCCTCTTGTTGCCAATCAGGTTTATACTTCTATGGTGTAATAAACTTGAATTATACACTGTATCTAGAGACCACTTTCAGACCACACTTAATAGTTAATAAATGCAGTCCCTTCATAAGCATTGCTTTAAATCGGAACTGACAAGGTAGAATTTGTAATAAGTGCATACTTAATTGACTGAACAACTCTAATTGCATTCATTCATAGAATTAAATCCAGAACAAATAGATGTCTGTTTTAAAGTAGGGATATCATGCCTGTCTGCTACCTCTCTTCATACATAACGGACAGTCTGACCATTCAAAAATGGACTGCTGTATCAGACTTAGCCAGTTTATTGCTATCTCTCCTTATATCACTCATTTTAATGCAGATCATTGTTGCATTCTTACAAGTTTTTATTAGCTGACTTGGCAAATATTTTTAAATAATTGGTAAGTAGTTGTTGCAAGTGACATAATGACTGCTTAATTAGCACTTATTTCTCTCTATGTGCTTGAAGAAATGCAAGAACACATTTTCTGTTTGACCCAACGTCAGTTAAGGCTATTCTGCTTATTCTTTTTAATCCAGAGGTTGAGCACAATGTCTCATTTCCTGTAGCTTAAAGCAAGCTATTAACTTCGTTCAGCTTTCCCCAGTCTTGATGAATCTTTTTGAGATGACAATCTACTTGCAAGACAGAGGAGTGGGTAAATATTGGACTGCCTCATGTCCTGTATGCATAGCACAGAACTCTTGGTTTATTAGTGGATACAGCAGTTGGCTGTCAGGAAGGTTATCTGCACTTTGCTCTCTGAAACTGTTGTAAATCACACTATAACTGGCTGCAGAAATAGGTCACAAACAATTAATTTCCAAGCTTAAATATAGTCCACAAATACTAACTTCAGTCTTTGTCTTCCAGTTCAGTGGCAGGCAGCGCCTTTGCATCCTTGTTCAGTAGTCTTCTGACTGGGAATGTGGGAACATAAAAAGGCTTGAGTTAGCACTATGGAGCTGGAGAAACTAATCAGAAAAAATAAATGAGAAAAATTAGGGAGGAAGTGAGGAATGAAGGGGAGATACTAGAAATTGGAAAGCTATAATAAATATGAGAGGGAAAGAAGAAGTATCAGTCTATCCCGTCTGAAATAAAAAAATCCCAACCCCCAAAGTAAAAAAATCCAAACAACACCCCCACCCCTAATATAACAATCCAGAGGAATCCAGTGATTTATTTGGGAAGAATGAAACCCGTTTTGATGTAATTCAGTCTGAGCACTGATTCTCAAGCACAAATCTACTATAATTGTTTCTGTGTTTTGATTAGTTTTGAATTTTCTGTTTACTTCAGTTCTATTTTACTTAACTTCTGGTGAAAGAACAGCTGCTAAAATTGCAAAATAATCTTTAATAATCAGGCCTGTGGACTGAGTATTAAACAACTGGTCTCATCCAGCAGACCTTGTATGCTGGAGCACAGTCAGCTCAGACAGCGCAGTTTCATCCAGACACGGGTCACTTAACGAAACTCATCAGAAGTCCTGCTACCTCTTTTCTTGTAAAAAGACTGTATTAGGAGTAGTGAAAGATATGGCCTTGCTCTGTGAAGTCTCTTGATTTTTTTCTGCTGTTAGTGATTTGCAGATAGATGCAATATTGCAGAGGTTTGACACCTGTAAGACTGAAGAAGTTGAATTAACTTCTGGTCTGGTGTCAGAGAAAGTGTTGATTTAGTTACAGTTGTTGGAGAGAAAAAATTGGAATTTTTAAGAAATTGAACCAAGAGAGTTATTGTTCAGCATGAAATTGCAGGGGAGATCTCAAAAGACACAAACGTTCCAATCTAAACTTTATGTAATGCTCTACATCTTAGTGACTGGAAAAATCGTATTATAAATGAAATTGCTAAAGTAGCAAAAGTCTTTTATCTGTTTGCAATGTCTGTTCAATGAAAAATCTTTTGACCAGTCTATTAATGCACTTTTAGAGATGCCACCAGTGCTGCTTTTCTTTTAGAATTTGTATATGTTCAAAGTGTATTAATTTACCAAACAGTTTGTCTGCTTGATACTATCTTTCTTCCCTAAACAGACACAGATGACAAACCTATCAATGCATGCTTTAAGCATGTCATATATTTTCAGATTGACAGCTGAATGTTGTTTGTCATCATTGTTTTGCAAGGAGAAGGAATTTAAAAAATGAAGCAAAACCAAAAATAGTAAGACAATAAACAGTGCAACATCTGTTCTAAAATGGAATAAAACAGTTTATAAAAGAGAGAATGTGGAAGTTTAGAAACAAATTCTATTTACTGACACTAAAATTATCAGCAACCTAAAATGATTATTGCCTTAGTTACCATTTCACTGTTTTTCTTTGATAACAATATTATAATTTAATAAAAGTGGTTAATTGCTAGATTGTGATCCTAAAATTATTGTCTCTCCTTGAGTCTGCACAGAAAATATTTTCTATGAGATGCAAATGAATATTATTGAAATCAGAATCTAATTTGCCAGCTGCCAGGGAAAAAAGTGCTGTATTCAACTGAAATACTTTTGAAAAGTACTGAAGCTTAATCTAAGTTTCTAGATTACCATCTCTTCTAGAGTAAGATAAATTTATTACTGTCAAATGAGTTGCCCTGGAGATGTACGAGAGTAACTGAGAGCATGGAAAATGAGATTTTAAATACATATATCTATTTTTGAAAGTGGAAAAAACATATATTGATTAAAATGACATTCATTCCTTCTCATTATGAACTTGTTTCTTTAGGGAATCAAGGAGAGGAAAGGATGATGCATATCAGGAAATGTTTCGGGTTGGTTCTCTCTGTCTCCATCCCTGTCCCCCCTTGCTTCTTACCTTTACGTTAAGTAGTAATGTACATTTGAGTAGCACTAGCAGAGCTTTATCCTCTTTTTTTTATATCATGATTTTAGTATGCATGCTTGCGACTCCAAAGGAATATCATGAAAGTCTAACCAGGTAGCACTTGAACAAGATTTTATTAGGATCCATTCTACTGAAGATTTTCAGACAGAGTTGAGATCTGTTACCTGGAAAATAATTGTGGGAAGGGAAAGTGTAGAGTTTAATCCTAGGCTGCTAATGACATACTGACAAGAATAACCTTTTTTAATCTATATTGTGACAGGCAATATAAGATGATAGGTCTAGAGATAACTTTTGCAGCAGTTTGAAATCAAAGTAAAAAGAATAGGGGGGGGGGGGGNGGGGGGGGGGGGGGGGGGGGATAGTAATAATAGGAACAAGGAGGTAATTTAGCACCAGTGTTCTCATTGCTCCTGCATAAATCTTATGAAGGAATGTAACCAGGACTTACATCTCCAGTCAATGGCAAGCTTGAGAGTTTCTGTTTTAGCTATTACTTTCTAGTTATGGATGTGCTGTCTTTGAACTATTAAAAGTGGCATTTAATTTTGAGCAGATTAGCATCCCAAAAGAAGAATTAGGTTTACAAATCACATCTTTTTAACTTAAAAAAAAAAATCACCCTAAAAATCCCAGTGACTGAAATAGTTTACATGTACAATATGAAAAATAAGTATCTGCTTGTGAGCAAATACTCTGAGGAGAGTCCCATCTGATCTGGGCTCTTCTGGCCCGTAAAATTACAAAAGTATAGACACTGGACACTTACACTGCAGAAAAATACTGTGAACTAAAACAAAACCCTTCAGATTAGCAAAAGCTGAGCATATTTTAACAATTTAAGAATGTTATTTTTACTGATTCTGTACAGATCAAACATATATTAAGAAAACTAAGTGTTTAGAGATTTTCACTTTCACTGCTTCCAATATGTAATACCATTGTATCACAGTAAAATTCTGAGAAAAGATTAAAACTAATACAATCATGGTGAGCACTTCTTTTTGTCCTGGTTCCAAGAAAACTGGTGCATGCTGTATTATACTCTGTCAGTTTCCCTCCCCCTCCCTCAGAAAATAAACTTGAGAACTGGCTGGATGATTTAAGAAACAGTAAGTTTGTGCAATCCGCTTGCAGAAGAAGCAACCGGAAGCCATATAAAATGTTTAAAGCCATTTGTTTGGCTCTCAGCACCTGAGAAGAGGTTCCGCTTTGCTTACCTGTGCTTCTTGGGTGGAAGGTGTCCAGCTCCTGTTCCCCCAGCACGCAAACCTCGGCAGGCCAGGAAAACGTGCTCTGCCTCTTCATGTGAGAGCTGAAAGCAAACTAACATTGACAGAAGAAAGGGAGCAACCAGGGGAATTGTGAGGGGTGTATGTAGGGAGTACAGAGTACTGCAGTAGAGAAGGAAGAGGATTTAAGTACCACAGCATAAGAAAAGAAGTTATGAAGATACTCTTGTCACAGTGGACTGCAGTTAAGAAGCCAGTGGCTAAGATATGCAAATCCCATTAGAAAACCTCAAGTTTTAGTTCTCTCACAGCTGATAGTTCAGGAACTTCTATAGTAGACTTGCTATAACTCCTTTGTGAAAGGTCTCCTTAGGTTTTTTTTGTCCTTGCAAATATTCCTAAAGTTTGAAATCAAATATAGAAAATGCAAGTCCAAAGCAGCAAGCATGCATGCACCTCATCTTGCTTTCAAATCAAACCTAGCCTGTACGTTGTTTGGGTGAAAGCACCAGGTGGTACATCTCTAATGGTTAACCATCAGCAATTTTGCGTTCTGAGAGATGGGGTGCTGAACGCAGTGGGACATCAATGGGACACATCTGTCTCATGGCTGAGAAACAGGCTTCTTGTGAATTATAATATTGTTGAAATGCTTTACAGATTGCATATTAATTTTGTTATGAATATGTTCTCTGTTTACTTGTCCCTTAGCAGAAAGAAAATCCTTTTGGAAATTAAACATCTCAGTTACAGAAATATCGTGTCCCAATCAATACAAATCTCACGTACACGCTCATGTAACAACATAAGTGTTTGGCCAGATATTGATTTTTATTTTTAAAGATTTTTTTTAGAAACAAAACATACTGGGTTTGGAAACGAAAAAATAAGTCATTTGTCCCTTTTAATTTGGTTTCAGTTACAGAAATTGAAGTAAGACTTAGTCGTTAGTTTTACCAGCTGAATAGGACTGGCTCAATTAGCATCAGCTCCCACTTCAAGTCTGAAACAGCATAACTAAGAGCAGTGCTTGAAAATATCTGGCATGTTAGTAGGAAATGGAGCAACAATTAATTACCAGAAGTTAAATATTCAGATTATTGCATACAAAATATATTGAAAAATGTGAATGTTGCTGGATTTTAATTGAAAACATGGTGATAGGGTACAGGAATATATTTGTAAAGTGAAACCCTTAAGATCGCCTCTCTTTACAAAAGGAGATATTAAACATATGCTGTATAATTCCTTTCACTTCTTGTGGATGCTGAAATTTGTACAGATGATTGCCAGGTTATTCAGTTTTCTATTATGGGCATATAGCTGATAGCAGATTATGTTTTTGTCATATCTCTTGAAGACTGGGATAAGATCAGGGAGCCCAAACTCTGAACAAGGCTACTCATTCTTTTCCAGGAAAGCCTAAATGGAAGAGAAAGTTATTCAGGAAGAATATTGGTTGTTAAATGCTGCGAAGGCAGGGGTCAATGTGACTAACCTTTGTGTGTCACAACCTTTTAGTACAGTAGATCTAAGATCAAGAATATGTGACTCTCACATCCTTGCTTAATTCAAGTTTGAGGCAAATGCTCTTTCTATTCCACCCTAATTAGTTCCTATTTCCTAAATCCAGTCAGAGACAGCTACCATAGAAATCAACATAAAACCCCTTTCCTAGGGATTCAGACTGCCCAAAGAAATAATGATAGTTCTGGGGACTGCAATGGCAGTGGAGGCCACAACAGGTGTGTAAATGGATGAGAAATAAGCTTCTCAGTTGTTTAAATTAGAGGACCTGGATGACCTCTATAACTGAAAGAAATTGGTGAGAGTTCCTCTGAAGAAGGAAATGTAGGGCCTACAACATGGATTTTGGTGCTCTAAATGCCATTCATACTTTACCAATCTACTAATTTATGAAAAATGGGTGGGGGAGAGAAACTGAAAATCCTTTCCTGAAATGTCACCAGTGTATTATTTTCTAGAGGTCCAAGCATACCTACTTTTCTTGCGTGCTACAAAAATGTTGGTTAATCCATTATTGAGGCTATATCCTGAGAAAGACAAAAGCTTTGGGAAATGGTTTGCTTTATTTTCTTAATTGATTTTTTCCCTGTGTGCTTTTTACATTTTCATTACTATGTTATATGAAATGATAAAAAGAAATAGCTTATCATGATTACTTTTGATTTCTTTTTTTATAAAGCCACAAAAATACTTAATGAAAACCCTTTTATTTGAAACTTTGATATATCAGTTTAAATTGTTGCATTTCATACATGTTTTATTATTGGACTAAGTTTTTTGAAGACATACCTTTCTGAAGCAGAGGTTATATGAACAAGGTATTTTTAAAAGCAAGTATAAATTTTAATTAGAAGATAGGTAGTAGTACTTCCAGACAAATAACTAATATATTTCACGCTTCTGAAGAACCGTTTGAAATATAGTGGATTATTTGGTGGGTTAGGAAGATGGGGAATCACTGCTCTTGGACAAGTTTGCAACACCCAAAACTTAGTCTTATGACAGTATTCCAATTAATTTTGAAGGATTGTGATCAACTGAACACTTTTATGTATTGAAAAATAAACTTCAATATATTATTGAAAAAAATACCTCTTATGATGGTATTGATACAAAAACTATTCTAATAATATCTACAAAACACTGTTGATCTAGTTTTCCCTTTGGAATTTCTTTAATGAAATAGAATGAGGAAGCAAAGCAAAGAGGTTAATGATCTGACCTGTGCAGACAGCTGTATCCCACAGCATCCTCTAGAAATGGCAAGGTAATTATGTTGATAGCAACTGTCTTTCCAGAATCCCTTTTTTTTTTTTTTCTTTTTTTCCTCTCTCCGAGTCTTTATGGTTTCTTAAGTTACATTTTGGTTCATGATTTAGGCAGTTTAGAGCTTTTTTTTTTTTTAATACATAGAATGTCCTAGAACATAAGAGTCTACCAAAGTGCAAGTAGTTAATAATACTGACAGAGGTATGCCAGCACCACCAAGTAGCAAGGAATGAAATAAACAGCAATTAAAAAGGGGAACAGAACCAAGTTTCAGAGTTCTGTCTCTCCATTCCTTCTGTCTCCTGGAGTGAAAAGAGGTGAGTCTTGCTTATGTCAGTATTCAAGGCTTTGTTAAGAGATTGGGAAATTAAGGCAATGAATTGTCTTTCCTGAGAGAGAGAAGTCTGATCAACATTTCCTGAAGCAAGAGAAGTTCTTGGGCAGCCCTCTGAAGGATCTTTGCATCTAAGCTGAAGCTAAAAACTATTTGAAAGTCTTATGAAAGAGAAAAATAAATAAAAAAGAGTAAAGCCTGGAAGTGTTCTAAAAGGGTTAGGAGACTTTTATCCCTCTTCTGAATGAATCCCAATTTATTACTGCGTCAGATGCTGGCTTGTTATTTAGTGCTTGGATGATTGCCTTGATGAGAGACTTCATTTTTCCCTGAAACATATTTTCTTTTTGGCTCCTGCTGTGGCTGCTCAGTTTTCTACTGATGTGACTCCCACACAGAAGTCCACATTAATTTAGAAGACAGTGCAGCAGCATTCAGGTTCTGACATGTTTGTTAAAAGAAACCCTTTTTCTGGAATATTGTGTTCTTGAGCTGCTCCCCAGATTGCTCTTTACCACAGGCCACATTGGCCCAAAGTGGGTTACTTTTGTTATGGTACAAAGAATTCGCAAAACTGACCCACCACCTGCTGACCCCTAAAGGGAGAGATCCCATGCTGCTGCCTCCTCCTCCATGCTGATCTCACCCTGTCCCTTGCACTGAAGTTCTGCTCTCACCTCACCACAGGATTCAGCTGGCTAATCCANGCAAAAGGAAAAAAAAAAAAAAAAAAAAAGAGAGCACTTTTTTACTGGCTTAGTTGGTGAGGTCAGCTGGGTGACACAAACAGCATGAGGGAACTGGGAAAGCCTGCATAGGCAGGAGCAGAGGATGAGAGGATGAGTAGGAAGCTTGCGTCGTGCAAAAGATGTTGAGACAGGCTTACATACACAGAGGTTTCATAGCGGAGCTGACAGCACACATTAACCCTGAAAAGCTGATTTAGGAGAAAGGTAAAACACCACAGGAGAGAGAGCGAGTGCAAAGGGGAAAGGAAAACTCTCCCCAGTGGTAGCTGGGAGAAGCAGTGACAGGATCCCTAGAAGAGCTCTGGGCATTTCTCCAGTGCAGTGGGTGGCAGTAAGGAAGCCATTTTTCACCTTGCTGTCCCCTAGTGCTATACACTTTTATTGGGACCTCCTCTAACCACCCTCCACTTCATCCTCCAGTTGTTCCCATTAAATGATGGTGTTAGTGCTGATTTGGATACGTGAATTAGCTGGCAGTGATGTTTACTGCTTGTTAAGCTTGTGAGTACACCTATTACGGGTTAATATTTCTTAAATAATTAAATTGCTATTATTTACTTGATTGTTTTGGTTATAATAAACTAAAATCTATGAAGCAAGATAAGGACACTAGGGGAATGAAAGGGTCATTCTCAGACCAGTGATAGGTTCTTCCTGTGAGACCCCACCACTATTCAGGCTTGCAGGTGCAAGGCTGTGAAAACAACAATGTAAGAACAAGAGTATGAGAAGAATAAAAGAAAAATAGTACCACAGAGGCTCTGAAAGCTCTGCCTCAACAGTGCAGGTAAAGGTTATGGGGCTGCAAGTACCAGTCCTGCAACATTACTAAGACTAAGTCACTATGGTACCTAAGGCACCGCAAAACATTTGGTACTATTTCTGATGTAAATCCACTATACCATATGTTTTCTCTGCTTGTGTGAGAAACCTGCCAGGTTTCACACTTTTTATTTGTTAAAAAACCAGCAATTGTAGATTTTGTGAAGTTTTCACCCAAGTCTTTCAAACTTATCATTATTGCTATTGTAACTTAAGAATGTTAATTTATGCTGTTGTGCAAATTATGTTTAATGACCTGACTTGCTCATATTTACACATATGGGGAGGTCTGAAATGGCGTGATTTTCCTACAGCACAATATAATCCACGAGGTCAGACTCCAACTTCATGCATCTTATTTTGTTAGAATAAAAAGAAAACCAACAAAAACAGCAACAAAAAGCTGTACCTTTTTTGTCTTTCCTTAGAATGATTTCCAGTTAAGGAATTAGTTCTACAGTACCTCACCTATGGACACTCTTCACCCTTTATTGACAAGAAGGAAAGACATGGGCAAGGTCAGGTGCCTTTACTCAACATTTAGAGCCTACCTGTGTATACATAGCACGGAAGGGTTCTTCTGACTCCTTTCGTGGCTTGTTTACTCATATTACCCAGTTCCTGTGCTGTATGAAAATGTTTCGTCTAGCTTAGACATAAAGGAGTTTAGTCCTTGTACGATAAATACAGGTCCTTATTCTGAGTAACCCCTTGGAAGAAGTCACTTCCCACCATTCCTGTGGAAATGAGACTCCTGACCTCCTGATACTGAGGTTCAGTGTAGGTTCTTTAACTTTAACCTACCTTCTTTAACAGAAGTTTACACTGCTTTGGTATTGTGGCCACCCGAATTGCAAAAGGGTGTGAAATGGACAAAGTCATTTCTGCTGGTGTATAGGATGCTGCTGGTTAAATTCTCCAACTGACCTACAGTCTCTCTGAATTATTATTTACATTCAAAACAGTATCCAGAACAGCAATGAATTTCCAAAATTATAGCATCAGGTCTCATAGGAAATGTGGCAGTAGCATCGCATTGTAATTTATAGCTTTCTTCTACTTTTGGTGTTTTCAGTAAGTGTAATTTATAGAACCTTGCACAGTCTATGCTAAAAACTTGTTTTGTTTGTGTATTTTTAGTATTTTTCTCTATGTTTCTCAGCGCCACTTGTACTTGTTGAGATAGAGGACCAATCCATGGTGTAAATACCTGGCTTTCTACCAATCATTTCAAAACTCTCTGAACAAATAAGATTATTCTCTCACGCATGAAAACTTTGCAACCAGATGCAAGCATCTGCTGCCATTTGGTCAAGACATTCTTTATCCCATTCTTTAGATTGGGCTTTGGAGAAGCAAGGCAAGACTTCAAACTGCCTCACATAACACTAGAATTTGATTGCAGTCTCTTTAAACTTCTTTCCTGTGCAACAAAAGTAGTGTTGACATTGCCTTGCAAGTATAGTGGCAACATTTTTTTTTTAATGTGAAACTGTTTTGGACCACTAAGAGGAATTAGTCAAAACCCAAAATGTAATATGTATGTTTTGACCAAAAAATTTGTCAAAAAAGTTACTTGGTTCCCTAATGACACTGATTCACTGCAGTACAGTTAATAGACCACATTTTCCTGGGGTGGTGGAGGTTTGGGTCTGGCATTAATTACTTAACTTTGGCCTATTTCTCTGAGGTGAATCTCTTTTTGATCTAAGTTCTGTTTTATTCAGGCAGCATTTTGGGGGCAAGAGGGTGGGTAGGGGAACCGGTTGTGTTCCACAACGGAATGAAAATGTTTGCTGTAGAAAAGCCAGAGGTTCTTCTGTGCTACTTAATGTCTTTGTTTCCTTTGAAAAAGAACTAGAAAACAAAACAAGCAGACATAAAAAGGCCTAGGTTTTGAGTAACTAAGTATCTTCAGTCCCTTCATGATTTTGGTGGTTTTCTTCTCTTCTCTGCACTGTTTAATCTGCTTGAGGTTCAATTCAGGGGTTTTTTTGGTAGGAATCTTTTCTTATGCCTGATTTTCTTTCACTGAGACAAGACGTAGTCCAAACTATTTTTTTCTTCTTCTAAGGTAATCAAAATCCTGACAATTTTACTGTGTATTTATATCTGTACTCCTTACTGCAAGGAATTTCCAGATGCTTTGAATTTCCTGGACCATATCCACTTCTTCAGCCAAAGTCTGGATTTTCTCCAGAAGACCATCTTATGGCAACATTCACCTCAAGTCTTTCAGGTTCCCCAAGCAGCTTCTTCCTTGATTACTTGGATATCTTACGTAAATCAGTAAATCTAAGCTCAGGTACTCCTGCTTTAAACTATACCAATCATTCCAGAGGCCCACAGTAGCCGCATCATGAGTAATAGTTTGTTTTTTTCAAGAACAACACTGGCTCTTCCACCGTTTTCAGCATTTTTCCCTTAGGATTTTTCACAAGATCATTCTCAGCTGGGAAATCCACTACAAGATGGTTTTTCTTTTGAATGTGGCAACTTAATTACATTCTTACCTGTAACCTCTCTCTTAGCCCTTTCCACCCCCAAAATATATTTTTCTTATGGGTCTTTCTCATGTCAGTAAGCCCTATTTTGTCCTTGTCAGTGAGCCCTATTTTGAGATTCTTAGAATTTTTTTGATTCAGAAAGGATGAGTTTGGGATACAGAGTGTAATTCTTTGTTATGGTAAATAGTGCAGTATAGAACTCTACCTTTTCTGGAAATGACATTTCCTGGACACTGCTCATAATTTTCTGAGCCATTTTTGACATAATTTCTGTCAATTTGTCAGAAGAACGTTCTTTGAATGGATTTCCTTTTTCATAGCATCATTTTAGATTAGTGTTGCTTCTCTGAGAAATCTGTATGCAGGAATTCTTGCAGTTTACAGAGAACTCATTTCACTGGAATAGGCACATGAGAATCTGCTTCTTCCCCCCATTAAAATTAACTCAAGATCACTCTTTAGTTTCAGGGAGTGAGAGAGGAACATATGAACTGCAAAGGCTCAAAATGGTCAGTTTTAGCCATAGAGTTCTGGAATGTGTTGTCACCTTAATATTGAAGTATAATAATTATAGATACAAATCAATACTGTGGCATGAAATTGTCATGGGGGTCATAGAGGATTGTTAAAGTGACGGTCACAGTGAACAGCCCAGAAATGACGTCTATGAGCTAGCAGATATGAAAAGCGGCTCTGAGCTGCTGTAAGTAACAAGCTTCGGGGTAGTGAAGCACTCGTATGAAATAATGAATGTTTCTTATTCAGAGAACATAACAGTAACATGTGATCATTTAACAGCCAGTGGTTGTGACATGAGAAAGGTATGGGTATTGTTATTTGGGTATCTCGCATGTGGAAATGAAAATCATATGCAAAAGCTGTGCGTTGTTACTATGTGCAGGACCAGATGCACCTGTTGGTAGTGATGGGTGAAAAGCTGAGGATGCTGCATCACCCACTGTGAGTGCAAGCGCTGCACGAGGCAGATGGTGCTGAGAAAGGATGACTGCTGTCCCTTTTGCCTTCACATTAAACGCAGACCTGCATCTGGGTCTATTCTGTGGATAGATCATTTTGTTCAGGTGAGGAACAGTGGTGTGAGACGCCCCACCGTCACCACAGGAGAATTAGTACATTTGTGACAATTGTACAACAATTTTGTTTCCTGTGCTCAGCATGTGGACAGTAAATAGCTTCAACTGGCCTTGTATTGTAGAAGCAAGGGGAAGTACCATGAAGCTTCTCCACTCTCTTTGCACTCAGATCCTTTTATATTTCTATGTTGAAATTATTTTCTTTATGTATGTACTGATAACTTTCTTTTTTATGTAGAATCTGTTGTGCCACAGTGTTTTTTTCCAGGGTCGCTTCCAAAGGGGAAACAAATTTCCGCAGAATCTAAAAATTTCAAGTGAGAAGATGAAACTTTCTCAACAGTAGTTAAACAGTTCTTCAACCCTAAGTCATTACATTGTAAAGAAATTCGGTTCCTTATTTCCAGTATTGTTGACATCAGGGTATTTTCCAAGCCCCTGAGCTACCACTCTATAATCAACATACTCTCATAAGAAGAAAGGAGCATTAGATTTCAAAAAGGCAGGAACATGATCTTTCAAAGGCATTTCACACTGGGTTCAAAATGTCTAGCTGATGTTCTTCCCCTCAGGTGTGCAGGAATAACAGCTCATTAATGTATTTCCTGTATTCTTCCACTAGCTCAGTCAGCGACATCCGTAACATCTGGCTGCTCAGATATATTGCAATGTCAATAGCAGTACATACGCGGACAACAAATATCCAAAAGGCTATCCAGTGCAGTAGTACTACAACAGGTTCCTCAGGCACGATACATAGTAAAGGCACGTGTAAGACACTAAAACCACAAAATATTATGCAATGGTGGAAGTCTGGTATGTCTGTAAACTGAGCACCAATTGCGAGTAGGTGGCGTAGTACTTAAACCGGCTGTAAACAAAACAGCTTTCAACTCCTTATTTCATTCCTATTTCAGACAAGTGATTCAGGAAGGTAGGGACAGGATCACATCGGCAAATGTTTGACAAGGATGCAGCTCTTGTCTTTGAAAATGTTTCTCTTCAGGACGACAGTTCATCTGCAAACCTTTCTCTCGGTTGAACACTTGAAGCCATGTCATGATTCCAGGCTCTTAAATCATTAGGCTCTACAATTTGAGCATATGAGAACTTGTGTTAGTTTGACTTCCAGCAATTCCATTTCTACCATTCCAGAATCTACAGAACAGTCTGAAAAAGAACCCAGAAAATTAAATATAGCTGAGTAACGCAAATGGCCCTTCTGCCTGGTGGCTGAACTTAAAATTTTGATGTATTTTATTGGAGAAATTGCAAAACATGCTTCCTTTGGTGGTGGGAGTGTTTGCATTCTGCTCTCCAGTGGGCACCCGCAGAAAACACCAAAGAGCAGCTGAGCTCCCTTCTCCAGGACAGAGGGTTCGGTTCTGCCAGGTAAACAAATCGAGAAACTTCTGGATGACATCACACATTGTTACAATGTGCTGGCGACTCATAAGTTGCAGTGCCTCTCCACTGCTAATATTTTCTTTTTTCTGTGTTTTCCATCGGCAAGTGCTGTTTTGCTTGCAGCATTCCAATGCACATGAAAGCGCACGCTAGCATGTAAATATTTGACCACTGCAATATAGCTTTTTTAGTTAAGTCAGCACTGTGTGCTGGCATTCACTGCACAATCAATAACAAATAAGGCTGGTCAAATAGAATACAATATATTTTTACTTAAAAACAGAATTTTGTCAAAATCAGCACTGCTTAAGGGTGGGAAAAGAAGTATTTCATTGTTGTTGCACATAATATATGCATAATGTGAATGTTTAATTCAGGTAAATATAAAGAAAAAGTAAAAAGACATATCTT
>RSEF01000002.1:42539799-42578190 GCA_003993805.1 Himantopus leucocephalus
AAAAATATAGTTGTCATGCATTAATGCTGACATCTTCAATTTAGTAAAATTAATTATAATGCTCTGTTGACCTGGGGTATCTGTATTAATGGTCCACTGTTGTGTGGAATATACATACCTGTATACTCAGCTGTTTATTTTGTATGTTGGGGGGACAGGGCTGAAAATTCACTTCTAATTAATATATGAAGGAAATGGATGATGGTTACCACTCTTGTGAAGTATTTTGGGGCATCAGTATCTAAGAGATTCAGCCAACTAATTTGGGTTATTTCTGGCAGCACTTACATTAAATAAGTGGCCCCTGGACTGTCAGACACGAGTAATAAATAGGAATAAACTAGACAACCAAAAGAAGATGATTACTTTGAAGCTATGAAACTTTTTAAAGTACTAATCTCACAAATAATTACAAACAGCACTTGTTACATTGTACATCCTTTGAAAAAGACAAGGACGTACCACAGTACTGAAGCATTTCACAGTGATGATGTATTCTAAGGCAGTTGAGATAGAAACTTTAAGCCCTGGGAGAATGCCTTATACTAGAAAGCTTTTAAATATTTGCAACGTTTTTTGAATCCTTTTGAGTTTTACTCCTCAGTAAAAGTAACACTTTTATTGCATGCACAATGTGTACATTTTCCATGAATTGATGTTTGAGGGTCACAATTTCTAGTCTTGTAAGAACTAAAATAGATAAATTTGATAAAATCATGAAGAAATTATAGTGAATAAATGTACATATTTGTTTCAAAACAACTTCAAAATGTTTCTTTAAGGTCTACTGGATACCTTATCTGAATGGTTAAAACAATGCTGGTGTAGAATACTATATATGAGGCCAAATTCAGAGAAGCTTATAGTGTGAAATATTTATGAAAGAAAACTTTTTCTTTTAGCTGATTGGGTTACACTTTTGAATAAGTATAATTAGGGAAGGAAAGTTCAGCCAGTTTTTGAAGAGGAAATCCTGTTTGCAGATAATCATAGTTATGCACAATTTTTAGTACATTACGAGCAGAGGCACATAGTATTTCACTCATTTGTCAGTCTGTTAGAATAGACACAGAGAAATTTAACTGCTACAAGGGGGTTTTATATGCACAGCTGTAATCACCTGGACATGTGCTGGAAGCGTGTGTGGAAACGTGTCTGAAAATGGTAAAGACCTACACTTACCAATGAAGGTCTCATAAAGGCTGATCTGAAAACCTGGCCCTACTTTTCTGCCTGCTTTATATGTAAAACATACTTTCTAGGAAAGGTTTTCTTTATTAATATCCCTCATTTCAGACCTATGTATACCAGACCTTGTCAGGAATTAAAACAGAAATTAAAATTTTAAAATAGCCATAGAAACTAATTTTGTGTAAATAATTCAATTTTACATTTAAATACCCAAAACATTATTTTTGTGATGGAGTTTTGCCAAATCAAAATGTCATTTGTTGNTAGAAATTAAAATTTTAAAATAACCATAGAAACTAATTTTGTGTAAATAATTCGATTTTACATTTAAATACCCAAAACACTATTTTTGTGATGGAGTTTTGCCAAATCAAAATGTCATTTGTTGAACTGAACTGAAACTTTTCCCTTGCGTTTGGTTTAACATTAATTTGTATTTCAGCTGCTTTGGGCCTTAGTAGGTTTTATTCTGCCATTCTTCCCTGCTGTTCTTTTCTACAGGCTCAGTTCCTTGATTAAACTATATTTTCCTTTACGCACCGTACTTTGCCTTCTGATTGAACCATTTTAGCAATCACAAAATACCCCAGGACTGAGACACCCCGTTGGATTTGCAGCCCAGAAAAAATAGGGATGAAAGTACCTTATTAAAGAGAGTGTGAAGTTTTTATGTAGTTATGAATACATTTCCAATATTTTGTACCTATGACAAAAATTTTGGACAATTTTTAAGCGACAAGTAAAAATCTGGTGTGTGTATGAAGCCCCTGAGATTTGACAAAGTTGAGTGTCCTGCTGCCTCTAAGCACAGATTACCTACATATTGTTCATTAATTCCACAAAGCAGTTTTTATCTCAGTGGAAAAGCTGTATCTGGACCAATTTCTGCAGCCATAATAGAAATTCTCAGTGCCACACAAAGGGGGAAAATCTGCTCAGTATACACCCCATAAGACGCAATAGTCCCAAGAGGTAAAGTAACACTGTGATCTTTCCACATGACTTCTGTAATGGGAATACCATAGAGTATAGTTTATTGAAAGTTGCAAATAATGTGCATAAAAGCCTTGCTCAGCCAATTAGAAATTACATCACAGTCTTTAACCCTTAGCTGCTGTACTTTGAATCGTAGAAATGTTGGCCAGAGAGAACCTTTGGGGTTTATTTAGTCCAGCCAGCTAGCTGAAACAGGATGATCACCAGCACTAAATCTGGTCAGACATAGCTTGCTCTATCCAAGCCCTGAAAACTAGCAAGGCTGGAGAGGCCTCCATCTCTTTGGGTAGCTTGTTCTAGGGTTACACTGCCCTCCTTGGGAGAGCTTTGTACCAGTTTGCGAAAACATTAGTGCCTATTACGCATTGGTGTAATAAGATGTTCTGTTAGGGTTTCTCAGAAATTTCTACCTCTGTTTTCAAAGCTCATGGCTTGGCTGTTCAAATTACAATGTCTTAATCCAGCTTAAACCCACAAAGCCTTTGCTATATATTTTGAAATCTTTTCAGCAGCTGCTTCAATATTTGATTGGACTACTTCTTTCAGCCCCATCACATAGGTAGAGATCCTAGGGTGTTAGAATGCCGTATTGCATTCCATAGACATCCCATAATGAGTAAAATTGCTTTTCTTTTCCTCTATAGCACAAGCATGCCTTACGTTTTTAATCTAGAAACATCCTTTGTGTATATTCCTATTTTCTATTTATTTATCCTTTTCCCCACCCTTTAACAGAGCAGCTGCTTGATAAAAGAAGGGTTTTCCTGCTACCAGAATAGAAAATCATTTCCATATCAAAATGAAGAAATTATTCAAGACTCTCTTCTTTCCAGACCTTCTTCCATTTTCACATACCTTGGAAAATATTTGTGCTTCTTTTGTACTTTCAGGTGACAGCGCTTAGAGTTAACTAGTAACTACTTTCAGCAAAATAAACTGATGTGGAGTTGTGAGAGTGTGTCATGGCATGTTACAGTCTGTAAAGTTTTACACAAGCCAGATTCTGTAAAACTAATTATACCTAATTATTCTAAATCATTTTCATTGCCAGATCTAAGATAGCTGTAGATAAAAATGGTAATGCTTAGGATTACCTTATGTCACGCACTTTGGAAAGACTGTCAGACCTGCAGACACAGATGTTTTATTTCAGAACTGCTGTAAATTACACAAACTTGATCTTGACTTCTTTGATTGAAATGACACATAGGAAAAATCGTATTAAAAATGTTACTTAGGTTGTAGATTCAAGGATTACAAAATTAAGACAAGGCAAGAGCAAATAAAGTGTTGATACTGTTTATTGTATGGCTGCCTCACTGGGGCAGGGTCCTGGTCCAGAAAGCAGCACAGCGGCTCCTTAGGTAAGGATGCAGAGGAAAAGACTTAGGTGATATTGCGAAACCTATGGAGCAAGCAAGGAGAGGATTGTAGTGAGCGTTAGCATACTTAGCTGTTATCTAACTAGCGTGGACGCTATTAGTGTAGAAGACAAGGAGAAATGGATGTCATGTAGACTGCAACGGTCTATACTGACCCTAACTGAACTCCGTACTGTCATATCATCCCCTGTGTGATTACACAGGCTAGGCAGGTGAAAACTGGCATGGTTTTGTTGCAATTCCACAATTACTCTTTCGGTTGTAGTTAGACCTACTAAAGGAAATAGCTTCTGTGCTGAGGCGTCTGCCCCTGTTTTACCGAGTTGGGAGGCTGCATTTGAACAGGTAGAAGCTGTTGAAAATTGTCTTGATTGCTGGAATTGGGGAGACAGCAGGAGTGGGGAAGGTATAGACTGTCAGGGACCCCCTATTGCATTACTCAGCTTTGAGAAGCAAAGAAAACTCTTACAGAGGAGTCCAGAAGTAAACAGCCCCACTCTCACAGATCGCTGGACGGTAAACAAGCAGTACAGTCTCATTGCCCCCAGGAGAATCTATTTGCAGATTCAGAGTCAGGACTATTAATATACTCACTGTTCGGACTGAGAAATTGCCATGTAAATAAAGTACTGAAAGACTTTAGCATGAATTTCTGTGATGGTGAGACCTGAGCAGGTGAGAACATCAGGGCAGAGGTGAGATTAATTTACCAACTATGCCACACTGCACACATACTGACCCAAAGTTTTGCTAACAACCTTAAAACCGACATTCTTCAAGGTTTTGTTTTGTGCGATTTTTTTCATATTATCATATAAAAGTTTCTATTTTAATATAATCTGCATTGCTTGTGAAGGAGGGTACTTATTTCTTAAAAAAGACAGGAATGTATCCACTATAGTAGCTCAAACCCTTTTTGTCATTATTTGGACTCCAAACACATAAAACTGCAAAGTGGGTTTCCAACACTAGCTGACAGCATAAAAAAAAAAAAAAAAAAAACANCATTACCATTAATTTTATTGCAACAGCACCTGGGTTCCTAGTTATGGGTCAAGACCCTCTTGTCTCCATTGCTGAATTAACACGGGGTAAAAAAGCTGCTCTTGCCCAAAAGGGTATTACACTCTAAATATAAGAAAAGCTCTAACAGATGGATATAGACTGTTGGAGCACAGGGAAGCAAAGAGGGCAAAGATAGACGTGCTCTTTGCCCTGAACGGACTAGAAGCACTAACGTTTCTAATTCCAAGCTTAGCTGCAAGGCATTTGGTAGCCTGGAAAAGGACAGTAACGGCCAGCTTGCCTAGGAAGCAGTAACGTTAAATGCTGAGACTCTTTGTGAAGTGGCAGTGTGACCATCTCCTTAAAGGAGATGATTTGCAAATGATTTATATATTTCTAACGATATGCTTGCAAATTTATTTCTTAAATTAGCTATATGTTTAGACTTGCGTGTTTTACCTGTAATCTAAATATTAAATGAACATTATAAGATATTACAAAAAAAAGCAGTTAATTTACTTACATTATAAATTTCTCCTAGGTTAAGAACCCCCAAAAAAATCTTTGGGTTTTTTTGGGGTGGAACAAACCAGGATAATTTTAAAAAAAAAAAAAAAGAATTAGAAGGCATTTGTCTTCACTACAAATAAATTAATGACATTAGAGCTGGTTATAATCTCTTCCTAGAGATTATAGAAAAAGTTTAACTAAAATAATTAGGTATATATAGTATGTATTTACTGCCACAGTTATGGAAAGTTGATAATTGAAAATATCCTTATCTCGTCCTTTCAATGAAGTGGGGAAGAGAAAAAAACTGCTGACTTGCAAAAGCAAGAAGGATTTAAATCTCCCACATGTCTATATATAGTTTTCTGACAAATTACTGTTGAGAGGAGCTGTACATGCTTACCACGGAGAAGAAGAGTTTCCAGTACATTTCTTTTCTAAATTTACTTACTCTCTGATAAATGAGACTGAAGGAATTTATGACCTAGTTCTGCAGGAATGCAGGTGCACTTACCATATACACTGGAGTTTCTATGCAACAGTAAGTATAAATGTTTAGAGAATTGTCATAAAATATCAAGAGGAATATGTTCCTTGGAGATCTGCTGAGTTAGCTTTTAAAACTCTGATACATAGCTGTTATATGTAATATAGTCAGGTGTCTACCTTGGAATAAACATGTCTCTACTGTAAGGGAAATCTTTGTTGTGTTACACTGTGAGGCTATTGCGAAGGTATAGTGGAGGCTGCCTCATGATTATGAACGAAAGAGCTGTGCAGTTGTCTGATTTGTTTGGACATCTGCAGAATAACAGTTGTGTGTCCCAGAGATGCAATCCGCAGCCTTATGAGGCAGCAAGGTAGCAATGCAGCTTAGGGGTGAGAGGGACATGCCCCCCAAAACCTGCCCAGTCAGCCTGCATGGCTGGCCCACCAAACAGGACAAGCTCAGCCATCTGGTTCCCATTCCACATGGCAAATTGTCCTGGAAGAAAAGTTCTCCCATAATAACCGCTACCATCATGCAGAACACCAGCTAGTTTTTTGGAGACTGTTTTGGAGCTCCACTCAAAGAGGCATGCCTCCTCGCATACCACTCCTTTCTTTCCTCTCTCACCAGAATATACAGTTATAGGCATAAAATAACTTCACTGGAAAGAGTTTTTTTGCCACATGGTGAAGGAGAAATGCAAGTAGTTAATTCACATGAACTATCTACCATCTTAAGAAATATTTGGGGCTCTGACTGTAGAACTGTGTCTGTGCTGGTCCTCAGGGATTTGTCTAGCCCTGTAGAAGGAAAAATAAAAGAGCAAAACCTTACTTTGCAGTCAAAAGAAGATAGGTCTTCATCTAGAAAAGTTTGTGAACATAGGTTCTTGCTAGAAACTGGGGCTTGAAATGTGTGAAGCTGTTGGTAATTCATGTACGCTGTGTTTTGTGGAGTGTTCATGTAGCATTTTGCATTATGTGGAAGAGCTGCAGGACTCCACCCTTTTCTTACTTGTGACTAACCAAATATTTTTTAAAAGTTATCTTTCCAGCATTGAATTCTAACAAAATGCTAGCATTGCAAGTATTTTATATCAAGCCTATTGCTCTACCACTTACAAGCCATGAATGTGCCCAGGAGCGATCAACCACAGAAATTTTGGAAATCGCATTATAATCCATGCACCTATAGTGCCTTCACTGGGGTGGATTACAAGCTTCCTGTGCGATAAAAAGTATCTTTCCTTGCACTTATGGCCTTCCAAAATGAAAATATAAAACTAGTTAACAGACCACACCTTGCTGATGAGAAGAAATTAAATGCTCCCCACAAAGGAATTTTGTCATTACCTCCAAGGAGGCGTCAATTTTACCTTGAGAATACAGAAATGTTACTTTCTTATTCTTAGCAGTGATACTTGCAATTTAGAGTTGAGTTTTGTCAGATAATTAAAGCTTAATTGTCAGGTTTTCAGCACTTCTGTGGGCTCAGCTGTGTTTTTGTTGTTATCAGCAACATTATAATTAGATCTTAGATTTTTTTCTTTTTTTAATCCCTTGATTGAGCACCTCTTCTTACTGAAACTACTTAGTTCATTGAATATTTACTGTGCCATGAAAACTTCATTTTCAGTAAGCACAATGGGTCAATATCTTGTTATGACTTTGTCGAGTTACATAAGTGGAAGCTCTACAAAATGTATTTTTATGATACCTTCTAAGTATATACTCAATTAGAAATACAACAACCAATTTATTTACAAAGGGTATTAGTCAGCCTTACAAAAGAGTTACATAGGATGTTACCTTCCAAATTAAATGAATTTTTGGTAGACCTGGCAAAGGTTAAGCTTGTATCTAAAAATGCTCTAATCAAAGAAAGTATGTATATAGTTTGGAAAACTCCATGGGTTTTAAAAGTTTTTAAAACATCCGTCTCACTGTATGTACCTAGATGGTTAAAAACTTTCCCTAAGGATCTAGGGGAAGATACAGTTTCCTCTAGATCAGTGTCCTAGAACACTGGTCAATGTATCTGCTAAGGGTACTCCATCATTTAAGGCAGGCCTTCAAAAGGAACCAGGTATGAAGGTAACCATTGCATTGAGTGTGTAAGCCTCACGGAGCAGTGGGGCACACATGGACCTTCAATTTTTATCTTTGCTTTTCTTTTCTGACTGCGCTATGTCCAAGTTCAAACTTTCTCTGGATGATGCTACAGGTGCTTGAAAATCAGTGGTAGAATTCCCAAAGTCTAGAAGAGAATTACAATTTCATCTGACATATGTTCAAATCCTGATTTTTTTTATTTGATCCATAATAATTAGAAATTAATTAAATGCAAAGATATGGCCCAGATCTCGGCATAATTAGGAGCATGTTTGTGCCTTGGATTTTGGCTCATGCCCATCTCTTACTTCATTTGTTAATTTGGGAAGAGGTGTAATAAAAATTCTATCCAGTTTCTCTGCAATGGAATTCAAATGGCATTTTTATTGAATCTGTCCATTCCTAGTGTCCACTTCTAGTAGGACAACAATCCTAAAATTTGCTACTCGTGAATCCTTATGTATAATTTTGGAGAAAAAATGTCTCATCAAGTTTTGTTTCTGAGAAAGACATGGTTTTGAAAGTCTCAACTTTTTTCTTTTCATTTTAAAATACTACATTTCCTGTCAATGCCATAGCTTACAAGCTCCCCAAAATATGCTGCTAATGAATTCACGGGGAGGTTTAAATGATATATATAGTGCTTACATGAATGAAGGCTTTATTTTGGTTTCTGCATTAGGCTTTAAAGAGATGAACATCTCAGATCTGAAGCATGAAATCTTCTTATAAAATTTGTCCTCTCCCCTCTAAAGATTTTATCTACTTAATAGAAAGAGGCATAGAATACTTGACAGAAAAGGGGTGATGTTTTTCCTCTTTGATTACATATTAGAGGGATTTTTTTTGGTGTTTTTTATTGTCTATAATGTGAGCGTTCATCAAGCAGAAGAGTATAAACTTTTATATATATCTGTAGAAAATGTTCTGTAGTTTCCACCATGGTAATATCCACGTGCCTTGCTTCTGTTGGCACTTAAAAGTCCACTGAGCCCAGAGGTTAACTATAATCTGCTTGTACAAGGTTAACATAGTTAACTCTTCACTATCTGGATAAACTGGTGCAACAAATGCACCAGAATGGTACCAATGATTATGACCCAGACAAAGTGTGGGAAAATATTAAAATAGACATAAATTAGATTTTAAAATGTACAGTTAATATGTCACAAAGGAAAGAAAAAGGTGATGCTATGAACAGTGGAGGGTAGATACCTCTGCCACGCATTGGTCTGAAGCACTAACGCCCGTACTTGCTGCATGCATGGCAGTTCCCAGGCAGTGTGGCTGGTGCCGGTGCTCTGTTCCCAGGGTCACAGAGAGCAGCCTTGAGTGGTTTTCTGTGCCGTGACCACAAGGACTCCAGCCCCAGGAAGTTGAGATAAAACTATGTTTCATACAGTCCAAGTTAAACCTATTTCTTTTCTGTGTCATGTCAAGAATTTCCCTCCAAAAAATTTTATTGTGTGGATTTGACTGCAGTAGATGTTCCTCTAGTTCTGTCATACTATCAGTCTCGTTCATACTCGCGTTATGTATCTTTCCAGTTTAAGAAAATTACTTATAATTAAACCCATCATAATAAAGAACATACACCATTAAGGACCATATTTCACAATGCAATAATAAGAAACACATTTTTAGAATAAATTATTTTTGGGAATTCCTTTAATATTTTTAAGTAAAATTTCAGTGCTTGAGAAAATTGTTAATGTCTTTCTTTTGTATTTGTTTACTGTCTCATTTTAAGTGTCTACTGTTTACAGAAAGGTGTGCTAGCAAAATAAAGACCAAGGGGAGTAGATTAATGTTAATGGTTCCTCATTGTCATGCAGCCATTATGCTTATGTCTGTGATACTAATGTTGAAGTCTTTCTAGTCTAAATTCCGTGCACTGCCACTTAACTTTCACTTATTTTGAGTGCCAGCTAATTGTCTTCTTCATACGTAGCCTCTAGGCTGGAGCTGTTCCTTTGTAGCCTGTACTTATTGACATGTCATATAGATTGCTCAGATTTCCTCTTACACAAATAACATTTATTATCTTCATTTTGAAAAAAGCATAAACTCATATGCTGTATGTTACTATTTTGCAATTATGCCATTTGGGCACACATGATGGAGCTGCATTTTCACACTCGTAGAACCTGCAGCTGTATGACACCTTCAGGATTGTGGGTTTTTCTATTTTTAGTATATATTTTTTTCTAATCTGTGTAAAAGAAAAGACTGGTTCATGTTTTATTTGTGACCTGGTGCGATAAGGTCTGCCACACTTACTGTCATCCAGAAGCAGTGGTTAAAAGTATGATTGCTCCTGTCATCTGTGGGGGTCTTTAATCCTTAAACCATCTGCTCTGGTACCTGGGAGCCTCTACTAACATGACAGGCAAAATTCCATCATAGATCAAACCTGTAAACAAACGTTCAAGTTTTGTGACACTGAAAGGGTAACAGCGATGTTCCACGGGATTAAGTAGTAGGAATGGTGCTGTTTAGTGTATTAATAGTCCGGGGGAAAATGCAAATATTTTAGCTGGAAAAAATTGCAGATGTCAAAAACATTTTGGCTAGACAGGGATTAAAAAGGCTTTGAGGATCTTGAGAAGAATTTGAATGCCTTAAATGAGTAATCACCATGAGAATAGAGGCAATGATTATTCAATAATGCAGAGTCATGCACACTGGAAGTAATAAAAGGATTTGGTGTTCTTATATAGCTCTAGATTTTGAATGCATTGTATCAGTCAGAAACAACTAGAGAGTAACTGTGCAAAATCCTTTGGAAGCAATCTTAAAAGCAAAGCTAATATTTTAATGCCTAATGAATAATAATTAGGGTTTGATAAGGTAGAATATTTCATTATACTGTTATGTAAAATGATGGTATCATCTCATTTAAATCACAATATTAGTTTGGGTCTCCCCTCCTCAAATGACCTTTAACTATGACATGAAGCACATTCTGAAGAAGCAACATGGATAGTTGATGGAAGCAATTTGGACATGTAAAATCTATCTCACACAGACTGTAATCACAAGTGCTTTTACATAAAAGACGGGAATTTGCTTACTTTTTCTATCTTAGCAACTGTCTTGCCCTCAGTTTTATTTTTTGAAGGTTAATATTTCAAGGAAACAGAGTAGAGATATATGCTAAAATCTTGGCTTCGTTGAGATCAGTGGGATCTTTGCAACAGTTTTCACCCATTTAAAATTGAAATATGAGACGATCTTTAGCAGACTCGAATGTGCAGCGATGTAATGAAGGGGTGGTGTGATTTCCCATGCAAACCTACAGCTCCTCACTCTAGATCTGAAATGAGGAGCAATCAGCAGTGACCAGGGACTGCTGCAGTGGGCTCACATAGCTCTCAGGGCACATGGTGATTTTCATTTAAAAATGCATTCCAGTGATGAAGGATTTAATTTCTCTTGTACAGTTTTTGTGTTTTCCTTAATGACCCTAACTGTTCACTGCAACTCGCATTAGCAGGCATAAAACATACAGACTTACACGTTAAAAGTTATAATCTATTTGTATCAGAAGGCTGTATGTGCTCCAGTTCAGGACATTTTTTTATTATTATTTTTCACTGTTTGGTGACTTATTTATACTTTTTGACTTTTTTTTTCTCCAGTATTTCTAGGTTTTGTTTGGATGGTTTTGTATTGCCTGCTATTTCATAAGGTACAGTTCTAGGTTTTAGAAAAGTATAAAGAAGATGTGCCATCTAATAAAGCCGTTGTCATCTTTTGTGTTTTCATTCAGAGCTCCAGAATTTTTGAGCCGAGCTAGAAAAACATAACTCAGCCTGAAACATAGCCCTTAAAGATAACCCACACTTGACAGTGTCCTTTAGTTTACCCCAACATTACTCATTTTATATTCTCTTCCCTATCAGTATGACATTGCTTACTCTCTTTCCTCACTAGCATGAAAGAACCGAGCATGGTCTGGCCCTAAATGAGATTCAAATACTGTTTAAACACAAAAAGGTGATGATGTGGGAATAGATAGGCTTTTCTACCTTAGCATTGCCCCTAGGACTTAAAAGTCCCTGAATCTGATATGGAACCACAGCTGAGAGAAGGTGGGGCGTTGTCTCACCCTTTCTCTTCTATCATCATCTCACCCTTTCTCTTCTATCATCACCACTGATCTATTGGGGAACCAACCACTCCTGCTTTCAGGTTTTCAGGGATGCTCTAAGAGATACTCCTCATCCATACCTCTTTGCACTTCCAGGTGCAGTAGTCCACAATAAACTAGAGAGTTTGGGTTTACTTTTTAACTGGAAAAATGTATATATGTTGTATAGAATAAATGTTGTAGGTAATTAATGCAGTAGAAAATACAAACGTTTTCCAAGTTGTTGAAATGAAGTACCAGACAGGATGCTGTTATGTTAGGTGTCTGGCATATAAGGAAAATCTAAGTAGTAGTATCGAATGAATCTGCAAATTATAAGGAGTGATGTACCTGCTCAATGCAGTGCAAGCACCACACTGAGGGAAGACTGAGTTTCTGGATGTCCAATAAATAAGATAATCTGTTTTACATCCAGTTGCAAAGTATGTCATCTATGGATGCTTAAATGCTTTGTTTATATTTCTGCTGGTACTTGAGCACTTTCGAGATACTCAATACAAATTCTTCCAGTAATTTTCAAAGTAGCCTAATGGAGCTAGATATCCAATTCCTACTGACTTTTCCAATGGGATTTGATTACTTAAGTGCTTTTTTTCCCTTTGAAAAATCTTCCTCTTAATTATGATAATTGGCGCTTAAAAATATTTTCAAAGTCACAGAGCTATATCTAGATAATGCTAATTCAGAACCAGACAAGATTCATAATGTTAAATTCTAGGAAGCTCCCTCTGACTACAAGGTATGTTTATTTTTCTCTTCTTCCCTGAGGACAGAAATTAACCACACAAGTTTGCCAGACAATCTGCTGAGAGCTGTTACCTACAGGAACGAAAAAAAGTGAAAGGCATCAGTCAGTCATGCTATCTCATGACTATTTCCATTGGCTAATGAAAGTATTTACAGCCAACAGTATCTTGTCTCTACCCCCAAATGGAAAAAAAATGTAGTGCTATCAACAAAAATCTGAGAAGTATAGTTGATCTGGAAGATCTTGCAGCATTTTTATATACTTTGGCAGAAACCTCATCCTATATAATTTCTTCAAAAGGACCTGATTAGGATCATCTCTAACAGCCAAAATAGAAACCAGAAGCTGTAAAGATGTCCTACAAATCAGAGGAATATATTTATTGGGTTTTCACTTTCAGATATATGTTTTCTGTTCCAAATCTCATGGTCCATCTCTAAAGAAAGTTACCTCATAGCTTTTCTTTATATAGTGGGCATTTTTTTAGCAGTTGTTAACAATTGCTAATAATTGCGAACTGTTACTGTTGGAGCTCAGTAATAAACCATTAATCTTACTGATTAAGATCATTTGTCCGACCCTGAGTTATGCCACAGAACTGGGCACAGAGTGCTGAACTCATCTCAGATACTGGTGTCCTGGCCAGAAGTGCTTGTTAGCAACTGTAAAATGTTAATCTTGTATTTGGTACTTTGATAGTAGAATTATATTGGAAATATTAGAGAGACTTCTACTGTTTGATATAATGTAGGCATTTATTTTCACACCTTACCTCTACTAGCAGTAATGCACCCTTTAGGAAAAATCATGTTTCCGCAGGGTTGGGGTTTTTGCTTGATAACCTTGAACATAAAATATGTTGTAAAGGAGAAACCCGTTGACATGTATCTGTCAATTAAAAAATGGAGTCATCTACCTTTTTCTGGATAACAATGAAAATGTATTTGTGAGAGAGTGAGTCCTGTAATGTTTCATATAAAGTTACAACAGGTAAACTAATATTTTTTTTGTTTGATAGCTGAAACTGAGGTGGAGAAACTTGCAATCAGATGCAATACAACCACCAGGAACAATGAATGTGAAATTCATTCAGATAACAAAAGGCAGAAAAATGGGAATATGGAGGCCAAGAATCAGTGGCATGTAGAATGCTCCCAGGAAAGAGATTTTCTTCTAAGAGTCATTATTTCAGTTTTTATATATCAGTTACAGTTATTTAAAATAACTTATTTAATTTGTTTCAGTTTTGCAGTTCTTCAAACACACTAGAATACTTTCAAAGCCTGACGTTGAACTTTATGATTGTATTTCTTTACATTAGGTTTAGATAGACTTCTTTTAACTCTGCCTACTCTCTGCCAAGGATTTTCTTAGCTCTTTTTTCTTTAATGTGTGGGATTACATTTTCTAACATGAGCATAGGAATGAAATCTGCTGTACAGAGGGCCATATTATTGTTGGGGACAGGTAGCGTCATTTCAGAAAAACAGTAATGCACAGAGAGGGGACCGGTATCAGTTCAGCAAGGCTTTTTTTTTTTCTAGTTTTGCTTTTCTTTCATTTTAAATAATTAGGAGACACGAATATAAAATAGCCTCATGTGACTAATACTTTCTATCAAGGCAAAATCAAGGAGATTTCCATATGCTTTCTTGTCTGTTGGCAAGGTAAACCAGCCCACCCAGTACTTCCATCTTGTGAAAATGCCAGGCGCACTCATTTATGCTTTTGATTAAATTCACTGGCCTGCATAGAGTGGGTTGGCAGGGTCATGGCTGGACGTCACACTGTCATTAGCCAGCCCTTCTGGCTTAGCTTTGTCTGTAGGAGAGCATGCAAGAGAGTATGGAGCTGAGGATGGTAGACACCATGGCTCAACAAGGCTGCCATAGGTGGTAAACTCTTACAGACTTTTTCCCCAACTTATTTGGAAGTACAGAGACAGATACTTTAAATCCACCCCCTACTTTTGCAGATATTCTGTACAGGGGAATTTCCCCTAGCTTATACTTGGATTCATCCAAAATGAAGAAAGAGATGCTGACTGAAGAGGAGAGAGAATAAGCTTCAGAAGGTGATTGAGTCTGTCAGGTCTCAGCTTACAACAGGAAGGACCCCAACCAGTCTTTCTAAAATAAAACTCTGCCTGCCAGGAGTATTATGTTTTGGAGGTTCTCCGTGAATATCCGGGAAAGATTCCCATTATCCCAAGCAAACTGCTTAACGGGCAAAACTGGGCACACAAATTGATTTTTATTGTTTTTTCTTATCTTGATTTTTATGAAGCATTGTGTTCATGCAATTCATTCAGGTTGTTTGTTTTCCTTTTTCAAAGGAGGAACTGTATACTTTTTCCTGGTTTGTTGCTTTGGAGGTTTTTTTGTTGGTTTGTTGTTGTTTTTTAAATATCTATCAGGCAGTAGCTAATTCTCCTTTCTCTAGCACACATAGACTCATTTAGCAAAATGAAAGGAAAGATTAAATGAACAATTTAGAAAATACTTACTGAAGCATCTTTTGAAAATTTATCCTGATTTGTCAGTTATGTTTAGTTGTTTGAATCTTTTCTACTGTAAAAAAGAAACATGTAAAAAGCTCTAAATACATAATTATTATTATAACAATTCAGTCTTAGAATCTCAAAAAGCTTTCCAAGCATTAATTAATGGAAAGAATCAAATCTATGTTACATTCTTGCTGCAGTGTGATGATTTTTTTCTTTTCAGTATCTTAATGGATTTTGTGAATTATCTAATTAGACCTGTAATATGCAATTCAAAAACACTTGATTTCCATACAGAAATACAGTTCTTATCATAAATAATCATGCATAAAAATAAATACTCCAGAGACACAGTACTTAACGTGCTGTATAAATTCCTACAGTTTAATGTTCTTTTTACTCTTGGAATTGTGTGAATAATGCAGTTTTGTCTAAATAATTTTTTTTAGAATTGTTTTGTTTTAAAGTATGTGTAGTTCCCATGGTGTCAGTATTCCTTAATAGTTCTTTTTGTGCTTTGTTTTTCAGGTTGGCTTCATGAGCTAGGAAAACGTATTGAGTCTCCTTACTATGAGAATAATACACTAGGAGGCCCATCAATCAGAAGTGCCTACATAGCTGCCCTATATTTCACCCTCAGCAGCCTCACCAGTGTTGGGTTTGGAAATGTTTCAGCCAATACCGATGCTGAAAAGATCTTCTCCATTTGCACAATGCTGATTGGGGGTAAGTACAAATGCTAAGTGTCATGTAAAATGTTTTGGGGAGGGGTAGGGAGAAGTAAAATAATAAAAAAAAACCCCACACAACAGAAAGTTTAATTTGAGATGGCAAATCAAGGAAATAACTTTGTTTGTTTTACACTAGATAAACTCTCTTAAGCAGACGTGGTTCTAACCATTTGATCACTTACAGCGACAAAAGACAGTCATCACCCAGTAAAACGCCAACTCACGTTATTGTCAGTCTGTGGCACAGCCATGTGCCAGGGGAGCATTTTGGTTACATGCCAGGCACTTTTCTGGTCAGCCAAGTAATAGGTGCAAGTTCAGCTCCATTTCAGTCCCCACAGCATCCCTGGGGATGATGGTGAGGGGAGGTGGGCAGCCCACCGGTGTACCTGGCTGTGAACTGGTGCGTATCTGCATCTGAAGGACCAGCCCAGAATCAAGGCAATGAAGACAGGACAGAGCCAAGAGGACTGTTTGGTGAGATGCAGGTGACTCTATCATAAGCAAAAAACAATTTAATTATCACTAGGTAAATTTTACCACATTGCTGCTTCAGATTAGAATCAAAATGCAATGTTTTGGTCATATTTGGAACTCTTAGCAGTATTTTTTTTTATGTTAATCCCCTAGCCATACTGTTCAAGAAAGCCATATGCTCATTTATGGTCACCTTCTTTCTGCTAAGGCACCTGGGCACAACCAGTGAGCTGGTGCCAACTGCAGAGCTTGGGAAGCCCAGGCCAGTTGAGAAAGTACCTGCAACTCTCTCTTTGCCTTCATCATCCGCCCCCTGCAAATTATCTGTGCTATCTCATATTGTGTACATCATACAAGTCAAAGATATCATAGTGGGTGTGAAGGGTAAAAGCAAATCACTGCTAGAATACTGCCCCCCTCATTTTACTTTTTTTTCTGCTTGCCTAGCTGTTCTGGAAATACTGGTAGGTATTTCTCCAGGGCTAGTCAGCAAGGCACTGGTTGTCAGTTTTGCAGCATAAATTTTCCTGGGTAAAAATAAATTGGCAACTTGACACTTGAAAGCCAGGGAACACAATGAATGACCCGCAAACTATATATTTGAAGCATCAAGTGAGCAAAAAGTGCTCAATGAATTATTGTCATTTTTCCCAGTCCTCAAAATTAGTGGCAGTAATATAATGAATCATCCAAGAATGATATCATTATGGTTTTGACAATGTCACAAAACCACAAGCAGCTCATTAATTGCTTTTGCTGGTAGCATAAAATTACAGTTTTAAAATACAATGTGGTCTCTGTGCTTTGGGGCTTTCATTACATAAAATGTGTTGGAATGAAGCAAGGAGTTTTCATTTCTAACAAGAAATCAAGAGATATCCTGTGTAAGGCAATGATGAATATTTAATTCACTTTGATATGGAAGAGCTGTCACAAACTTAACAGAGTAGAATATAAAAGTATCCTATACTTTTATTTAGTCCAGTTATAGCAATTTCTTTTTCATTTCTTATATCATTGAGCCACGGAACTAATATGCTTGTGCACTGAACAAATTGTGAAGAACTAGTTGACTGAATGTAGTAAGAGGGAACTGAAAACTGAAAGGTAAAGTTACTCATAGACAAGCAGGTAGAAGAATGACTTTTACATGTGGGAATGTCCAGTGAAAAAGATATATCCAGGTAAGAAAGCAGAGCAGGCTTGTTTGCACTTATTTTCTTGAGGAATTATATTTTAGACACTATTTGAGAAAATCAAAGGAGCAAGGACACTTAAAAGAGTTAGCATCATACAGTGCAGACTGGTTAGCCTGCCTCAGAAAACTCTGTTAGGAATAAGTACTAGTCTGTGTATTTTAGGGCATGATACATTTTAATTTCTTAAAACATGTTTTGATGTATAGTTTTAGCTGATATTTAACTTTAAAATTCCCTAGTGGAAAGTGATGTCTTGAGAAAAATTGATGTTTGCTTTTTACATTTTTTTAGACCAAGCCATTAGTTTATGAAATTTCAGGTGTAATGGATAGCGTGATTTAGTTTACCAGTAGTTACTCTGTACCTCTTTAATGTGTGTCACTGCAAACTGAAAGAACAAAGGGAGTTTATTGTAACTTTAAAGAAAGTTGAAGCCAGAAAAAAAAAAAAAAAAAAAAAAAACGAACCCAAATGTTAAATTAACAGACAAATAACATACAATGTTCTTGTTTGATTTTTATCTGCCTCTTGGTATTAATTTTTATTTTGCATGAATTTGAAATTATAATTTAAGACAGGTAATATTGTGAAGATAAAAAAATCTTATTCTATAGACTATTTCTTCTTAAAGTTGGAAAGAAAATTTACTTATTAAAATTTAACCAGAATTCTTAGGATACTTAGCATCTGTAAAACATGAATCAGATCTGTCCTCCTGCAGATGTGCTGTCTTGTATTCTTCATGTTCTTTGAGCAAAGAATGTACAGTTTTGTATTTATGAGTCTGGAGGCCCATTCTAGCAGCTGCAGTCCTTTCCGTGATCAGAGGTGTTCCTTTGTTCCCTAAGCAACAAAAATATAATTTAGAATATCCGTTAGAATCAAAGCCACTTTATGAAATATGGTTCCTAGAAGTTTTTGACTTGTCCTCCTTGGTTTTAAAGAACAGATTAATAGATTTCTTACAGAAAGTAGAGTGGGTCTGTGATTGTTTGATAAAGAAATCTAATGCCTGTTACAGCCAGGAATAGCTTGTCATTATCAGTAGCAGCTGTCTTCCAGTGTACACATGCAAAGACAGATTCTCCCATAATAATAAAATTCTTGATCATATTTGTGCCTATAATAACATCACAGAGATCTCTACACTGTCCAGCTCCTAACCTTGGAGCCTATTGGGAGACTTACAATAACATTTGACTTTTACGTATGCATCCTAACGTTTTAGCCCTCCCCCCTTTTTAAACTGATTATCACATCCTTAAAGAGGCTACACCATCCCTTTAGCTTATTTAGCTATGTCTGGCTGAACTGTTTCAGCCCTAGCTCCCATGTCTCTATTATAATATCCTGTATCTAGCATTACACCACTCCCCCACATTTTTTTAGATCTTATTCACTGCACCACCAGGGAAAATACCTAGCTGATCCAGCTGATTCTTCTTAGAAAGAAATTTCCAATTATGCATATGTTTTTCTAATATTCATACCTGATCCTTTTCTTTCTGCCCTGCTTTTCATTTATCTTCTTTTACTAACGGACTTGTATTGACTTCATCATATCATTGGATCACCTCTCAAAGAATGCATACTGTATTGTGAAACCACAACACACTGCAGTGCTTTCTCTGTTTTTCTGCATTCCTTCCAAAATAAAAACATGGGTTCCTATGCTCCTCTGTGTTTTCCTCAGTCTGTAAAAATTTTCAACACTCCAAACTAAAGAATTTTCTCCCTGTTTCTACCAAATAAAAGCATTATTAACCACCAAAATACATCTTTTCCTCCTCCTGTTCCCCCTTGTATCTCCTCAGTCACCCTGGACTTCTGCAAATTAACTTACAAGGTCAACTTCTTGTTTGTCTTGTTTATAAACCAATTCCTTTGCCACTCTGAGGAATCTGCTTTCTTTCAAGCACTAGAAAGATAGATGTCCCTTACGAGCAATAATCAAGCTCTTTAATAGTTTTTTCAATAAACAATTTGTAAATTTGTATATTATACACCTTGGATCAATACCACATGACAGACAATCTATCAGTGATTTTTCCCACTGATAATCAGCAAGCACATTTTTGCACAGACAAACCCAGACAACCTGTATCTGCAAGCATTTCTTCAATTTTGCTTCTGATCTTTTTATTCCCAAGCCAGTCAAACTCCAGGTTGTCAGAACTTTCTGATAAGCAATTTCACACCATATTTGACCTTCTCAAGCAGCATAAGAAATCAGATTGTCAGTTTGAATGTATCTTTTTTTTTAACCTGAATTTCTGCTTTACAATGGGTTTTTTCTGTCTTTTTTTTAACATCTTATTACCTAGAATATGATACATCTCTAAATGTTGTTTGTAATCTCATTCCACTACACATAGTTCCCATTAGTAATTGCTTTTATTTATATGAGTTCTCTGAAATGTATTACATTCTATGTAGTTGTTAATTGACCATTTGAGTCTAGTTTTCATATTGATTAATAGTTTCTCATTATTTCCTGAGAATACCTGCCCACTTGTGTTCATCTGTTTTCCTTTTTTCTTAGACTATAAACTTAATTTGGCTTGGGCATTCTTTTGCTTGGTACCCTGACCAGCCAGCATCAGATGTGGCTCTACCTTGTCATATGACTGTGACTGGTAGCGACACAAAAAATGGAAATGCATAATCAGATGACTGCTACTGTGTATTACTCATGGAGTCTTATATTCAAAAGCTTTACTATGTCTATCAAGCAGGAAACTGGTTTTCTGTGACAATCCTGTTTATTTTTATTATTACATTTTAATGATCAACAAGTCACTCCACATTGCACTTAATTTCTCTCCTCTCTAGCTCTGATGCATGCCTTGGTGTTTGGCAATGTGACTGCCATAATTCAAAGGATGTACTCCAGATGGTCCCTTTATCACACAAGAACCAAGGATCTGAAGGACTTTATACGGGTCCACCACCTGCCACAGCAGCTAAAGCAAAGGATGCTTGAATATTTCCAAACCACGTGGTCTGTCAATAATGGAATTGATTCCAATGAGGTAACCAAATGAGGGGGGTTGTGTGTTTGATGGTTTTGACTATTGACTTAGTTGGGCGTGTGTGTGCGTAATTTTCCATTTGTGATGCTGTGTTTTGTGTGAAGTTACATATAAAAAAGAACATGCCTAACAGTAAAGCTAGGTTATCCCTGGACAAGGATAAGCTATTGAAAAATCTGGTTTAGAACTTCATATCGTATATTAAAAATTCAAAGTCCTCCATAATGCTGAAATGCTGAAGGGAATTAATCTCAGAAATCTTTTGGATAGTCCCAGAAGAAACACCCCAGTGAGCAGTTTTGCATTTCATCAAACAATAATCTACTGAGTTTTTGGGGTGTTTTTTAAAGAAGGGACTTCTTTACTGCCCTTTCCTTTGTCCTTCATTTTCTTTTATTCTTTGCAATCCTGTAAACAAGTGGTTTGGCCTGAATTTTTATGTTATTCATTTCCCTATATTTTTAAATATTGCAGAATGTACCATGAGAGTAAAATCAAAGGACAGATTTCTGGTCATGTCTTTGCTTGCTTGTTTTAAATGACTTACCCAGGTTATGTATTACTATATTCGAGGAGAAATAATGACTTCTCTCTGCTGGAGTGTTATTTGAATGAACCCATCCCTTCAGACTTTCTGTTACATATGTCATTATAAAACTCCGTGACCTCTAAAGATAATGTGGAACTAAGCAGAAAGATTTGGGTTTGAGAATGTTCTTTTCCAGATAAATTCTTTTTGTGGTGTACGCAGCGCAAAGAGTGGGATTTTCAACGGCATCCTAGCAACAGAAGGAGCCTAGTAAGATTTACAAAGGTGCAAAAAAACACTTAGGTGTCAGAGCTTTCCTAGATTTGGTTAAGGATCACCTTCAGCTTCTGTATCTCTATGCTTTTAGTCACACTGAAAGTGAGTGACTGCTGTACTACAAGAGCAGCCTTCGGAGAGACCATCAATATTTTGTGATTTGCCTCCCATCTACAGACTGCCTTGTCTAAGCCCGCTTGGTCAAGTGTTGGCTGATTGCATCAGATGCCAGATCCCCTCAAATGACAGAGAAAACTACGCTTGTAGGCTTGCAGCTTGCATGGGCCAGGGCTCTGCCCACAGGCAGGCAGTATACTTTCCATCAATGGGACGGACACTTGAAACTACTTAAACATTTTTTTTAAAAGCTCCACCTGAATTTTTTTCATGATTTGAGCAGTTATATGTCATTCTCAGAAGACTGTCTCTGAGCAGAATGCTGTTCCTCTCAATTTTGCCATCCTGCAGCGGTTCTTCTGTAAAACATACGTAGAAATCATTTAGCACTGGCCAGGCTATAATGGGAATTAGCCTAAAATTGAGACCAAGGAAAAATAGGAAGACCTTATGGTCTTTTAGTTTCCATAGGTTCTTCCACTGAATATGCACCTTGTCTCCATTCCTTTCTGAACTCTCTTTCAGTGTCCAATTGCATTATTTAAAAGAAAAGAAAAAACAATACAACCCACAAAAAAAAAAAAAGAACCAAACCTGTAGCGGTTTACTACATAGAGGTTTTTTGAGTTATTCTTCTTCCAGGGGTTTTACCATATAGCTTATTGATTAATTTTATCCAAGCATTTTAAAGAAAATCTAAACTAATTTATTTTTTGCTTTGTTTTCAGTGCACGTGCTACTGTGTACAGTGGTATATACCTGAACAGCCTACTGTGTTCTAACAGCTGAGACGAACTTGGACAAGGCTAAATTGGGCATTAGGGGGAAATCCTACACACAGTGTTGTGCACTTTTTTCCTTGTTTTTGTATAAAGGCACATTTTTTTCATGTTTTTCCTGGAATTTATCAGTGTTTTCCAGTGTGAAGCTTTATTAAGACGTATAACATATATCTTATCAAGGGGATAAGAAAAATCAAAGGGAAATCTTTGCATCAACGCAACATGCAGCACTAGTAAATCAGATCACTTTTGCAAAAGAGGAAACAAATTATTTTACACTTTTTCTCTTTTTCGCCCCTTTTTGTCTTTTTTGGACAGCTTTTAAAAGACTTCCCAGACGAGCTGCGCTCAGACATCACCATGCACTTGAACAAGGAGATTTTGCAGCTCTCCCTTTTCGAGTGTGCCAGCCGTGGTTGCCTCAGGTCTCTGTCTCTGCATATCAAAACCTCCTTCTGTGCTCCTGGGGAATACCTCCTCCGGCAGGGAGATGCCCTGCAAGCGATCTACTTTGTGTGCTCAGGTTCCATGGAAGTCCTGAAGGACAGCACGGTGCTGGCAATTCTCGGTATGCTCATGATCATAGCTTCAATGTAGGAGGACCTTCCCTATTAACTGATAGCTTAGCATGTCCTAGTAGCCTGATGAGAAAGAATACATTCAGTTTTAATCTGCTATTCATACTCTACGGAAATCCTTAATTTGATTTTTTTTTATTTTAACTTCCTCATTTTTTTGCCCTAAAGGGCATTCAATTGGTAGAGTGTTAACTGTGCAATATTTCACTTGTATCTTGATTTTCTTATACTTATTCTCTCTTCTTTGCATGTTAGGAGGTACTTGTTAGCTTTTGATACAAGTTGCTGCTTTCAACTAGATTTGATGACAGTATTGACACGTCAAAGGGCATTGGTTACTAATTCCTGAATCTCATGAAAATTTGTGGCCCGGCAGTGCTCCTACTAATGCTCCCAAATGAAATCAAGCAGTGTGAGGCTACTCTCATTCTTTGATGAATGCATATGAACACCCCTTGCAGGACAGCCATGTGGTGAAAAACAAGCATTGTTGGCTCTGCTCCCCAAAGAGTTACTTCTTCAAGCTAATTGGTGCTGCCAACAGTCATCTGAGTATATTAGAACAGAGAAAGGCCAGAAGTTCTGTTCTAATAAATTTTGTTTGGTTGTTGTTTGCTAGATGACTCCTTTGACTTATCGAGGGTTAAGCATCTCTATCTGTAAATTTCAGTGCTTGGCCTCAATCTAATGCCTACTAAAGAGATTCCCTTTATCTTCAGCTAAAGGATGGTTAGTCTTGTCTGAGTTAATGTTTATAAAGTATTTTGATATAAGAAAACATAAAATTTTACTCTAAATCTAAATAATTATTTTATTGTGATTTTAATACCTCTTTAGATTTAAACATATTATTCTTTCTAATAACTTTTAATATTCTTATAAAGCAGAGTTAAAAAGAACATTTCCTTTTTTGCTTTCCTTCCTGTTTTGTGGGATTTCACTAGACTGTTGATAATGCAAGCTTCTGGTCTTCTGTAATTGAATTTCCTTTATTTTATTCGCATGCATTTGATTGGTCTTTTTTTAGAATATAAATGTGATACACGTCCTATTTGTTTCATAACTCTTTAATTCCATTAGATTGACAGTCCACATCACTCTATCACTCATTTGTAATTAGGAAGTTCTCGAATGCCTCTATTTTATTGGATCACATAGATCAAAGCTATAAAATATGGCTTAGAAAAAACATAAGCTTAAATATAGCAAAGGGTCAAGAGCTGCTCCCATTGGAACTATGATTTCATTAATAATTCCATTTTCAGGCACTTCTGAAAATGTTAATGAAAGCATCATCATGTAATGGTGGCAATGAAAACAATAAGAAAGAGATTAGTGGATTTCTGAGAGAAGTTAATTAAATCATAATGCAAAAACATAAACATAATACAATGAAATAATGTTTTGTTACAGTGAATGGGAGCCTCATCATTTAAAGCCTAATTAACATCAGCATAAGGTGAATGCATCAAACCTGTACGTCCTTACAAGAAACTGTGTTACTGATGTGATGTAAATCCAGAAGAGCAGTTTTTTCCCTGACAATGCTGGGTTGCTTACAGTTCCCAGGCCACTATTTTATAATTCTGACATGTCTCTAATTCTAGTTTGTTAGTTTTTCTTTACTGAACAATTCTCACTAGCAAGCAATGCAGCAACAATACAATGAAATGCTCTCATTAAATACAGCTGTTTGGTTCCTCTTGGGGCTATTATTTGATATCTAATAATGATGGCTAGGATATCTTTTACAGGAAATTTTTTTTTAATATAACAGTTATGTACTGTTTGGGCATACATATTGTTAAAAAATATTAGCCATAAGTGATTTAAAAGATATCCATAAAGAGAAGAAATTTATGACTTTGACTGCATGTCCCAGCTATATTAATAAACAGCTGTGTCTGCATAAACATTTATAAATAAGCTTTTTCTACAATGACAAAGAAAGAAAGACCTACTAAGAATAACTTACATGATTCTGTTTATGTAAGAAATGTTGATACTCAAGGTACAATCATTTCACTGCTGCAGTAATTCTAAATGAAACTTCAGCTTACTACCTACAGCCTTTGCTATATGATTTTCATTTGAAAAGAAACATACATTAGCATTACCAGACCAATTGTAGTGTCTTTCAGGCTGACATTATTTCATCGAACACTGTAACTACAATCAAATACCACACTAATTTTTTTTCCAAATTATTTATACATTATTGATACTAATATTGTCTGTATGCCTAAAAAGTTTCTAATTAAGATGTTTAAGGATCAGTCTTGGTATATTTGAAATACTGTTTGCCTTGTCCACATTTATACAGCCAGCAAATAGATTAACATTGCCAGCCCTCTGCTTAATATAATCAAAGAAATCTAAAGAATTGTTGATATTTACAGTAAAAAGTAAAAGTGAATTATTGCTTAGCTTTATGTTATATTTGATTATGTAAGCATAACGTCATGTGATGAGCAATGACAAATTTTGTGGTCTATCAGATTTACCTTTCCCAGATTGACCTAAGCTAGTACTAGTTCTCATTTATACTAATTGCAATTTTTAAGAGACCCCCCCAAAGTAGCATTAATGTATGTATAGTCCTAGCATAAAAGAAAATCCCTCCCTACGCTGGGTTTATGATAAGCGCTTTCAAGAAAGTTGTACCAGTTCCATGTAAAGAGAAAAATTTACCAGTAGTATTTTAAAGTATAAAATTATCTTATTTAAGCAGCCTCAGGGATGGTTAACTGCTTAGTTTAACTTACTCTTGAAGTACACTATTTCCTGTGTAACATCCAGTTGGAATCACAAGCTGGGTGGATTTTTAGAATTTACAGTCTTCATTTATTAACCACCGAATAATGTAAGATTGGAAGGGCCCTCTGGAAGCCACCCAACCTAAACCTGCCTTAAAGCAGGGCCAAATTAGCTCAGCTTGCTCAGGGCTGTGTCCAGGCAAGTTTTGAACATCTCCAAGGTTGGCAATTCCACAGCCTCTCCGGGCAGCCTGGCCCACTGTTTGACCAGCCTGATGGTGACTTTCGTTTCCTGATTTCTAATCACAATTTCTTTTGTTACAACTTGTGCCCCATGCATCTTGTCGCACTTTGCACCCTGAAGAGGAGTTTAGCTCTGTCTTCTCTACACTTTTCCATTAGGCTGTTGAAGACAGCAATATGCCTTTTCTTCTTAAGGCAGAAAAACACAATGTTTTTTCAGCCTCTCCTTGTACACTATGTTCTCCAGTCCCTGATCATCTTGGTGGCGTCTTCTGGACTCACTCTAGTACGTCAACATTCTGTCTTGTACTGGGAAGTCCCAAACCGGACACAGTTTGGACACAGTACTCCAGATGTGGCCTGACAAGTGATATATAGAGGGGACGAGTGACTTCCTGGGATTTGCTGGCTGCATTCTTGCTAATGCTGCCCAGGATATTCTTGGCCTTCTTTGCTGCAAGGGTACATTATTGGCTCATGTTCAACCTGGTGTCCATAAGGACTCCCAGGTCCTTTCCCAGAGAGCTGCTTTCCAGCTGGTTGGTCCCCAGCCCATATTGCTGCAGGGAGGTTTTCCATCCCAGGTGCAGGACTTGGTATTTGTTTTTGTTGAACTTCATGAAGTTCCTGTCAGCACTGTTCTCATTTATTGAGGTTCCTCTCAGCCATTTTCTCATTCACTGAGTTTCCCCTGAATAGCAGCTTTGCCTCAACTGCTCTCCCCAATTTAGTATTGCCCGTAAAATTGCCAAGAATGCACTTCATTACAAGTCTTTAACGAAGACAATCTGCATTAACATTTGAGGAAGACCTCTGGTTCAATGATTGCTCTTTGGACTTTAGACTTCAGATCAAACGTTTATGGAAGATTTTCGTTACAAAATTTTTGTGCTCTTCATTATATGGTCAGTTGTGGTTTTTAATGCATCCATTATTCTAAGGCAGTCTTGCCCATAAATGACAATGTAACGGTTTGAGAATTCATTCTTTTTTTTCCTGACAGAAGTGCCATTGAGCTACACATCTATTAATAGCCTGTACAACTAAGTTACATCATGAAGTGTAGCTATGCATCCAGAGCTCATAGATTGTGAATGTTTTGCAATCCAGATTCTAAGTAAAGGAATCATTTGAACTGATGATCTGCAGTTAATTGTGTCATTGTTAAAATGCTATCTTAGCACCTGTCCTAACAAAAAAAAAACAAGCTAGAAACCTAATGTTCAGTTTTTGAAATACAAAGTTGCACCTGCTATTAATTACTAGTATAAATCCTAACTTTATACATATTTACTTGATTGCTCCCTTCAATCAGCTAGTTACGTGTCTGGAAATTAGTCTTTGTACCTCCAATTAATTGCATATAAGATTGCACCTGCACAAAAAAAAAGCAGCTTTTAGACAAAGATCCTTTAGAACGTTATTAATTAAAAAAATACGGTAATAACAATGGGATTTAAGATTTAGCAATTATGTTAAAGAGATTTATGGTTCAAAAAAGAAGATTATTAATTTTGTATTTTCTTTTAGGTAAAGGAGATTTAATTGGAGCAAACCTATCCATTAGGGATCAAGTTATTAAAACAAATGCTGATGTTAAAGCTCTAACATACTGTGACCTCCAATGCATTATCCTCAAAGGTCTCTTTGAAGTGCTCGACCTTTACCCAGAGTATGCTCACAAGTTTGTTGAAGACATACAGCATGATCTCACATACAATCTAAGAGAAGGCCATGAAAGTGATGTAAGTATCTTTAAAGGTCTCTGCAGCTATTTTTACCTTTAAGATGTTTCTTATACTTTAGCCAGTTCTCATAATTTTGTCACAGTAAAGAAATAATACACAGGTTATATTACAAGGACTGCTCATCCCATTTGTTTGATAATTCAGTCATTACCTACATGAATCCTTTATCAATTGATCAGATCATAAACAGCCAACGTGTCCTCTGCTTCTAATTTTTCCATAGAAAATGTCATCTATGAGAGAACATTCTTCTTTAATATTTTGTCATTTTTTACTTATGTTTAAAAATAATTCATATTTATGTAAAGCTTGTGTCCAAATAAAGGTATTTAAATATACCTTTTCTAGAAGCTCATGTGCCAGTCTAATGAACATTCATTTCATAGATCACTGATTATCACTTCTTAGTTAAGAATGTTGTCACACACATTCAAAATGAGAAACAGTTTTTTCTCAACACACTGCAACTAAAATGTGTTTTTCCATTTAAATGAGCATTTTAATGTGAAATAACAAGAAATTCCAGACAAAGCACTGCTGAAAGACTTCAGTATAGACTTACCAAAGTACTTGCACTGATATTATGTAGCAAATATTTATATTCAGATTTTAATAGTGAAAAAATTTTATGACAGCTCTCCTTTTCTGGCTTAACCATGTGAGCATACAAACATAGTGATAGCCAAACTTTCAGTTTGGTATTTAACAGTTCAGGTATTTGTCTTGGTATTGTGCTTCTCATTACGCACAGAGAGAAGTAATGTTGAAAGCACATGATCAGGGACAAGGATGCTATCAAGACAGGGGATGAATGTAATGCCAAGGAAGCATGAAGTACAAAAAGTTTATCTGTTCGGGCAGACACCACAAAGAGATGCAAAGCTCAAAAACCCCACAGGCTGTGTGGCTGTTATCCTCCACGCAGCATAGGCAGGCACTCGCTGTTTTAGGAGTGGCCCATTGCTTGGCTGGTTTGTGAAGAAAAGTGCCAATGGATGCCCCGCCTGCATGCCACTCCGGCATGGCCTTCCCTGCTCACGCCTACTCACGCGTGTTTCTCTGCAGAAGGTTGCTGGCCTGAGGAACCTCTGGACAGACAGAACTGCTCTAATGCATGCAAGAACAGTGGGCCAAAGTCCTTTTTCAGTACAAAAACACTGAATCACTGTGATATATAGGTTGATTTTTCTATGTAAGTTTCTTACTCGGTGTACTTTGGCACAAGTGTTTACACAGCAATGTTTTTTTAAACAATTGCAGTAAGAAGGCGTAAACACATAAATACAAACCTGTAAAGAGGAAAATAATCAGGGCAGCTCATTTGTTTGTCTCTTGAAATGTCCCCAACCTTGCAGCTGCAGAAGACAGCAGCTGAGAGAGTACACACCTGTTCTGAGAGCCTGAAGATTAGTTTGTATAACCAACACATTTTCCTTGGGGACGAATGATTAATCTGAAAAGAAGAACAGCTCCATGTAAAGAGAGGGTCTGAAGCTGACTGCATTCTCATCTCCCATTTTATCATGGACCTTGATGAACGCCCACAATATATTGCTTCATGCTTTTCTGTATGCTGACAAACCTGGGAATCACCGTACCAGTTGCATACACGTTCAGCTTTTATAAAATCAAGGACAGCTCTTCCCAACTAGGGTCAGCTGGGTGATGTACAGGCTCTCAGCTGAGAGCAAAAAAAGAAGCTTCCTCACGCTCACTGTGGAAGATGTGATTTAATGCAGTGCAGAACATACCAACAGACCTTTTCTGCTTTAAAAAGGAAAATATATGCAGAATTTGTGAATATACACTGTATTGTTATGGTATAATCTGTTACCTTAAAATTAAAGGGTAAAAAAAAAAAGATCCTGATGCTGAGTAGCATCCAGTGTCATCGGCAAATATAGAGAACCCAAACCAGCTTATTGTAGCATCACTTTCTCCTACATCCTCAGATTAACTATGCCATCCACTTGTATTTCTCCTGCAGTAGAACTAACCTTGGTCATGTGCATCATATTTCTGATTCAACCATTTTAGTTATCAATAAGGACAAAGAGCAGGAATAAGTTTGCCTAAAGTTATACCACCACAGAAAGAAGGCTCCCCAAATGAGGAAAGGTTCCTACGGCAGTAACAAGTGTGCCTGGTCAACCACTCACTTGCTCTGCTTCACTTAGAAAATGCCGGGTCTTCATGAATATAACATGCACGCAGAAATAATCTGAGAGTTATATGATGGTTTACTCTCAAAAAATAGTAAGAAGAAGGTTTTTGGAAGTACAATTTGTGAGTATGAAAATATGACTACTTTTATTTTTTTTTAATATAGCATTATTTCTTGGGAGTGGTGCTGTGGGAGTGTTTGGCAGCTATGACACTGTATCTTGATCTCTCCCTGAGAGATTTTACTTTTGCATGTGTCTATCACTTCTGCAGCTTTATGGAAGTTTTGGGTTTGGAGAGCTTTTCCATAGTTAAAGAGTAGATTGATTCATTTGAATAAGTCAGTTTCTTACTCTCTTTTTCCTTGGATGTTTTAAATGACTGCAAATTTGTAACTGAATATACTGTAATGCTTCTGAAAATGGATCATTTACAGCATTCAGGGTCAGGTGAACTTCAGGGTGAAATAGCATGAATTTCCCCACTATGACTTGTCAAGTGCTTTTCAGCCTGGACCCTAAAACATTGCTGCATTTTCAATCACAGTCCACGAAAACTGCCTTAGGTTGTAGATTTCCTAACACTTTAAGCCAGCTTTAAAAAGGTGAAGCTGCAGAAAGATGCAGTCTTGGTGATCCATTATCCCCTTCCTTGTGCTGTTGGAACTGCTCATTGCACACAAAATTGAATACAAGATTTGAATTGAATTAAAAGTACGTGGACCAAGAAGGACCAGAAGTTTCCTGATCATGGAGTGTCAAAGTGGGATACCTAGCACTAGTTCATGTAACCACCCTATTGACCCAGAAATCTCTAGGATCTCATTTTTCTAATTTGTTTTCTTGGTTCATTTACAGGTCTAAGAGTGTGTATAAGAGTGTTTGAGTGCTCCATCTGCAGTAAATTCCAAGTAGGGTGTAATGGTGGAAAAGTCTCCAGGACTGCCATAGCCATGTTACTGCCCAGTAAAACAAAGAGGAGCTGTAAACAGGTTTCCCAGTAACAAGCAGAAATGCTAGCTGTCTGGTTATAGAAAGATTTAAAGTGTTGTTTAAGCGATCTTGGAAGAAAAGCTCAGGAGATTTTAACTACAGGAGCTGGCAATTGTGTAACTAATACAGCTTCTAATGAGTAACAGAGAAACAGAAAGACACAAAAAACAGGGAGATAAAGTTTCAGTGGTTCCTCATGATAGCTATAAACCCAGCAATCATTAAGTGATTTATGATTATATCCATTAATGCGTGTGCAATCACACTGGCAGTGCTATTATGCCATCTTTTTATATATTCCCATCACAGCAAGACATGAATTAGGAAAAAGTCTTTATGTTGATTATATATATTCTGTCCTTTTTCTTTCTTTGCTGAATTTTGCATGAAAAACTCATTACTGTTTTCGTAAATGTACTAAATGATTTCAGGACAGTTAGGAAAAGCTAGTCTGTTTGGTAGCTGGAGTTGTGACATTAAAACAATTCAGCCATTCAGATGTTTCAACCAATTTTTCTAGGTCTGTGACTATGATGTGATAGTCATGAAATTAGTTTGCTAAGTGACACAGATTTTTACCCCCCACCCCACCCATATATTTTTGCATTATATGTTACAAATTGCATATATTGCAGACAGTGAGAGAGTCAGATATCTGATTTGATAAAGATAAGCACTTATAAGAAGGTTCTTACAACATATAACACAATTATATGAAAGAAACTGGAAACGATTTTGCTATCCACCAGCCCTGGAAAACATGTGCTATTTTATATATTTAGAGAGCAGTAGCAGATGTTCATAACTCTGAATAATCCTATGAGAAACTCAGAATAAGTAAATATTTGCACAATATCTTTGTGGGCTTGGTAACGGTTTACTGTTTCTGATTATTTCGTGTGTCTATGCAGCAGTGTCTACAGTGTAGACATCATTATTCATCAAAAAAACCCAAAGGCTGGTTACAGCCTGACTGATACAAAGAACAAGAGGCCTCCTTGACACCTATGCCATCCCTCAAGCTGTAATGAAGTCCCAAAGGAAGATAAGACTCATGCAGGCATAATCTTTGACTCACTAGAACACTATCAATATGTGTCATTTTCAAAAAGAAAAGATGATATTCCTGAAGATCCAAAAATCTGTCTTTGTAGACAGGCCTCATAATTAATAAGAATCTACTTTTCCTTTTGTAGGCTTAAAAGTAATGTTCTGCCTCTTACAAGAGCTTCCCCTCCCTCGCCCTGCAAAGGAGGAGAAGCTATTCTGTTTAAAATGAAAATACTCAATCCCCGAAGCAGGGGGAAGGACTGCTTCCTTCAGTGCATTTGCCGTGTAAATGAAACATAATGGCAAAGACTGCACGAGAAAAGTGGTAGATTCTTCCTCCAGTTGGGAACACTGAGTCTTACTGCAGCTTAGCCAGGCTCCTTGATAATAAAATAAATAAATAGACAAATAAATTTTAAAAGGCAACTAAGAAGCAATAAAAACAAAGACATTTTTATCCCCCAGAATGGCATTGTCTGAAAAAACAGGGCCTAATTCTTGTCCTTTGGAGAAGCTGGTGTTTAGAATTTATTAAATTTTAATGATTGAGTTGTGGGGTTTTTTAATATAATAAAGCTCATGTTGCTATTAGCAATACCGAACAAATTACAAGGGATGCTCCTCATTTTCTACTGGGAAAGCTGACAATTGGCCAAACCGATTGCTCTTAAAGGTGAAAACAGCTCTAAGCTCCGCAGCACAAAACAGAGGGCACAGACTAGAAAGAAAAATGTCTACAAATTCTAATCTAAAACATGCTGAATTTTCAGGTTCATTCCAGCTAAGTACTAAACAAATATTTTAAGAGCATATATGTAATTCCACCTTATTTCTTTTTAATTGGTTTATTTCTGGACTTTTAGCTCTCTTTGTGCCAACTGATGGTATTGTTCCTGTAGGCAGTAAAAAAGGATAGCACAAAATATTATGAAGGCAAGCACAAAATTCAGCTGGAAGTCTGCCTAGCCACTGTCTGTTTTTCAGCTAGTAGATTATGTATTTGACATACAATCCTCTTTTTGCCTCTTTAGTCATGCTTTTTCTAGATATTTTATTATAGATCTGCTGAATTTATGAATGCTGCTTTCCAATATAGTAATAACTCAGAAGGGATTCTCTCTGTTACATATTTGATTATCTATTATGAATCAGCAATGGAAACAGCATGACATTTCTGATTTTTTTAATGTGTCTTTATTGTCTGCATAATAAATAGTATTTTGCTTTAAAGAAACAAATCAAAGTTACCCTATTTGCAATTCTATTAAGGAAAAATAAGCATTTTTTTAAAAATAGTTGTTTTTAATTTTGGCAAGTGTTGTAAGACAAGAAAATCTGATAGAAACTTCACTCACATAATTACTTATTGATGCATTTAACTTTCAGAGACAAAAAAATCCTATTTCTTGGTTATTACCTATGTGTTTATTATAAAACTTATGCATTGAAAAAATCAATTTCTGAACCAACTCTTGGTACAATGCTACACTTAGTCATAATTCTTCCACCTCAGCCTAGATCATTGCTCATCCTGTACACTGCAGGACAATCACAGGTTGCAAAATATTTTTCATAATAAATAATTTCCATAAAAAGTTTCCCAAGTAATCTCAACCACCTTTTAAATAGAGAAGAGGGTTTTGCCATGTTACTCATTAGCTACGTAAAAAGAAATGGATTAGCTTAGAAAAGTTAGAGAGTCCTACTTGGTCATTTAGAGTGAGGTTCGATAACTTTGAGGAAAACTTGTCATTTTTAAACAAACTTCCATGCAGTTAAGCACCCACTTTTGTCAATAGCTCACCTGGCAGAAGATCGTGTACTCTTACTGTGGGTGTAACTCACTGATGTTTATTGTCTGTGGCACAGTAGGTATAAAGTCTGCAAAACAAGAGACCAGTCAATGGCAATTTGTGTATTTCTATAAAAGCATTATTGCAACAGGTAGAATTAGGGAAGTGAAAAAAACCACCTAAAGGAACAGAAGTTTAATACTTTATCTGCATGTTTATTCTGAAACAAAAAAAACCCAAACAACTTAAATCCCTATTTACTATCTTTTTCTTTAGTCCATGTGTGCTTGGCAGCCACACAGAACAAATTCCCGTTGTTCTGTTAGAGTTCCTAAGTGACTGATAGCTGTGCATCCACTGCTTTATGCCTGTCAGCCACCATATTTCCATTTCTCCTTTATACCTTTGTTGATATGAGATGGAGTCTGCAAACTTCTCATCTTCTCAGCCATTATAGTATAGGAGTGAAGGTGCTCCTCATACTATCAAAAACTCAAATAATTTTAAAACTGTGAACATATAATTAACATTGAGACATGACTCCTGATGTGTTCACTGGAGTAGGTTTCTTACCTGCCTCTCTGCATGGACTACTCTGCAATCAGTGCTGCTGTGAAATATTGCTCAGTGCTCTTTCACATTTTACAAGCTACTCAGATTTTTCATTCACGCTTCTGGGACCATCTGGAATTTGTTTTTCCTTCTTCCCTCTCCCTCTCCATCTTCCCAAAATAAATTACCCTATTGCTGAACGAGGCAGCACTCATACAACTTCACTTACACAGTTCAAAATCTGTATTTCTGTGGAACAAGCAACAGGATTGCGCAGCTATAAAGGGCATGACCATTGACAAAAAAAAACAGAGCAGCTCCTTCACCTGTTTTACACTTCCTTTCTAATTTTAAATGAATGAGAAGTATTTTGGGAACGATCTTTGTCATCTAGCTCTCTGCAAGATATTTCACAGGTCTCCTACTTGTATTCACGACACTAAGCATGTTTTGATGGCTATTTAAAGTGAATGCTAGGTTCAGACAACTGATTCTGCTGCAATACCCTCCTCCCTGTGCAGTGTTACAGTCAGTCCTTCCTCCAATCCCTCAACATGGCAATTACCTGCTTCACTCAGTAGTATGGGAGCAGGGCTGACCCGGAGCTATAGCGCGAGCCAGGTTTCTCTCCTTTTTGTTGTCTGCTAGCTCATAAAGCTTGCTTACTTGCAGTCATTGATGAGCATGGTGTGCGGTGCCTCTGAGCCATCAGTTCACCCAGTACCCCTCAAGATAATCATCTCACTATTGTGTTTCTAATATACCCTTCAATATGGTGCACCGCTGAGAAATAATGCAATAAGGAAACACGTAACAGGCTGGTATGCCCTTTCTCTTGCAGTCTTGGTGGCCTTTTCATTTTCTTTCCTTGTATCTATCTTTACCTGAAGAAATTTTTTTGCCGGTATGCTCCTGTCATTTCTGTAGCCTTCAGTCATTCTAATATTTTTGAAAATAACACACAGCCACTTACGCTGTCCTTTTATCTCTATAACAGTTTATTCTTCTAATCTGTGGTCATTTTCCAGTTAGAAGATCTGTCCCACCATAACTTATTGATGCGATTCTATCATCTTTTCCATTAATTAGTATTTTTCATTAATTCTTGTGTTTTTACAAGTCTTTTCCATTTTACAACTAAAACAAATAGACGATTGGCTTTAAGGATGAATCCCACAAGACGTGGAAGGGGAGGAGAGGAAGATAACCCATTTAGTTTTGTCCAGGAATATATTATATATATATGACCCATCCCAAAATTCCTACCCCTGTGGTCACACCTCTACTTTTGTGAATGGGTTGAGTGACAGGAATTATGATCACTAGTTATACATTATTTATAACAAGACTATTTAATGTATGTATGTAATTAGGATTTTTCACAATTGGACCTTAGCACTTCCTTGACCAATACAAACAATTTTCACTATAACTAGAATTAAAATGGTTAAGTAAGTGCCAAAATTTTACTTCTAATTTTAGCTTTTGAGTCATTTCAAGCGCTCTCCATTCTCATTAATTTCACTTCCTGGGATTATTGCATTCTGCATCAGATTATAAAATTTTACCAGAGGGTTACATGTTGAAAAAAAAAATCCAGGCTAGCAAAGCAGCTTATTGATGTTTTTAGACTGTGGTACGAGGAGGGTATAAAACACTGTATCAAACAGAATTTTAGACAGGAAAAGCTGCTGGCTTTCAGAGAGTATTGCCTTAGAATCTAACCATATTTCTATTTTAATTACACAGGGATGCTAGATGATAACTTTTCCCAATATGCTTAATTGTGCCTTAGGAAACATGATAATGTAACTTTTACAATATTAATAATATATCTTTGTCTCTACATTGGAAAAAATGGAAAATAAAATTAATCCTAGTATAGCTTAACCTTAAAACAGTATGAATTTAGAGGGTGGATCTTTTTTTCCATAAATGCTTTTATTTTGCATTGATACAGCAATAACTTGGTAGTGGCCTTAAATTTAGAAGCATTCTTACAGTAACCTATCCTTTTATTGTTCTGTATACAATAAGAGTAATTTATGAAGGAAATTACAATACTTACCTCAATTTCTTCTATAAGAACATTGGTTCTGAAGGCACAGGCTACCTTGAGGTGTAATGAGCATGTCAGACTGGCTTATATGGTAAAATTCCTTTATCACTTGTAAAGTCACTATAACCTCAGGACACACGCTGAAATGTGTGAAATTAAATATGATTTAGTCTTTGAGCAAACTCTGTATAGCCAGTGCAACTTGAGTATCAAGTAGGCATTCTGCATGGATACAAGTATTTTATTGAGCTGGTAGAAATTTTAGTGCATTTTTTTTAAATATCAAAGGGTAGTAGAACAGCTGAGGTTGGAAGGGAGCTCTGAAGATCACCTAGACCCACCCCTCTGTTCAAAGTTATGAGAGCCTATAAAAATTAAAACCAAAAATCATTAATGTACAAATGCAGTCTAAGATTTTAGTGATATAAAAGTAAATATATCAGCATATTTTTCTTTTTAACCATCTATACCTTCCCTCAATAAAACCAGAGCTACAGAAGCTACCTATGTAAGTGTAACTAGAGCTCTGGTTCCTGCCTAAGATCACTTTTTCAGTGCTGTGGTAAATAATAACATGATTTTACTAAAAAATATAAACATACAGTATATGCATATATATTGTATATACAGTATTGCATATNCTCCATTGATAACAGCACGATGTTCATTCCTTCAGCAGATTTGATATTGGATTCCTCTGACACTGAGTTTGGGTTTATTCCACAGTACTTTGAAAACTGAGGCAATTTTATTCACTTATTGAGTGTTCATGTCGTCTTAGTTTCTAAACCTACGCAGAACTTCTTGAGTAACAAAGCTGTGAAGAGCTCCCAAAAGCTATGCACTCAGCTTTTGCAGTATTATGCGTATATAGAAAACACAAATTATATCTCAGGGGAAGGAAATTATGATGGCTCTCTTACTTAACAAGTTTATATACACTTAGACTTTTGCTGACATCTTCACATGCCAGGACATGACTTCTTGCCCTGAGGTGAAATCATGCAAATCGTTTTCACAGGTATTGTATGTCTGCTGTCTTCTCCAAAGTATTAACTCTGAATATGTCTAGGGGACAGAGGTGTGCTCAATTTGCACTTTTTTTCCTTCTGGGAGAATTGACTAGAGGTTAATCTACTAATCAAGTCGCCACCCAAAAAGCAAAATATTCATTATCTATAAGAAATGTTTCTGAGAAAAAAAAAACAAAAAACAAACAAACAAAAAACCCAACAGATCACACAGATTTTAAAATAAGGAATACACAGATTTTAAAATAAGGACTGTGCCTGTCCTTGCTTCTTCTTTGTAAGGTTTGCCCTGAAAGCCAGACAAAGCTGGACTTTCTTAAAAATTCTCCACAGATATGTTGCTGCCCTCAGCAAGTCAGTTCTTATTAACATTTATCCCACTGATTTGGCCTCTGAGTGCTAGCAAAACAGCTGGGCAACGTTGGGGATGTTTGGAAACAGGCAATTGGCAAGTAATAAAATTAATTGGGAGAACATTTTTCAAGATTCACCTCACTGTCTTCCTCTTTTCTTTTCAAGAGCGTCTCTGAAGTTAAAGACACATAATTACATAAAAACTAGCGTGATGTTTCATTTAAAGATAAAGCTAACAACACAAACTTAAAAGCCACTCTTTTACAGTACCTACAGCCTCAAGTTGAGGAGTCTAACTGAATATCAATCCACAGGGCCAGTCCTGCAAATATTTACAAGCCTGTGTGAAATCTCAGAGTTGCATGAAGTTAAGCATATACCTGAACATTTGCAGGAAGGGGAAGAATTTTGAGTTCTATGGCTTTGAAAGCTGTTAGCATTCATTGTAATTTCTATTAATATTGTGTAAATCTTTACAGGACTGTAATCAAACCGTAGGAATATTAAAAAGTGTATCTTTTGTCTTTAGTAATCTGCAAGCTTTTCCAAAAATGCAACCTGCCAGAACAATGTACAGTCAATACAAGGGCTGTTGTCTATTTTAACAATTCCTCCTTTTGTCTTCTTTTGACCTATTGACAGTCACTTCCCTGTTAATTTTTATTGGCACAGGTTTACTGTGAAAGATATATGTTAAGAGCAGTTTGGGACACTGTTTTTTTCTCCTGTTTTGGGGTGGGAAGAGGGAAGTTAGAATACAGAAGTAAAAATGACAAATTATACTAGCCACATTTACCAAGGACCTGGGTGTGTTGGTGGACAGCCGGCTGAATATGAGCC
>RSEF01000002.1:42586173-42601713 GCA_003993805.1 Himantopus leucocephalus
CCAAAACATGAACATCCAAAAACTAAAGTTTCTTTATTTCTGAAATTCTTTTTTTTTTCCACTAGCAATTTCAAATCTTCTCAAATTTTTCCTCCAAAAATGTACTGTTACTGTTAAATTTTTGTAATTTTGTAAATTTTGCCTCTAAGATTTTAGGAATATTATAGACTACGCAACCAACAGTAATTACTTAGCATAGTTTCATCAACAAGATAAGGTTTTATTCTGCCCCTAACTTACCATATTCATCTGGACGGAGTAACATTCCAAATGTGTGGCCTGGGGGAACATTCATAGTTTCTGCTATACTGTCAATAAGCACATTTCTTTGTTAATTGACAAATAGTTTATAAAATATAATTTAGTTTATTAGTTTATAATATATATATTTAATAGCCAAAATAAACCCTATGCTATTATTTAAAAAGTACATTATTATCTGTTATGTAATTAGGGATGATAAACATCATTCACCTGAAATTTGTTTATCAGTACTTTGCTTCAAAGTTGCCATTCCAGAAAAGCATCTCTTTATAAACCTGTTTCAAACATTTGCTGTTCTTAATATAGCACAAGCAAATGTAAACATTAACTTTTTGAACATTTATACTCATTAAAAGCAAAAACATTCTATGCTAAAATATTTTTTTTCTAAGACAATGACAGAAATGGGTGAGAAAACTCCTTACAACACACCAGTCAAATACTAGGAATGTTTAGGACAAACCAGATCTCCAACTGATATAAAGTCTCCAAATAAACTACTTTTGGCTAAAGTGGAAAATTGAATCACATCTCACATGCTTTTTAACATGCAATTTTGTGTCTACCAAAACCAGCAACCAAGCCAATATCCACCTGGAAAACCTGGCCCAGTTTTAATAATGAGAAAATTACAATGCTGTCAGTGACGTTAAAGAAGTGTTTGTTTATTTCTTAATTTGAAAAAGATGCAATGTTAATTTTATCTCTATGTTTAATAATTAAAACTGTTACATGAATCAGAAATCTCCATTAAAACTGAAAAGAGAATCAGTGCTTCGTTCTAAAATACAAAACAAACAGAAAAACCCACACAGAGATGGAGGCACTGTGATCTAAAAACTACTATGTGTATTTTTCTTTTATCACTTTCATATTACACATAGGGTGTGGATGGTGTAAAATTCACTAAATAAAATTAGGTTTCCTTGTATCTGTCTCGTAATATTAGTGCTTGGTTTGAGCTTACACTGCAACCCATATATCCTGACTGACCATACTGCCTCATGTTGCTCACACTCCAGGTCTACTTCACAGTAAGCTAGGACACAGTGAAGGGGAAAGGAAAAACTGGCTCACATTTGTGTTCACTTCCTACAGATACTATGGGCATAGTTCTCTCCAGAGTCACTTAAGCCTGTGATCTTGAGCTTAAAATTAAACTTTGCTATCAAAGTCAATAGATACAATTTTGCAGAAATCTGGAGCATCTACAAAGAGAGTCTTTCTATACATTCAGGAACCCTAGATTTGTAACACAGCTGGATCCTGACCACACTGTACCTTAGGACTACTGTAGCTCTTTCTAAGCACTGTTTTGTAAAATTAAAAAGCTCTTCCAGATCACCTGAGATTTATGAAGAATTGTAAGGATTCAACTGAGATTGATATATGCTGCTAGATAATAACACATTTTAGTTCCATGTCCTTTTCCAATGAAGTAATAANCACATTTTAGTTCCATGTCCTTTTCCAATGAAGTAATAAAGTGAGAATACAGGTGATGTAATAAAGGTGACCAAAAATAGTGTCAAAGTAAAATGGCCAAATCTCCAAACAACAGATGAGACAGTTCTTTTAAGCCTTCCTAACTGTAAAGGACAGGAAAAAAAAGAATGAAGTGTTATAGTGTGCTTGTAATTTCCTTGGTGCAGATATGATCAATTCAGATATACAGNGTTACAGTGTGCTTGTAATTTCCTTGGTGCAAATATGATCAATTCAGATATAGACCATTTAAACAGTAAGACTTAACTTCACCACATAGACAAAATACAGCCATCATTAGTAACTTGCATGCATATCAGCCTAGTTAGGACAAGTAGAAAGTGCCTTTCTGTAACTGAGTGCTGCAGTGGAAGCATTGAGCATACAATTATAATTTTTACCCAAGACAGAAAAAGATATTGGAGACTCGGCAAACGTGAGTGAATTTTGTTCTTGGACAGTATCTTTGCTTACTTACGGATCAAGGACTTTTCCAAGCTGAGGCTGAAATTTTTCCTTGAAATCATCACTCCGTTTTGATACAATTTTTGCTGCTCTCTTCCTACAAATTATGAAAAATAACTCTCACACATATTTGTTTAACAATATTCAACATTTTTTCAGTAATATTAAAAAAAATTATTATATGTTAGAAGGAAACAGCATTTCCTCTGCAAGACAAACACAAATTTAGTAATTGAAAAATCTTGCTCTTTAAAATCAAAGATGTCTTTACGTAATACTAAAGACATGCCAAGTGCTGTTATAGTATGGTAGAACCAATTTGGATAAACTATTCTGAAAATTACTCCTTGCATTTTCTATTCAGTTCAATATAGCTAAGGATGGGATTTCGAGATGTAAAATTATCCTCAAATATGAAGACNGTAATACTAAAGACATGCCAAGTGCTGTTATAGTATGGTAGAACTGATTTGGATAAACTATTCTGAAAATTACTCCTCGCATTTTCTATTCAGTTCAATATAGCTAAGAATGGGATTGCGAGATGTAAAATTATCCTCAAACACGAAGACTCTTCTTGAGAACTCACACCACTAATTAACTAGCTAACTCATTGCAACTTACGATTGCAGATCACAGAGCCAATTTAATGATTTGGATACACTTCGCCCATCTTTAAAGTGAGGGGTTTCTATTCCATAAACAAAAGACTTGCTGAAGTTTGGTGAGTCATACTTCCTATGTATTGCTTCCCCTGTGGAAAAAGTAAGCATTTCAACCTGTATAAAACACCTCAGGAAGAAAAATGTACTAAGTATCTTCATTCTTAAGACAAAAAAATTGGAAAAAAACAAAAGCAAATAACTAATTAACAATTCTGTTCAATTAAAGATAACTAATCTGCATTTCCCATGTTTATTAAGTAGTTAGGAATTATCTCATTGTCAAAAGCGAAGATAAAAGGCAAAACAAAAAGCAAAAACTGCTTCAGTGGTAAAACAGTTGGATGTCCTTTTCTGTCTGACTAAACACAAGCCCAACAGAATTAATAAAAAAATACCACATAGCCTAAGTTGTGAGGGTCAGGCCAACAAATCACTTTATAATGTCCGTACCTCAGCAGACACATACCATCTAATTAATTATTTGTTAATAAAAATTCTGACAGGAAAATAAATGGTTTTGAGGTGCTGCACTTTCAGATACACTCTTGCTATGTTGACTTCAATGGAAATTTTGCTACTGACTTCACTGTAAACAAGACATTACCCTGCTTGTTCATGACTATTAATCCAGTCTTGCCTGTTAAATGAAGTTTCACATACAAGAATATCCCATAAGTTATCTGTGTAAGTGAGCTGCAAGCACATATTCCATGTCACGGCAAAAAATGCCATTCTGTTTCTTCCTGCTCTTTTCAATCACCTTTTGAAAAGACGGGTAATTTGAACTTTCAAAAAATATGCATGCTTTCTAATAAGGGCTTCCTTTGACTGTATGGAAGCATGGAATTTTTATGTTACTGTTCAAAACTGGGACACACAGTTGACTTTTTTTTTTTTGCTGTCTGTCTCATTTTGGCTTGGCCTCTCCATGATCTTGTGGACAGAAGTTACAAAGGAGACAGAAACAGATAATGAATAATTCCACTAAAACACCTAATGAAGGCAGGGAAAAGGGAAAATAAAATTACAAGTTTATACCAATTTATACCAATAGTATAAATTTGTACCAATAGTACTTGCAGTAGAATTTCTCAATGAGAGTACACAGTACTGTAATTTCACTTGTACGTAACTTCCTCCATGTAAAATTTACATTATTACAACTGAAGTATCTGTATTGCAGTTTCTTATCTGTTTGGCCTACACCTACAAAACTGTTGGTACTAGTGCAATTGACAATTTTATTATAATACTAATCTTACGGAGCAGCAATGCAAGACTCTCAGTCTGTGGAAATGATGGAACTGGGAAAAATAGAAGTGGCTGCAAAAGTAACACATATATTTCATTTCAGAGTGCTGTTTGTCACTCTGTTCCTGTGCAGACCTAAGGGTAACCATCCCTGAGCAGACAACTTCACAGAAGTACAGCCCCCACAGGCTGAAGCAGTGGAGGCACAACCCACTGAAAGGGCAGAGACAGAGGCTGTGGGACAGACTCACAGGCAGGATGCTGCAGGCTGAGGAACCTGCATTCCAGAGAGCCAGTCAGCAGCCTGGAATTCCTTGTAACCAGAGCTTGATGCTGAGCTCCCCATCAGAAAGTCTAGCTGCCGTGAAATTATGTTTGGATCCTGATAAAAGAGAGAAACTAGAGGTGAAAGTACTAGAATGGGATGGGCTCACAGCCTGTGGCTTTAAGCCTGAGATTGCTCTCAATGGCAAAAACAACACCAAACTCAATAAGCAACCAGGGCATCTATGAGTTTCTAGTTTCCTGGAAATACTTTGCTTTTCAAATAGCACCCAACAAGAATCAGGCTTCCAACTCCTTCATTAATGAAGGGCGTTATATTAATACAGTAGTAAAAATTAATAGTTTATATCTCAAAAAATAGCATACAATATGTATTGAAGACACAAAGAAGAACAAGAACCATTATTTGTATTAGAACTTTTTGTGCGGTTTCTTATCAGCCCTTGAACTTACCCACATAATAATCATTGTGGGACACAATGTACAGGTCATGTCCTTCTCTGGAGTCTTTATCCACTTCCTCAAAAGTTTTTGGTGGATTTATGAGCTCTCCCGCTGATACGTCTGGAAAGTAAGGAATAAATATATGGTTAGGGGAGGTGAGGGATAGGTGTTTTGTTTGGTTGTTTCTTAATTTTAAACAATATCTTGTTAGAGAAGATGCTAATACTGTGGAAGAATGATACTTGTTACCACATTTCTAGTCAATCTATAGGAATCTTACAGTATAATGACATGAGGCTAGGGAAAAAAAAAAAAAAAATCCCAGAAACTGAGATGAACATAACTGTCGCAAGAGAGCTACATGGTCAATGCATATGTGATTTGCTCCAACCTATGGAGGAAAGATTCACAGGTCAAGGCAGTATCTTTTATTAGACCTATTAGAATATTTGGGAAATGGAAGGTAAATTGTCAGCTACCTAAACAGTTCTCCAGGGAAATCTACAAAGACGGATCTGGAACAGAGCCAAAAGCCCTACTAGTTACCAAATGTTCTCAGTTGCTTGGTTGTTCATTTTAACTGAAATACACTAGTACATTTTTATGCCTTTCAATAACTGCTATAATAATAATTTTTCTATTAAGCTGGAATTATTGGAAGCATAGAATACGTGCTAGATACTAAATTGCGGATTATCTTATATTTAGAAGAAATATGTTTTAATGCTAAATTTTCCTACCTTGGATGACTTTTGTTCCAAATGTAGTATTAATTACATCCAAGCCCTTAGGTAACATAGAAGACTGATCATGTGATCTGCCCAAGGGTGCTCGACGATTACTAAAGTAGATTGCTTCTTTTTTGTCTTGTATTTTTTGTTGAAAATTAGTTTTAGGAAGTGGATTTATCAACGAAGCTGCCTAAAGACATCACAAAGAACACATGAAAATTTGCTGGTTTTCCTGCCTCTTCTTTCACACATCAATATGGCTATCCCCCTCACACATACACAAACAAAAGTTTGATCATAAGTGTTCTAATGAGATCTTACGTGATTACAATGACATAATTTTATCTCTCAAGTTGCAAAACAAAACTGTATTTTAAGAGAAGACCACTAATAATCAATCCTATGCTAAATCTCCAGCTAAATAAAATACATATTGTGAGACAGAACTTTTTATTTTTATGTGCGTTTTTCCACTTGTTAATTTATAACATTTCAGACTGTCTTTCTGTTCTTAGTGTATATTAGGAACTATAGTCAAATTACAATATGACCAACATTTCAGACTGCAGCCTTTCTGCTCTTAGCCTATATTAGAAACTATAGTCAAATTACAATACGACCAAAACTTTAGTGTGAAAATGATTATAGTTATAACATCTTTGCAATGAAGTCTCCTGGTGCTTATGATTAAAAGCATCTATTGTCTAGCAGTTAAGACTATCTATTTTCTAAACAGTTACTTCCAATTCTGCCGATGGAGAATATAAAGACAGTATTTCAAGATATACACTAATATTGCATCCTAAAATGACACACCAACAGAAATTACTTCAGCAGGGTTTTCAAAGCTTAGCGCTAGGTTGGACAAATTTTTTTCTCAGTGTACACACTGGGCTTCGGTCAATAGATGTTACTTTTAAAATCAGGTCAACTTAAGGGGGAGGAGGGGGAGAGCAGGGGGTGTCTAAAAAAGAAAAAAAAAAGAGTTTCCAAAAATGTCAAAATAGGGTATTTTGATCTTCCCAAATAATCTGATTTTTCATGCTACCCATCAAAGTAATGGGGACTTTAGAGAGAGTTTATTATTAGACGCTTTTTGAATGTTGTATAAAGAAATACTGAAAACAGTAGTTGCAAATACAATTGATTCAAACCCACGCTTAGAGAACTCACTAGGATTCCAACTCTTCCTCCAGTTAATATTTAATTAATAATGCAAAGTGAAACAGTCTTCAACAGATGGTACAGGCTAAACAAATCAATCCATTCAACATAAAACTTCTGAGGAGGGACACCAAGAACCTGATTTTTTTCATTTTGGATATGCCTAATAAATGTCCTACTCAACATCCTCTATAACAGGACTTAAGTGTTTCAACCTGAAGACTTATTTTTGAGACCTGAACTCCTCTTTGCCTCAATTTCTTCATTTGTAAAATTGAAAACTATTAATTTACAAGCCCAGCCGATGAAATGCATCATAGAAGTGTATTTTGCTAATGCAACTGTTATTTTTAGAGATTTGAACAATAATTTTGTGATAAAATCATCAATGATCTCTTCAGTTGTTTGATTACATCTTACAAAAATAATTTCTGAAGTAAAGAATACACACAAAATAGTCTAACATATCCAAAACATCACGTTTTAGCTAACAAAATCAGTTTCAACCCAAAGGTAAGAAAGAATACATAATAATTATACTGAACTATACGCATGTTCTCAGATAGTAGTTCTCTTGCTAAGAGCTCAACAGGTTTTACCTCTAGTAATCAGTAAAGAAGAAAGCAGCAAAAATTGTGGGTAGGAGACTGTTCATTAACTTAAAAGTTGAAATGAAACGAATAATTCAGTAGTCATTGCAAAAGTTATTTAATAAAAGTCACTGAACTTCAAGTGTTTTCCTAATTCAATCATGCTAATTAAATCCTATGAACTGACCTCAGATTTCAGGTAATTTACAACAGTGGTGAAATGCCGCAGTGTAAATCACTCGGCTATGTACCTTTATCCCTGACTATGAAGAAATCAGTTGCTCTTATTAAGGACATTCTTAAGCTGTTCATTCTTAAACAAAAGTAAATGAGTCACATTCTTACACTGAGTGAAGAACGTGATTCCATGCCATGTGTCAAGTGAGCTGCAATGTCAGGATCATCTGCTCTGCCATAGAATACTCTTTCAACACCAGGAGCTGGATTTGTTGTATTTCGAAACTTGCGCACGGTAGTTGGAGTAATGGGCTATATATATACGGCAAAGCAAAAACAATTTTACACCAGATCTTCACAATATACTAATGAAAAGAAAATGTACTGCAGCCACGTCAGTGTGATTCCACAGAGGTAAGAACAAAACATGAGGATGTTTGAGAGCTGTAACACACGTGTACGCTCCTGCAGATGCTGATATTCTGAGCATAAGGTCAACATAGCCCAGCTTAAATTTTATCAAACCAGCAACAGAAGTAACAAGAGTTGCTAAGTTTCGACTTTCTGGTTCCATCTTTAAGATGGATAACAGCTTCTTCACGTGTACGTCATGAAAAGTGGATGTTACATTTATCAACTTCAGAAACCCTTAACTTGATTCACAACAATTCCACCATCAATGAAGCAATTTCAGAAATTATTTTAACCACAGTTAATGGTTTTTTTTTAATTACCCATTTAAAGGGAGAGCTGCTATTTAAGGGATCTGTTTGTGTCTCAGTACCCTCTAACTCTTCTTGGGCATAGGGAAGGGCCAGTGGGAAGCACAATGCTGAGGCACATCCTTGATAATGAAGAAGGGCCTCCACCAGAAGTAATAATAATCACTATAATTGTATTATGAGAGAATAACTTTCTAAAACAATGCTATTTAGTCCCATCTAAGCAGGCATGGTTTAATTTTGTAAAACGTGCAGTGAAAAATAACTGCCAGAAGTGTTTTACAACCCTACCTGCTATTCTCTATGAACCTATGTGACAAAAAGTAACATCGAAAAAAACCAGTTTCTAAGGAGAAGGGATGTANTTTTTTTTTTTTTTTTTAGGGCCTGTCCCAAAGCACAATCACTAATGGGAAATTACCGCAAAAGTTTCACAAGGAGCGACTGAAAAACCAACTCACCCTGGGTAAAACCTCAGTGAGGCAACCCGCAGCCGTATCGCCAGTGGGAAGCAACTTTCCAGCCTAAAAAATACAATCAAAAAATAAGGCATAACCGAACCCATTGTACTAATAAGCACAACTATCTGACACCTTGCACGAGATGTTGTCTAATTGTCCCCGCTTTGATAAAAGGGGAAAGAAAAGGAGCCACAGTACCGGGGGGGGGCGGACCGCGGCGAGATGGGCCTGCCCGCCCCACACGCTGCCCCTCCTCCAGCCTCTTCCCTCAGCCCACGGCGGGACCCCGGCGCCAGAAAGGCGCACAGAGCGGGCAGGGGGGCGGCTCCGCGGTGGGACCCCTTCGGCCGAGGCACTCACGGCCGACAGCTCGGGGAATCTGTCGGTGAACTTCCCCTCGTAGACGGGCCGGAGCTGCCCCGCCATGGCGGCAGGGGGCCGCGGCGGCCGTTTGCCCCGCTCGCACGGTAACGGCGGCGGAGGCAGCGACGGGAGCGCTCGGGCGGAGCGGGCGGCACGGCCGCCCTCACAGCCCTCCCGCCATCTCCCTCACACCCAGCACCCACCCTCCTCCCGCCATCTCCCTCACACCCGGCACCCACCACCCTCCCCCCTCACAGCCCTCCCGCCATCTCCCTCCCACTTATCATCCACTGCCCCCACCCCACCCATCCCCACAACCTGGAGAAAGTCAGGAAACAAATTGCACTTAGGCTAGTTTGTAACCGTCATGATCTCAGAAAATAATTCAGGTTCAACTGCAGATGTAGGTTTCCTAGACCAATTACCTTAAGTCCTTGAAAATCCACCAGCTTTCAGACAGGCGAGTTGAGTCATCGTTGGGTTGAAAGAGGGTCTTACGCAGTCGAAAGTCTGATTGAATGTTAAATCTTTATTAATTGTTCTAATCAAAAACACAGCCCCTTTCACAAATGTCATGTATATAAACATATTAATAAAATATTTTATACTGAGACTGTTCCTCTAGAGAAAACTGCAACTCCCATCTACACAGCGGCAGAGAGGTGGGTGACAGAAGCCTGTCAGCACTACCCATGTATCAGGACACATGAACGCTCTTACTGTTCCTCTTAAATAAGTCAACACATCGTATATCTAAACCACTGTATTTGCCTTTCAGCAACAGATGCGGATTATTTCAGAAAAGCAGCGTGGGTAAGACTGAACAAGTTTCACTGCTGTTTAAAAGCTCCTCGGCTCTTACAAAGACTTCTACTCTCAGGTGACATTTAGTAAATGCTCCTCTTCTTCCCAGCAAAACATCTAAATTTAATCGCATCCTGCTCCATTCTCTATAGTCCTACGACAGCAAAACCAATTTTAGATAAACATACAGACCTTAACCGTAATTAATTAACAAACATTGCCAGCTGTTGCCATTTTATTCTCAGCTCTAACATTTGTTTGATAAGGATTTAAAATGAAGGAAGCTAAATTAAAATGGAATTCTCCGTGACCCTTTCCTACAAATGGAAGATGAGAGGTTCGAGCAGTGGTTGCTCTCTGATGCCTGGGCCGCCGGGCAGTAGGGGTGCCTGACTGCCTGCTGTCGGCGGCATCGACGGTGCCTGTCAGTAGGGCTGGTTTCAGCTAGTTTCTTGCACGTGTGAATGTGGCTTAATCTTCTCCAGGTAACATATGTCATCTTCAGCTATTATCTAACTGTGGCAGTTGCTGGCATCCTTTTTCAGAAACAGGTGTGGTTTTCCACTGCAGACACGGCTGAACAACACCCCTAATACAGAACACCCACAACCACTTGGGAATTAAAGAAGCTCTCGTAAACTCTTAACGTGTTCAGTTCATTTATACTTCAGTCGTATTTGTTGTTACTTAGAGTGCTCCTGCTAAATAAAGCAATAATTGTCGGTAGTTTAATAAATAAAATAAAATTATCAGTTACGTCTTGCGTTACGATCTGTCTGGTGAAATTTCTATCTAGTAGAGACTAAATTGTGGTTTAAAAAAACTGCAGGTGTTAGAAATCAGGGATGGATTTGACCTGATTGAGAGGAGTAACTGGGTAAAGATAAAGCTGTCAGAAGAGGGAATTATATGGAGGAAGAACAAAGTATAGTATCACCAAAATTATAAGGCAATAGTGGGGCACAGGGAACTGGGACTTGAATTTTTGTTCTTGTGTTTGTTGTATTTCTAGGTGGCTATCTGTGTTCAAGGCATTACCATTTTTGCACATCCTGTTATTTCTGATTTATTTTATTTTTACATTGTTTTTTTTCCCCAGCAGGTGGCTACACTTGCTAATTGAAAGAATCCACTCAGCCCCAATGGAGTGGGTTGTGTCCAAAGCAGAAAAATAGAACCTGGTCATGTAAAAAGAATGACTATTGCAGAAGCAAGTAGAGCAGAAGTCCTCAGCCTTCTCTGTTTTGCCCCTCTGGGTTTTTTTTTTCAGCGGAGATGCAGGTCAATCAATTTGAAACTTACTACCAATATACATGCTTCTCTTAAGCTACCTTTCACACGTTTCTCAGAAGCAGACCCTAAACCCCCTCAGACCAAAAACCTGCTCTTAGAAATGCTCTCATCTGCTAGCCTCTTTGTGGAAGAGGGAAATGCCTTACTGGCTGCTTTCCATGAGAGATGCATCCAGGTGCCAAAGAAGTAGGAAAACATTTTTTAACTGCAGGAGCTGCTTCTATTATAAATTACTATCGCACGGTGGATACTGTAGAAAACTGGCTAGTAAAAAGGTAAAAAAGAATATATTTCTTTCACCTATATAAAAAATACTCTACTATTAAGCTGTAAAAACTGCATCCATATTTTCACACCCTATCAGAAAAAAAAATATTCTTTAAAATGTGAATCTTGAAGTCACAGAAATGAAACTAAAATAGTAGTGGATGAATTTGAAAAGATTTTGCCTTCATATGAATTGCACTAAAAGTAAAGAGGATTCAGCCTGGTAAAAGCCAGGCTAGATTCATTCTCAGCATATTATGGATAGACACACAATGTGAGAAAGGGTAGTAAAAGCTCAAGTTTCTTACCTCTGTTTCCTAGGCATTTTCTTAAGCCCACAGTGCAGATACAAATGTTAACTCAAAGTTCCATGTAGGTGTATCCAACAAAAAAGCTGCCCCTCCTCCCTATAATTCTGCTCATTTTAGGAATCAGTGTCACAGTCATTCCTTCTTAGATTCAAAATTAGTTGGTGTAAAGGAAGAATATTCATAGGGTAGGAAGGGTCTGAAGATTTTAAAGATAAGCTGATGAATTAACAAAAAAAAAAAGAACTCTATTTTAGAAAAAAAGATGAACACCTTCTTGACTACAGCATAAAGCTGTCATCTCCTATGTTAAAAAATCAGATCTCTAGAGAAATCTGTTTTGGAAAAAGCTGAACAAAATACTGTCTTCTATAGGAGTACTTTTTTACTAAACAGTGCTTGTCATTTGAAAGTTACCACTATTTGCTGACATCCAGTTCCCACAATATAGCGCCTTTTTCTGTCTTGTTCAGGCTAAAACTGAGGAATGGAAACTGCTTAAAACCCTGCATTTTACTTTCTTTATGAAGCACAAAGACCCTATGTTCTGCAACACAGTTCTCATTCTGACTATGGTGCCAGCACAGATGGCAGTCAAAGCACCAAGTTTGTAAATTCCTTAAGGTCTCTGAAGGCCAGAGAACTTGATGTAAAATGCTGCAAATTTTGTGAAACTCCTGAAGGACATGAGCCATGCTGATACACCTTGCTGTTGTTATTGCCTGGTTACTCTCATGTTTTTTACTCAACTCATTTATGGATAGAAAATTACTGCTTTCTTTGTGCTGCACATGTTCTATATGCTATGAGATGACCAAACCAATGGATGTAAAGAGAAAATGTACACAAGCAGAGACAGAAGAAAGACAGAAAAAGGATATTATAGCAGATGGACGCATGAAAAAAAAATCTGGGAAGTTCAAACAGAATAAAGAAATTCTGCACATCCTCTAAAATCAACTTATTATTACACATCTAGAGTCAGATTTAAACACAAAAAGACTGAACAGAGCATATTATTAAACTCTGCAGAGAAATGCGGAAAATAGGAATCCATCTGGTGAAATCATGACCCACTAACATAATTTTTTTTTGTTAATATCACCCAACACAGTGTCACTTTTGGTATTTGACGTATGACCCAAAACAACATAAAATACGAAAACATGATCACTGCTAGAGCTATCTGGGTGATTTCAGAGCTTTTCTTAAACAGCTGTTTGTCCAGACTACAACAGAAGAAACTCTTCTTCACCGCTAACATTCACAGAGAGCTGTCAAGCCCAAAATACTAACTGGAACTTGGTCATTTCATTACTGCCATATGCTCTCCTGCCTCTATTTCACACATTCACAGTGAATCTTTGCTGTTTGCTGACCCCGTATGTCAGCATCAACCAGCTATAAACAATCTGGGAGTTTCACAAAGCCAAAGAGACATACTATATCTCTGCGTTGCAGGCAGGGAGTGAGTTAGCCAGTAGGAACCCCATGCACGTAACACACGCTTTCTAGCAGCACACCAGTATCGTAGCCCTGCTGTCGCAGGAGCCGAGTCTCAGAGTGTATCCATCACATGATCCAAAACATGAACTACCTATATACTTAACACACAAAATGCGTGTGAGATTTGCATTCATGCTAGCGGTTTCAGCAAAATGGCCTACTGCAACGTATCTTAAGTCTGCTCAAAGGATTTTGAAGAGAAAAAATCTCTAATCTCTCATGCGAAAGTAATACATTCCTTATCACTTTCACCCCCTTTTTATTAGTGCAAGTGTATCACATAAAAATAATTCCTGCATCAAAAATTCCATTCAGCCTTGTTTTTTAGATACATTTGATAATCTGAAAGATTATTCTGATTTTACAAAGTATTTATTTATTTATATTAGAAGCATAGAATATCTGATCCCTACAAATGGAATGTTACTGTTCTCTTTTTCTGAATGTTGCTGCGTTCATTCTGTTTTGTATTTTCTCTCATTCTTCCTGTGTAAACTGAGCGTGTGGTTTCACATTACACCTAACCAAAGCCTGCTGCCAAACAGGTGGTTCTTGGCCCTTTGTCTTCTCTGAACTCGTACCCCTTTACTCCCATCTGCACCAGATCTCGTCAGACTGCAGCCACAATGAGTTGGTTTGGTCTGCTAAGCCACTACAAAACTATGTCTTTTGGTGAATAATTTTTGCATTAAATCAGCAGTTGATCAAACTCACTCTGCAGCTGTGGGGTATCACAACTTACTCAAGAGGTGTAAGCTTGCAGCTGGAAATGGGAATGCACTAGGATCATACTTTCCATCAGTGGTTCTTCATTTGAGTAGATTAAGTGAAACATGAAATGCCATGTATGACATGAGCATTAAATCTCTAAACTGAATTTAAGTTCAAGTCATTCTAAAGATTCACAGTGTAATATTTTCGTTCTTTTCACCCAAAACTGTTCATGTATATACTGGGTCTGGCTGGGATGGAGTTAATTTTCTTCGTAGCAGCCCGTATGGTGCGGTGTTTTGGATCTGTGACTAAAACAGTGTTGATAACACAGCAATACTTCAGCTACATGGAAAAGAAGAATTGAAGATGAAAAGAAAAAGAACAGTCTGTTTTTATTCCATTCACTTCAGTGATTATTGAAGTATTCATTTGTCCATACTAGGAAAGGGAGAAAAAGACAAGGAAAAAGGAAAACACAAAAGCAGACAGATACGAGATTTGTTGATTCCCCTCTCATTCTACGAGGCCATCGGCTATAATATTTTTACAAGCAATGAGGTATTTCTGAAGTAGCACTAAAAAGTGGACATGATAAAAAAAGGCTGCGACATGACTGATTATACCTTTCTTTCTGTTCTCAGCATATTTCTAAAGTAGCTGCAACAATAGGAGAAGATAAACCTGCATTGGCAAGAGGACTGAGTGGACAACACTGAAGTCATCTATTTTATGAATGGATGGCATAATGGAGCCTCAGCTCTAGTATAACGCTGGCCACAGGCTTTCCCTAACTCAATTTTACTTCAAATACATGTGGTTGAACTAAAGCATATTTTGGGAAGACAGCAACATCAAATCTTGATTCAGTATTTCCAGTGATGGAGTATCTAAACAATCTTCATTAAATTGTACCAATGATTGAATACCATTATTGATAAACTTATTAAATGCCTTTACCGGTTCCATTTTTCATTTCCTCAGATGCCAACTATTAGACCTTGTTAAATCTGCTAGACTGAAAAAATGCTTACCACCACTGTTTTGTTTCCTATAGAGCCCACTTACAGTCTGTGACCAAGTGACCTTTGCCGTTCTCTCTGACAAGGTCAGCAGGTCTTTGCATCTTCCACTGCGAGGCAAGTTTTCTAGTCTTTTAACCGTCATTAAAGGTCATCCCTGAATTATCCTCAAATTCTTCAGCACTATCCCTCAGTTACCAACATTAAAAAGGCACATGGGGTTGCAAAGGCTTCACAAAATACACCAGTAACACAGAAAACTAATTATGTATGTCCAACAATCTCGACAACAAGGCATGTTATTTAATATTTGCATGTATTCTCAGATTGTTTGTATCCACCTACTAAGCCATCGAGACTTGGTTCAGTGTTAACAACCTCTTAAGTTTTAGCGCTCCACCAATAACGAGCCCATCTCTAAGGCTTTATCAGTGGCTGTTCAGTTTTAAAAACGTTGGGTAAACTCCCAACTGTTTGGGTAAACTCCCAACCGTCCAAACCAGCTCTCCGTCACACCCGCCGTCCCTCAGGCCCCGCGTCGCCCCCGTGCCGGCGGCCCCCC
>RSEF01000002.1:42601773-42632015 GCA_003993805.1 Himantopus leucocephalus
ACGGGGGGGGGGGGGGGGGGGGCGGAAGAGGAAACAAAAGGAGGAGGGGGAAAAGGTGGGAAAAGAAAAGGGATCACGTGACAGGCGGGCGAACCGGAAGCGCATGCCCCCTGCGGGCCGTGACGTGGCGGCGGCGGCGGAAGTACGTGTGTGTTTTGGTCGGGGCAGAGGCGGCGGCGGAAGTCGGCGGCGGCGGGCTGGGTGAGGCACGGCTGCGCCCCCGCCCCTCGCCCCCACCCCTCTCCCGCGCCCCGCCGAGGAGCCGCCCCCCCCCCCTTCCCCCTCCTCCGGCTCACCCGCCGGCCAGCCGGACGGACGGACAGACAGACAAACGTCGCTGCGCCGCCGCGGCCCGGCTTCCCCTCCTCCTCCGCCGCGGCCCGGCCAGGTGAGGAGGCGGTGGAGGGCCGGGGGGGCCGCGCTGGCTGGGCGGGGAGGCCCCGGCCCCGGCGAGGCGGAGGGGGGGAGGCGGGCGTCTGTTGTTCGGGTTCCTGCCGGCCGCCGCTTTCCCGGGCGCCGCCGCCGGGCCCTGCGGAAACGCTGTGCCGTGGTGCGGGCTGCCGAGGGTGGGCAGCCCGGCGTGCGGGCAGGAGGGGCTGGTCTCTCTCTTCCCGTCTCAAAATGGCGCCCCCGATTTTCCCACTTCCCCTTATTCCTGTGCCTGGAAGGGAGCCGCGGGGGAGGGGGAGAGGTGGCGGTGGTGGTGGCGGCGGTGGCGAGGGTTGGAGGGGCTGGGCCGGGGACCGCGGCGAGAAGGAGAGAGCGGGGATCCTCCCTTGCGTCCGGGCTCTCCTGCAGTGAGTTATCACTGACTTGAGACCCCTTCCGAGTTGCTTGTGAGATATGGAAGGGGAGGTTGGGAGATGGGTCCCTCGCTTTCCCTTTCACTTGCGGCGAGTAAGGTGGGAAGTAAAATACTCGGAAAACACGTCGCCATCCGGGAGATCACGACAGGCCTAGTATATTGGGTATGCTCTATATAAAACTTAATTGGAATTAGACGTAAAGCTCGAGTATGGTGGAGGAACAAGCCTATGCTCTCCTATGTTTTAGAGGAGAGCTGAATTATTTAAGAACTATCAAAATGCTCCAAACAGTAGGGCCATGAAAGGCTCAGTTTCTCAGCATTTTGATGTTGGTGTTTGGGGGGTTTTTTTTGTACCATATGCCTCTTTCAGAGCCAGGGGACGAAGGCTGAACAGGTAATTAGGCAGCTGAAATTAATCAGTTTCTTCCACATAACATTCAGACCAAACATGGCATCTTTTTTTGTTTTTCCAGTTCAGTAGTGACCTTTCAGAGTTGCAGGCAGGTTAGATTGCATGTGTGTATTGTTATCCTATAATAAGAAATGTCAGGAAAAAGGTACATCTTGGCTGAAGTGAGGTGGCTAAAGACAATGATAGTACAGTTGTCATCACTTACATTTCCTGTATGATAAACGAGTTTATCTGAAAGCAATTGGTACTACACATCATTCATGTGAGCTTATAAGGTGATTATTGTCTTTAATTGAAAGGCTATAATTTTTTTGCAGTGACTGTGTTGATTTACTTGTTTAACTTATTGTCTCATTATGTTTCAATATAAACTGGCTTACACATGACAAGTGTTTTGAGAATTGTACATGTCACTGTCTTGAACACTGCAGTAAGATGCCACACCAATTCTGCCAAACCTGGAAGGGAATAACAAAAAACTCGGTTAGGAGGAGTGCCTAATAAATAAGGCTTTTTAGATACTGCTTTTTAAAACATTCAAGGTAGTCTCGTAGAAACAAATTGGAAGTAGATAATGGTTGCAACCTCAGCATTAGGTAATCTGTCTCTGTTCATGAAGTGTGAAAAAGTTTATTAGAAATTACTGCAATAGTAAGTGTGTTAATGGTAAGATACACTGTCATTAGTTCTGAAATACAAAAGTGATGGAATGTTCCAGTTTTAAATTTATCATTAATTTTTGTTGTTGTCTTTATTTGATAATGCACTTAATCACATTCATTGTAGGAACAGTGTTAGCTGTCTTAATCTCTTTAGTAGGCTGGCTTTTGTCACTAGTGTTATTTTGATACTTCTCTATTGGCTTTCTTGTAGTTTAAAATAGGCACTGATCTGAACACTTACATGACTGTGAATTATGCCATTAAACATACATTTTCTATGTTTACACAGACTCAAATATAATAAAATCTGTGTAGTGATCTATTAAAATACTTACAATTCTTCTCTTTCATAAATAAAACCCATTAACAAAGACTATCTAGCAGCATATAAGTTTTTCTTCTAAAGTGATGAGAATACCCAGCATCTGGTAAATTACTTGGTAGGATTAACTGGATTACTGTCATAATAATATGCTCCAAACTTTGTTCTGGCATTTCAGCATGGAGCTGCTGCCCCTTTGGGGGATATTCACGAGAAGAGTGAAAGTTGCTAGTTATCAGAAGGACCTATGCATTTGTAGTGCCCAAGACTGCAAAGTAGGCCTTGCTTTTTAATGTATGATGGAGTTCTCACATTAAACTCCATAAAAGTGAGAAAATCTCCTTCATTTCTCTCCATATGAAGCTATCCATCTAAGTAACTTTCATAGTATTTTCCTCAGCACATTTTTATACAAGTAGTTCCCTTACATAACTTCTATACGTATCAGTTTAAGGGCTTGGTTCAAGTCAAACAGTCGTGTACTTGCTTTTGTGTAGATGAATGAAAATGTGTTTTCAAGGTTTTTTTCTTCACATGTTCCAAACATATAAATAGATTGCAAATTGTACTTAGCATACAAAAATGGGGTGGGGGGGGGCACGTTAGTGGGTGTTTTCCTGGAGACTTTCACCAAAGCTAAGGGTAAGAAATAGGCATGGCTACTAGGTCCTTGAAGTAAGTGTTCAGAATTGTCTTGAAACTGATTTGTCAAAAACTGGAATTTGCAATGTTTGAGTGTAGGGTACTGAATGTAGTATTCCTGTCCTCTGTGTGGTGTTTTTTGTATGATTCTCAAGGCTAGTATTTTACGGATGACTTATGGAACCAGAGAGTGAATGAGGCCTGAGACTTGGAGCATGTGTGGGGTTTGTAGCATTGAAATCTACTTTTAAATCCTTTTGAGGCACTACATTCAACACACAAATGTGAAAAGAATAGGCCAAAAACATTCTGTAATGGCTATGTCAAACTGTAGTACTGCTTCTGTTCAGACTGAGAAGATCTTTCTTGTGTGTTTCGTGTTTGTATACTGCCATGTTGTAAACTTACTGAACAGTTTCAATATCATCTGAAACATCAAAAGATGATGATTTCCATTACACTTATAGAAGGTGTTAGTGACTTTTTAAATATATCAAAATCATCTGGATGTGCTCTATCAGGTTTTCAGTCTTGTATTTTTTTTATTGTGAGCTATTAAAAAGTGGGTTGTATGACTGTCACAGGTTTTATTATTAAATTATTAGATATATTGATGTTACTATTGAATGAATGATGTTTGCAGTGTGTTTCTGGGACGTGATGGCCTTCCTCACAGGTAGCATGATCTCTACCAGCTTGACAGCTGGTTATTTTTGTATATGGTATCTGAGTGTCTAAAATAATTTCTGAGGAGGCAGGAGGGGTGTTATAAGGGTGTAAACTTTAAAGTTCTGTGATAACTACAGTTTCCGTAGCTTGGGCATCTATAAAAATTGAATTAGGTATTTTTCTTGACAACCTGTTTCAGCTTTGGGTCTTGAAGGAGTTTTGTCAAGGGGGTAGTAATTACTGTTTTGTAAGTGATACAAATCTGAATTACTAAAAGCTGTAAATGGCTAGTTGAAACAAACAGATATTATGTGAGTTAAATCAATCTTGCCTGCTTTTCTGTTGTGCCTCCTTTTGCTCTTAATATGGGAGACAGCAAGCAAAAAAGTAGTCATAGTGAGTAACCACTGTAGCGGGTTGATTTCCTCACAGTGTGTCATCTGGAAGCACTTGCTCCAGAGAGTACTAACTCGCATGGTCATTGGATGTAGCCCCTATGTCTTTATTAATGCTGCAGAGTCTAGAAAAACATGGGATGAATTAAGATTAAAGGGTTTTAAATTATTTCATGGTTATCCAAACACAATAGAATGCTACAGCAAACAGATTTATTTCATTTTAAAACAGAAATAACCTAATTGTCTTCATTACTTTTCCAAAGGAAAAGATAAACAAATGGCTAACAGTATTCTGAGCTACCTATGTTTTGGCTATGCCTTGCTGCTTCCTTTCTTGTAATATAATTGGGGAGAGATTAACTGTTGTCACTGGTCCACTTTTATGCAAATTGCTCTGCAACTTCTGAAGCATATTTCAGCAGCACATTGGCAAGGGCAGGGAGGGGGAGAGTCTCACTTGAGAACCAACACCCCAGCTGTGCGTGAATTGTTTTATGCTGTAAGGATGAAAGGTCTGGTATTTTTAAAACAACTGGATCCATTCCAGTGTTCTAAAGTATTCACCCAAAAATAATTTCATGAGTAAGAATTTTAATATGTAATTACCATAGTACTTAATAATAATGGCAGGGGCTTTTCTGCTTCATAGAAACATTCTTTCACTGTGGTATACTTTCACATGTTTGTAAGAACATACATCTAAAATTAGATATTTATTAGATAACGTTGTGCAACTAAAATCCTTGAATCAACTGATGTTTTTTTCATATCATAATAGTCAAACAGGAAACAAACTCAGGCAGAAAGGGATGAATACTGGATTGGAATATCCTACCTGGAAGAAGCTAAATTATTTTGAGGTGTGGGAAAAGGAGCAATGTGTCCAAATAGGAGTGTCATTAAGTTGTTGAAAATATTTTTTTTTAAGAGGTATAGTAGAGTTCTGTTTACAGTGAGAAATAAAATACCAGTTTTTCAACTGTTATGTTGGTGAAGAAATAACGCTGAGATTTCTTTCCCATTTACTGAATGGAAATCAGTTTGTAAGGGGGTATCTTAGTGGAGGATGGGGTTCTGCTAGAATGCTAGAAGCACTTTCCAGAAAAGATTCTTCAGGGCTTGCATTGAGTTTACAAAAGGGAGTGTTAAGAAGGAGAGTGAAGGCTTAGTGTCTGAGCTAGGTGTGTACTAAACAGCAATGCTCAAGTGCCTGATATCTACCAAGTGATTTGAAATGGGAAGATGGCTAAAGACTGCTGCTTGGTTTAAAATGTAGTTGCTTTACCTGGGGAAGAAAGAGCAAGAAGTCATGTGGAAGTAGTAGGTTTCCTTACCTTTTTGCAACATATGTATTAAAGCCATTTTCTGCATTAGGAGAACATGCTCCAAACTAACTTGCTTGCATTCTAGATGCTAGAAAAGCTATATCCCCAACAAATGCACACGATTCAAGTAAATAATCAACTGGAGTAGGACAAAGTTATAGGCTGTTTTGGGGTTTGTTTTTTTTTTTTTTAGTGGAAGTGCAGAAGCAGATGTTTCTCTCACTGAGAGCTGAGTGTCAATCACTTAGGTGTATTTCCTGTAGGCTGACTAGGAATTTTGTTTTGGAAACTGGGAGGAAAGAGAATACAGAAAATTATTATTCCAGTCTTTCGTACAGCAATGCCTACCCGCAAAAAAACTTAATCTCTGCTGTTAAGTGTGTAAAAACATAAACCTTAGGCTCAGAAGTGATACTAGCAGAGTCTGAAGGTTTGCCTGTACATATGAATAAATACTATGATTTATTTTTTTAAGGCATTTGAAAGAAGAGTAGGTAGACTAAGGAATACACTGTTCATACCTGATCTTAACAAAGATCTCTATTGTGAATATTGATCTGCTAGGACGTGTTAGTTTTACCAATTTATTGTCATATGACAGTTCTGGTGGCTTGCACAAAGTGATCTGGAATTCTTACTGGTCAAGACAATCCATTTTTCTACATACGGAAGGCTTTGTATTTTTGCTTCTCAAAGTAACTAGAGAAGGTATTAATGATTTGTGCATTGAGATCTTCTATACATTTATTTAAGGAAATTCCATTTGATGTATGTGATTGAAGTGAATTGATGAAGTATACTGGCAAAAAAACTTGATGTGGAGATTGAATTTTCCCAGTTTGGTCAATCTTTTAGCATCCTTTAATGGTGCTTACTTTGGAATATTGCTTAGCAATAGCAACATTATGGGAAAAAATTATTATTTCTTGTCATTTGATATTTTGCCAGTAATGTGAAAGTCTGAATCTGTTGTATTATACTTCAGTCTCTTACTTCTTAACATATCAAGATTGAAGTCTTTCAAGAAGAAACATAATTGGATTTTAATGTCCTAATTTGAAACTTTAATGGGAAGATGAGGTATTGAAGAATATAACTTGTTCATGTGTTATAGATTTGGTCTATAGTTAACATCTTAATAGTGATGATAGTTGTACTCTGGACTATTGACTTTGGTAAATATTAGAACAAGTTATATGTAATCCACGTTGCATTAGTGAATTAGATTTTTCTTACTTGGTTTGTAAATCTAATACCACCCACTGTCTTTTAATAACAGGTTGTTACTGGCAGAAGCACCACTGAGATCTGAATCCTGGAACTTGCTTTCAAGAACTTGAAACAAAGGACTTCTTTCTAATTTGGGCATGGCTAATCGAGGAGCAACAAGACCCAATGGGCCAAATGCTGGAAATAAAATTTGCCAGTTCAAACTAGTACTTTTAGGAGAGTCTGCAGTTGGCAAATCAAGTTTGGTGCTTCGTTTTGTAAAAGGACAGTTTCATGAGTTTCAAGAAAGTACGATTGGAGGTGAGAAAGTTGTCCTGTTGATTTGTTTCACACTGAGTTCGTATTGCCCTTGACAACCTTGAATATAACAGCACTTCTAGAATGGGTCATTCAAAACAAGGATCAAATCTGAGCCCTGTGTCTCTAGTTGAGAACTATAACTTTCTAAGCTAAAAGTTGTAGTTGGCACAAGGCTGTAGCAAACATCCATATCAAGTGCGAAACCAAATGTGTGCTTGAACTGCGTTGTTTTGAAAACTGGGCTTGATGTTACATTTTGTTTGTGGGTGGATGTGTGGCTATTTTAAATTGTACTGTATGCTTAATGCATGAAATAACTGCTTAATAAGAATTAAGAACTTAGTTTCTATGAAAAAGAAGTGCTGCATCTTCCAAAAAGGCTGCGTTGTCATTTATGCACCCTGGCTTTGCGTTTGGTTTGCAAGAACTTGCTACATTTCTGAATATACTTTTCTTCGTTAGTAATCACAGAATTTAGTGTGCTGTTTTTACCTTTTGTGACTTCAAACAAAACAGGTGCTGGCTACTAGAATTTAAAAAAAATGTTTAACTGTGAACAGATTTTATCCCCCTTTTTATTTGAAGTTGTTTGTGCTTTGAGCTGTATTCCTCCTTGGATAAATTTAAACTTATCCTAAAACTACCTAATGGCAGACAGACTCAAACAAAATATGGATTTTATGGATTGATAAATATTCTCTAGTAGTCCCTGTTGCTGCTTGCATGAATCAGTGTTTTCATGTTTCATTGTAATATTTACATATTGAAGCCCTTTCAGTGGTCTGTATGTGTCTTTACACATTGTCGAAATGTAAAAAAATCTACGAAGCTTACAAAAATAAATACAAGCTGAATTTTATTGCATCACTTTTTACCCTATTTCTAGCTGTTACATGTATTTATTTTGTGTATCTGTCAGCATAAGTGGAGAACCTCTTTTCTCCTTTAGCAGTCTTAATGCTTAGTTTTGGCTTTGTGTGTTTTATAATGTCTTTAGGGTAGGTGTGAAAGGTGTCTGTATTATCTCGTACAGTTATGTGGTAATGTAGAGAGCATTCTCAAAGATCTATAGTGAATTAACTTCCCAATATCAACCTGGGTTTTAGTTTTAAAAAAACACCTTAAAAATAAGTGAAATCCATTGTTCAATTTCAGTGATCTGCAATTGATTTAACCTTTTTGTGTTTTTCTTGTTTTAGTGTCTGGGTAGAACTAGGGATAACCCAAACCCTGTTACACTTGTTAAAATCTGTACAAAGGTTGAACAAGAGCTTAAGTTCAAGTTCAGATAAATAGAATTTAGTGTAATCTCTGTATTAGCTCACGCCTCTTCTATATAAAATGGAAACAAGGAAATACCATATAATACAGCTGAGAGGTACTAGATGCAGCAATGTTGGGATTCAGAAAAAGTTTTCTATAGAGAAAGCTGTCTAACTCTGTAGCTTGTATTTGCCTAAGGCATAATTTTTTTTTTGTATACAGAAGGGCCTTTTAACAAAGAGAGGCTTATGTGCATTGTGAATCTGTATAAAAACATCTGAGAGTGCAGTTAAGGGCAGACATGTTGGATGGTAGTGGTGTGGTTTTGCCACTATTGACTAGTGTGGCTATGCCTGTTAGTTGCTTAAGACAAAAGTATGGCTGTTAAAGATGATAGGCTTTCAGCTAATTAACACAGCTGATTAATTGTCAATTTACTATGGCCTTGCAAGATAGAAGAAAGTTACCTTGTTTGCAGAAATTATCTGGCATTTTATGTTGGTTGAAATGTTCCTTTCAACAAAACCAGGAGGATGTCATAGAATAAAACCCTTGTTTTAATTCTCTTTCTGAGTACATCCCTTCATTTATGGAGTGTAGGTACGTTCTTCTGTTGAAGAGAATAATGCCTGTACAAACTTCAAATTCCACTTGTTTAACATCTTGTCTCTCTCTTGGAGAAATATAATATTGAGCTGCTTCTGAGGAGGAAGCCTTTAGTCTGATTCAGGATGTATGGGGTTTTTTTTCTTTGTTTTGGTTCTGGGATGCTTAAGAAGCTACCAAGAGGAGCCTGCTTTACCAATGCTTGGATATTTAGCATTTATAGAGATTTATGGTGATTTAAGGTTGGAACATCAAAGGCTGTACCACCTCCAACCTGCCTGCTCATCTGTGGTGGATGCTAATACCCCTGAAGCAGTAACACCTGACAACTTAACTAGTCAGCTTCTGTGTGTTAGTTAGTGTCCTTTACTGACTTGCTTTTGGTTTACTGTAATGAGTTGAAAGCTGCAGCAGTTTTGGAGTGATTCATGGGCTATGATGTCTTGGAGCATGTGGGACAGGGTAACATCCTAGGTATGCAAGGGTTATGGGTCAGTGCCTCTTCAGACATTTGATTTAAATCAGCCACAATCTGTCAGTATCCTTAGTGATGAGAGTCCCCAGTTCAGCCAAGTAGGGGGCTTCCTTGGCATTTCATTAAGCGGAAGGTCTTAAATTTTTTTTTTGTTGTTTGTGGAAGGAGCAAGGGTAAGCCAGTCCACAGTATTTCACTAAAAGTCTTTCGTGACTGGAAAAACAACTCCAAACGTTTATGCTGGATTGCTCAAACTTTCATCAAAATTCTTGGAATTGTTGCATTTTCTGCTGTGTATGTACTATAACTGGGCAAACAATGTGACTATAGAGCAGGTAATCAAGACAGCTTGTCAGACCGCTGTAATAGTTGTGTGCTTATTTTTAAACGTCAAAAGTTAAGGTAGAACAGGTAGCTGAGTTAAAACTTAAAGGGTTAAGAAAACCAAGTAGAAGGAGATCTTGCTTTTCAGTGTTTCAGGGTTTGTTCCTCCCCCAAGAAATTCTTGAGATTCTAGCTTAGTTTTGTAATAGGGGTTTCTATATTGTGTTGGTGTTCACTTCCGTATTTCTAATATGTACCTTAATCTGAATGGAAAATCTTTACTAGGAGTAACCGTTTGAAGACTTGGAATAAGTTACTTACTGTTTTCTGTAGTTAGAAGACCATTATTTATGGTAATGCATTCAGCTCTAGTGGCAATGGATGCAAGTTTCCCTGAAACTGCAGGCTGTCAGAATTATGCTAAAATGAATTCTTGAGATCACCTGCAAAGTCAAAAATATGTCTGCTTTAAGAACAAGAACTTTTGAGAAGTGATTCTTTCTTCCATACCCATTAGCTAAGGTGGAGTTGTCAGGAGCTGAAAATCAAGCCTTTAAGCTACTATTTAAGTAATATTAATGTGTAGAACTGTAAATATCTGAATTGTTGGATTATAGCATGATGGGATGCTATTGCTGGTACTGTGTAGAGTCTGTTGAAGCAGGATGAGATGCATCTAGAAAGCTTAAGAAAGGGCTTGTGGTTACTCAGATTCACTATTACAAAAAAAAAAAAAAACCCAAAGGGAATTCTTTCCAGTTATTGCTTTCTTATGTCTTTAACTTGAGGAAAGACTGGTTGTTCAAATAACTGTTGTGTTGATCAGAGTTAGAGTCTATCACCTAATGCTTGCTTCAAACCTGCTGTATTTTAGTAACAGGCTTAAATTGTTTAAGGAAATCATGTTTGCATCTCTGAACATAATTTTATATGAATATAGAGATATAAGCAGACTTCTGGATTCAGCACCTATATCTTTTTTGTAGCTGCTTTTCTAACCCAGACTGTATGTCTCGACGATACAACGGTAAAATTTGAAATTTGGGATACAGCTGGGCAAGAGCGGTACCACAGTTTAGCACCTATGTACTACAGAGGAGCACAAGCAGCGATAGTGGTATACGACATTACAAATGAGGTAAGTATGATATTAGGGATGCAAACAGGGGATGTGGAAGTTAGCAGTCTTGCCTTGATCTTTCCTTAATTTTTCTTGCTGACTTGTGTGAATCAATTCATCGTTTCATAGAGTGGTTTGGGTTGGAAGGGACCTTTAAAGGTCATCTAGTCCAGTCCACCTGCTGTGGGCGGGGGCATCTTCCAGTAGATCAGGTTGCTCATTTCATGTCGGACTATGTAATGTTAAATTGTCTCTGTAAACTTTTCTTGCCAAAATACCATTTCTAGGGTTTTTACTGTATTAAGAAAGAGGAAGAAAGCAAATTCCATTGTAGAAGTATTTCAAACCCACCTTTAAATCGGTTCACCAGAATTGAGCTGTTGCTCTCACCGCATTGCTGGTGGCAGTTTATTTCTGATTGTGAAAGACACTATTTTCATATTGTATTACTGCAAGTTACAGGTAAGGATTGGAATGGTAGCACAAGCCATCAAGATCAAAACCTAAGGTGATTTGATTTCTTTTTATTCGAGCTTAGGTCAGATGAGCTTCACTTGTTTTTGGTAAAATGGGACTTAAAAACCAAAACCTTCAAAAAAACCCAGAAACCCTGTATCATAATGAACAGTGCTCGGTAGTTAGATAGTGTTTTGAGACCCTTTCAATATAGCTGTTCATGAACTTTATTCTTCTAGAGGAGAAATTAAAATTCCCATTTACTCTCTTAACCACTTCTCTTTCCTTACTCTGTCTGCATAAAGATCTTTCTATCTTTACTTACTTCTTCAGCATTATCCCAACTAAAGCACGTTTGAGAACTAAGGTAGGAATATTTCATTTTAAAAGCTCAGTTGGCAAGTTGGAGTGTGCCTTTGGACAAAGGTAGCAGCCTTGCATTGGCCTTTTGCTTGAAGTATAGATAACAGAGATTGGGATAATAGGTGAGTACAAAAGGATGATAAAACTCAGTTGCATCATTTTGCAATCATTAACAGGAGTCCTTTGCCAGAGCGAAAAATTGGGTCAAAGAACTTCAGCGACAAGCAAGTCCTAACATTGTAATAGCTTTAGCAGGAAACAAAGCTGATCTAGCTAACAAAAGAGCTGTGGATTTCCAGGTATGTACATAACTTCTGTTTATAGAAATAGCATTTTGTTGGAATAGAAAGTAAATAAACCTACGAGGAGCTTATATGCATAGTGTAGCTAGTTGTTGTAGAGGTCATGCTGTTAAATATAAATGTCAGCTGAGACTAATTAAATTATACGTGCTAGTGAAAAATCTATTTCTGTACAAGTGATATGTAGCAATAGACTTTCTTGAATAACTGAGTTTGGCTTTGAGAAATAACTAATTTATTTGCATATCTTTAAGGCTAATTGAATGTCTTTTCTTTGATGTGACCTCTTCCTGTCTTCTACCTGAAATTATCAGTAACTAGAGTTGCAATGGATGAGACAGCAGTAACTCTCAGTGCAAACCATTCTTTCTGACTTGTCAGCAGGAGAATTTTGATTATCATATGATACAAAGCTGGTTGAGGTGCTTGACTTGCTTAGGCTATACTGTTGAAGCAGTGTTGAAGTTTTAATTGTTCTTTTCACGGTGATCTCTTTAGTTTAGTGGATATATCTGAGCTCTTGCTGGTATATTTTATCTTTTAGAAAGTTTAACCAAATCATCAGAAAATAGCTTCCAAAGCAAATAAAACTTACTGCAGGTGGTTCTGGTCCATTCATGATTGGTTGAATTTGAATGAAGGTCTTATTTATTAGTAATTAATTCTCTTACAGTTTTGATCTGTATTTGGTGAGATACTGCTGTGTACAGTAATGAATCCTTCTGTAACTGTAGGAGTCAGACTATGAAGGTTAGCACTGTTTTAGGTATTTTTCTGCCAGAATTCAACTACTCAATTTTCTAATTTTCTACTTCCACATCCATTGTAACATAAAGCTGTTAAAAAATTAAAAAATTTCATACATATGTGCAATCAAACTTCATAAAATCTAATTACCAATTACCTTTACTATTTTTTATGCAATTACAATCTTAATATTTTTCAAATGTTCTTTTTTTGTTCATGTGGGTTGATAGGCTTCTTGCAGGCTTGACAATCCTATCTCACTGCAAAGCATGTTTCAGATTTCTAGGTATTTGTTAATGTGTGTTTTCAGATGTAGTTGCATAGATCTTAGAAGATGTTACTTAAATGAAAAAAGAATGTTGTAGATTTTTTTTTTCATCATAGGTATTCTGTAGTTTGGCTTTTTGCAGGTTTCCTATGGAATGTGAAGGCAGTTACATAATCATAAGAAGCTGGAGATTCTCAGCTGAATTGGCTAACAGGAAGTGGCAAAAATAGGAAACTTTATAAACAGTGTATTTCGGATCAAAATGCAGACTGGAAAGGGAGATAACGCAGCAAGATACTTAATACTGCTTATTTGCTTTATAATTGTGAATTTCTGTCAGGATAATGAAACTGTTTGATCCATCTGCCTCAAAGGTTGAAAGAGTCAAGATAGTTCACAGACTTCTTTTCAGGGTAATAATAGACTTTCTGACACTTGATGGCACGTTCTGGAGCTTATTTGTTCTTGCTGTCACAGCTATTGTTCTGGATCAGGGTTGTCTTTTTAATAAATATTTTTATTTATTATTTAGTTTTGCCCGTGATCTTTTGGTCTGGATATTTTTAAGATGAATAAGGATTTTTAAGATTGTATTTCTAAATGTTGAGCTGCTTGATGGAACCATAAGTTCTTCATAGCTGATGAATAACACATTGTCACATGAGTGTTTCAACAAACTTACTTACTTTCAAAAAGGTATAGAAATTGTCCCTTAGTAGCAATAGAAGTATAATGTGTAATGATGGGGTGATTTTTTTTGTTTGTTTGTTTAAGTGAAGTAATGCCTTCTTATTTTAACTTTCAGGAAGCACAGGCTTATGCAGATGACAACAGCTTATTGTTCATGGAGACATCTGCCAAAACATCTATGAACGTAAATGAAATATTCATGGCAATTGGTGAGTTTATGAACAAACTGAGAATTTAAGGGAATTGTTTTCCTGAGATTCATACCATCACAATCTTCCTAGCCCAAGATCTTTGTTTTTCACCTAAATTATTTCTGGCACTGAAGTTTCCTTAGGCCCTTTCAGATCCTTTTTGACATTCAGAAGTCAGATAAACTTACTTGAAGCACAATTGCTCAGGCCTTCTGTCAAGTGCCAAAACACTTGAACTACCTTGGAATAGCTAAGCTATAGGTTACTTTTGAACTCTGTCAGCAAGTTTTGTGTACTTGTTTTGATTTCACGATCAAAACTTCTACTGCTTCAAGTTCAAGTAAAGTCAAGCTTTAGTTGTTATATATTAAAAAAGAAAAAGCCAAACTTTTCCGTGGTATAGGTAACCATAAAAAAGCTTTGAACAGCTTTTCTTAATCGTGAGGCATACTTGGCATTTGTTAATCATATGAGTATAAGAATGTAAGTGAAAGTGTATAAATGTGTGCCTTTTGATGGTATGTTTGCAGCAGATTCCACACTGCCTTGGACAGGTACAGAACCTGGAATAATGTTCCTTTTATGAGACAATGGTAATTGAAGCTGGAAACATTTCAAAATGGGAGAATGATAATCGACTTGCTTAAAAAAAGTATTGATTTTAGTCTAAACAAAATATTTGCTAAATACACTTTTGTGTTAAAATTTTGTTTGAATTCCAAATACAGCTATCCAAAAGTTGTGCCAAAGATGACAGTGTGTGCTTAAATTCAATGTCCGAGTATAAGTAAAGGACACTTCATGTGAAAAGTAAATTTACTAATATATTTTCAGCCCTAACATATTCTTATGGATTTCTGTAAAGATGCTAACATCTAATAGTAGGTATAAATTACTGAGAAATTTTGTGAATTCCACTGATAGATGCAAAATTGTATTTCATTGCTAATAAGTAATTTGAAAGTGCAGGAAAAAGAAAGCATGCATTTTTAGGTGGGTCACCAACCTATTTATTAATAACCTTAATCACAGTAGTGGCTCTGCTACTGGGAAATAATGTGTAGTGTCAAGTAACCTTCTTAAATGTTTTGTATTTTGCGCTACAGTGACCTCTCTATCCCACATCTTGTTGTCAAAAACAGCATTGCTGTCAAAATTATGTTTCTAAAGAGCTCTTAGCTTCTTGCTTTCCATATCAGTAAGGCAGAAGGTAATTTGTGGTGTGGTTCAAACTTCCAGCAGATGCAAATTAAATTATCACTATAGCAACACTTTATAACAAATACTTTCTTCATATTAACTATAAATACTTGGGGGGAAAAAAATACATAACTGTATGAGTACAAAGTATATTTTTCTCATAGATGCTCAATGTAGGCCTACATTTAATGATGCAGAAATGCTCAATTACACTATTCTGGTGAAATTTTAAAATTAATTTGTTTAAAGGTGCAGTTTACATCTGTTTTAAAAAAAAAAGAAAATTGAATCCCCAAAGTCTGATAACTTTTTTGTAATTCGTTATATCAGCAATAATTTTTACCTCTCCATATTTTAATGAAGTATACAAAGTAAATTTGAGAAAACAATGCCTATTTAGTACCTAGGTATTTGTCTGCAAGATTGGTTATCTGTGTGACTGTTCTTTCACATTGATGGGTGAAATTCAGCTTTGTCGGTGCATCAGAACAAAATCTGTGCAGCGATGGATCCTGAAAGGAAATCTTGACAAGGATATAAGTATTGCATGGAACTTGGAATGGCCTTCTGCACAACATGGATGTCGTTCTAAGGACCGTGTGTAAAAATGATCTTCAAAAATGGGAGAAAATGAAAAATTAGAACATGGGCAGAATTGTGGGATGAAGGCTACAGCTTCTTGTAAATTGACTGCTTTAGAGCTCATTTGGAACTTCCAGTTGAAAAAATACATTCTAGAACTGTAGATTAATATGAATCTAGAATCCAAAACAACAGTGCTCTGAATCTGTTTTGACTGGTGCTTTGTACTGACTCAGCAGCTTAGTATCACGTGAACTCTTGGGTTCTGTCACAGAATCGTAGAACAGCCCAGGTTGGAAGGGACCTCAAAATACCCTCTGGTCCAATCTTTCACTGGAAAGGGACCCTAGATGAGATTACCTAGCACCCTGACATCTTCTAGCACCACAACGCATCTTGTTGATGTGTACTCTGCTGGTTTTCTGGCTGTTATACTTGCATTTCATTTCTTTTAGGAAAACTTGTTCTTTTAAAAGCTGGCCAAAGTAATTACTTTGGAGTCGAAGCATGCAGCCAAACTGTAGAATTGGGAAGGTTGTTGGGTCCCAGTAACATATGCAGGACAGCCCCACGGAGGTCCTTTTATGTCGAACTTAGCAATTTTCTAATGGTGAGAAAGCTAGCAGGAGCTACTGCTCAGAAGGGCATACCTGTGTAGATACATTTTACTGCTCAAGTTACTAATGCATTTGACTCTTAAAAATCATAGATAAGGTAGTTAATGATTAAGAAGTTAAGTGTCTTAACTTCTTTTATTACCAACACACTGAATCAAATGAGATTTTATAGTGATTATATTGATATGCTTATAGAGTAATAAAGTGTTGACTGTTTGTGTGCTCAGGTCATGTGATCTTAGTTCAATCTCAGTTTTAACTCTTATTTCCTGTTGATTTTATAGCAAAAAAATTGCCCAAGAATGAACCACAGAATGCAGGAGCCAACTCTGCCAGAGGAAGAGGAGTAGACCTTACTGAACCCACGCAATCACCCAAGAGTCAATGTTGTAGTAACTAAAACATCAATTGCTTTAAACTGTTCTGAATATTCTGCTTCCTAACTGTTAATAACCATGGAATTGGAGTGCTTAACCTGGCGCAGTACAGCTTCTGAACAGCGAAGAGACTTATGATAATAGTCAAGTTCATGATACAGAGTTTTCTTTTGACCTAAAATTTTAACATGCATGTATCCACCACTGGCTGTAATGTTTCCGCAGTAGAGGAGAGATGGAATCGGAATAAACTTCCTTCAGTTGAAAGGTTTTAAAAATAACTTACCATTAGGGATGTAGAAGAACTACTTTCCGTGGACCTAATTGGCCAGTTCCTGTAGCCTCAATACTGATTACTGTTATAATAAATAGAATTGGGCCTTTTCGTAATTCTCAATTGTGCTTTAAAACCTTTTTAGAAACAGGGTCTAAAAATTACTTAAACTTATTCACAGTATTGATGCAACCAGTTGTTTCTGCAGGTATCTACTGTTTAGTTATACATTCCATAGTTTAATAATTTAATTACAAATAATACGTGCATTAACAATTTTAAGAACTCTATGCTTGCAGGAAAGTGGAGTTTTAGTTGGTACACTGTATGTAAATTATATCAGCCCAGTTAGTTATCTAAAGGAATTAGTGATAAATCAAGTTTAACTTCATTTCTAATCTGTTCAGAGGGTACAGACCAGTAAATTCAACTTTACGACTTAGGATTTTTTTTTTCTTCTACAAACTGTAAGAGCTCTTCAAGTAAAACCACAACAAACTTGGTGTCTGTGAGTTCTTTCTTGGTTTTGATCATTGCTGGCCATTACAGTTTATGTTTTTCCCCTAAGGAAAAAAAATAGTGCACTAACGATTATGTACATCCAACTTGATTTTAAATTTGGATATTAATGTACTGTAAATAGGTACTCTGCATTGTAGTCTACATTTGTTTAATAACTTTCCGTAATATTTAAAAGTTGCTTAAAGGTATACAGAATGTACAGTTACTTAAGGCTAACTTTTTTCCTCTCCAATCAAAGGGGGTTCTAAGTTCTTCCTTTATGGCTAGAACAGTAATAAATGATGCTCCTGTATCTGTAACATAAGTACTGCTGTCTGTCAGTAATGAACTTTGCAACTTTGTTTTCCAAAGTACATTTTATTTTGATCTGTCCAGTATATTGCACTAATTCTTTTAGTTATTTTCATTATATGAAATCTACCAAGTGTGTCAGAAGAGATGAATTAGTCTATTTAAATGTTGAACTGATAGCAGAAACTTACTTGTGCAGATTTAAAATTTGCGGTAATCTGAGTTTAGCAAGGAAAATGACAGTTCACCAGTGTTTAGTTTTATATTGAGGTGCTCAGGTTTGAATAAAGTGGTTTAAAAATAAAAAAAAAGATTTTTGATTACTGTTTCTTATTGAGAGTTTCAGAAGGTTTTATTGCACTTGCACAGTTCCAGTCAAGAGGTCTGATTTACTATATGGGTCGGCATTTAAGATGATTACAAGTAAATTCATGACACGGCTACGTATAAGCTTGTACTGTATGTACCGTGGCACTCCAGTTATCCTGTGATAAATTTTTAAATGCTGAGGTAATTGGGTATTTTATCGCATCCATTTAGAAGTACAATCAAAACAGTAATATTATCTCTTGAACCTGCAGCTAGTGCAATCTTTACCAGTTGTTCACTAATGTAGCTTGCTGCGTTGTTGTAGAGTGTCTCAGAGGTGACTCTGCCTCTTCCTGCAGATTGTGATTCGCAACTGGACAAGTATGTTCTTGTGTCCTCTTCAAACTGTGGCGGTGGTGGTTTAGAACCTACTGGTGATAGACTCTTTTGCAGTTCTTGACCAGCGTAACTTGCAAGTTTGTCACAAAGTATCTTGGAGTCCATTTTTTCTGCCAGTTGTGGACCTACGTCACAATTAGACAGGCGTGCTTGTGTGTCTTTTGGGGGCTGTGTCATGCCTTTAGACCCTATTGCCAGTACATTCTTTTGCAGCTGTTTATGGGTGCAAGTTGGACCTGTCGCACCGGAAGAGTCACTGTCTGTTTCTTCTTGCACTGCAGTCTGTGGCTGAAAACTGTTACGTAGATAAACCTTTCTGTCCTCAAACTGTTTCAGTTCTTCAGAGCCACCTTGTGTGCTAGAATCACACTGTTTTATCTCTCTGTTCTGTGAACTTACTTCATTGTTACTGAAAAGAGACAGTTCTGGATCAGCTTGATTTTTGTGGTCATCGGTTTCCTTAGGAACTCCATCTTCACTTTGCGAATAGTTTCCCCTAGAACATTTTGGCTTATTTTGTTTCAGGTTGCCTTTTGAGTCAGTGAGAAAAATGTCTTTATTGGAATACAGTATCTCTATTCCATCTTGCAGATCTTTAACAGCCTTTGAGTTGTTTAAGTTGTCTTCAGTGAGGGGCATCGAATACTGACACTTTAACGGAGAAGTTCCATTTTGTTGAACGCATTCGTACCTTCTCAAATAATGAGTGAATGTTGTTAGAGTTAATGCAAGTACTTCATTGTAATCTAAAACCTCCCAAAGCCCATTAGAAGCTAAAATAAGAAACTGACATGTATCATCAATAGGGACGGATATGGTATGAGGTACAGGTATAACAGATCTTTTCAGTACGGGATCTCCGTGATGTCCAAGACCCCTTGTAGTTCTCAGGTAGCCCTCTACTAATCCATCTGGTTCATTAGTGCTAATGTTTCCACCATTCTGAAGTATGCGTTTTCTCTCGCTTACATTAGAAGTGCTGTGCTCTTTCGAGAGGCAGTGATTCTTTCCATTTTTACATAAGACTGCGTGTGCATTACCTAGAATTGAAATAAGATAGTATTTTGAATTATAGCATCCTGGTTTTGTTTGGGGTTTTTTTGTAAGATACTGCTGTTATGTTAATAGTTAGCCTTTTGCTAAGGACTGGGAAAAAAACTGAGGTCATAGTTCAGTTATCTACTGCCACAGGCAACAATATGTCCATCAATGAATCTGCTTCTATTTTACTGCAAAGTTTTCTGTGGTTTTTTTTTTCCCCTCCCATTATTCAGAAGACTATTCCAGAACCTTATTCTTCTGACTGCAACTAAACTCTTATGAGGAGACTTAAGTGACATTTCATTCAGCCTAAAGTGCAGTCTGATAGAAATATTGCACCTTGACTGTTCTTTAATCAAGAGTGCGTATTTTTCTCAAATACTCTTTTTTTTCTCTAGGAGAGTGCGTGCTTTCAAAATATTATGGCTGAATGAACTCAACAAGAAGTTTCAGGTTCAGACTATTTTCAGTAGTATAAAATTTCTAGTACCTGAAAATAATTTGGACATTGTGTAGAATTTACAGTTTACTAACATGATGCCTTAAATCTCTTCCTCATTTAAGAGACCCAAGGGAGCAAGAGTTCTCACAGTCAGCATGAGAAGTTGAGGACTAACTTCTTTCCTTTAGCAGGAATAAGTGCTTTACCTTTCCCTCAACACTTTTGAAATCTGCAGGGTGAGAATGAAAAGTGTTCGAAATTGCGACACTGCACGTGACTAGTCATTTCGGACTTGACTGCGGAGTGTAACGGAAAGCAGCTCTGAAACAAAGCGATGTATTGTTTGAGATCCTCTGTGGCTACGCTGATCTGGGGGGAGAATGTTTTTTGTGTTGGGGAGGTGATTGGTCTGCTCCCATGTGTTGGCAGAAGGGCAAAAGCAATGTCTTACAGAAGGAACATGAGTGGGATGGTAGCTTTCCAGACACTGCAGTGTGTTCATTTATATTGTATTTTTAATATCATCTGGCTAGACTAGGGCACAGATCTCTGAAAAGTGTTTATAAGTACGCACTGCTTGTACAGTAGTTGTGTTTCTTGGGCTGTGTTGGCATTGTCTAGTGTAGGAGACGGCTAAGTGTAGTCTGTGTGAAGGCAGATTTCTCTAGAAGTGGATTCAGAATATCGAACTGAAGGGGACACCTTCTTTTATTGATTATGAAATGTAGATGCCTTAAGTTACGCTGTGTGAATTTTTCCCTGTGCTTGCTCCCTCCTTCTGATTTCCATGGAGAGCTGGAAGATTGTGCGAAATTTCCTTTGAACCCTCGGAGTAAGACCACCAGCTGTAAGCCTAATAAAGGGCATAATATAACCCACGTGGAACAATTTGACTGCAAGAAAGAATAAAATCTAGTTGCTTTTGGATGCAAGTCTCTTGTCTGCAAGCCAGAGACAGGGCAAAAGAATCGACAAAAACTAGCTGACCTATCAATGTGGGACTAAATGAAGAAGACAAAGCTGGCCAATGCCACTATCTCCTGCTCCGCATATCTGACCATCCTCTTCAGTTGCTTGCCTGGTGCTGAAGGAACATGTCTATACTTCTGTAAGAACACATTCCTGGGGGGAAAAAATGAAGCTTGATGTTGTGCAAATCTTCTTTGATGTGATACATTTGGTGGAAAATTAAGTGTATTAGATTATAATAAATGTGCATTTAGAAGTGGTTCAAAAATGTGGACTTTAATCATAAAAGGCTTCAAGTATCTCTGATCAACTTCAAGCCTTAACTCATTTTCAGAGCTTGAGTTTACCGTATGTTTAATTGCAGCCAGCATAAAACTTCATCTGGGAGGGAAGGATGGAGGCAGGTAACTAGAACGAGAAAACTTAGGTTGGATGAATTCTCTACCAAATTTTTTGCCTTCATCCTACCTCTCAAGCTCATTGTAATAAAAGTGGGTTTCTTCCCCAATAAGGTGAAAACAAATGCGTTTGTTAGCTCTGAAAACACGACAGCTTTTATGTGAGTTACTCCTGTATTCCATTAAAGGTGTGACTGCATCTCCTGCAAGAATATCTGAGCGAGCGCTAAACTACCAATTTTGATACCAGTAACAGTAAAGTTCTGGTAGCTGCCAAAATGCTTGTTGGAGGTAGAGAAAGCATGGATATAGGAACCAGTGTCGGAAGAATAGAGGAGAAGAAAGGGAGGGGGTAGAGCGCAGTTACTTATTTCAGTGTCAGTGCATGTTCAAGTTAGTTCATAGCGTTCCCCAGACTGGCAGAGGATTATTAAGCAAAAATATATTTTTTTTTTCTAAATCTGGGATCAATTTTTCCAAATGTGGAATATGTTTTTGTTGGGGGAGAATGGGGGGGTGGGTGGGGTGGGGATTGTTGTGTCCTGAAGAAATGAAGTGTCTCAAATGGTTTTCCCTTTTCCTACCGATCTTTTGACCTTCTCGATTCATTTCAGTCAAATCTCATATGAAGTCTTGCAAGTTTTGTGAATACACTCATCTGAGGAGGAAAGAGTGCCCCCACTGATGGAGGGTTGCACTGTTGGCGGACTCCTTACTAATGCTAAGGAGAGCGACAGAAAAGTATTATAGTGCTGGGTATGTGCTTCCAGCAGAGACTGGAAGATACCAAAGGAAATAACTGCAGCAGGCACAAATCCATTTGAAATTATTCACCTGGCAGCTTTTTTTTATATAATTCTGCGTGTGTACTTTACGGGAAGACAAGCCTCTTGCTTGTAGTCTTACAGCTGTCTTACCTACACAAGAGAACTTAAATGGTAACAAAAATCACCAAGAGGGGAGAAGTGATGACTAGAGTTGCTAAGAACTGCAAGAGCTTTGTCTAGTGTTGCCTGCAGCAGGGCTGGGTAGAGACGCGTTAGGAATGTATCAGTGTTTCTGATGGTAATTAATAACTGATTTGCTGCACTAGAAAGGCACAGCAGGGTTCTCCTTCATAAGGAAACAGCTCTGAATAGATCTTCCATAACAACAGCAAATAACAACCGATTCCTATTTCAGAAACTAATAATTCACATGGTCCCCAGAGATCTGGCTTTCAGTTTGCTGGTAGCAAAATGTGGCGGCACTTACTCTCAATGAAACAAATTAATAAAAAGAGTATCTTAGGCATGTTTCATTGACACAAGGGATTGATCAGATATAAAATCAGAAGATTTATGGTTGTCTGCCCTAAAATGATGACACCTTAAACTTCTTGATTTAAAAAAAAAAATAAAATAAAAATTGTCCTCACTACTCTTAGAGATGTGCTATATATTGTGTATTATGGAATGTTTCTTAACTGTGTCTTTTGCATTAGTAAATTTACTGCTTTAACTCAAATATCATATTGAAGTTACTTACTAGCTAAGCTTAATACTTGCTGCCTGATACCAATATCAGTTGCAAGGGAATTTATGTCTCCTTCACATTGTCAAGTTAAAGCAATTTCAGCTTTTTATCTCCAAATACATACTGCCAAAAAAAAGTATCTCTAGATTATCTTATTTTTTCCCTGTTTATTGGGCGGAGGAAAAAAAAAATTTCCTGGTGTGGACCATGCGTACCTATATTAGCAACGTGTAGTAACCCCGCAGCACCTTTGGCTGTCCTGGGTAACGGGCTACGTGTGTTGTTTTCAGAATGTTTTTTTCCTTCTTCCTCAGTGCCGTCTGTCTCTTCACTGGGGATTCTTTCCACCAAACAGGTAACTGCTGAACAGCCGCTCCAGCGAACTTTAGAAACCTCATTCCTTCCTAGTCGTAAAAGTCTGTCCATTCTCCAAAAGGACTTGGCATACGCTTTGTGAATCCATTCGCAAGTGTTGGTCCTGTCAGTCTTGGCATTGCCTGGTTTATCGGAGAAAATCTTCTCTTTTTCCCTGTAATCTGCCTTGATTACTGTGGCAAAAGAATCTAGAATTTGCTGTTCGTCCTTACTCTTTTTGTAGGAGGAATCCCTTTGAGCAAGCTGGTCAAGAAATAGAAGCGGAAGCTCTGCCGCAACTGTTTCTGCAGCTGTCGCACCATGAGAGCCATCAACTAACCCCAGAAAACACGTATCTGCCCTATTTCCATAGTTGTCGAGCACAATAAATCTGTCTTCCATGTCTGCCTGCCACCTGGAATTTTTATCTTGGCAAATTGCTAATGCCTTTATTAAAGGATTATTTACTTTCTTAAAGGTACTAGGATTGTTAATATTAGCAAGATCACAATATGATGTAGGAGTGTTATTATCCATAAGGAGTTCAAATGAGTAATCAATCTTCTGCCTGTGTATCTCAGAATATTTAGGAATCTGGGTCAATTTTGAAATTAGCTTCTGTCTCTGAGCTAAAAGTGTTTTGCTGTCAGTCTTTGTTTGTGGGCTATCAAAGCCCAGCAAAGTTAGGGCTTTGTGGGCTTTTTTATGATAAAGAAGGTGGCATGGATGTGTTGTTTGTTGACACGCAGAGCAAAAAATCGCAATGCGCTTGGAATCATCGCTCTCGGGTGCGGTTGTGGCCTTCTCCAGCTGATCTTCCTCATCTCTGGAACGTTCAAAATCAGGTGGGTTTGTTTTGTCTTGTGACATTTCCTCCCATGTCTTTCTAGAAAGGAGTTGAGCATGTTAAGAGTTTTCATATTTTCGTATTTTAATGTTAGGTAACGCTTCATTTACCTAAGCCTTGTTCTCGCTCTCTCACATAAACTCTGAATTGCATCACTGTGTACTAATGCATACGGGGTCAAGAAAGTGGGGAAACCCATGTGACATTTATATAAAAGTTGTAACTATGTTAAAAATCGGTAATACAGCAAATTCAAGAACTGAAAAGTTTGGAAATACCGAATTCATGACACAATTTAGATTATTCTTGTACCTAGCGAGGTCTCAGTGGTTTCCTCCTTGTGAAGCAATGCATAGCCCTGTGCCTTTGCGCTGTTAGAACTGTAAATATGAAGTAGTTCCTCATCAGCTTTTCTGTATCTGTTGGTCACTTTCCAGACACGGTAGTGAAATGTAATTCCTACTTGAAAAAAAAAAAAAGGCATATTCGAAATTAAGATTAAAAAAATCTGCCAATCTTGCATGGGAGATACAAAACAGGGCCAGAAGCATTGGTGTACGTCTTTAATCAAATCTCATGGTCATTGCCATCAGTTTTAGTTATGAGGCCTTTAGGAGTCAGCTGGAAAAAAATTACTTTATACCGTTGTGTTTAGGCACATAGAAGATAAATTACACTTTTCTGGACAATAGTCTATTGTTTTTCTTGCTCACGAGAGCGAGATTTTGCAATGTTCGTGTTCCTTTAACGTAGGATGGATTTTTGAATGCGTCAATTTGTAAATCAAGAAAGCGTAATGAAGAACAAAAGTGTTATCAAACAGGCCAAGCGGTGTTTGAGCTTTTAGGTCTGTGGGAGACACCCCTGCTCCTCGAGCTGCGAGACCTGCGGGCAGCATCAGGCGCCCTCTGTATTCGCCAGCCACCAGCATGGAAGGAGAGATGCACTTTGCAACAGAGCTCGCTGAAGAGCGAGGAGGCTGAAAACGTGGAATCACGGCCAGGTACTGCAAGGACCTGATCAGCAGAAGCCTCTCTGCCCGTTCCCCAGCCAAAGAGAATCTCTTCCCTCCTGTCCCCATGCACCTCCTTTCTCCCGCTTCAGCTCCTCGCTCCAGTCTCTTTCTCCTCATTCTTGTTCCTCCATGCTGTCTTATCTCCTGAGTCCTGGGACTCCCCGCACTCCAGCACATACCTTCTCTTGAGTATCTACTTCCAAATCCCGCTCCTATTGCTAGTGATGGGGATACGCGCATGTGAAAACACCTTCGGTCTTCTCCCATTACTAGCGAAGAGGGAGTGCTGAGAGCCAGGACGAGATACGAGGCTGTTGGTAGGTGGGTCTGGCACCTGGTGCCACAAATCCAGGAGTCAGCTGTGGAGCAAGCCCTGGTGAGGCCAGGCGGTGCAGAGGGGGCTGCCTGAATTCAGCGCGCCTACGCACTGGCACGCCTCTGCTCGGCACCAGCTAACTGACACTGCTTTTCAAATATTGCAACTTGCTCTGCTTTGGGTAAACTTACAAGAATGACAAGAAGTGCACCGCTGATGCCATCTCAGCCAAATTTCCGAGCCCTAGTTTAAAAACCCGACAATCTCAGAGCTTCTCCGTAAAATAGTTATTAGAATTTTGGTTTAATACAAGCAAAACTAACATATTTTTCAAACCATATTCTCAGAAACAGCAAAATCGAATTCCTGGAATTTTTTCAAATTATTCTGCTTTAGGCTTGGAAAATTTCAGTATGAACAGTTAATATCTGTTAAGAGTTTTAAGGTACTGAAAACACGAGGTGATCCTATTGATAGCAGCACTAATAATCCTGCCTATGATTTGAAATGCGCAAGAAAACACATATATAACATACAGAGGAAATAGCAATATTTCTTAGGCAGCAGATGAAATTAAAATTCGAATGGCTGCTGTGTCCTATGAAGGGATGTGCAGCTAAGCCTTACAGCTCTTGCGTAACATCCTCTCCCCCTAAATCAGCACATAACGTACATGCACAGACACTATAATAACACAAAGTCCTGACACCGTGCGAAAAGCTCAGCTTGCCAGCCTGTACATCATCTGCCTACTAAGTATGAAAACATAGTGTTTGTTTATTAAGTTAATTAAGTTTTGGTTATTTATTTAGTATTTATGTGTGTATGGATGAGAAATATCAGACAAAAAAAAAATACATGCATTATAGGTTTTTATTGTATTCTCTCTTCTGAGATTTCTGACTTTCAGTGACCATTGTTAACTGCTGTTAATCCACCACCGGGGCAAACAGCGATGGTTTAGCAGCGGTAACATCCCACAGCACCGTTACAAGAGCAGCCTTTGGTAATTTCGTCCTGCTTCAACCTCATCCATTTTCTGTGACTCTCTCTTTAAACTTGACACAGCCACACCTTAAAGTAAACTATTTTGCAACTGTTGTCTCTTCCAGGATTTCAGTTGGGAAGTACGTTTTCTTCTCTCACTATTTCTGTCCACCACCTCTGTGTTATACGCATTTCCATTATTTGTTTTTCAAGACATACACTTTTTTCCCCATGGTGACAGTTGTTTCACAAAATTTCTTCAGCTGTTTGAGAATTACAGGAGCATTAAAAGACAAAGCCCCAACCTCCTCCAGCTCCAGTTAATCTTAATGTCTTAAAGAATCAAGTGCTCTGATCAGCTGAGGTAGATTTTCTTTTTAAAATTTTATGATTGATCTCTTCAGTAGAGGGTGAGACCAGCACTTAAAAAAAAAAAAAAACCCAAAAAAAAAAACAAAAAACAACCCCTTATGACACTGTAGTATGCCTTGTCCTGGCAGAGGCGAGCTTGCAGGTGACTACAGCTCTCAATCTGCTGTAGGACCAGTTTATCTCTCCACAAGAGGTGAGCGTCAGCCTCTCCTAGAAACGCTGCGCCACTTCAGCGGGGCAAGATAAGGAGGCACGTGATTTAAATAGCAGGGAAAAATACACTTGTGCAGATCCCTTTTCCTTTATTCTGCGTAGTTTGAGCTCGAGACTGGGAGATCGCACAAGCCTTTTTCACTGCTGTCGTCGTGATGATGCATTCAGGCGTGAGAAAAATTGGGACTAATATATACAGAAAATCCGGTAAGCTGCTTTTTGTCAGCCTTTTAAATATGAACCCGTTTTACGGTTAGTGTAAACAAAAGCCCCTTGGATTAGAGACAGGAAATTGAAAACTCTCAACAAAATGTTAGTTTGACCTCAGCAAACTTAGTTTGTAACAAACATACTTTATAGATGTTTATATCTCTGTAAGTGCTAACAAATCACAATTTCAGAGAACAGTCCCACTTTATTACAATGTGTAAATACCCAGGATAATATACATAATAATTCATGTAGAACACCAAGATATGCTACAACTCTTCAGTTGCAATCATTTTGCTCATAATCATTTTGCTCATAATTATTTAAAGGGCAGCCCTGATGTTAGTTTTTTATAGTATGCATACACTGCTTATGTTAATAGCTGAAAACCTTGTAAAAGTGAAATAAAAGGGGAAACATTTCCTTTGCTGATCTCCCATGAAGTAAAAAGATTAGTCTGTATTGACTTCTCTCCTTGCATTTCCCTCATCAGGGGCAGACGCAGACTCACAAGTTTTTTGCTGTCGGGTTAAAGGATACCAGTGAGATACTGACAACACAATACCCGAAGCTAAAGCACTCTCAGCCTTCGGAGAGCGAAAGATAAAACTCAGCTTTCTAGCTCACTGCAGTTTCCCTGCGCCTATTTAGGGAGCCAAAACCCAGCACTGTTTAAGGTTCTGAGCTGAAAATAGAAGCAGATAAAAAAAAAAAAAAAATCAGAAGATGTAGAAGAATGGGGAGCGAACCACAGTTTGAGGTTGTGTGTGTTTTCAGGGGTAAAAATCATATTTACTGTTTGTGTCCCCACAAAGAGCCTCTTGGTCAGTGCTTAGTCCTGCAACTAGGAAAGGGCGTCCGCTTCACCTCTCTGCCCTATGCCGCCCTGTCCGTAAGAGGGGCAGAACTGAGGCAGAGCCCAAGACTGCAGGCCAGGGACGTGTGTGGCAGAGGACACCATCATCCCAGTAAACCCTGTATTACTGGCCACCCTCTTTAGCTGTGGCACTTGGGAGTTGCTTGCTGTTCATATCGCAAGGCGAGATTATTTTCTGTTTCTGCAGTTTGCCACTACAATCTTTTTTTTTTTTTTAATTAGTGAAGATGTCACTAATTGAGCTTTGAGGACCCAGGATCTGATTCGTATCCGAACAGAAGAGTCCCGCATGCAGTCATCCCCCTCTGACACACGTCGTTCCTATCTCCACCCAGAGCGTGCTTCTGCCTCACTTACCTTTGTCATAGTCAGCGCTTAACTTACACAATCTCTAGTCCTGAACTCCTTCCTTTTTTGTTTTTTTTTTTTATTATTATTATTACTATTTGCTACATACCTTGTGGTCTTAGAAAAACGGTGACTATTATTGATGCTGAAACCATCACTGGGACGGTGCCTGCCTGCCTGTGGGTGACAGGAGGAGGCAGAGAAGGGCTGCGGGGTGTAAAATGGAGGTCACAGTCTCATCACACTATTCTCAGCTAATATGTATAAACAGGTCTCCCTGCTGCAAATTCTTGCTGAATGAGCACCGGCTTCCTTGCGTGTCTTTTCCTTCTTCCCTGCGTTGCTTCTTGCCATGCCTTTCCTCTGCTCGTGCCTCAGCCAGCACTTCCCTCTCGGTCCCCCCTTTCCCACGTGCCTGTGATGCCACGATATGGCTCCCGTTGCCTCCATGGGTTCAGCCCTGCTCCTCTCCTCCTGGCTCATTTCCCTTCCCTCCACCCGTCACACGGTTTGGTAGTGGCACCTCCCCTGGGAAATCGTTCGCGAATGCATCATACCCGCATACAGAAACCAGGGTGGGGAATCTCAGCACCACTGGGACTGGCCCATGCCAAGGAGCCACCACGGGTGGCCAGTGGGGCAGTGGCATGTGCGGTGGTGCAGCTTGACAGTGCTGTGCAGTGCCCTGTGGCACAGCCCGAGCCAGGGTCTGCCTTAACAGGTCCCAGTTTTATGTGGTCACCTTTGGCCAGGTCAGCAAAGAGCGAATATCTTACGTAAAAACCCTTATCCCACCTTTCTTAAACTCACGTATGACCTCTGGAAAAACTCTTCACCTGAAAAGCCAAACTCATTTGCTAACCCAGCAGCAATGCCTGACGCATTCCACCAGTTTTAGCAGATCTGGCCCTCTTGTTCTCCAAAACCATCTGCGGAGGGAATGATGCAGAAGGAACAAGACATCTTCTCCCAAGTGAGTCAACTTAGGTGTGCGTAGCAGTAGCCTACTTACTGTATTCCCCAGAAGCAATGATGCAGCTTCAAGAAAGTCTTGTTATGAAAGGTATGGGAAGAGATAAAGATGAAGCTGGTGAGTCACAGGAGCGTGCCGGGGGCAGAGCCTGCCGTCAGGACTTGGGAACGCTCCCACCTCTAGACCTGGTAATAGGCAACAAAGGAGGAAGTGATTAATAATTAAAATAATTATGGAATAAATTAAGATAATTGGCCTCCTTATTTATCTTCTTAAGTGTTGTCCAAAACTGGAATCTTGGGATTCCAGGCCCACTGGTTTTGTGTCATCCTGTAAAGTGGAATCAGTCCCCATCATTAAGGTTCTTCCTAGGTGAGAGTTATAATTTGTGACACTGTCTGCTTGGGCAGAGGTGCAGCTCCTCCGCTGGGAGGAAGCATCAAAGTGGGAAATGGGAGTAGTAAAAAAAAATGGCAAAACCAGCTCTTCCCACACCCCAGATATTTTGCATCCGTTCTGGGTGGCTGGGTCTGTCTTGGTGGGGTGGAGGTGATGGTTTGTAACCCACCGAGTGCCTGCGTGGGGCAGAACCAGGGGATGCAAAGAGGCTGCGGAGCATCAAGCGGGGATGGCAAACCCGCTGGGGTCAGCATGGGAGGGGAGGCACAGCGGACATGTGAGGTTTTGGTGATCCACAAGGAGAAAGCTGTGGCGGAAGGTGGAAGATGGGTGAAGATGAGGTAACTGTGCCTCCTGTGCTCTCCTCCCAGCGACACCCTGCCTCCCTCACCCCAAAAACCCACATCTGGGGTTACTGCTGTACTCCTGGGGTTCCTCTGCTTTTTCTAGCTGTACACACCACAGTTGTAGTTGGTCTAAATGGAGGGGTTCAACCTGTTTAGTTTCTGTGGCTTAGCTAAGCGACCAGCCATGGTGCTTGTGGTTGTGTCCATAGTTCTTGGCGTTCCCAGGTGCTCTCCCACACAGATGCAGGAGCGGGTATGCACGGTCGGATGTGCCTAGGCCAGTGTAACTTCATCTTGTTGAAATAAGAGGGATTTTCCACGTGGAGGTTTATTATCTAAACCAGTGTCATACCAAGGGTGCTGGTCGGTGGCGACTCAGGTGCAGGTAGCAGAGAGGAGGTCCCTTCCCTCCCACCTGCTGCCAGCTGAGCCTGTGCCGGTGGCCCAGGGCTCTGTAAGGCTGCCAGCACCCACC
>RSEF01000002.1:42635998-42647898 GCA_003993805.1 Himantopus leucocephalus
GAGCAGAAAAGGGTGGAAGGCGCTGCACTGGGGTGGGGTCCTCAGTCTCTGAGAGGGACCTCCTGGTCCTTCTTCAGCGATCCCTTTTCTTCGTGGGAAACATGTACAAAGACATCTTCATTGTGCACATATTCTGAGCAGAACGAGAGTGAAGTTTAGGGAGTTGCTGCCCAGGCTAGAGAAATACGGGATTTGTTTCTTTTTCCTGATAAATAATCGGGTCAGGAGAGTTGTAGCTGTTGAGCTGCTCCACTTGACTTTTTCCCCTGTGAGAAAAGGTCAGGGTGGAAGGGAGAGAACAGGCTCGTCTGTGTAAAAAAAAAAACAACAAAAACCCCCCAAAAACTCCAAACAAAAAAAAACCAACCAAAAAAACCCTTCTTAAATTGCCAAGTTGGGGGGGGAAGTGTGTAATGAACAATAATATTTATATATATTAGGAGCTGGCACAGTTTTCGTGACTTTAGGAAGCGCACAGTAGCGCTGTATGCTGTGCGGGGTTTTGTATTTGGCACTTGCTATATCTGTGCGTGTATGAATGGCTGCATACATGGCTTTGGTTTTGTCCAGTGTGAAATTGAGTGTTAGGCAGGCGACCTTGCAGCACTTTTATATAAAAGCGGCACTGTGTGACTTACACACGTAAATATATTTAATGAAGATGTGGGAGGAGGTCTCCTCGCCTTATTTTCCCTATTGGTTTAGAGTATGTGAAANGGGAGGAGGTCTCCTCGGCTTATTTTCCCTATTGGTTTGGAGTATGTGAAAATACAAGTCTCTCTCCAGTCTCACCGAGAGCTTTTCTGATAAACAAGTTGAAATATGTACTACTTTAGTACACTAAGTTTTCTGTAAAATTGGTTGTTTCTCATTATGTGTATCTTAGAGTAATGCCTGGATGCTTATAAATATAATTAGAGCCCAGTAGCCTAAGGCGTTTGCACAAGTAGCAGGGAACAATTCCTCTTGAAGAAGGACCTTGGGCTTTAGCTAAACAAAACGGACAGAGAGTGAGAAGGGTTATGATGAGATGACTTGGCCAAGGGCCCGTGGCGGGTGAGCGAGCGGCAGAGGTTGAACTAAAATCTGAGTCCGGGGCTCTAGACCAGGAGCTGACCATTGGTATGGCCACTTCCTCCCGCTTCTCGCCCTAGAGTGACCTCTATGGAGTTTTCCTGCTCCTACACGTAAAAAAGGGTTCCTAGGGTAAATATGTACCACCGTTTACGTGATGAAGTATTTTTTCCCTGACTTTCATAAGGCAGATGAAGACGCGGCAGCCTGGGCCGTGTTACTGGTGGACTCTGTATAGTGCGAGTACAGCTCCTTGAAGCTCAACTGGAAATGTATTAAAGTTGTTTTCTGCAGAAGTGTATAGGAGACACATAAGACATCTAAAGCTTTCTTACGATCATTTTCATAGTGGGGTGAATCGGTTTTACAGTGTCTCACAGGTCAAATTAAAGCATCTTCCTTTAAATGAAATAGGAAATCCGCCGTTAACTTTACAAGGTGGGAATCGGGCCCCTGTTATTAACAAAAGCTTTATATGGTAACCTACTTCTATTCTGTAAGTGAAACTGGAAAATACAGGGAATAAAATACTTGGATTGATCAATAAATGAAGGACGTGTCCTTAGAGCTGAACATTGAACTGATTATTTTGTATTGTTAAAGACAAATGCGTCAGCTAATTTCCTGATACATACGAGTGGCTCTCCAAGCAGAGTCTAACTGTCTGGTTGCTGGGTACTGGACATTTGAGGAGGAAAAAATACATGTTTTAAGTTCATCAGTGTATTTGTTGTGGTTTGTGTGATGTTCTTTGTTAAAAGCATCCATTCGAGATTATTGCTTGCAGGAAGAAAACTTGTAGGGTATTTTACACGGCTTTTGCGTTGGGAGGAAGAGTATTTTTTTCTAGAGTAATTATACCTGCTGGAAATAGAAAGAGCTGTAATGTTGGGTATATATAATCTGTTGAGTCTGCTCCGCATCTCCGTTACCAGGCAGGGCAACCTGTAGCATTTCGAGTCGGAATGAGAGCCCAGCGCAACAGCTCTTTTGAAACTCCTTTTTAAGACTGTTGGGGTCTTTTACTTTGCGGTTAAGTTGATTTGAAGTTTGCACGTTCCTGTGCTCATTTCACTATCGGAAAAGGGGAGGAATGCTTTAGTCCATAAGTTAGTGTGACATTCTTCATTTATTCATTATTATGTAGACACCTGACACCCACTTAAAAGGGGCTGAGATGTGCAATGTTGTAACTTTCAGGTGCTTCCTTTTAAAATAAAAATATTAACAACGTGTGTTAAAATGTGCTCTATTTTTTCACTGGTTTTGACCTGTATTCGGTATTTTAAAGGAAACAGTAACTTTAGTTTGTCCAAAATTGCGGTTTATCACCGCCCAGAGCTACCGCACAGTTTGATTTCCCACATTGTAACGCTCCACCTGATATGGAAGGGGTCAAAAAATGACTGAAATTATATTGTGCAGTGCAAAATGTACATAATTTCTGAACTTTTTTTTGGGGGGGGGGCAGGCAACAGTGTGTAATTGTTGTGTTTTATTATACTGTACTCACCCAATTTTATTTAAAATGGCCAGTGAAGAGGCAGTGTTTGCGATCTCTGGGCTTGCACAGGTGACAGTCATTACTTTGCAGGCTTCAGTAAGGCAGAAGTCCCCAACTATTTCCAGTGGCTTTATCAAAGCTCTGCAGATGTCCCAGAAAACAAGGCTCAAAGGACTGGATGTACTAGTTCAAATGCTTCTTTTCCTTCCTCCCCTCAAAACTATTTTGATCTTAAATTAAGGTTTTTTTTGCGGAGGTGAAGTCATACTTTGTTTTCTAATGAAAAGCAGATGAGTGACATCAAAAAAAAAACAAAACAAACCCAGAAAGGAAAAAGCTGAAGATAGTCAAAGAAAGGACTGAATGAAAAAAAACGCTGTGGAAGACTTTAAACAACTCAGCAATTTAAGCCACTGAGGAATGCACTTGCGTATTCACTGCAAAATACTTGCACTGTCAACACCTACAATGAAAGCTTAGTTTTAAAGAGGACCTTTTCGGGTTGTGTTTCCCCTTGGTTAACAGAACATTTATGCTGATTCTGGTGTTTTACAGAGAGTTTAACCAAAAAAACCCACCCTAAGAGCTGTTTGAGAAAGGTCTCTGGAATAATTTGAACAATACAAATTAACAGCGGCTTCAGAAAGATCTGGCGAGGAAATACTAGCGAGGGCAGAAAAAATCTGCCGTTGAACACACTGTTTTTATTCTTCTGTGGGTGGGTTGATATTTATTTTTGGCAGTTTAACTGAGCTGTTACCACGATTCGTACATCTGTTTGTTTGCATCTTTGCTGTTAATTATTGTGTGACACTAAAGTTTGTGTAGTTACTCACTGTTTATAGTTTTTAGGCTTGATAGTAAACATTGTGTGGTGAACTTCTGTGAAATACTGCTTCCACTTGGAGAAAAAGTTCTCAAAAAGCTTGTGCCTGGTTTGAGGGTGGGTTTTTTTTGGACATGTTTCATTGTAGTATGATTTAAGGCAATTAATAATAAACATGATATTATGTCAGTAATTTACAGTGTTGAACATTTGTCTGGACAGCTGGATGGGAAGGATCAAATCTCGCTTCCCTAGAATAATATTCAATCAATTTTTGTTTGAGAACGTCTTTACGATTGCCTCTTGAATTTTCTTTGCCAATAATCTCATTTTTCTGGCAGTTTTTTTCTGTGACAGTTTCTCTATCCTTGTCTTAACTGCAAAAACTTTCATGGCAACGAAGCGAATGCGGATAGCTTATTTGGCATTGGTTTTGTCTCGCTCGAGGCGGTAATTGAAAGTGGGGTTTCACATCATCCCACTGATGTCCACAGTCCCCGCACCAGGGCAGTCCTTGGTTCGCAGGTGTCACTCAATCACTGACCTCTCTTTCTAGTCATTAAACTTTAAGAGGTTCTGTAGGTCTGGATAACAAACAAAAGTAAACTGGCTTAATGCCCGTGAAAGTGTAAGAGACAGTTTTTGCTGTCAAACAACATCAGGCCTCCTTCACTTCTCTGCTGATCATATTACTCGTAGAAAACATGGTAGAAAACTAACATGAAATTCATCATAAATCTATCCAGATTGCATTTTATGAGACTTAAAAAAAAAATAAAATTGTTTTAATCTTCCCCACATACTGTACTGAAACATCCCTGATGCCACGCTATAAATACGTGCGGTGGCGGGACGTCAGTGCCCACGCAGTCGGTTTGGAGAGCCAGAGGCTTCGGGCGATGCAGGTTGTCCCCCTTCCCAAGGGAAGTACGTGGAAGTGGTTTTGCCGGGCGCTTGCAGGTGGACTTCTGAGTCATCCTGGTGGCTCTAGCTGCTGAAAACGCCGCTCGCATCCCTTCGTACCTGCCAGACCATCCCGGGCGCAGGCAGAGACCGTGGCACCCGGGGCCAGGAGCCCGACCGGGTAAAGTCTCAAGCATTAGAGATGGTAAAAACATCATGTGGTGCTCAGCAAACTGCAGGCAGCAGTTCTCTTGGTGCTCAGGTTGCTGAATATTGAAATTAGTTTGGAAGAACAATTTACCGTCAATCTACAAGGCTGTCAGTCTTAGGAGCTGTCAAGCTGTGATCCTTTCTGCTTCTCCTGGGTGCTGCTTCCCTAGGTAAGGTGGGATTTGGAAACATAAAAGGAAAATGAAATAGGTTCCTGAAATAGATTGCGCTAAATATATTCAGAGTCGGTTTTGAAAAATGACACATTAGTGCTGGATATATTAACATCACAATTTTTCCTACTAAGGTTGTTTCAGTCATAAATATTATGCAGCAGTTGGCATACTTTCCTCTCTGAGGTCTTGGCGCTGCAAATTCATGAGTATCTTGTTCCAGCCCAGTGCACAGATACCTCTGAGCAGTAGGAAAGCACGCTTTTCTTCCCATTAGGTCTTCACGTGGGGGTATGAATGCTGTTAGAAGAACTCTACCATCAAAATAACTGAGATCTTTTGGCTATGCAGAAGAAAATCCCCTCCTATAAAGCTGCTCTCGGGATAACGAGAATCGGGATTATGAAGTTCTGAATGATTTTGAATCACGATTGCCCAAGCCACAGCCTCTCCCTTCATGGTCGTCACCCCTTTTAGCCTCAGTCTGTCGGTATTTCGCGGTCAGTGAGCGTAAACAAACTTTCCAGGGTGAGTGGCAGGTTTCATTGGTAGCGTCACCATCTCTGGCACCCGTTGCTCTTGTGGCCAAGCCTTGCTTTAGACAGCACTCTCCGGTAGCGCATTTACTGTTTGCTTTTTTCAGCATTTAGTTAACCCTGCTTCTTGTTGTCATGGGCTTGGTTTTAGTTGTGTGATTCCTTCTTGTCGGTATAGCTGATAAGGCAGTGATAAACGTGTTGCCTGTTAGATAACCTGATTGCGTTTAAATCATTAAAACTGTCTCGGTGGCAGGATCTGTACATGTTGGTACACCAGTACATGTTTGAATACTTCTTTCATATAGGAGCTAGAGTGAGGGCTTTCTGTAAAGGAATTATCCAGAGTTTGCGTGTCTATTTTGGAGCACCTCTGCTATGAGGACAGGCTGAGATAGTTGGGGTTGTTGAGCCTGGAGAAGAGAAGGCTCCGGGGAGACCTTATAGCGGCCTTCCGGTACCTACAGGGGCCTACAGGAGAGCTGGGGTGGGACTTTTTACAAGGGCATGTAGTGATAGGATGAGGGAATGGCTTCAAACTGGGAGAGGCTAGATTTAGATTAAATATTAGGAAGAAATCTTTCATTATGAGGGTGGTGAGGCACGGGAACATGTTGCCCAGAAAGGTTGTTGATGCCCCATCCCTGGAGGTGTTCAAGACCAGGTCAGATGGGGATTTGAGCAACCTGGTCTAGCGGGAGGTGTCCCTGCCCATGGCAGGGGGGTTGGAATTAGATGATCTTCAAGGTCCCTTCCAACCTAAACCGTGCTATGATTCTATGATTTTTCTAAGCACACTTTACTTACCAGAACCACGTTAATCTTGCTGTTTGAGGTGTTACTCTATTTCTGATTAGTTCTAGAAAATAAGGTCTAGCTGTGTGGCAGATAAAAAACCAAAAACAAAGCAACCATGACAAACACCCTGAAAGTCCCCCCCAAACATAAAACCATAACAAAAAACCCCCAACCTATAAAAATGTGACTTTTAATTGCTTTGGAAATAACGCGGTTGCAGCAAGTTCCCGTGTTCTGCATTCTTGACTGGTATATCCCTGTGCTTTGATTTCAGGCTGAGGAATCCTGTAAATGCAATGGGTGGAAGAACCCCAACCCGCCCCCCACGCCCCCCCGGGCCGAGCTGCAGCAGGCGGCTGCCAGCCTCGCCGAACCCTGCCGCAGCTGCAGCCACGCGCTGGGTAAGCTTTTTGCCTTTCTCCTGCGCTCCACGTGCCGGTACCCAGGAGCCTCCGCTCTTGGGAGACGGAAGTCAAGGTGCCATGCCAAGACCTTGAAATGGGGGTTACGGTTAGACGTCAATAACTTAGATTAAAATATGTCGGAAATATCCTAAAATGGGTTTGGAAGAAATTGAACTAAGGTACAACTCCCAACAACCCAGGCATCTTAAATTGTTAAAATGCAAAAAGCGCTTTTAAGCTACCCATAACAATTGTAATACTTTTTATAACACGTGCATTAACTTCACATTGTTTTATCTGTCAGCTGCCTTAGTTACCACGTGAATGACTCTCTCCTGTAGGCTGTATTACATTTTCTTACTACAGAATAAACTATAAAATATTCTTGAACATTGCTGAAGCGGATACTGTCCTCTGCAAAAAGAACCGTGCCTTTTCCGCGTCACAGAGAATAATAGTGGCGTTGTACAACTTACTGTTGTCTCAGTTACTGTGCAGGCAGCTTGCATATCTTGGAAGCAACTGCTCAAAATCTGCTGTTGAATACTGCTGTGGGGTTTTGGTTTTGGTTTGTTTGTTGCTTTTTTTTTTTTCCCAAACTAATAATAAATAACGATTTGTTACCCACAGATCCTGAACAAGAGTGGTGAATCACTGTGTTACTTTTTAAAGAATTTGTGCTTATCCAAAATAAAAGCTGATGACTTTTTCTGTGTACATTAGCAAATATTGAATAAAAATTGAGCTAAAATAGAATTCAGAATTAATTGAAAAGAAGCAGCTGCTATTTAATTTTTGTTGATGTCCAAAACTTAGGACAGTGAAATAAGAAAAAGGAAATCTGAAACCTTCACAATGGATCATTTATTTTTTTACTTCTGAAAATAAGTATTCCACACAAAGTGTAATACTCTTTTTTTTTTGTTTTTTTTAAATTGGGATGTATTTCTGTTTCTGCTCTCTTCTCTTTTTATGCTGTCATTACATTTGATATATTTCTGGGCTTTTCAGCAGATTTCTTTCCTTTCCTGATATCCCAAGTCTCTGGGTTTGCTTGCAGGAGAGGATTAACAAATGCACAATATCACAGAAAGTTCGCTTGCTTTAGCCAAGTTAGTTTCAACCTTTCATCACGCAGCTTCTCTGTGCTGCTTTTGGTTTTGCAGTTAGGGTAGCTTGTGTTACCCGTCCCTTTCATGCCTGGCCTTTGAAGAAAGAGATTTTTTTTTTTTCTCTTGGTGTTTTTTTTTTTTTTTTTTTAAANTTGTGTCTGTCAGTTTCCCTGTTCTTCAGCAGAGTTTGTAGATGGCTATGTATTTTGTAGAAAAACTCAGCTCTTCTACAGGCTGAGACTTTTTTTGTTCTATTAAAAAAAATCTTATGTTGCTCATTAGCTAGGGAACCGGGGAAAACCAGTACTGTGCAACCAGTACCAGTGAAATGTACCTTGTGGAACAAACTGTATTTTTATTTATTGCTGTTTTCAGAAAAGGTAAAGTTTCTTGTTCTGCTGGCTGCAACTAATGAGGATGATGTTTCATTTGAAATGAGTTGCTGGCTGGTTCCTCATACTGCTGGCAAAAATATGTCTTTCAGCAGTGTTTTCCAAGATAATTTTCCTATTCATCTCCTCTAAATTAGCGTGTTCCTGCCGAATGCGTTTAAAACCAGACTGACCACAAGGTGTGCAGGCTTCAGATTATCATCTGCGCTGAATTTTCTCTTTCTCGGAGAGCCGTTTAAATAGCGATGTAGAAATTCCTCTACTGGTTAAAGCCATACCTGATGTAAAATGTAGGATGTTCGGGTTTTTTGCCTTTTTTAATATATTATTTTCTTCCAAAGGTAATCCTAGACATTAGTCTTGCTTGAGACATCTCTTTTTGGGGGTATGGTTCGGTCTTCAAGTCAGTGCAGTTTTTGGTGCATAAATCTGGCGGTGCGTATTAGCTTATTGAGCTTATTTCTGTCTACTTACCTACAGCTTGTATTCTTTTTTTGTCCTCTTTTCTTGTTTTATGTCTACTTACCTACAACCTGTATTCTTCTATTTGTGTCTCAGCCCCAGAGCTTGGCTTTATACTGGGCTTTTAATTAATGTTTCTTTTATGTGGGTGATATATTGGGTCACTACCATAACACTGTGAAGTGGTGACTGAACTGTGAGCCAGGAGAATTCACTCTCCACCTCAAGACCAGGTGTTACTTAGTCAGAGGCTCTTTTCTCTTTTATATTTGATTGCTTTCTCCTGTGTTACAGGGTGCGTTTTCCTGTTGGTAAACATTTTCAGTCTTGGGTCTAGTGCACTTTTAAAACTTGTTAATTAATGTGTTAGTACACTATGTACACACTCAGGCTGTCTTTTTTTTTTTTTCCCCAGCACTGTCTTCAGTTCCTGCTATGCACCTTCATGTAGCGTATTTGGGTATTTCTTGGTTTGCCTGTCCTATATACATTACTAGTGTTTTTCTGTACACACTGATTTTGAGATAGACTGTGGCCACATTCCCTAGGAATCTGTCTTCTATCTGCTCCTAATTCATACACTCAAGCACTTGCTTACTGAAGTTGCACAACTAAAATAATTAACTTGCTATTTTTCAGGTCTTCATGTCATTGCATTGGCCTTGCTCTTTCTGCTTGCTTTCTTCTTCTGTATGCTGTAGGAACCGATACTCGGGATTTATTTTTTTAAAATTTACTATTTTGCAAACACGACGGCAGCTGAGGAAGGGTGTACGAGTTGGGCAGTGCAGATGAGCGAGACTGCGTAACTCTAGTCAAGAGTAGCTCAGTATTTGATGTCAGTGTACTAAAGCTTTGATTTTAATAAAACATTTACTAATGGCCACAAGAATTTGGGAGTGGGCTGTGGGCATCTGAAGAAACATAGCTGGTTGCGCTGATGTACAAACATTGGTGACACCGCAGTAAATGGTAACCGGTAGTAAATACATGCTGGTAATACATTTATGTTACTTTTAGACTTGCCTTATGTGTAATAATTGTCTAGTTTAATAAAATGTTTAAATACAGCCACTAAGTAGTCAAGGTAACTTTCAGCATCATTATGAAAACTGTGAAAATGGCTTCTTATGCTGATGTTTTATTTGTTAGCTGAGTGGAAGGTTTCTTTAGTATGTTATCAGTTTCTCATGCAATGCTCATCTAGGAGGGAATTTATTTTACAAGATCAGAACAGACAGCTGAGAATATTAAACCTTCATGTCTGGCTCAAGGACAGAAATGAAATTGTTTTATTCTGCTCAGAATGCTTAATATTTGTCCGTAAAGAAAGCCCATGATGACCATCCCCGTTTCAGTTCTGAGCATACGCTCAGAACTTAAGACACTGTATTATAAATGTTCATTTAAGTGGAAATGATTGCTGGCATCTTTTTCATGTTCTGAGCCACGGTGTCCTTTTTACTTGAAGCTGCACAAATGTCTTGAATATAAACGTTTTGGCAGGTGTCATACCAAACTTGCTGAAACAAACCATCTTTGCTAGGCGGTCAATAAATACGATCATTTTCAAGTCAAGTGTTATTTCTCCCCGGTTCCTCTCCCCTTAAAGAATCAGATTTAGGCTGAAAATTTCTTACCAGTCCTAATCACTGTAGCATATCTAAGATAATATAATAGTTATCTAAGATGTAAATATTGATACAAGTTATTAAAAGATATAAAACCTAATATGCCCAACCTTTTAAATAGTTTTCTTTTTCTCGTGGAGGGTATTTTCTTGTCCTTTTAGAGGAAAGGATATGCATTCCATGTACATTGACCTGGAGCCAGTGAAGATCATTGCTTTTTGTAATGCAAATACCTTCTTCCTGGGAATTGACTTTTTGTTTTAAATTGTCTTCTCTCTTCCTGCGGCCAGTTGTTCAAACCAGCTTGAAATGAATGTCCTGCTTCCTGTGTACAAACCTCAAGCTTTTGAAAATTACAAATGTGGAGCTGTATTTACCTTTGGAGATGATAAAAGGGAGTTTGTCACTGGGAAATTATGATACCTTGGAAGATGCTTGTTTGTAAACTTCTGAACAAATAAGCATGTACAATCTTCCAAAGCTTTGTTAATGTAGCATGCAGAAAGCGTAGTTTGCCTTTACGTGATATGGAAGTAGGAGACTTGGCCAGTAATGTCCAGTTTAAAACAAAAAGCCTATTTATGAAGGTTTTGGGGTTTTTTTTAATCTTCATGGAATAAGATGCTACTTGTATCGATGACTGGATTACCTCATTTATGGGAATTACGGATTTATTTCCTTTAGTCAAAAAACCTTGCTCAAACGCATAGCTTTTGGACAAAAATATATGTAGTTTTTTGTATATCGAAACGCATTAATAGACAGTACTTGTGTGGTCTGATTTAAGTGTTAATAGACACTGTGATTCCAAACAGCCATCGTTCCTCTGCTGTGGGATTTAACACCCCTGGACTACCTTTTACCAATTGTTCCGATGTGACACATGTTTCAGTTACCTCTCATAAGACATTCTGTTTAAATAGGTTCTTACAGGATCAGTGCCTTTACCATTAGGGCTTAGATCGAGATATCCTAGGGAATACTTGTGCTATGAGTTCTCTCGGTAGGCTGTTTACAGGTTTGGATTTTGATTTCGTTTAGCTGCTCATGTTTCTCACCTGGAGAATGTGTCCGAAGAAGAAATGAACAGGCTTCTGGGGATTGTATTGGATGTGGAGTATCTGTTCACCTGTGTCCACAAAGAAGAAGATGCAGACACCAAGCAAGTTTATTTCTACCTGTTCAAAGTAAGCTGAACTTGTGTAGTAAGGTTTTTCACTTTCTCGCACGTAAGCCAATTTCATTGCCCTCCTCACGCATGTATAGACTTCGTCTGGGGAGAGGTTTCCTTTTCTCTAGTGTGACGCTGTAGTGTGGGCAAGACGTTGCGGTACTTACGACGTACCGTACCTTATTCCAAAAGACATCCAGATGGTTCAGGAGCTGGTCCTGAGTCCCATCCGTAAACACTGCATGCACCCACCTGCGAGCCCTACCCTCTTCACTCACATGGTGGGAAAAGTCAGTTGACGTAGATGCTGACTTGGCTGCCTGCATGGACACATTTCAAAGAAGATATGAAGCAATTCACAGTAAAGTTAAGTAGCTATAAATCCAGATGCCTAAGCAAGCAGATGTCTAGCCAGGAAATTTTCAACACTGCTTGCAGTGTCTTTTGCACCTGTGACTTCCATTGGCCCTACGTATACAAATATGCTAATTTTTAAAAATTGTGTATTTTTAACAGCTTTTGAGGAAGTGCATTTTACAGATGGGAAAACCTGTAGTAGAAGGATCTTTGGAAAGTCCCCCATTTGAGAAACCTAGCATTGAACAGGTAAACTACCTACATGGGGGTTTGGTTAGTGTGGGGGTTTTTTTTTAGATTTGGTGGTTTTTGGGGGAGTTGGGTTGGTTTGGGTTTTGTTTTCCTTT
>RSEF01000002.1:42647998-42667273 GCA_003993805.1 Himantopus leucocephalus
CTATTATAATTGATTTCTAATATATATGTATTGCAGCACTTTACTATCTTCACATTAACTATCTTCAGTAGTTTTTTTTTAAATTACTATACAAAGTGCAGTGAAATGACATACTTGTGAAATACTGGCANAGAAGTAGCTGGGGAGGTTTTTTGGGGGATACTTGGTTACAGAGGAAATAACTCATGCATCATGGTTATCAGCAAAATTGTGTATATGCGAGCATCTAGAAGGGGGCCCCCTGGATCTTTCTCTATTCCCTGACAAAGTTTTTCACTTTGAATAGCAAGGAAAAATAAACAGTTTTCCTTCTCTACCTTTAAGTCAGCTGCTGGAGGTGGATAGAATAAGCACATCTGGATGTACCTGCTGCTGTGTACAGGGGAACCAGCTTGTGGCAGCTACATGAGTAGCTGAGCAAGGAGTTCATGGTCTCCAGTATTTGGTTTTTTTCTCATGTAATGCAAGTTCAGGGTTAATAAACATAAAGTGAGGAGTGTTCGAGGACAGTCCTGCAAAAATTATGGCTAAATAATTAAACGTTGTTTTCTTTTGTTTTAAGGGCGTGAATAATTTTGTGCAGTACAAATTTAGCCACTTACCCTCAAAGGAAAGGCAAACGATAGTGGAACTGGCTAAAATGTTTCTGAACCGCATTAACTACTGGCATCTGGAGACACCTTCTCAGCGAAGACTCAGATCCCCCAATGATGATATTGCGGGGTATAAAGTGAATTATACCAGGTAACGCTGCTTTTGCTTGTTACAAGTCTTGCTTACAAACATGGCACGTACACGCTTCAGGAATACACCAGTACCTGTACGCCTTGTGAAATTTGGCAGTTGTGGAGTTTATATGAAAACCTGAGGGTTTTCCTGAGACTGTATCAGAGTTTCACACGCATCCTTGTGTTTTGAGAGGTGTGCTCTATCAGCCAAGAACAGAGAGTAGAGGTGGCGAACATCTGTATCTAACAACACTTTTGCACGTTCTGTGTTTGCAAAGTTGCTCTCAGTCTTCTTAAGATATGAGCCTTCTGTAAGATCCTTATTTCATGTACTAAAAATTCAGGCAATTTGTTATTGAACTAAAAAAAAAAAAGAAGATAACATTAAGGATCGTGAAGCATCACAGTTTGAAACCAAATCATGGAAGATTTGAAAAATTAGAATAATTTTGTAAGTGCTTGAATGCTAGAGGGTGTATGGATATTATTAGGTTCCTTAAAATGATAGTTCTTGTTATGACCTTTTAATACGTTGTCAGAATTCAAAGGAATAACCTAGTCAGTGGGGGAAGAAGAGCTAGGATAAAAAGTTGGATCTCTTTTAATTCTGCTTTTCGCATAACAGTCGTGCAACGCCTTTTTCAGTTAGCACAGCGACAGCAGTTAAGGTTCCTGCTGGTGCAGGCAACAGTTAACGTGCTGCCTGTGGGCGCGGGCAGCAGTTAGCCCACTGTCCCTGTGGGCACACCTGGTCCCAGGAATGGCCAGGCACACTTTTCCTGACTGAGGATGAGCACTGCCTTCTGCCTGCTTTCCTGGTGGCCTTTCCTCTGACAAACCTCAGCTCCGTGAAGGAGAACAGCAAACCCTGGTGTGACTTGAGACCGTGGCTGCGCTGGGTCTGTGTCTGACGGGGATGCTCTCAGATGACCTGTCCCCTCAAATAACTACCTGGCGTAAAGGACAGTTACTGATAATCCATGGGGCTCCATGTTTGGTGGGTCTTTGACCTCCATTTGTTTGTGATACAGATGTCAGATAGCCAGGGTTGGTTGGAGACAGCTTTTATTAGGAATCAATAGCTAGCATTGGCTCTGGTTGGTGACTTTTGGTGGTGATAATTTTGTCACTTGTGGTTTCTCAAACATTCCTGCCCGCAGTCTCTAAGGTTCCCTCCCACCCTTTCCATCTGATCTAACCCGTCGTCGTGAGCTTCTCCCCTCCACAGTGTTTGAGGTACTGCGTGGTGTGCAGCGAAAGCCGCTGTGCGCCAAGCGTGCATCTTGTGAATTCTTGCAGTCACCGACTTCATTTGAAAACCTGAGGATTTTCCTGAGACTGTATCAGAGTTTCACACACATGCTTGTGTTTTCAGAGGTGTGCTTTATCAGCCAGGAACAGGGAGTAGAGGTCTGTGAACAGCTGTATCTCACAACTCTTTTGCAATGCTTGTGTTTGCAAAGATTAAGACACCAGAGTTTGGGAGAGCATTTTGAGACAGGCTGTACTTCGGGTCTGGATGAGAAAACTCATGCAGGATCCAGCACAGTCTGTTTGCATCCAGTTCTTAAAATTTTCTTTTCATTGTTGGAGCTTTCATAATGGTTGTGGTCTGATTCTACTAAAGCTACATGTACCATTCACTTACAAGCAGATACTGAAATCTTGTTTATAGAGTTAACAGATATCATGACATACATAGTCAATGTACTCCTGATTTACCTCTTCAGTACCATGATCCCCTTTTCAAGAAGAAAATACACGACGTGCTGTATTTTCATATGTATTTCTTAATGCAAAGCTCATTACAGAGGGACTTACTGGTCAATAAAAGAGTATCGAGTCAGGGTGTAATGGGAAGAAGTCAGCTGGTGGGAGAGTGGGGTGGGAATCCAGTCAGACTCGGGTGGAGGTAGTTAGAAGTGTCGCCCCTTTTGCACCTACGTGGGGGAAATGCAGAAGTTTAAAGAGGGGAAAGTGTGCCAGGCTCTAAGGGTCTTTGGAGTCTCAGGCAGGAGATGTGGGAGGCTGAATGAATGAGCTGTGGAGAGAATCCCTGACATGAACACGAATTTTATGTGATCTATGATTACTGTCTGGAACAAGAGCTCTTTGTGGAAACTGGACTGCAGAGAGAAAGAATATATGGAGACTTAAAAGTACTTGGCTGTCATTTCTTTAAAAAACTGGGCAATATAAATGCTGCTTAACTCTGTCCAGACTTGATGTAGAACTGATTTATATGGTCATATAGCTCTCAGCTGCGTTATAAATGATGTAGGTAGTGGTTTTATTGCATTAGTTCATGTATTAGATGGTGATAATTATCTGGCTTTTTTCCCCCTTTACAGGTGGCTTTGTTATTGCAATGTCCCTCAGTTCTGTGACAGTCTACCTCGGTATGAAACCACCCAGGTTTTTGGTAGGACATTGCTTCGCTCTGTGTTTACTGTAATGAGACGGCAGCTGCTGGAGCAGGCCAGGCAAGAAAAAGACAAGCTTCCTCAAGAGAAACGAACACTAATCCTCACCCATTTTCCAAAGTAAGGGGTCTCAATGTGCCTATGTTCAAGGTTAACCAGTAGTATGCAACGTTGGCATGGAAATGGAAAAATTACCTGCAGTTTAAAATCATTCCTCCTTTTATTCAGTACCAAGTAGATACTGCAGCTTTCTTTTCTGCCATAGCTTGAACTAGTGTAATTTATGTACACAACCGCTTGTTTTGCTTTGTCCTAGGACTTGACTTTACAAACAGGATTGTTCATCTTGCTGGGGGATTCTGCTTATTGCCTATTAGCATGCATTGTTGGTCACTTACTTTCTTTTCTATAGTCTTGGAAGCAACATAGGTCCAGATCTCCAAAAACATGTGCTCGCTTCTGCTTTTGTGATGGAGCAGTAAAAAGGGAGTGTTGTACCGGAGTTTATATATACACCTAAGAATTTCAGTTTAATTCAACATTGTAATAGGGTACAAAGTAGTCACCCCACCCCCAGTAGACATGTGTTCATTTGACAAAGAAGAGAGTAGTCAGTATAAAGCTGCATCAGTGAATCCTGAACTCGGGAATTTCATATTGACTACATGTTCCAGTACTGGAATATTCATAATGATCTCTCACAATTAAACAACAATAATTGCATATTGGGGTATGTGGGAGAATGACTTGTCTCGAAACATGCTCAACTTTGACAGTCCTTAATTTTGAACAGTTTACTGGTGGTTAAGGGGGGTGGTGGTGGTGATGACAGGATCATTCACTGTATGTTTCCTGTTAAAATAGCGTATCGCTTCAAAAATACCCTTATTTTGTGAGGGTGGCTTGGTTCTCTAGCCCATATTTTAGAAGTCTGTCCCTCTTAGCAACAAAGGAAGTGAACCTACAGGAGAGCTGGTGGCACTGATGCTGTGCAAGCTACTGGCTGGGGCTGGGGCTGGGTTAGTGCCCAGGGGAGTGAAAAAACAACAGGAGCTTTCCAAAGCTGGGTAGAGACGGGGTTTGTTGCTCCTACTATTATTAATAGTGCCTTTTACCACTTTGAAGAATGTAAACTGTCTCCGAGGTAGACTGTTATGGGTACAGTAATGTTTGTGTATATCTGGGAATAGGATCATGATCTGGCCCTGAAATAGGTATAAAAAAGGATTTAACACTGCATTGCTACAAGGAGCAGATTTGCTGAGGAAGGAGGTGTGCGTACGCCCCTGTGTTTCCACTGCATTTTACAGCCTAGATAACGCTTTTCAAATTACTTATTATTCACTGCAGTTCCTTTTAATATTCTCCTGGGGTGGGGTGGGGGGGGAAGAAAGACAAGCACTGTTTGCTGATGATCTGTGGGAAACACGAGTAGTGTTTTAAATCTTTTAGGGGCTGTACTTGTGTGAAGCATTTGTCTCTCTGCTGGTGTTAGGCAGAGCGAACCCTGCGGAGGAGCTGAGGCTCAGAGCACGGAGCCGGTGCCTGGATTCAGTGCAGGGCTCCCGGCTGCCCTGACCGGACCGCTCCTTCCTGGGCAAAGGGAGCATCCGCAGGTTGTGCCTAGGAAATAGTCACCAAGGGATCTGAACGCAGAGTCTCTGTGCTGCCTGTAAAGGTAGCCTTGGCTAAAGTTCCATTTGTGCTTCTGCTCCATCACAGATGGTCAAGTAGCTGTTGCAAACTTTTTAGCCATTATCAGCTGTATAGATAGCAGGAAACACCACGCATTGCTGCGCTGAGGTATAAATGTCCTACGTATAAAATACAAGAGGACTTGATCCTGAAAATCCTTATCCTGTTCAAGAAAGTCTTACTCAGCGGTTCGGTTGGTTTCAGCTAGGCAGTTTCTACACATATCGATGACGAGAGAGAGTAAAAATGTGCCGCGTCAACTTCTGGCCTGAAAACCCCTTTTGTGCAACATAAGGTATGCAGCTCTCTTGCTTCGGAAAGGGAATTGATGTATTAGCTCTGTGGAGGAAAGCCTGCTGGATAGTCTGATCTGTGGAATTTCTCTCACCTGTAATAACACCAAGAGAGGTTTAAAATCACGCTGTTTCTCTACATGTACCAAAGTAAGATTAAAAATACTGTTATGCACGCACAAACATGCAATTAAATGTTACAGTAGCACACTTAAAGGAATGAAAATATCTTCTGAAGAGCATCATTAATAACCAACACTGGGATTTTATAAATCTGTAAGAGGCAAAAAGCAAGTGCATCTGCAAAACACCGGTTTATCAAAATAGATGTTTTTTGTTGTCATTGTATAACATGAGTACCTTGGCATCTGTCAACTTGTAGCTTGCTTATTAGTGCACAGTTTCGTTCTGTAAAAGTAGTTTGTAACTGTTTCTTTCTGCATTTGCAAATTAGATAAATATTGCTTATAACCAAAGATAAATTTTCGTAGGTGAAAGCACTCTACTGAATTAAGATACTTAATGTCTATGCTGACTTGTGATTTTGTGTGCATTTGTGGTGTTTTTTTAAAGGAATTGGTCAACAGCATTTTCTTACTGAATCATTAAATATTTTTAAACTAAAACAAGTTGCAAATGCTTATTCTGAAAAAGAACCTATTTTGAATGATCCTATTAAGTTAATATTTCACCTGGTTTTGTGCCTAGGTTTCTGTCGATGCTGGAAGAAGAAGTGTACAGCCAGAATTCTCCCATTTGGGATCAAGATTTCATGGTGTCCAGTTCCCGAACTGGCCAGCTGGGAATCCAGACAGGTAATTTGCATTTAGTTACAGGTAAGGGAGTGCCTGAATATAAAGCTAAAGCTGTACAAGTGATGAATTCTAAGGAACGAGACTCAGAGGTGCGGCTTTATAAATAGCAGGCTATACCAAAATCAGTCTGCCCTCGAGTAAGCACAGGTGTCTGACGCTGTGGTGCTGCTTCATCTAAAGATCCCATTTTGGCGATGAAATCCAGCTAATTGAAGGTGCCGGTGGAGCAGGCTGGGTGCTGAGGCAAATCGCCTGAGTATTCAAGCAGCACAAGGGCGCTCAGTGTGGGCAAGCGAGGGTGGTCAGTGGGTGAATGGCCTGGGTGGGTCACCTGCTGAACGGTGGTCCCCTCGCATGAGGACCCACGCCGGTCCTCCGACTCCCTAGCAGTAGGGATGGAGGGACCTTCCACATCAGATGTCCCGTTGCCGTTGCACGCATGCTTTTGATTTTCTTGTTTTTGTATAGCTTTTCCTTGCTTTGTTTCTTACTCCTGTGCCTCGTCAGCTATTCTGCAGCTTTATTCACGTTTCCTCAGTCAGGGTACTGAGGTATAGGTCATCCCTAAAATTGTAGGGAGACATTGATGATGGTTTTCTTTCACTTTCTCCTTCTGCTTTCTGCTCAAAAGTATTTAAAATCCATTTATGTAGCTCAGGGGTTGACTTCAATTTTCAGTATTTTAGTAAGCAAAGACTGGAGGTATTTAATTCAATATTTTGTAACAATTCAGTATTTTGAAACAATTGTTGGTTGTCAGTTGACAAAACCATCATGTCAGCACTTTATCTGATAGCGAATTTCCTAGAGTAGTAGGGAAATTCCACTGTGACAGATGCAGGCTTTTTTTTTGTGAGAAATTCCTGGTCTGCACCATGAACTGGTGAATTATGCCTTAGGCACAAGTTCATTGCAACTCTAAAATCACGTTGCTCTCAGAGTTCATTCTATCATGTACATTTCTTCAGTGCTTCATTGTAACGTGCACCTCCTAAGCACTGGATTCTTGGCATGGATGTGGCACAAAAGATCTCTTGCTGGTGATGACACCAGGATAAAAGCAGGCAAAGAGAAAGAGTGCAGGTGTCCAGACTACGAGCTGTGGCCTCAACCCCTCATCTGCCTGCCAGAAGTCCTGAGGCAAATGAAAACTGGATGATTTGAGATGAGTGTGTTTTTTTTAAAAAAAAAAAATATTAGAGAGAGAGATGTTAGTCTGTGGCTTTTTAAAATAATAGTTTCATTCTCTTAACTGGTGCAACAACTTCTCCCTTTATTGAATTTGATTTGTCCAGCCAGTCTTTGAACACTGTTAAAGTGGACAGCTGAAGCTGAATGATGAGATTTTGCTTTTCAATAGAGCCCTACAAAAAGCCTTTTCATGAGGCTGAACACCAGCAGGCTTGGCAGGTATGTGAAGGAGGTTTGTTTTCTTAGCTTGTGCTCAGCGCTGCAGAATAATAAAGCCTGATACTTGCAATGAAGTAAAGCTAACTCTGTGATCCAGCAGTAATACAGTCCCTCATTAGGTAGAAATTTAGAAAAATATGTTGAGATAAAGCTCTAAGGTCTGCTCGTGAACTGGTGGCATTGCTCTTGTTGCACAGCTTTAGCTCTTACTTCTCAGGTGGCGGGTGTCAAGTTGGGTCCCTCATTGTGACAGTCCTTCAGTCAGCACCGTAATGGGTTCCATGTCCTGATTTTTGTGTGTTTGTCTTTTATGCCATTGCAGTTATCAATCCTCCTCCTGTTGCAAGATCTGTTTCATACAGTGCAAGTCCTTCATCTCTGGAGCAACCCAACAGCGGGAATATGAGTCCTGCTTGCAAAGTTTCTTCTGCCCTTGACCCAAACCTAGGTAATGAGGAGGGAGACTTGCTTTTGGGCTTCTGTGGATGTTATTGGTAGTTGTAGTATATGGTGACCATTGCCTTCACTCTGCAATAGCGACCTTGAGGGTTTTTTTGCTAAAAGACATGCACACTCACCTTTTTTCTCCACCATGGTAATGTTTAACTAGCAGAAACGGCAACTGTATTTGAAAAAAAATATTGGTTTGTTTAAATTCAATTAAAATGGGGAAAGGTCTGCTGGTGTCAGAGGTTGTTGAAAACCACTTTACTTGGAGTTACGTGTATTATAAGCCATGAAAAAAGGCTTCATTTAAATAGAGACAAAGTAGAAGGGGCTATTGCATTTTTTTTTTTTAATCTTTCAAGTTACTGAAATTGCATACATTTGAGCAATAAAGAAAAGCACAAACACACCAATCAGGTTAAATTTAAAACCTGAATGAGGTCAGTTAAAAAAAAAAAGGTTTTGGGCAAAAAAAGTTGTTGAATGCATGAATTCTCTTAATAAATCCTTTTTCAAACACCTCAGGATTAATAAGCCTGTCAAGAGAGTTTGTAGGTCACAGAGATGATCACGAGCTCATGTAAAGTAAGTTCTCAAGGAAGTAGAAAAAGCTAAATGAATTCTTAGTCTTGTGTTTGCTACAGAGGAACTTAAGGCAGTTCCTAAACCGCGGCTTTCCTTGAGGGACAAGTCAGGAAATGGCCTTAAAAGTGGGAATGAGTAGAAGATTTATTTTTTTTTAATTACAGATCAGCAAAATGAGTAGTGAGTAGTCACTAGAAGAATTTTATTTTTTTGAGAGCACGAAAAGAAATATGGAATTGACAAGCTAACTATTAAGTTGTGCAGCTGAGCTGTCATTGGAATTGCTCTCAACGCTACAGAATTGAAACACAGATGCAAAACTAGTTTTTAAAGGCGTTTGAAGAGAACGCAGGAAACTGTCAATTGGAAGTCGTCTGTTTCAGACAATTAGAAGAAACAATAATAAACTGATTAAGAATGGAATGAATAAATGTGTGAGCAATGGGATGTGTGGAAATTGTGCGCCTTTTCTAGAACTCTTGAATTGTACGTATCTGTAAAAGAAGTGGTGAGCATTTGGAAAAGGCTTTGTTTACCTAGATTTCCAGAAAGCTTTTGACAAATTGTTTCAAAAAATTGTTTTAAAACAAGAACTTAATCCCTCAGGAAATAAGAAAGAAGGTCTGTTCACATATGAATAACTGTTTTAAAAGTAAGAAATAAAGAATAGGAATAAACCATTCCCTCAGTGAAGGGAGGTTAATAATAAAATTCTGTTGCTAAAAAAATAATTGTAGTGCTTGCAAGTCTGAAAAGGGGAATGAACAGTTTGATCCTCATATATTTAGAGCTCTGTAGCTGTGGAGTAACATTCTCTCCAGTATATGTAAAACAGCGGGCCCTAAACCACCTGATTGTTTCAGAAAGAAAATCTTAAAAACTATTGTGGATTTTCCTTAGGGGGAAAAAAAAACTCCCAAACAAAACCAAACCAGCTTATCTCACTGCTCAGTGCTGATCACAAAGGCAAAATTCTGCATCCTGGCTCTGACAGTGACCAGTAGCAGATATTTAGGGAAAGAATACAGGAACAAGGTAACCGTGGAGTGATATTCTTGTTTGTATGTTTTCCTAGTATTTGGCAGTTTGCTGCTTGGATAAATCCTGATTTGGCAGCTGGCTCTATCTGTATTATTGTACCCACGAGTCCTTGGTGGACTTTTCTTTCATGAATTTGTTTAACTAGTTGCTTTTGCTATATTACGTGTTGGTCTGCAATTAACAGGGCAGTTAATTATTAACATGGTATATATTGATTTGGAAACTTCATATGGATTTTCTAAGTCAAATATGTATGACGTGTCAGACTGTACGTGATGCTTGGTTTACAAAAAGCGTGAAAGAAATCTCTAATGGACACTTAATTCCAGTGAATCGCAAAGTGGGATTTCAAGTTATCCAAAAGTATACACTATAATTTGTGTATTGAACACTGTACTTCCAAGACAGCAACACAGAGGTTCACTGCAGAGGATGCTGAAGCAAAAAGAAAAGCAAATAGTTTCACTGTGAATTTACAGAGGTGTAGGAGAAGGAGAGGTATATTCACGCTGCTTCGTGCTAATATTCCAGCGCAAAGACAAAATTGCAGCAGTGATAAGTGTTGTTCGGATTGCATTTTTTTCTCTCTTTCGCTAGGGATTAAAAAGAAAAATAATCCCCAAACTTGGCATACAAATTAAAGAATGTAACAGAAGTGCTAGACTTCACGGTGCTAGCCTGTGACCGTTTGCTTGTTCTAATTTGTCCTGGTTTTGTTTTATAGGGGAAAAGAGAAAAAATAATGAACCCTATTCTCTGGAGGATTCAAAAAGACCAAGGGTTGTAGGAGATATTCCTATTGAGTTAATCAATGAAGTAATGTCAACAATTACAGATCCTGCAGCGATGCTCGGGCCAGAGGTGAGAAATATATAGACGTGGTCTGTTTGCAAATGGTCTGGTTTCAACAAGTGTTCCACGTGGGTAGAGTATGGTCAGCTAAGAGTCCACAAAATGTACCATGCTGTCAGTAAGAAAAGTAGAGACTTTCAAAGAGTATGATTATGTGAGCAAAAAATATTGATGAAATGCATCGTTAATGTGAAGAATAGTTCTATAATTTTTTTAATGCATTGTGTACCATTTGCAAAGAGACCTGGAAACTAGTGACAGTAAAAAAAGTAGATCCCAGGTTATTTTGCAAGGTACTTTAGTTACGGAACAGTTCCAGATTATGCTTTTTATTGTTAATCATAGATGTAGCTCATAAAACAAAGTAAATGGGGTTCAAATATTACAGCAGAATGAAAAATCTGAAGTTAAAGCCTCTGTCTAGTGTAGAAGGGCTGTTCTAAACAGTTATTTGCTCTGTCTTCCACAGTTGCTCTTTTTTTCTGCTGGAAGAGAAAAACAAACAAAATTGCAGAATAGTGCCATGTACAGAATTGCACTTTTTTTTTTTTTGGCTGGCTTTTCCTCCTTCTGTTCCCTTCGCCAGGCTATGTTTTGCCAGCAGCTCTTGTTTGCCAAGGTTTAGCTAGAGACTGCTGAAGATTTGGAACCATGTACATTTCTTACTCAAACTATGTACTGTGACTGATGGCTCTGCATATTACAAATGCTGTGCCAGTCTGGCTGTTGGGGCTGGCAGGGACTAGAAATGCAGCAGCCAAACTTTGCTCTAAAAAGTAAACAGTATGTGCGTGCAGAGATGTTTTGGCATTGTAAAGTGATCTTGAAAAAAAAAGTTAAATAAATTGTCTGTATTAATTTAATCTTCGTTCAAATATATGGATGCAATTGCGAGATATGTAACAGCAAAATCAGTAGGAGTTAAAATGTTCTCTCTAGGCTCTTGTTATAGTGACATAGATAGTGAAAAGCAATACTAAAATGAAAAAATATGACTTTGCCCGCACCGCCATTAGAATCTGTGATTTGCAGTATGCGTAGGCGAATCCACTACTTTTGTCCAAGCTGGCTAGACAAAAGAAAATACGAAGACTTAGTGGCATAGGCTTCAACTGGATGAGTGCTGTCCCTTGAGAGATTTTGGAACTTGTTGAGTCATAACCATTGTTTTTGTTACCTAATCTTTACCAGAAGATGTTTGAATAAGCCTTTGCACACTGGAGTGTAGAGTTACATCCAGCCTATTTGATGGTGTCACTTCTGCTAAAAAAACCACCCCAATATTGTTAGCTCTATTTTTCTCAAAAGATGGCTTGGAAAAAAGAGGGGGTTTCATTTGTTTGTTCCTTAAGGCTGTTTGTCAGAGGATGTGAAATCTCCAAAATGTGATTTTGTTCCTCTTTTGTGCGGTACAGACCAACTTCCTCTCGGCACACTCGGCCCGGGACGAGGCGGCGAGGCTGGAGGAGCGCAGGGGGGTGATCGAATTCCATGTGGTTGGCAACTCCCTGAACCAGAAGCCCAACAAGAAGATCATGATGTGGCTGGTTGGTTTGCAGAATGTGTTCTCCCATCAGCTGCCTCGAATGCCAAAGGAGTACATCACGCGCTTGGTCTTTGATCCGTGAGTGCCACTGGAGAGGGGTTTGGTGGGTGAGACTGAGAGAACGTGGTGCTGGTTGCAAGCAGTGGTGTAAGAAGGGGCCAGCCGAGGTGGCGTAGAAGGCAACTCTGCCTCTGCTGCCCTTCTCCCGTCTTTTAAAGTCCCCATAACTCCTGGCCAATCTAATTGGATTGTACCCAAATACCATCTCAGTGGCTGTATTAATGACAAGCAGCTTGCAGTTGTGGGAAGTGGGTCTGCGAGGAAGGCTCTGACCTATCTTATACTTTCGAATGTTAGAACTGAAAGTCAGAAAGTAATTATGGGGCTTATTAGTGGTTTCCAGGCCCACACTAACTTGCAGGTGGCTCCATCCTCTCTCTGTGGAGATTGTCAACCAAATGGCAGCACAGACTTGAAGTTTTTCAATGAGAAGAACTTGTGGGACTTAAAAAGAACAGGAGCATTTAAGTCAGCATGGAAGAAATCACTCCTCACCTAAGTACATTGCTAAGTACAGTGCAATTTTCGTGCTTTGCTTTGGGCACAACTCTACACTGCAGGCACTTGAAAAGAGACGCATTGGCTGTAGCAGCATCCACAGGTTGCATGTGGTGCTCCACCTACCTTAGTGTCCTGACTGAATTGTGCTTCAGCTGCTCAAGCATGAAGGGAGGTTCTTTTCAGAAGTGTCCGCTTTCCCACCATTTGTGTTTCCTGCAGAGCCTGCTTCCTCTTGACCAGTATGTCCTCCCAAAATTTCTGCCTCTGAATGATCCATGCCCAAGGATAGCCTAGGGGCCTGCCATACTGATTGCAGCACATCACAGTGGAGTGTGCCTGTGCGCTTATTGCTGCATGTTGGCAGAGACCTCGAGGAGCTCTGACTGATCTGACTGCAGCCAACGGCCCAGCTTGGTTTGTGGAAGAGCCTTCCTCCACCACCAGCGATAGAATCATAGAATGGTTTGGGTTAAAAGGGACCTTTAAAGGTCGTCTAGTCCAACCCCCCCTGCAATGAGCAGGGACATCTTCAACTAGATTAGGCTGCTCAGAGCCCCATTCAACCTGACCTTGAATATGTCCAGGGATGGGGCATCTACCACCTCTCCGGGCAACCTGTTCCAGTGTCTCACCACCCTCATCGTAAAAAAAAATTCTTCCTTATATCTAGTCTAAATCTAGCCTCTTTTAGTTTAAAACCATTACCCCTTGTCCTATTGCAACAGCCCCTGTTAAGAAGTTTGCCCCCATCTTTCCTGTAGGCCCCCTGGAAGGTTGCTGTAAGGTCTCACCAGAGCCTTCTGTTCTCCAGGCTGAGCAACACCAACCCTCTCAGCCTTTCTTCTCAGGAGAGGTGTTCCATCCCTCTGATCATTTTTGTGGCCGTCCTCTGGACTCAGATACCAGCCTTTGTCTTTGTGCCCACTACTGCAGCTGCAGCAGTTATTAAAACATTTCTGGAACCATTTCCTCTGCTATTAGTCTCACTAGCATTCCCTTGGCAATACTGTCTTGGTGCTAGCAAATGCTGCTGCTGGGTCTGGGTGGTCCATGAAGCACAAACAGCTTAGTGCTGGGGACTGTTGGACAGGACTTTGGTCTCCAGGCACAGAAGACTGATCCTGGGCCTTCTCCCGTGTTCTTCAGAGGGGAACAGTACTGTTCTCGTGAGGGCCAGCACCAGTCCAGACTCTTTCACCTTTCTGTGTGGGGTAAACGCTGCTTGATTGGGAGAGAGAGGCAGCACCAAGATTTTGTCAGAGTTTAGGAGCCTTAGCAGCACTGTGATCTCACGCAGAGGTTGCTGGTTGAAGGTGACAGGTTCTCTCATAGCTGAACATCAAAGCAAAATTGTGAAGTAGTGGTGTTGAGTCATGGCCTTCTCCCCTATTTCTTTAGGTCCTCCCTTATTGGGAAAGACTATTCTAGTAGGCTGAGAGGAACTGCTGGTGGTTTAAGTGCTCTTCAGTATAAATATCCATCTGGAGAGCAGTCTGTGCTTGAGAAAAAATATGGATATTGGTACAGCAAGAAAATGCCCTCCTTTATGTGCCTGTGGCAAATAGTTGACCCAAAGGAAGCGAAGCACATCACCTGGACAGCTCAGAGAACCTCAGCATCTGCCATGAATCTCCAGGGACACACACTGGGGACCTCTGCTGAGTAATGGGTACACACAAACGTACATTGAGTAGGGAATACTGGAGTCCAACAGTTCTCTTTCCAAATTTCTTTCAGTTGTTACTTTATTATGGCCTTTAATGTCCTTATTTCCGAAAAGGCCATCCTTACTGAATCTTGTTGCTTAAACAACTCAAACATGAGTAAACAAAATTAAAACCTCAAGCTACTACATTGCTACTGTCATTCTGCAACTAAAAGACACCAAAATAAGTACAAGAAAAAGAAGAATATATAAAATGTATAAAATCTCCTTCAACGATGGCACATAAAATATAACTACTCTTCAGACTACCCTTTTTTGGAAGGGGCTCACTTTTGGCACCAAGCTCCCCTTCCCCCAAAGTGTCTTCTGTAAATTTGCGGTATTGTTTATACAATTTATATGATACCATGTATTGAATAATCTAGAGAACAGGTGCAGCGTGAAACTTTCCAGACTTTGGGGATTACACTAAAATTCTTGATCCCTGACACAAGTTCAGATTGCACCTCATTATGTCTTTGCTGGCAGTCAATGTAGGTGTAACAGAAATGGATATTTATTCTGGTCTTGATTCCACTGGGAGTGGATGATTAGAAATACAAAATATCATTTCTTGCTTCATCAGCTGCATTTGAAACTGATAGCTCAGCTATAGAGAGTACACGCAAGGAAACAGGAATCCCTTAGAAAGGACTTGCTGTCCTGTAACTCCATTAATTTCTAATTTAGTCAGGGTAAAATCATCCTGAGAACTGTGCAATGGCATAACTGTCAGCAGTAGAGTCAATGAAAGCAATACAACTCTTATTTATTAGGTATTACCCTGGTATCTAGGAGAGCTTCTCAAGGCCAGGACCTTGCTGCATGAATGATGAATTTTATGGTAAATTCAAAGCATAATGTAAAAATAGCAACTGTTCTGTAGGTACAAGCAGCTAACTGAACAGATACAATTGCATTAGCATCATGGAAAGAAGTGAATCAAGTTTCTGAAAAAAGGAAGGTAATGGCACTTTATGTACTATGTACATGAATTAAAGTGGCTGTTATTTTTGTCCACTCAGGAAACACAAGACCCTTGCATTAATAAAAGATGGTCGTGTTATCGGTGGTATCTGTTTCCGGATGTTCCCCTCCCAAGGATTTACGGAGATTGTTTTCTGTGCTGTGACTTCCAATGAGCAAGTCAAGGTAAAAATAATTCTCTACTGGAGTTTCTTAAATGTATTTGAGTCCCATTCGCTACCGCGTATGCTCCTAATTTTGTTGGTCACATTGAATATATTGCTGAGTTGCCAAACAGAAATAGGATTTGAAAGATAACGGTGATTCTGTATATAATACACAAAAACTAAACAAATGTGCAGATGTGGAATAATTAGCATAATAGTAGGATTATTTGTAATTAATTAAATAAATAAAACTTTCCCATCACAACAACAGTGGCCAGTAGTCTCACATTCTTGGACTGTTGGCTCCTCTGTCTTCAGCAATTGCTTCTCTGTGTAGAGTACCACCTCCTGGGTGATGGAAATAAGTATTGCTTGTGTGTGACATCAATTTGTGTTCAATCACTTTGTGGCATTACATGACTTCAATCAAAATGAGATATATAAAAACAAAAAGGTGTAGTTTTGAATCTCAAAATAAGCACGTGGTCTATTCTATACACTCTTTTTTGAGTTAATGTCACAAAGTGTTCTCCGAGCATTGAGAATTAGCAGCTGTGTTGAAAGAATATAGAGCACTGTGAATACAGGAGAATCCCCCCCGCTTTCCCGGGGACCGCAAGTAGATCTAACTATGACCATTTAATTCAGGATTTTGCCTTTAGATGGTGCTGTAGCTTTGTTTTTCAGTTGAAACTGTTACAGCTGAGCTGTGGGTTAATCCAGAGTTTGTAGCGGTTGAACGTGCAGAAATTGCCCTGTTTTGAAGGGAAGAGCTCTGGGTGTGGAAGGGCAACACAGCGGGGTTGAAAGCCTGTGGCAGCTGTTAGTACTTGGGTTATATTTGATTTTATTCAACTCTGGTGTTAGAGAGCAACATTCCCCTGCGCTTAGCAGTGGCCTGTCATAAAAGTATCCAAAGTGTTTTAGCAAATGCAAACAATAACGGAATATGCTTAAGTCATGTCTATTCTAACCTTGACTAATTCATAAAAGACATTTTCGTTTTACTAAAACAACCAACTGCACTACAGAAGTTAGGCTGCTAAAAGCGTATTGTGATTCTCTAGGAATAACCTTTCAGAATACAACAGAGCAAATAAATCTGACCCCTCAGAGTGCCTCCTAGGCTGCATGTACACACATAAAGCAGAATTACTTCTGTTACCCTCTGGGTGCCTTGCTGTATGAGTTGACTATTTCTGAAAGTTTGTCTTGCCACATTCCTATATGAGTGAGGTGACCCCTACCAGCAGGTAACTGAGAAAAACTAAATGTTCACGCGTGGGTGAACTGCCTACTCTTGGGAAAGATAAATTCCCGTTTTAATTCAATTTGAGGCTGGAGGAAGAAATATGGGTACTGTTTTCCTTCATTTGTGATATTTAAAAGTTGGGTTTTTTTGAGATAGTTTGATGCCCTGTTACAAAATTATTTAAAATTTTACTGTACGTGGCTTAGTTTCATTTTAGGATTGTTAGACTTTGGCAGGTGTTTGTGAGAATTAATAAATCCTGTGAAGGTTATAAAAATAATAGGTCAGCAGAAAATTTTTCAGGTAATTGTCATCATAATTGCTGTAATTTCTTTGAGACACAAAGTTGACACTTCTTCTCAGAGACTAGATGCTTTAGAATTACTGCAATGAATTGCAGTGTTTCAGGTGTAAATAAGATGTCAGTCTCATACACTGTTCCCTTCACCCTGCTGATGAGACGGGAAGTGTCGAGCTTGACTAGCTCAGCTACTGCTAGCTTGCATTTAAGGAAAACATTTTTCATTCAAATTTTTGGTTCAGGGTTTTCACCCTCTTCAAAGAATTTGAGGACTCAAATTTGCAATTAGAAAGTACCTTCATTATCTTGAGCACTTCTGAGTTCCAATAAATGCTGTACCACTTAACATGTCAGTTGTCAAACCCCTTTGTATTTGATGCCGTGCATGATGTGTGCCACTCTAACAAGTGAACATATGGCGTTAAGAGCTTCCTCAAATTCAGAAGTACTTATTTTTACACATAGGAGGTCTTAATTTCGAATATGAGGTCTGAATACCAGGTGATCCAAACATTAGCTGGAAAGGAACGACTAGTGCACAAATTTCATACCTCAAGTGGTGGCTTTTTAAAGAAAATGTGTCACTACAAAATTTTTTGTACCGAGCTTCAGCAATAACCTAACTTGCTTTCATCTGGCTATTTCCATGTTTGAGCCTATTAAATTGTGAATGAAATCAAACTATGTATTTTCTAATTTATTTTTCTGACTTATGTACATAAGTAAAAATTGCCCCAGTTTTCAAGAACAGAGTACAAAAAACGATTCCGTGTATATTTCTCTAAGTGTCCAGTTATTCTCCACGATGTTAAAACTGGAACATACGCAGGAGCAACGCAGGCTTTCCTGTCTGTTTTATGTTTCTTCATCTCACAACGGAAGGGGAAGACTATAGCTTACTTGGAAACGTAAATAAATGGTACCTTTTGTTTACTTTGGGGTTGAATGAATATGGAAATTACTCCTGTGTGAAGGAAGGCATAGCTATTTATTTGATTGTGGAGTCAGTAATTTTCTGCTGCTTATTATGGTAATAACTGTTTCAGTATTCCCTTTTATGCCCTATGATAAGTTCAGATTATAAATCCTTTGAGGCAGAGGCTGTTTCTGCTGCAGGTGCACAGAACACAGTAAAACAGAGATCTCATCTCAGAATGGATTCCTCTAGTTTCAGTATTCCTACTGCTTTGCAATTTTGAAGTGATACAGCGAAGAAAAGATGCCCTATTATGACAATATATGTAGTTTTGTTGTTGGTGAAATATGTGACTAGTAATAGTTGGTATCTAACTTAAAAGGAAGAAAATAATGTGTGCACCTTGAATTACAGCTTCCTCTTTAGAGGTACGCTTTACCCCTAGAGAGAGTCTCTGTGTTGGTCTCTTTTAGATTAAAAGTGAATCAGACACTAGAAGCCTCGAGTTACGCCAGGGGAGGTTTAGATTGGATATTAGGAAAAAAATCTTCACTGAAAGGGTTGTCAGGCATTGGACAGGCTGCCCAGGGAAGTGGTTGTGTCCCCATCCCTGGAGGTATTTAAAAGACACGTAGATGTGGTGCTGAGGGACGTGGTGTAGTGGTGGACTTGGCAGTGGCAGGTTAAGAGTTGGACTTGATGACCTTAAAGGTCTTTTCCAACCTAAATGTTTCTATGATTCTAAGCTGTGATATGTTGTATTCCCTGTTGGGTCACAAAGATACCCTTACAAGGCTGAAAACAGTTTGACGTTGAGTACACCTCACCAAGTTAGTTGTGAGAAGATCTTTATAAAACAGGATCTAGAGAAAAGACTGCATTTTGAAAAACAGTCTATAATAAGCCTTGGTCCGCAGTTTCTAGGATGTGCAGTCTCCAAAGGCTTGGTAATGTTTTTTTTCTTTGTATGTTTCACACAGGGTTATGGGACTCACCTAATGAACCATCTGAAGGAGTACCACATCAAACACAACATTCTCAACTTTCTCACATATGCAGATGAATATGCTATCGGCTACTTCAAAAAACAAGTAAGTCGATGTAAGAAATTACTTGGTGCAAGAAATTAACATTTAGCACTGATGAACTAAACAACTAGAGATTACAAAGTAGTTGGATAAAACGTATACTGCCATTTTATGTGTATAGCTACAAAATGTGCTCTGTGTTCATCTTGTGTAATGATACTGGCTTATAATGCATTTGATTTTGATGGAATCATCTCAATATAGGGGTACTGTATAGCCTATAATTTGTCAAGTCTAAAAACCAGTTGAATATGGGTTGGTTGCTTCTTCATTCATTCACTTCCTTCACTGATTCCTGCAGCAGACTAGAACTTACCCGACCTGTGATCACAGCTCCTCCTGATTTGACGCATGAGGTGCAAGTTTAGGAGAGATTGTGGTGTCTAATCTGTAAACTAGATGTGGTAGATAAAACAGTTGTTAACTGCCTGGTGAAGATGATAGAGTGAAGATAGAGTCAGACTCTTCTCAAAGATGCACAGCA
>RSEF01000002.1:42667373-42715957 GCA_003993805.1 Himantopus leucocephalus
AGTTTATTAGCAAAATAATTAAGATGTTTCCAGTTGTGTTTAAATACCTTTCTGGGTTTTTAAAGAAATAGAAATTACAAGGATAACTTGTTCTTTCAAGGTTGGTCAAATCTCATGACTTCTTATTTTGTTAAAATGCTTCTTTATGTAACAATCACTTTCCTTCCCATAGAACTATTTGGCCCACGCTTGCAGAAAGAAAGACAATACCTGATCGCTATACATTTAGTTTACAAGGTTTCTTAACTTCACTCATTTGAAAGTTTTGATATGTCCATACAGCATGAATCATCATTTTTTTCGTTTCCTCTTGGCTGGGTTACTCTTCAGATCCCAGTCTACTGCCAGACCTGTCACCTTCCCCCAGGAGTGGGCTATTGTCAGGGTGGGCAGATAGTGGACGTGTCTCCTGTAGCCTGTTCCATCTCAGGCACGCTTAACTGCAGTAATACAGTTCTAGGCCCAAACCGCCACCATGTCACTTCCAAAAACTTGGGACTGCTTTATTAGCATATGTTGTTTTGCATTCTTCACTCTCTCTATTTGGTGGGCTGTCCATTTTGTTCCAAAGCACTTGGAGACACTCCACTCGGAGGTAAAGTGCTTTGGTCCTCCAGAGATCCCATGTCTACCACTGTTAGAAAGCGAGCTGTTATTACACACTGATCTATGACTACTGGTGTATGTTCTCTGAGAATAAATAGATACACCTTTGGAAGTGCATTTTAGGATTGCCTCTTTGGCACTCAGATCAGGTTTTTCATTCTCCCTGTTCCAAGGAAATATAGAAATAGCCCTCACGGTCTGCAGTTTTATGAAGAATGTTCACCTGTCTGCTCAAATCAATAGCAATGAGCATGATTCCTGGACGTAACTAGAATTTTGAACATTGACAGTGTGAGTTATGTACTGATTTGGCTTGCTGCTCATGTTGGCCAACACTGGACATCAGACTACTCTAGTCCTGACTTTTTAGAAGTGAAGCTTTTCATGGGATCTGAGCTTTTATTTAAAGAATTAGAATATATGCTTAATGGCTGCTAAGACCACTCCACCCAACACTGGGTACGGGTCACAGACCACCATTTGTGAGTTTTTCCTGCCTAATTTGTAGCTAATTTACAGTCATTCTGAAAAATATGAAAAATCCCTTTTATGCAAAGCGTTGTGACCTGCTGACTTGTGAGTAATTGGTATTACTGATTGAACAGCTTGATTTAATCAGGAAGAGCCACTAGTTCCTAAATTATAAGAAAGGTTTAAGGTGGATTTTGCAATTAGTTGGAAATACCTGGAATCTAGCCATGGTACTGTTGTATACTGTATTTCCCTTAACATTTGTAGCCTCTATTGAAAGTCTGATTTTCTTCTAGTTTGAGAGAAAGTACTATGTGTGGGGGAGTGAAGGGCCTTAAAAATAAAAATATGTCCATCTTTATTATTTCCAAAGAAAATAGTCTCTTAAACTGTGGTGGTCTGAGTGGCTGCGTATTTGTTTACTCCCAGTTATGAAGTAAGCCATTTTGAAAATGACACACAAAGCTTATGTACGCGTCTAAATGTGTATCAAGAGCACCAAAGAAAATTACTTAGAATTGAGGTAATAAGATTGCAAAGCAGAAGAGAATGTACCCCAGAATTAGGAAAGCCTTTTCTGGCAGAGTAGAATNGCATTTCTGGCATTTACAAGCAGAATAGAACATGGGTTCCAAAGAGTGGCGTCATTCCAACCTCCTCGAGAGAAAATCTTCAGTAAGACCATCTCTGACTGATACCTAAGCAACTGCTATGTCTCCTACAGAGACTCCNTACCTAAGCAACTGCTACGTCTTCTACAGAGACTCCAAAGTGAACAGATATTTCTAAAATACTGGAATATGAATATATATGTGCACTGAAAAACATGCATTTAATATATGCCTTGAAATACCTGACTAGCTGTGCTGAAGTTCAGAAGCACCAGCTGTTAGAATTGGAGCCAGGTCCCAAACCTGCTTCCAGGGATTTTCCTTCCCTACTTCTGCTGCCATCTTGGGATCAATACAGAAAGCAATGACTCCTTTTCTTCCGGATTTGTGCCTAAATAGGCAGCTGAGAGACTTGGTAGCCTCCTCTGGAGAATCAGTGGTCGGCCAGGTAGCTCACCCCTGTTACCAGCTTCAGTGGATCTGTAAGGACCGTAACATTAGGAAGTGGAAGTGTTTCTGTTCGTCACAGTTTTACATTAATCCTCTGGGTTACTTTAGAACAAAGCAATTATTTTTTTTTTTTGTTTTCTCTGCTGCTTTATTACAGATCATTAAAAAGCTCATAGAAAGGAAACAAGCTCAGATACGAAAAGTTTATCCTGGCCTTTCTTGCTTCAAAGATGGAGTACGGCAGATTCCTATAGAAAGCATTCCTGGAATTAGTATGTATTTTAGTATTCTTTTAATGTAGAACAGAAGCAGAACAGCCCAAGAAAGGTCCAAGACTAGAAATACTAATGTAGTCACGTATTTCTTCTTGATTAAAATGTAATTGTTTTGGTCTGCTGATTTGATTTCTGTGAAGATTGCTGTGTTTCTGTTACAATTACTGTCTTTGAGACTTCCCCAAGGCATCCCAGGCTGATCCTCTTTTATGTACGTGTGTGTAATTTTATTTATATGTGATCCCTCTTTGATTTATATCACCGTGTAGTCAGCAATTTCCCTCTGGCACCACTGTTATGCACTGCACTTCTGTACAAGGACGAGTTCTGTGCTAAACGTGGACTTACAGGAGGAAACAGAATTAGAAGATTTAAGTATCATCTTTTGGGGGATTTTTTCCAACTGTGCTTTTCTGCAATTTAGTCTCTATCCCTAGGGAATGAAATTAGATAACTTTGACATCATTATTCTTTACAGAGGTTATGGTAAAATATGTATTGAATTATTGAAAAAATGTGCGTTTCATGTGGGAATATTTTAGAATCTTTTCAGCAGCGTGGAGGGAGGCATGTAGGAAATTGAATGGGGCTGTAGGCTAGATGGTTGTGTTATTTATTAGGAGTAGCTTTTATTAAAACAAACTCATTTTACTGCAGCAGTGCTGAAATGGCTTATCTTTTAGAGTTGCAATAACTCAGTTAATGTTTTGACCTACTGAAGTTCCCATGTAATCTCTCATCTTGTTGGTGTACAGGAGAAACTGGCTGGAAACCAAGCGGAAAAGAAAGAGGGTAAGTAAGCGCTGCACAAAGTAAAATGGTAAAGCAGTTTGGAGATTCCTTTGAGAAAAGTTTTTAAACAATGTCATTTGGTATTTTCTTCCATCCATTGGAAAATAGATAAATAATCTGCAAGGGGTGAGTTCTTAAGTGGTTTTTTTGGGGGGGGGGGCAGGGAATGTTGTTGGATTTTGCTTGGGTTTTTTATTTTATTTTTTTAATTTTGTTTCTTCCATAAAATGCTTGAAACTTTGGAGTTGCCTTTGGGTAACATGCGCATCGTAAGAATGAAGATAAGGGATTCAAGCTAATCTTCTTGTACTCCTATTTTCTTTCAAGTAAGGAGCCCAAGGATCCAGATCAACTTTACAGCACGTTAAAAACCATCCTGCAACAGGTGAAGGTGAGTGCTCGTCCTAGTTTACCCTCTCTAAAGATTTTTAAATGATTTCCAATATAGAGTTTCCATATTAGATACCTTACTTTTTTCTTTACCAAAGAGCCATCAAAGCGCTTGGCCCTTCATGGAACCTGTGAAGAGAACAGAAGCTCCTGGATATTATGAAGTTATAAGGTTTCCCATGGGTAATGCCATTAACATTTTTTAAGTATAGAGTTTAAAAATCTTTATAGCTGGAGACATAGCAGATAAATTGTAATCTGATTGTTTTATGTTAAAAGAGATATATTACTTGCAGCTGAATAGCTTGCAGCTCTGAAGTGCCGAGAGTACGATGCTGTCATTTGAAATTTATGACTGCTTTGTGACCTTTGTGAAGCATCTGTAGTGTATACATGTGAAATCTTAGTATGCCCTAGAGAGCCCTAGCAAGCTTTTAAACGGCGCAGTCAGCTGGAAACTTTTGGGACTGAGCTGGTTTATGTGAACTGTACGGAGATATGTTCTTGTGTGTGGTAACTGGTCACTGCAGATCCTACTGGTATGTTAAAAAAATCTCAAGGCAAACTTTCGGCAACACCTGAGCATTTGAATTGCTTTGAAAAACAGATTTAAGCTTTCTAAATCATACAGAGAAAATCTTTTCAAAAGTACCAGGGTTTTCTAATTAAGTCTTAACAGTTTGCTCCGATTTAAGTCTAGGAAAATGCTTCATGCAACTGATTGTAAGATAACTTTTATATTTGTATTTTAGATCTGCCTAAGTTGCCCAAGGTGGTTTGTCTGTTTATTTATTTATATTTTTGAATCACTCAGCTATTGTTTATGCAGGATTATTTGCAAAGGGAAGTACACAACTGCTAATAACGTTTTTCTTTGCTTTTGACTGCTGGATCATATAATTTCAATGACGATTCAGTGCTGTTCTAAACAGATGCTTGTTTTGATTTGTATTGCAGCAGATTTAAAACTGAATCCTGCTACTACTTCATTGTTTATGCACTACTCAGCTCCATCTTTCTGATTACAGTTTCTGTACCTTTTAATGTTATTAGAGAATGAAATACAAGTTTGTTGCAGGCTACTATCAATCGGTTTCTCAGAGAATGAGAGTGTTCCTTCATGTGGCTTTGCGTAGGCTCCTAGCCTGTGTGTACCAATTTGGCCTAATGATTTTTTTTTTAATTCAACTTACCATTTCCAAATAGCAAATATATGTGGACTTTATAAAACAGCAGCCAGTTTCCTGTATCCCTGACACAAATGTATTTTCTAGCAATGAAGAAAAAGAATGTTGACATCCTCCCTTGGCAGAATTTTCTCTGCTTTTCTGAGCAGAGGCTCGATCTAGATGGCTGTTTAATCTGAACAGTGGTTACGAAGAAGTTAGTGCCGGGGTTGGCAAACCCAAAGCAGGAATGTTTCCTGTCCTTGCCTTGTTCAGATGTGTTACGCTGGAGGTGGGGGAAGCAGCTCTCATTTTAGGTTTAAGCTGAGGTCTTTGGTTTAGTTTTGCTTTGTTTTTTTCAGCTAAGGAACCCAGCACAGCTAAACCGCGTTTTGATTCATGATCAACTTCTGCTTTCTTTCTGCCCTCACTACCAGCGTGCTGATACTCTACAAAAATTGCTCAGACATAATTTCAATGAAAAAGAAAAAGCATTGTCTTTTCTTATGCTATCACATACAAGATACTTGCATTTTATGTTTGCATACAGACTAAATTGTACAATATTTGAGAGGTGTGGCTGTAGGTTTTTTTGACTACCTCTTAAGGCCAGTTCTGATGTATAAACACTTTTCCCCCTCCTTTAAGTGCTCTTTCAGCTGCTTATTTTCAAGAAATGCTGTTTGTTTTTTTTTTTCCTTTTCATCTGCAATACAAAAGCTGTATGGCTGAGTGACAGATGGAGCCAAACTTTCACTCTGTTTAGAGGAGAGCAGTTTAACTGACCAGCCAGACAGTGTTTGCTTTAGGGTGAGCTGAACAGCCTTCTCCGTTGGATAATATAATTAGACTATGGACATCTAGTTTAGATGTAGGCACCTAAAAATCAGACTTAATGGGAACTGAATGAGCGCTCGCTTTTGCGAGGTACTGTGCAACACTGGTGAAGGGCAAGTTATATATCATTGGAAGAGGTATTTGAGAGCATCTGTCAAGCGTTTCTTAAATAATCCTCTCTTGTCAGCTTGACAGGGTTTTTCTCTGTTTTACCAAAGTCAAATCTCCCTTAAAAAAAAAAAAAAGACACAAAAACCCAAACCAAACCAAAAATACCCACAACCATGTTTTTAAACCCTCAGTTTCAAGGTTTAATTTATTTGCATTGGAGGTCTTTGGTCTCTGCTTTCCTTGCAGTACTTGTCGGCACTAAGTCTTCTCTATTTCAGCCGTTTCTGTTACGGTTACACAAAGGTGCTGCTGAAGCCTGGCTCAAGCATTGCTAAAAAAATAGTTGTTAGAGCATCTGAGGTGAGAAAAGCCAAGGCATCCAGCACACCTCCCACTGCTTCTATTCCTGTACTCACTCCTAGAACACTTGTAATGCAGACAAAATTTTTAAATGCCTGGTAAGAATTACTGGGAAAGTGACTGTGTGGAGATCACTGAGATGATTTACGTATTTTACGGATGACTGATTTTAATATAAGGGAAAACATTTCTTAAAAAATGTTGTGTAAGTAAAGGTTTTGTATGATGCACTGAAATGAGGAGAGATCTATTCTCACATGACTTAAAAAGGGATAAATAACTATAAACTTTGAAGAGCTAATTAGAGTGTATGTAGAGTGTGGAACAAATTTAATCTTTTTTCAAAGCTGCAGGTACTGCTTGTAGTATAGACAGATGTCTTTTTGCTGCTGTGCTCGCGCAAAAGTGAGGATTTTAGGTTAACATACATGTTTTGCAATGTTTGAGTTCTTTGCTTATACACCCCTAAGGCCTCCTCCAGCAGAGCTGACAACAGCTTTGCCTCACCGAGCAGTTAGAGGAGAGTTAGGGACACCTAATACCCACAGCAAACTCAAAGAAGTATGAGAACACAAAACAATGATGCTTTAATCTTTTAAAGAAGACAAAATAAACTCTACACGAAATCATTCTTACAGTGAAATGTTGCTTAGTTCCAGGGGCTCGGTTGCTGTTGAAGCTTCACCTTAGGTGAAGGCTATTAGGAATTCCAACTCCTGGCTTTGCCAGCTCATGTTAAATGGCAAATCATTCTAAAAGGATGTTGCGTACAAAAAGTATTTGAATCAAACGCTGTTAATCTATTTTTCTTCTGTACAGATCTCAAAACAATGAGCGAGCGTCTCAAGAATAGGTACTACGTGTCTAAGAAATTATTCATGGCAGACTTGCAGCGAGTCTTTACAAATTGCAGAGAGTACAACCCCCCCGAGAGTGAATACTACAAATGTGCCAATATACTGGAGAAATTCTTCTACACAAAAATTAAAGAAGCTGGATTAATTGACAAGTGACACTGTCTTTTTTACAACCAAACAGTGTGCCTACTTTATGGGCAGGGGAAGCCATTATATATCTGTCTGAGTTGTGGGACTTTAAGGCTTCAAGAAACTTCTGTTTAATACTTAGCACTTTTAAAAACCCTTTTAGTTTTGCAAACATGTATTATACTGAAGTTACAAAAATTATTTTATTAAAATGCTTTATAATGTATTTAATTACGGAAAATTTCTTTTGTGTGCCCATTACCTTATGTTCATAATAAGTTTATCAGCTACAGCCTCAGAAACCCCACACAAAACGTGGGAAATTGCACATGTTTGGGGATATGAAGAAAATTCCCAGACAACAGATGTTATAGCTTACCTAATGCAGTACCTATTTGATAAAGTTTTATTATTTTTTTTCCAGTAAAAAAGAAAACAGTAAGGGAAAACAACAGTTGGGGGGGGTTTCTGAAACACTTGTTTCTTTGTAGAATCTTTTTATAAGATGTTATTTTTTAAAAGAAACACTCAGCTGGTTGAGAAGCTGTGAGAGAAGAGCAGCCAGTTCGAAAAAAGGACTGCCTGTAATCTTTGATAGATGCAAGTTTTTCTATTCGTTTTGGGTTTTGATAAATATTTTACCTGCAAATTGTAATCTCATAACCACTATTTAAAGCAGAATAAATATCTGGCTAGATGTCTAATGTCACAGTGACTTGGCTTATGCAGGACATAAGTACCCAAATTAACTTCAGAGAATCTGATTCGCGTACGCTGGACAATTTCAGTTAGCTTAGTAGAGTTAAGGTTTTGATGCACTTCATGATCTACCCTGTTTGCTACTGTTCACTGATAAATTCTTTAGATTATTCAGCAGAGATTCAGAGACTATCGTACACAAAAGAGGTCAATGTATGACAGCTTCTAGCTTATGTACTTGGCTCTGTGGTAAACTGGATTTTCTACCAAGCTTTATTGTAAATGCTTATTAACTGTGATTATTTAGACCCAGGAACATATTAACATTTTACAACTCATGTTAGTATATCTTCAAATTGAGCACTTATATATATAATATATATATTTTGCTGCTTACACTACATTTAAGAGGTACACCTAACTTCCTAATGGTGATCAGTACAGGCCAAAAAGTTGTCACTTGACATTTTCTAATTAGTTTGTAACTGTAAATTATAATAGCTTTTGTGAAAAACAGATTTAACTTTCATTCTTGGTGTTTTATATTTACAGATGTTACACTGGTAAAATTCAGTAGTTATAAAACTGAAAAAAAAACCCAAATCAATCCTGTGCTGTGTCAAAGAATATATTCCTGCAAAATGCCTGTGCAATGTTAAATCACAAGGCGATTCAGCAAGTAGATGTCAGGAACTACCTGGAAGTAGTAAATGTGGTACACAAGGTATTCAAAAATGTTAACACTAGACTTGCCATAGTGTTTTGTATGAGATTAGTCTGACCTACATTTGGATCTATAACAAAGGTACAGTGAGTATTTTTTTTTTTTTAAATAGCCATTACTGGATGCTATAATCCTGTTTTGTAGATTGGGCCTACAGATGCACCTGTTAAGCTTGGTATCCTGTGAAATTTTGTTATTTTCAGAGTAGATTTTCTTATCGTCTTTCAATCAGATTGTCTCTTCTATATTGAAACATTTGTTTTCTAATTTAAGAATTAATATTTTCATAGATACTGTGCAATAATGTTACGGTAGGATATGTGGTTTTGCAAATGCTTTAACAGCTGATGGACTTTACATTTGTAAAATTAATATATTGTACTGGTACAGAATAGTTTTAAATTATATATGTACAAAACCCTACTTATTTTGGTCTCTTTTTTCATTAATTAGTTCTTACACTACAAATATACACACTAAAGCAATTTCACAACTGCATGCAGTGAAGCTACAAGAGCAGTCAGTGCATCTTTAACCTACACTAGAAAATATGCAAAAAAGCGTGGGTGTTCACTGGCAGCACTGTGTGCTAAGCTGAGCTGGCAATTCAGTATGGAAAGCTGCGGCCATTCCAAATAGCATTCCCAGTTCCATACTAACTGTGAATACAGTGCTATTACTCCCCGTCTCCTCTTTGACTGAGCTGTTCAAAAGTTTTGATTTTTCACCTCAAAGCATGCTTATGCTGTTTCTTGTTTTTGTCTACTACCCTCCTTTATTCACAAGATACCATATCCATAGGAGCAAACTAGTCCACCTGGAGCTTGTACTTGCCTGTGATCACCATGAGGTTACTCAGATGGTACACCTGTTTTGCAGACCATAAACAAGCCCTGCACCTGGTCCAATACCTGACAGACAATTAGAGAGTATGAAGAGGTTTATTTCCCCCCTCTCTCTCCACTCCCCCCCACCCCCCCAAGATTTAGTCGTGTGCCACATCATGTAGAAGTGTACTTGTTCAGAGGGTAGCAAATGGGGGGGAGCAGGTGCTTAGCCTTTTTTCTGGAGGCTTCCCGGAGTATCAGTTGAGATGAGGTGAGCTAGACTCAGACTCCTTCCAGACCCACCACACCTGCCTTGGGCTGCTCTGCTATCACCTTGTGCTTTTTCTGTCCCTGATAAACAGCTGTTACAGATTTGTTTGCTGAAAGAAAAGAGCAGTTGAAATTAAATCATTCTGCCTAAGTTCCTATAGTATTAAAGCATTTCAGAATGACCATGGTGCAAAAAAGAACACCAGCCAACTCCAGGCTGTTTCCAAACACTAAAACATTTATTATGAGCTTCAATATGAAACTATAACCATTACATTAACAAGATCTGTACAAACATTATTAAAAAACCCAACATTTCCTCTGAAGTGCCTGAAGTTCACCTTTGCCAACCACTGTGAGATTAAGCAGGGTTTGTCATAAAATTACATTCACCATCTTTTTCATCAGATATTTGATACACTCACAGATCCATGATGTAGGGACGCCTCCTCTCAAAAGAGTCTGAATGGAATCACCTTAGTTATAAAAGTAGTCTTGTGCCTTCAATTATCATTAAAAACAGATCACTGGATTAAAACCAAAATGCCATAATTTTATATCCTTAATATTAGACACAGAAATAATTGCACATTTGTATAAGATACTGTGCAACAATGATTTACTGGATGAAAGATTTCCTTTCTTCACGGAGTGAGCATAGTTTTGCTATCACAGCTGGAAATCTCAACGACAACCAACAAATTTCTCATTGTATTTTGACAGAGATTCTTTCTTAAGAGAACAGCCTTTAGCATCTTTTTTCTGCTTGAAAATTGGAGAATTCAGAAAATTTGTATCTGTAAACGGATCTCCTCTCCTGAGTTTCCTGTTAAAAAAACACCAACAAAAAAAAAAAAGGGTAAAATTGAGTTTTGTTCCCCACATCACTTAAAACATTAACTTTCAGCTAATAGGTTCAATTTCACATGAACTATTTCATATTACTAACATCAGACCTCTCTTTGAATGTTTTTTTAAGAACTTATTTCCAATATTTAAATAACCCACTCAAATCCTCCTTTTGATTGAATATCATGAACTTTATATCAAACTGGAAAGTAAGACACCTACCCTGCAATACTTGGTTCTTTATAGCTCACAGTAAGAGTACAGCGTCGCTTGCGTTTTGGAGATTGTGGTGCTTCGCCTTCTGGTACAACAGTTGCATTCCCAGTGCTGGGGAGCAGTGAAGCAGTATTGGTGACATCACAGAGATGACCACGAGGTGGCTCAGAAGGCTGCCCTGGGAAGGAATTAGGCACACTTAAGACAATTCAGGCAAGCTAGCTTGAGCGAGAATGTCAATGAACGTTATTAGATGTCAAGTAACTCTCAGCTATAACTATTATCTTCATCTTTCCACTTAAGTATACATAAGAGGATTTTAATTTGGAAAAATAAATTAACACTAAGCAGTGCCAGGCAAAGTGTTTTTGTTATTCTACTTCTCTCTCAATTTATACTCATATTCTCCTCTTTTTCCTCAGCTTTAATACATCATTAAACACATCTAAAATACAGTATTAATTCATTGTTGACCAATTTCTTAAACAAAACATATCTTTAATTCCAATTTCTGCTGCAGAAAAGGCTGACAGAAGAATTAATCTAATGATTTTTACAACATTATTCTGTTTGTATTTATTAAAAAAACACCCTAAAATAAAAAAGCCTGAATACCTTAAACAATGTTATCTCTCAAGGAAACAAAACCAATTACAGAACACTTTCTACACTTACTAATAGACTTGTCACATGATTTATTGCTTTCAGTCTCTTTTTCATTATGGAGTTTCTGCTCACGCTGTGCCAAACATCTTTTAGACCTTCGCCTTGCATGGACTGGTGATGTATCTTTGTTGTCCACTGAACTTTTCCTTTTTTTCGATTTACCCTTGTAAGGCTCATAGAGGCTATCATCTGAATCTTCAATATCACTTGACTCGGTGGTATTAGTTTCAGATAAGTCTTCTTGGTCATCCACGTCAGTGTCTGTGTCATTCACCTTATTTTGTCGAAAAGGTGTAACATGGACACGCTCTTCAAAGTGAAAGTCATAAGCATCACTAGAGCCACCCAAGAAATCCAACTTTTCTTTGGAAGCCTTTTTACCCTTTCTTTTTTTTGGTCTTTGTCTGGGAGCATTTTTAGGCCATACCAGTTTCCCCTTCTGATGCTTCTCTTTCCTTACTTGAGAGTCTTCTCTGCTTTTACAGTCACGTTGTTTAAGATCAGAATTATTGCTTAAGTTGCACTGCACAGTGTCAGAATTTATCTGCCTGAGCACCAGCTCTGAGCCTAACTTGTTTTCATTCAACTGAGAAATACCTGAATTTATGTTTTCTACAGTACTCTTCTCTAGACTTTCCTCAAGTCTAATTTCATCCTGTTTAGAACGCTCTCTTGTTGAATCAGGTGCTTCTGAATGGTCCCAGACATCAGTGCAAAGTTCATCGTAATTTCTCGTCTTTGAATAGCGACGCCTGGTGGACACACTTTTTGGTAACACATTACCAAATCCATCCTCTCCACTTAAAGAAACATTTTCCAGCTCTGACCCTATGTTGTCCAGATGAAAATCAGATGTTTGCCCTTGTAATTGAAAAGGAAAAAGTCATATTAAAGCTAGATAGTAACAACCTGGAAAGGTTTTGTGTGCAAATCCTGAACCTGTCAAAAATTAAGACTATTCTTAGAATTTTCTCTACAGATTTGTACAAACCAGTATTTGCCAATCAAGATAAGCTCTGTTTAATACAGCTTCCAGACAGAAAGCAGTTAAGTACACTACATGAGTATTTTCCTCCAAACTGTTCTCTTTGGAAAGTTATTTACAGGTCATTTATTTTTCTGAGTATTTTGCTTTGTTAACAATTGTTGATTTCATAAGCGATAGTGTATGACTAAAGATGACTTTACTCTCTTGAACTGTTTGGTAAATAATGAAACTAGATTGCAGGTATATAGAAGACAAAGCATTTTCAAATTCCTCCCCCATTTTGCTAGGCATCTTCATTCAAAAACTTTACCAGTTACCAAAGTTAATATCTAACCTTTATCATAATAAGTGGAAAATAACTTGACAGTTACTTCAAAAGTAGTAATTACATTTTAAAGTTATACTCTCACTTCCCCCCCCCCCCCCCCCCCNAGAAAAGAGCAATGTCTGATACTTTAATTTCATTACCTTTGTCTGGAACTATTTTGATTAAGGAAACGGCATTGTCAGATTCCTCACAGATCTCTGACACAGAATGAACCAGCTCATTTCTATCACTATCAGCCTCCATCCCACTTGGAAGTACTTGGTCATCTACATCAGCACACTGTAGAAGTCCTCTAGAGAAAATTCCAAAGGTAGTATTTACTGAATAGCAATGTATTTTATGACAGTGAACTCCTTCATTACATTGTATTTCTTCCCTTTTTCCAGTTAGGAAATTAAGCTTACTGTAACAGAATTTTCAAATATAAATAGGTAATTATAAAAGATACTTACACTGAATGTATTTGTCCGATGACATTGGAACTATTTTCAAGAACTGAAGAAAGCACACTCTGATTCTGTCAACGAAATAAATCTTACTGTGACTATAGCTGAAACAAGCTTGCACCATATACAAGTTTTAGACAACAGCCAAGTTACCCACAGAAAGGCCAAAGAAGCTCTTGACTTTTTCTCTCTGGCTGGCTAACACAAAGTGCTTTGGGATCTCACATATTCAGCTCCTGCAAGTCCGCAGATTCATCACCAGCCCCAATTATACAGATAGCAGACAGGGGAAGGAATTGTGAGGATGGTACAGGAAACAAGACGCATACCCGTAGAAAATCAGGGTATCCCTACCCACCTCGTAGCAGAGCCTCAGTCCCGCTAACAACCTACTACGCCCCCTCCCCCCAGTGGGACCCTGTGTCATACTGGGAACTTGTGGGACTAGTTGTACCTCCAAACCAAGGCTCAAATCTCAAAAGCTGTGTGCATTTATACTGGAAAGAGGAATAATTAATAGAAATCCTGCTCCCCAAGAGGAAAAGGTACTTACGACACCTGTGGAACACAAATTCTTTGCGGGGCCAAGGAGAGCAATCGAGTTCAGTAAATTCTCAGAAACTTTCGAAATTATCTCATTCAAGGCTGACAGTTGATTCTAATGGACAAAAGAAGGAAAATAACACTGTTGCTATTATACTCCAGTATAATACCTTCTCACCAGCATTATGAGATGACTAAATTCTGAGGATACCTGTGTCAGGTACCTTCAACTGTGATTTAAAAAAAAAAAAATAATTACAGAGTAAGATTTTAATTAAAGAAGAAAGAGTAGCCAGGAAAAAAATATTTAGTTAATTACCAGATTAGGTGAAAATACGAGAAAACTTGTTCTACATATTGAATTAATTTTTTATGAAACATTTAACATTATAAAGATATCAGTGGATTGGTACAGATTCTGACATTCAGCTTCACTAAATCATAAAGTTATTATTGAAAAATACCTCACTAAGTCCTTGAGTTTGCTTGAACCTAAGATTTCTTTGCAAGTCAAACATCTGAACCTTCAGATCTTGATACTCTTTCCTTAATTGAAGAATAGTAACCTGGGCATCCCTCAGTTTGAGCTTTTCTTCTTGCAAAGCTTGAGCTAGAGCTCTGTTGTTTGCTTGGATGCTCTTCATTTGCACGGAGCTGTTGGCTGCAACATAACAGTGAGTATTTTAACTTGGTTTAAATAAAAAAACCTTATGAAAACTATTAAGGTAATTAAGCATCTTACTTGCTATTTTGCACTTCACAGTGGAGATCTGGCTAATTTTACCCAACCTTGTCCATTTCTGGTTTCTTTTCTCTTTCATTCGTTCTTTTATATCACCCAGAGTGTCTTTGAAGGGTCTTTTCAAGTATTTAGCCATCTTCTACCTTTAGAAATATAAAGGGTGAAGAACTCATTAAGCTGATGTTGCACAATGCTCCCAGCACCAAAAAGAAAAGGCGCAGAGAAACAAGAGTAAAGCTTATTCACGTGACGTATATACACGTAGAAGAGACCCACAAATACCGAAAAGACATACAGCTATGGCCAATTTCAAAACAATTTTCGCAGCACGGCCACTGTCACTGTAGCCGATTATCTGAACTGCAAAAACACGAGGTGCCCGCGGCGAGGACCAGGCCGAGGCCTCCAAACTCCCGCATCGGGGCGGTACGAGGGGTAGCGGGGGGGGGGATGACGTGGTGCCCCCGGGAGGTCGGAAGCGGGCCCCCGCCCCCCCTAAAGCTGAAGGGAAACCCTCACGACGTCCATCCCTTCCCAGCTTCGCCCCCTCGCCCCGACACACGCACCCCGGACCGACCGGCGGTCCCTCCTCAGAAGGGCGTGCGCACCCCCGGGCACCTCCCACGCACGGCCGCGGCTGCCCGAGCCCCAGGCGGAGGCGGTGCCGCCCCCGGCCCGCCAGCAGCAGCAGCAGCAGCGGTCGGCGCTCGGCCCGCGTCCCCCCCCAGAGCCCCCGGCTTACCTGACAATGGCAGCAACGGCTGCCCGCGCGCTCGGCCTCGGGGGGGGGTGGTGGTGGTGGTGGGGACGGCAGGCCGCCCCCGCGCGCGGCCAGACGGTTGGCGCCGCTTCCCGACGTTCAAAACCCACCGCCGCGCCCTCCCATTGGTGGGACCGGCGCGGGGCGTCACGGGGCGGCCGTCCGCGCTCATCCGGGCCTCGCGCCTGGCCCCGCCCTTCGGCGCGGTCCCGGAGGCCCCGCCCCGCCCCGCCCCGCGCGCGCCTAGGCCGGCCCAGCCCGGCAGTCCCCACCTGTAGGCGGTGGCGCCCGGCGGAGGCGCGCTCGCGCCCCGGAGGTCGTTGTGGCCGTTAGCAGTCTCGCGGGTCCGCCCCGGGGCTCTGGCTGGAGTCGGGCTCAGGGCTGAGGCGCCCGCTGGGCCCCGCCGCGGCTCCCCCCCCTCGGCCAGACTGTGTTCACCGGCACCACCTCGGCTGCCGTAGTGGAAAGACATAGAGGCAGAACAGGAGATATTTATTAAACAGCAAAACGAGGAGAGAGAAAACATTAGTTTTGTATATCGTACTTCCAGCAGTGGCCTGTCACAGCAGGCAGTACCATGAGCTTTTCCTGCTCTTCCTCGACAGCGCTTCCTGTGGAGCGTTCCCAGCTCCTCCTGTTGCAGCTCAAAATGAAAAGGGTATAAAAGCTGCAGCGTTAAACCTGTTTTCGAGCATTTATTTTATGAAAGAAACTGGGCCAAAACCCATCGATAAGGTGGCAACCGCCGCTCTGTGAGGTTTATACGTGAGGCGTAGGACAAGCAGGGCTGAGGTGGGGCTGGCGGGCTGGCCATGAGGGAAGCCTCCTGGGGCAGCGCCAGGCTTGAGGCCATGGTTCGCCTCCCTACCACCCCACGGGCATTTTCTTTGATTATGTCATTTTTGTAACGACTGTAACTGATTAGTATATGCTAATATCTACGCATATTGAACATGGAGTGCTGAACTTTGATTAAACGCTGCTTTATGATGGGAGAAGAAAAAAAAACCCGGCTAAGCGATATCTTATTAACGGTAGAATGAATGGTATTCTTGTATCTGAGAAATTAGCATTTCATAGCTGCTACATTTTTTTCTTTTCTAACAGCTACTCCTGCCTACTTGATTTTATTCATTACAGCTCGGATGTGGTGTGGCAAGCTGATTTCAAACTTGAAAAATTCTCATAGATCATGACAGAAGCTGTAGTCCATGATATGTATGCATTTATCCTTTCCCACTTGTTGATTGTGTCTATTTTGTTTCTCCAGCTCAGAATAGCTAGCCTCATTTATGTAGTTTTCACAGTAGTGTAAATATCATTTAACTTACTCTAATAACTTCGTCAATAGATACTGATAAAGTTTGGGTTGCATTTCCTGTCAGCAAATAAGTTGCCGGGCAAACACAGTTCCTTGAGCAGTGTGAAGATCCCTTTTGAGCCATGAGATCATGTCAGAAAGAATCACAATTTCTTTAGGATTTGGCATAAAAAGTTATGAGCAAATTAACTTCCTAGACCCTCCTACTCAGTTAGTAGTGCTACACAAAATGAGAACACAATTTTAGTTTCTCTTTACATCTTTTTGCTTCTTTCGGTCTGCTCACTGAGTCTACCAAACACCTACTAACCCACCCTTCCAGCCCCCAAAAAACCTTCCCAAAATCAAACAAAAGATCCCTTAGGCCTGAGGCAAAAAAAGAAAAAAAAAAAGAAGAAAACCAAAGAAGTACTGGATATTAAAAATCACATACCCAGTAGAAATACTGTTTTTCTGGTATTGTACAATTAACCTCCTATCTGGCCTCTCACTGTATTACAGGCAATAATTGGGCAGCCTCCTCCACTCAACAGCAGCTAACAGCCTCATCTGGACCCTTGTAAACAGCTCTCTCTAAATATTAGATGAAATTATGTCATTGAACTCAACTTCTGGAAGCTTGGGGAACTGTTGTTTTGGTTTTGGTTTTTTTTTTTTTTTTTTTTNACCAAAAGTAATACCTTTCCCTACACACTTTGTCTCCCTCAGAGCTAGCAGGTGTTTTGCATTTGGCCAAATAGCAATGGGTAGTTTCCAGCAATGCTGGTAAGGTCTTTTAGCTATTAGTCATTCATTTGCTTGACACAAATACACTGATTGTGATTAAATGAACCATGCTTTGATCGAAAAAGAATGCTTTCCTCATTGCTATCTAAGTGCTGCTCTTAATTACTTTTTTTTCCTGAGTAAATCTATATCAAGATGAAAAAAACTCTCTTCACCTTTTTTTCTTTCTTTTTTCTTTAATGTTACCCACCAATTTTGTTACACGTCTTTCAGAAACACTTTGGGATCATTATGCAGATTATCTTTTGGCTTTTAATGTTGAATTTCTATATCCTGATAATCTCATTTTCACTGTTACCAAGGTGTGCTCATTTCTGCATTATTCTTATGTCAAGACAGTTGTATTTCTATTGGGGTATTTGCAGGTTACACCCTCTGTATTATTTTATTTATTTATAGGATTCCTGGTAGTGAATTTTTCTAGCTCAACTGACTCTTTGCTGTAAGCAACTTCACATTTTCCTCTATGAAGACTGATGCTGTGATTGATGCCAGACGTTCTCGAGATTATTAGTTTATTTCTAGCGGGTGTACTCATGTGGCAAAACAGCTGCTACTGTGACTGGAGCTGGTGGAGTATTAAAAGATTTGCTCTCACCTTAGATTTACTGACATATTACAAGGAAAGAGGTGCTTCATGTAATTACAGTGCGGTGTTACATGCTGATGTCCAATGCATTCTGTTAGTGGTCTATGTAAAGGGCTCAAAGTTAGAAAGTCATTTTTCCCAATTAAGCAAGCAATCAGATATGAAATATCCTATGGAATGTTAATTAGTTACCTTTATTGCTACCAATATCAAAGTCTTCAAATAAATGGAATTTTAACTTTTTAGTGGATGCTCATGAGAGGTCTTGATAATCCAGGCCTTGCTGGAAAATATTTTTAAAACTCCCATTGATTTCAATAATGATATATTTGTATTGGTCTATAAGGACAGATGATTGGACTCACTGTATGTACTTTTTCAATAATTTTTGGTGATCACCAGTAGGGGACAGAAGAGCAGCCGTGATATGGTGACCAGTAACAAACTTTTGTTGGTGCAGGCAGCTGTATAACCTCCAGATACCCAACTTAAATGCCTCACCCATCTTTTCAGCTGCCTCATGTCCAGCCCTACATCATGGAATGGCAGTGATGATGTTTATACCATCTGGTTTTAACCATCAGAGTAGCTCAATTCGGTTAGGGTAGTAGATATGACTCATATTTCACTACCTCTGTCAAAACAAGATACAGGGGTGGAAACTACAATGTTTGCAATGCAGTGTGTACTGTGAGGACAAAGAAAAAGTATATAAAGTATAATATTATGCGTAATGCCAAGTTAATTAGTACTGCAAAGTGTTCTCTGTTTGAGGACATCCTTAGAAGTGGCTCTTACGCACTGCCAGTATTTCCTTCCTTTAGCTGGAGAGTGAGACTGGTTAGTGGCACACAGGACTGTTGTTTTACCTTTGGAGTTTGGGAAGATCATTTATGCTCTTATGGCTTGCTGAGTCAGCTTTGTTCTCATTTCTTGTGACTTGCACAGTCATGCTGCCTTGCAGTGCTTTTCTCCTTGACCATCAGATGGCTCATTTGTGAGCTACCTTCAAACTGTTCAGTTTTAATCAGTTTTGAGTGGGATGTGTGTAGCTATCATCAGCTTGGAAGTGTCATATCTGGAGTCTAAGGGTATTTGATAGGTGAGAGCTGTGGGGAGTGTAAGATGCCGATGCACCCACTGCTTCCCTGAAACAGGAAAGCAGCAAACGTTTTTTGAAGAAGCTGGCACAGACTTATCTGAGCAAAAAGGTCGTGTACTAACTTGACCAAGTTTGGCTGAAAATCCTGTAGAAATAATGAGCTGAAAAGATTTTGACAACCAGTCAACTTATATTTGTCCTTCAGCAAGGTTAAAAAGAATTGTGAGTGTCGTCTAGGTGTCATTATTTTTTATGTGTGTCTATATGTGCTATTTCTTTCACATTTCAGAATGATTTATCAAATTAGGCCTGTAAGCTGCTAAACTTCAGACCACTTCTATTTTGGAATATGTTATTAGTAGCGTATTCTCTATTCTAAGTTATCCGTAACCACTTTCTAATTACATCTCTTTATATTTTTCTTTCTCAAAAATACTTTGTTCTACTTACAACTAAAACCACATACGTAAGAGGAAAACAAGCATGAGTTAATTGAGGTGTGAGACGTGTTTCATTAAGCTAAAATTAATAAGCTATAAATCAGCATACCTACATTAATTGTATCAGTGTCTTTTTGATGTACATGTATATTCTAAAATGTTTTCAATTATTTATCAGTTTAATATAAGTAAGGAGGTGAAAGGTTAATAAGTATCTTGATATGTTCATGAGAGAGATTCCAGAGAGGAAAATTTATGCGGTGATTTTTAGATGGGTCAGATACAGCTGTCTCTTCCACTGCAGACATAATTAATTATAAGTACTGTGATATATACTTGTCCGAGTTGCCACGAAATCTGTCAGTGCTAAGGAAAATCGCGAATCCCAGAAGGGTGTCTCGATCCCATGGCACAATTACAACGGTATAAGTACCAATCTGAAATCTTGAAACTACATGGATATAATGAGCAAAGGAAGAATCATGAATCAATAAAGTGTATATCAACATTTAACATTTTAGCAATGTTTGCATTGAGTATGTATCTTAATTTCATTATACCATCTGTCAGTTGACTAGAATCCTGATTTTCTCCAATATGCAGCAGTTATAGAGCATGCAGTCAGAAGCAACCTCCTCCCCCTCAGATTTTCTACCCTGAAATCTCATACCAGCCTCTGTCTCACATTACTGAAGTGAGACTTATCACTGGTTCTGGGTTTCCAGGTAGTTTTAAGTAAGTAAACTTTTTTTTTTTTTTTAAGAAGCTTTAAAGTTTGTGTAACTGTTGAATGGAATATTTACTGACAAAACTGTTTTATCCCCTGTAGTTTTTGTATAAATATGTGGCTTTCCACTAATTATTTTTTCCTGATTGATAAATAGCTCAGAGTCATACTAGTAGAATAGTAGCATAAAGAGACAAAGACAAAAATGCGCTCTCTTATCTGCATAGTGGATCTTGATGAGGATGATGATACTATCTGATATAATGGAAAGAAACTCATTCTTGGATACAAGGGCATATCTTACTGTAGCTTTTTTTAATGCTAAAACGCCGGTTATAATCTGGGAGGTCAATATTAACCATGTAATGTTATGTGTGGAAACCCTGGATCCTGATGGAGCAGAGCACCATCAGCTTCTCACTCATATATACCTCCCCTCTATAGGTACTGTGATGTCAGCGGAGAGGGTCTTGGTTTATATGGGAAAACCTAGGATTAGAACTGATGTCTTTCCTTTTACCTTTCTCTTTAAGCATAACTTGTTTACATGTTAAATACAAGTATTTATTTGAGGCCTTACAGCAGTAGGTACTGGTACTGTACAATCCTTACTGGCTCCTAAAGCCACTGGTGAAACAAGATGAAGGACAGAAGACAGAAGAAATTAATAGCAGCATTCTGCACGCACATGGCTACAGCACACTGACATTGTGCAGGGAAGACACATCTAGACACCATCTCTGCTTCTAGATCAGAATATTTGGTTCGGGAGGATTTTTATGAAGTGTGGAAAAGCAGTTTTCCTTCCTGCTGAGGTTGTATTGCTGCAGTCATCTCTCAGAGGTTTGGGTCATGGGTGAATGACTTTCAAAGAGCTAATCATTGTTTGTAGGTAGAAGACATAGATAGAGATTGACATTTTGTTCTCACACAACAGGTCCTACGCAAGCACTTTTTAATTACGCCAGTCCACCACAGAGAACAATGGAGAGAAGATAGGGTGTAATTTATAACCAAGGATATACAAGGAAGCAAACATCGTTACCCAGGAGTAGTCCATTTGGTTCTGCTCTAGGTACTCTGCCCATATTAAAATAAGCAGGGTCATTTTATTACTTAAACCGTTTGTGGGAAATGCTGTGGGTAATACCAGGTAGAAAACAGAGGCAAAAAATGAGTGTTTAGTGCTATAACAAAGCAGTACACCCCAACCATCATTCGGTGCCTCTGTTGATAATTTATCTCAGCTCACGCTAAGGTTGCAGTTCTTTGTAAGAAGTGAGGGATTTGAAAGACTAGCACTCATGAGGATCAACAAAAGTAATAGTTATATGCCCAAAATGACATTCTAAGTTTTGACATTAAAATGGCTTATAAGGGTTGTGGTTGTTTTGTTTCTGTAGCTTAGCCTGCCACTAACATTCTGATGTTTATTTGAACAGTTGAAGCAAATCTGTCACCAGAGAAAGCTGTAAGTGGCACAGTAGTGGTAGAGAGATATGGAAAGGCAACTGAACTGCAGCTGATGTGAACTTCAAACATGACAAGCAAGATTTTTGACTGACAGAAAAGCGGAACAGTGGCAGAATTCTCTGAGCGCTTGTTATCTTTGCACTTTTCTCTACTTCTACTTCTCTCTATCTCACTACCTTTTATCATTCTATTATCTCACTTTGCAACTGTATAATAGTGTCCAGTGTTACAGCTTTTCGTTCCCAAAATTTCATCTGGTTTTCTGTCCTTTTAGAATACTTTCCCTCAATTTCATTGGAGAAATCAGAATAAAAAGATACCAATATTTGTATTTTATATTTATATGCAGATACAATAGGTATGGTAAGAACTAAAGATTGTATTAAGGAAGAGGAAGCACAGAAGCAGTATGTTGAAAAAGATTGTGTTTTAAATGGATGTTCCATGGTTCTTTTAGTTTATTTTGTGTGATTCAAGTATTTTAAAATTTAAGAACATTTGCAAAATTAGATAGTGGCCAAATTTCCTTCAATCTTAACAATATTTAAATCAATAGAAATAGAGCATAGTATTTGTCATGATGAAGTTATTGTGAAATGCTTTAATATTAGTGAGGAAAGTAATTAAGCTATTGTCACAAATTTTGATGTAATCAATATGTTCCCAGAAAGGTTTTCACTGTAGTTAAGCCAACAATTTCTGATATAAACAGGTTGGGAGAAGACCTAATAGAAAACTTTCAAAATGCTTTAATACAGAGCAATTTTGTAGCAATTTCATGAGAGATATTAGAACGAAGTAGTTGTTTGCTGAGAAGTAAGAGCAAATCTAAACAGAGTTGCTCAAATGACAGTTTTCTGTACCTATGATGTAGAGAAAATGAAAGTGTAGACACTGAGCCCACTTAACATTCAGTCACCTTCCTACACATCTCTCCTACCATTTTTATTTTGGAAAGAGCAGATGCAGACTGTCACGGGAGCGTCGGCCTAAGTTCCTGTTGTGTATGTGTAGGTAAAACTACTTCTGGCTTTCCTAGTTTCATTCCTATGGATACTGTCTCTCCTCCGTCAGGTACGCTGGCTGCTGCTCCAATCGGAACAGAAAGTACAGAGCCACACATGCTCTCTTGGTCAACTTAGCCCAGCTGAGAAATGATAGGTAACCTGGGCCTTTTTTTTTTTTTTTTTTTGTAAAGTAGGTGTAGAAACACAGAAGTTATAGAAATAGGAGAAAGGTACTGTTACGCGTAAGATAGAAGTTCAATGTGCACATCATATTTTATCTGATTGCCTGTAGGCTGAATTACCTCATCTTACCCAGCTGCCAACCTATTTTAATTCTGTTATTTTTATTTAATTTATCAAACTATGCATTATTTGATGGTAAAGAGGCTCAGGTCTCAGTCCACGTTCTTCTGTAGTCCACCAGACAGTACTTACTAGTGAGGAAGTAGTGAGTAAGTCTGCATTTGCCATAATCCTTTTGCTAAAGATGATGTTTTGATGTGTCTGCCTTGGTACTGGTTGATTGTGGCTTCTTTGTTGCCTCGTGAAAACTCGCTTTGGCTTTTTTTTTGTCCTGAAATCTGCACCAAAGTACAACTTGAATGCAAAATTATCATCTTACTCCCCAAACATTTCAACTGAGTATTTCTTTCCTTCAGTGCAGCCTTCAGCACAGATTTTACCAGGATCTAGTCTTCCTTCTTTTTATTTGTATTGTATTCTACCTACCTGTTCCCTTCCTTTCTCCTCCCTGATTAAGCTGCTGTTTGCTGGACAGTCAGTTTACAGTTTGGGGTAAATATGATTTTTACCCTATTGTTATGGGCCAGTGGAATTTGGTGATGCTAGTGTTTGTTAGAAACAGTAACACTAACACTAATTTTTCAAGATTCCAAGGATTCTATTCCCACTAATTGATGCTTAAGTCCATAAATCATACAGAATCTATAACTCCAAAGGAATAAAGTCCCAGAATGCTAAGGACAGAATCCTGGTCTGAATCTGAGAAAAAAAAAAAAGTTTCATTTTTTTTTCCCCCTGATCTTCAGCAAGGGCAGTAAGAGTCATCTTTTTTTTTTTTTTACTTTATGCGCAGTGACAGATTAACACAAGATGACAAAGAATCTAAGCAAAAATCTGGCTTCAAGAAGCATCTCAGTATGTTCTTCAAAAGGAATCATTTCAGATCCAAAGGTGATTTTCCCTGTTATTTTATTCACAACCCCCTACCCTTTCTCAGAATAACACCAGGATCTAGGACACTGGCAGCTTCTATTGGTCTGCAAGGTTGACTGTTCCCTCCTGTGACAAGATGCAGAGTGGAGTACAGCTTTGATGTGGAAATGCCTCAGACTTTCATCTTATAATGAGCTCCCCCAAAAGACAAAAAAAAAAAAAATTAAAAAGAAGCCACACTTAATTTAAATAAACAGTTGCATTTCTACTTTTTTATATAAAGAAAACTTAAGGCAACTTGAGGTGACAGAACAGAAATAAGATTTATGCACTGTTCTCTTCTTGCCCACCATCACTTCGCAGACAGATTTCAGCTGGATTTCAGCTGCTGAGTGCCCACAATTTCTCTGTAGTCCTGCTCGGGAAGTTCTTTCCAGTCTTTCTGGAGCCAGGCTGTTCTTTTTTGAGAATCTCCTGTCTGTTCCATCTTGTGGTCCCTCTGACTTTCTCTCCTTTGAGCTTGCTGAGTTATCTCCCATTGTCTTGAGGGGCTTCCTCCTCATCCAGTCTTTTCAAAGGAACAGAACACGTAACTGGGAACACACAAGTAAAACAAATACTGTCTGTGTTATTCTGTTGCCCACATATGCCTCTATAGCTAAGGACAGTGGCAGAGAGAACTATAACGCTGAAGACATTGACTGAAATTCTAATAGTCTATATGCCTCACGTGTGTGCACACACGTGCATATTTGTGTGCATGAGTTTATGATAGTTTCCAATATCTGCTGACTGCAAGTAATAATGATGATAAAGGAAATTGTACTGTTTATGGTAAAATTTACAGCTTACTAACAATGACATTTAAAATGTATCAACTGCCTCATGGTAGTTTCTAGTTTCAGCAGATCTAGTTTTTCGTGCCCCTGTGAGCTTGAAAAAGATAAGCACAGTATTTTGAGGGGGTTCACAAAACTCATGCAGGCAGCATCCAAAACAATCTCAGTTTCACTGGCTGTGCAAGGTTTGTCCCCGGCCTTCAGCCTCCTCGCTCTGGAGTGCTTTAAAAAATTTTCCTTTCAGAATATCCTGTCATTCAAAAACAGTGTGCAGAAAACCTATTGGAATGGCCTTCCTTATGCCTGTCATTTTCAGCAAGCTTCTCCACTTTGTTTTGAGCCTTCCGAAGCATGTTCTTTCAGACCTTATGTTAAAGACTGCATAGTGACTTCATTCACACACGTTCCTCGTATTCCAGCAGACTTTCTCTAGTTATCTACGTGCACAGCATCTGGAAGCTGTGGAAAGAATTTGAGGGAAATAATCTACTCTCCTGCCTCCCTTCTACCCTACTACAATTATTTTCATAGGTATTATTGTTGGAGTTACAAATAGTATGGGTACTTTTGTAAGACAAAATTTCAGCATCATCCAGGAGAAGCGGGGCAAATAAGTTCTTTACGGTGCTTCAGTGTTTTTACTTACCATCTACACTACAACAAAATAATCTGTTTAAAATGTATGAATTACTGAAGCTCAAAGTTCTCCAACAAAATCCCAATGTTACCAAATTAGTTTAATATTTAGTACCCATTTGTGTTGGTCCAGGTGTTGACTAGCAATCACAGCAGTCGTCACTTGGTGGAGCCAGATTACTCTGAAAATTAAATGTGCTTTACAAATAGCTTGCATAAAAGGTCTCAAAGGCAGGATTTATAAATAGGACGTTGGAGACAGATAATAAAAAAAATTGTGGGATTTCAATAAATCCTTGGAGGAATTAGAAGTTTTACAGCTTTGCTTTTAATTACTCTAGCACAGGAGAAGTAAAGGACTTGCTGGCTGAAGCAAAGGCTATCTCCTTTTGCTGGAATAAAATGGGAATACAGTGTAGGTATATTTGGTAATGTACATGCAAACCTGTGAGGATAAAGCGATAGCTGTCACTCTTGGTACATTTTAAAGGAATTCAGATTGTTAATGCTAAGCTTATTAACATTTTCCACACTGTATTTTTTTATTTTACTGTTGATATTTTAAATTCATGCCATTTGTGTATCTGTCTTTTAAATATTCTTCATAAAATCCAGAAGGGCACCCGATTTATTTCTGGTGTAGAGAATAGAGCATTCATAGAGGGAAAAAAGGAGAGGGTACCAAACTGTAAACACTTTCTCTATACTCTGCTGAGTATAGAGAACTCTTAGCAACTTTTTCTCACAGTTTGTTTCTTTTCTATCTGTATGCATGGGACACTATTTAAAGAAGTGTCAACAGTAGAAGCACCTAGTGATTCTTATTCTGCGTTGTATTTACTGTGCACACTGTAACAAAGAACTCGGGGAACATCGGGCGCTCTCTGCCATCATGATACTCGGCGATCAGATGTTATTACTGGGAGTGTGTGAATTCTCTGGCATTTTTTTTCCTTCTCATTACTTAGTGTTTGTTTGCATTGGATTGATTTAAGACAGATGGATAAGGAAAGATACTTTTGAGGAGCTGTTCTGACCAGCATATGAATAAAGTCTTACACTTTCAATATAATCTTTAGAATTGTCAGATCTCATTTACTGGGAATAGATGGTCATTTAAGCTCCAGCTGTGTATTTTATTTCATAGAATATTCAGCACATGGCGCTTTCCTGGTTGGGGACCCTGTGTGCCAGAAGAAGCTGGTTGTCCCAATCAGCCAGCTGTTGACATAAAAATCTGGCAACAAGGGTTATAGAATAGAAGAGAAGCCACAGCACTGGGGGAGTGGAGCTTAAGATTAGCCAGGTAGAGGGGTCTGTGCTTTAAAAATGAAATTAGAAGACAAAATGCCCAGGGACAGGATAGCATCACAGTCCCAGACATTGTATGTCTTCACTCACAGCTCTCTCATGTCCATTTAGAAGTGCATCTCCTTCCATGACCCAGTGAATCAGATGATGGTTGAGATTTTCAAGCCCTTGAGACGCTGGCTACTAAGATTTTCTAAATAATTACATTTCCTCAATTATTTCTGCGTAGAACCCATTTTTTCCAAGTGAATGAAAACATACATTGTGAAAACAAACCGTATTTCTAGAACATCTTAATTTATAACTGTGGGCAGCAACAATACTTATATGTTTTGTAGAATTAGAAACTACAGTATTATTCCCCTGCAAGAGAAAGAAAAAAAAAAAGAAAAGAAAAAAAGAAGAGTATGTTAAACCTGCATGTAAAGAACAGATCGCAGTTTATGGAAAGACAGGAATGAAATTACTGTTGAAAAAGAACAAAGGTCAAACAGAAGAAAATACCCGAAATACAGAAGTGACTTTCCCACCCACAGAAGGGCAGGGTGGGCTCTGTTAATGCTGGAAGATGGGGTAGGGGCAGGATGGAAATGGAGCATTGGTTCTGCATACACAGAATAGCTGGAAGGAGCCGTTGTGGTGGCCTCTTTCTGGATGATTGTCCAGAACTGCTGTTGTTTGTCCAAAATGATGAAAAGGGTTAAGTTTTGGATTTTTTTGCAGACAATAAAGGCTGTGGAGTTTTTTTGGTTCTTTGTTGTTTTTAACTGGATGGCATTATTGCTTTTTTATACTTTTGTTNAGAGCCGTTGTGGTGGCCTCTTTCTGGATGATTGTCCAGAGCTGCTGTTGTTTGTCCAAAATGATGAAAAGGATTAAGTTTTGGATTGTTTTTGCAGACAATAAAGGCTGTGGAGTTTTTTTGGTTCTTTTTTGTTTTTAACTGGATGGCATTATTGCTTTTTTATACTTTTGTTGGCACCCTGGCAATTTGCATTGGTTTCACCCCTTTTTCTTAGGATAAGCAGCACTTACCTCAGGTCACACAGAATGTTTGACCTGCACGAACAGGGGAGACAGATTTTTGGTTTCTTTCTTTTTACGATTTTCTGCTTTTCTTTAGCTTTCCCTCTGTGATACCATTTGAACAGCTGTATCTAACTCTGGCAACAAGGGAGAGAAGTTTTCAGCTAAGGGGTTTTAAAAGTTCATTAATTTAATTTAGTCTGCCTCTCCAAAGGAGATTTGCATTGTCATTAGAATAGGAACTCTATTTGTTTTTTTTTCTTTTTTTCTTCCCCCAAGTTGAATTGGAGATTTACAAATAAAATCCCTGATTTAATGCATTTTCTAACTGGTATGCCTTGTTTCCCTCATTCTGTATAAGCTGCTTGATTTTGTGTGCTCTTATTTCTATTCAATTTATTGCTCTTCTCTTTTTTACTATTCTCCCTGTGGTTTTGTATCATCAAGAAATATCACTTCTTACTGAACGTATCTTCATCCAGGTTAAAAGGGAGAGACAGTCAATCAGTCAGTAAATCCCTACTCTCTGAAAACACAGTCAGCACCAGCTGTAGCTCAATTAAACTCAACACTTGAACAGTTCACAAGAGAATCCACACTTGTATACACACATTAATCAAATAAATCCATTTTCATCTGTAGTTGTATTCCAAATTTTCAGTTAATAGCTTGGACAGTAAAGTGTGGAATGGAGATATGTGGTGGAAGTAGCAGATAATTAAACCTTCTCAGCATAATGTTTGAACTTACGGTGTCCTGACATGCACACTAAATAAGGGATGCTGATGGGACCTAAAATATATGGGTTTTGCATGCTTAAATGTTGACGATTGGTTCTGCTGGTACAAGCAACTCAGCAGTTCAGAATTACTTGATGTGTTCTGTGTTTGAAAATATAGAAAAAAATATTTTAGATTTTACTTTTTTTCTAGGGTGGTGAATAGAAGAGCATATAGAAAAAAGGCCATTTCTGTATGTATTCTTAAGTCAGCTTTAAAAACATTGCAAATAAAATGAATTTATGCTAAAGCCTTGCAGAACCTCTGCTTGCATTTCTTAATTCTATACATATTAAGAGTAATTCCCAAGGAGCAATGATTTCTTAATCTATACTTAGGACAACTTGTATGTATCAATATGGGCTTAAGTCCCACTCATTTCATGTTGATGACACAATTAAGTGCTGCCCTGATCATGGGACTGTACTATATGGGCATCAGACCTCCACTAAAGAACACTTGAGCTCAAAAAACAGTCTGTGGAGAATACAGGCCATGTCAGGCTGTGTTCTAGCTTTCTAGTCATGTTAATTAAATGTGTTCCAAGCAGATTTCAGACAAGGTCAGGCTGGCCATGCTGATTGCTATTTAGAACCTGTTCCAAAAGAAGCATTACTGCCACTGGTTGGGAATATTTTACTGAAATTATTTTTATCATAAAATGACTAGTTGTCAAAGTGAAGTAGATTTAGCTTAATTTGGGACAGCTATCTTGGCCCCATGCTGAAGAAAGATAAAGGTGGACAAGTAGATGTAGTCCTAAATCACAACAATCAAGTTCATAAACTCTACTGGGATCAAGTCCTGGCTGCAGTAAGATATTTGAGTGTTTATAGATAGCGTATATATGTAACAGCTCCAACGGTAGAGAATAAAATCCACCCCAAGACAGCCTGGTGCTCCTGAGATGTTAGAAAAAGGCTTAGCCTTGCATCTCTTGTTTAGACCAGGTTGTACAATATGTTGAACCTGATCTGGGAGTGCCAGGGAAAGCATGCTTTTTCTCTTTGTGAAAACCTTCAAGAAGTTTTGGTTTCACACCAATGTGGGGTGAAAAATATTTGAAATCTGGAATTACATTGAATGAGAAAATACTTCTTTCATTGCTGTAGTCGAAATACCTTGTTCTCTGCAGTGCTGGGGAACGTTTTGGGTGATAGACTAGTGTAGACACAGCCGGGGAAATGTTTCGCTTGTCACAGGCCATCAGCAATAATCTTCCCTGGGGCTGACAGCAATGATATGCACAGATCGCTTCCCACACCCTCTGCAGTAATTGAGTTAGATTGCTTGAAATGAAATCATGTGCTCTTCCACTGGCTGTTTCACCTTGCACCCAAACGTTCTTAGTTCCAAGTAGGAAAGGTCCTAACCTGGGAAGCCGAGAAGCTACTAGAGACCCTTTGGTAATGACAGCACCCTTCGTTCTTTTGCCTCATGGCCTGAGCCTATGTGCTCTGAGAGACACAGAAGTTTGCTCCAGAGCTTACCTAAATCAGTTGGATCCTTTATACTGGCTTTAATGTCTATGGATCAAGTCCTACCAGAATGTTGAGAAGAAAACCTTAGTGCTTTATGAAACATTATTCATTTACTGATGAAAAGATTGGCTATATAATTGGTAAATAATAGGAAGTATTCCAACACTATCTTAAATCTTTACTGATACTTTGCTGTATGCTCTTCCTAGCTCCAAAATAATTTTTATAGAGCATTATAAAGTCTCCTATAGTTGCTCTAGGTTTTGAAATCACCAGTGTATTCTTTCAGACACTCCTAAATATCTGCTTGCATTTGAAAGAGTTCTGAGCTCTGATTAAGGCATGATTTATAGTATGAAAAGCTTGAACATCCTTTGGTATAAAGGAAAACTTTATAAAACCTGGCTTCAAAAGCTGTAGCTCCAGTTCTGAAACTTTTATTACTTATATTTACTTTATATTACTTATGTTACTCGTTTTTATTCAATTTAACTCTAAATAGAAGCACTGAAAACAGTGCCATAGGCTACAGGGTGGCACTGCTTTGGGGTGGCAGTGGAATAACTTGTGGATGTTTAGAAGTGCTCAATAAAGCATAAATTACAACAAGAATCGGAAGACAGGAAAAACTCAGATGCCTACAAATAACTGAATGTTTCCCTAGGGCATAAACATTAATGACTTTAATTAGATTATAATTGCTCATGGAAGCATAGTCTTGCACAAGATAAAAATACCTGACATTGCATTTGCAACTAGGCAACTGCATCAGAAGCACAAGGAGCTTTAATGTTGAACGCAAGTTATTTACTAAGTATAAGNGTTTAATGTTGAATGCAAGTTATTTACTAAGTGTAAGGTATCTTGGTGCACATTATATGCTCTGTTCTCAGGACGTACACAGGTATTTGTAAGATGGCAGCACTGCTTCATAGATTTGGCACGGAGTTGTAGTTGTTAAGGGTTGAATTAACTGGACGGGTAACAGATGGAAACGTTGTATGTTTAGTTGAGGGTCTTCAGCGCCCTATGTTTGTTTTCTATTTTTGTCTTTACACTTGTGAAAAGACACCTCAGTGANCTTTAATGTTGAACGCAAGTTATTTACTAAGTATAAGGTATCTTGGTGCACAGTATATGCTCTGTTCTCAGGACGTACACAGGTATTCAGGGCCCCATGTTTATTTTCTATTTTTGTCTTTACACTTGTGAAAAGACACCTCAGTGAGGATATTTAGAATACCGTATCCTTGTGTTGAGTGAGGATCTAGATGTTCACCCAATATATATAGCTCCACAAATTAAAATCCCGATTTAGATTCAGGAATTGCATTTGGGTTAAAACTGTCCTGTCCCATTCCAGGAGGTTTGATACACCAGATTATCAGGCATGGGTGCTGGATGGTGACACCATGAGTATGTCCTTACCCCAGTGTTGGGATCTGTACACTGCTGGGTGATGCAGCGGAGCAGCAGAGTGCAGACAGCTTTTGTCCATTCTGGAAGCCTGTAAAAGTCACAGTGGGGAAGTAAAGGTGATTTTAAAAAAGTGACTTCATTCTCCGTACCGGAACTGGCAATCTGGCTAATTGACTGGGCAAACTGAGCGATAAGCTTTAACCCTTAGCAACAGAGTCTTGCTGAAACATTGCCTCTCAAGGAATCTTTTTTCTCTTGGCTGTGTAGTGGCACAACCACACCAAGAAGAGTTTATAGCATCTCCTTTCCCCTTAACTTATAGCCAAGTGATTAAGTTTCCCAGCAAAGTAAGTTTTAATCCCCTGAGGTAAAGGAAAATTGGGTCCTGCTCTCTTCCACCCGAAAACAAAAAGAGTAAAAATGCAATATCATAAAAACCTAATACTGGATCTGATTTTAAATTGTCTGAAACATAGCCTGAGGCAGCAAGCATTTTCTCATTGAGAAACATTTCATGATTTCATGATTGACTAACAAGATATTAGCTCTGTAGCATACAGACACAAATCACGACCAAGATCAACTATTGTTGCAAAAGCATTTGGACACTGTTTGCGGGAGAGAGCCTATGCTGTGGTCAGATTCAATACACCTATGAACAGACCTGTGTGGAAAGGTCACTGAGCGTTGCATGCAGTGTAAATGTGGAGCTGTGAAACACTTGGATATTTAGCGCAGTTGAACACATGCAACTCCAATAAACAGAGGAAATATAAAGGAATAAATGTAGGTCATAACGCACCATTGGAGGTACTGATCCCATGATGCTGATTCTACAGTGACTTGATAGTTATTTAAATGTTATTATGCTAAAATATTATTGTAGGGAGGTATTTTTTGTTGAGGTTTTCTTTTTTTAAAGTCTTCATCTTTAAAAGCATCAAGATTATTTCTCTGCCAAGATCATTACCTTTCATATCATTGCTTCCCAGATTAGGTTAGTGACATTGACCATCAGGTCTCAGGAGCAGCTGCAGGTGTTTTCAACTAGGACAAACACTGCTACTATTAATTTCCTTCTGCAAGTCTTTGACCTTGCTGCTATGGCAAATAAAGTGTTTCAAACAATTGTAAGAACATTAGTTACTCTTAATGAGAACACTGTTGACTACTACTACACAGATGCTTTAGCTTTCTAACATAAAGCTGTAGCTTGCTAGTGATGATGTGAAAAATAGGTCAGGCGAAAATACTAGAGGCCAAATTCTGGTATCTTTATTTAACTTTTATGCATTTTTTACTCATTTTAATTCTAGATGGATCAAGCTTTCAGCAAAGAGATCAGCTAGGAAATTGAGAGAGAAAAGGGGTCTTTAGCTCAATTCTCTCCACTGATTTGCATTTTAGGTAGTGGTATTTCCTTAAAGGATTGTAGGTCTATTAATCTTCCCGTATGCTCTGCACCATAGCTCTTTTCATTTGTTTCATCCAGATAGTTTTACCCTACTTACTTCTTTATATTTGAGTGTTTTAACCCTATACCTGCCATAACACCTGACTTCACCTCCCTAGCCTTCAAATAAATACATCAAGAGGAAAGGCACTGTCACACGTTTAATGGTCCCTTTACATGGTATCTCACTTTCCCTTGCCCTCAATTAGCTTCAAAGATGCAAGCTCTTAAAGCAGGATTTGTCTCCTTCCGTTTGATTCTATGGACTCCCAAGGAGCTTTTGGCTCCCGCATTGTATGAGCAAATGGCAGTTTACTGGGGAGGGGTCCAAAGGCTCAAAGCTTCCTCCCTTTTTCTCCGTAATCAGTGACTGACAAGCTTGGTGTACCCTGACTTGTAGGTAATACAGTCCTTCTTCCTCCCTCCCCATTAAGACTGGGGCTTTCCCTATCCCTGATACATGATCAGTAACATCATTTTGTTGTTTTAGCCACTATATTCTTTTTGTATATTGTGTGCAAGATAACCATTTAAATAACAGAAAAAAAATGTATATCAAGATTCACACAGTGCAGGAAAGTGAGTATGAGTACTGTATGTGTTGAATAAGGTAGAGTTGATACTGGAGGAAGAACGTATTTTTGGGGATATCTTAGAATCATAGATCTTGGTTCATTAAGTTGTGTCAGTGTTATTTATTGTATTTTTTTAAAGAAAAAAATACTTTAAAAATGGGATGCAGCCACACTTTAATCGTATGCTAAAAACAGACTTCACCAAGGACCGTTACTGGTAATTGATTAGCTCTAAACTTGAGCAGCATTAACTCATCCCTTATTTCAGGGAAAATTTAAACAAATGTGTGACTTTAAATGCTCATAAGTTTACAATTACTGAACCATTTTTCATTAGCCATGAATAATTTTTCCTTCCTCTGTGAGGATTTATAAAACAACCTATACTGACGTGTGGAGAATTAGCCATTTTTAAGATTTCCATGCTTGAAAATTTCAATCAGGACATATGGCGAAAGCGTAGTTTATTTTTCATGCTGGCTTAACTCAAGTGACTGAATTGATTTTACTCATGCTTTCCGAAATAATTCAGCACTGGGCTGAGAACAATCGCAGACATTTTTGGCTTGATAGATTTTGTCTCAGGAAGTCAGGAGCCACTGACGAAGGGGAGGGCTGAGCAGCAGTTGGAATTCCTCTTTAATGACAGCGGTCACTACCAGCTGGATCGTGAAGAAGCTTGGGCTGCACACTCAAGTGAGCAATAATGGAGGATTCCAGTGGAAAGTTAATAGACTGACAAATACTTTTTATGCTTGATGAACTGTAATTGCATAGGAAGGCCAAATGCTAAGGGTAAAACATAGCCTAACAAAAAAGATTTATGCCGTGGTTATGGGGCTCATTATTAGACTTCTCAAAGCAACAGTTATAACTGGGAAAAAAAAACCCTCAGACAATCCCTACCAAAAAAAGTAACAATTATGAAAAACTAACCACTGCTTATGTTCTCTTTTGCCTTTTGTCCCAACATGAAGTAAACTACAAATAAAAAATTGCAACCGGTAAAAGTAGAGCAAGTAAGACCTTAGGAGTTTCATTTCTGAAGAGAATTCAGTCGTGCAACTCTACCTTGAAACAGTACACAGCCCAATACATCAGACTTCAAATTTTAAAATGTATCTTGGCTTATCTGGTTTTAATTTCTGCTCCTGTTCTGTCCTTTATACAGTTTCACAGGCATGTGATGGTTTTCCTGCTGGATCAATTAACCAAATCAGATTTTTGGCATGCTCTGTGGAAAGTATGTCATACAAAAGGAAACTAGGGACATGTTGGCAGATCCCAAACCTAGCCAAAACAAAATCGTCCATCACAGCAGTGTGCAGAGCGGTCCTGATCCCAAAGGCAGCATCAGTGCTAGCTCAAGGCTTTTCATCATTGTAGACTAAATTTAATTTTGTCACTTGAAGGCTGAGATCAAAAGGCTTAAGTTGCTTTTGCTGCAGAAAGGCCAGCTAGAGGAGGGAATGGCAGAGGAACAACCATCTAACTTCCTGGCCCAACCAATAGTCTACATATCCTAACCTTTCCCTCAGAAAAAGTAGTCAGCTTGGTTTTCCAGATGCCTGGTATAAGCAAAGTAGGTAGAGGATCATGCCTGTTTTGCAGCTTTCAGTAAACGGCTGCTTTGCCAATGATTAGAGCCTGGCTTAGGCAGCATGGGTGTGTTAACTGAATTCCTGGGCTAATGAGGGGTGTTTCTCAGCAGGGCTAATTACCTCAGCTGTAATACCGCCTTGATGCAGTTATATTGTTTGTGGTCAGCTGTTGCCAAGATAATGACTTTTGTATCTCAGAGAATCTTGTGTTTTAGTTTAGTAGAACAAACAAGAAGTGCAGAGAAAACTTCTGAGCCCGGATACACTTCAGAGAAAAAAGGGAAAAGAACAGTAAGTGCTAGCCTTGATATAAAGGCAAATGAGTAAAATCTGACCACAAGGAAATGTAGGCTTAGACTTTTAACTATTGCTACAAGTATGTTTTAGAACAGAGTGGTTGTGACAGTGGGGCAAACAAAAGTCTGCAGGTGCCTTGAAGTAGAGCTCCAAAAAAATTAAATTGTGTGGTGCTGTGAGTCTAAGCATCTAGACTTTAACTATCCAGTCCAGAAAACTTTCCTAACTTTTTGTAGTATTTCTGTAGGCATAGGTAAGGCAAGCAGTTGTAACTCAGGCAATTTTTGTTGCTTTCTATTCCCTACTGTTTCTTCCTTTCTTTAGCTGATAAGTATTCAGAGCCTTGCTTAGCTCTTTCCTTTCTTCTTTAAGAGCAGTTAATTTAGTTTCATACCTTCTATTTGTTTGTACAGGAAATACAGCAAAACTCTTGCTGGTTTGCACTGCAAAAAAAGTCTCCCTGAATTTCAGTTAATGAACAGATTCATTGAAAACTGTTTGCTGTCTACTGAAACATAATTATCACTGGAACAGTTAGGGGCAGTTATGAGAGTTCACCTTGCCCCTGAATGGAGTGGAAGCTCTCTCTTCTGAAGCCTTCTGGATTCAGCCCTTAGCTATATCATTGTTACAGGATAGAGAAATTAGAGGAGACTGAGAAATGAGCAATATAGGTAAAGTATACTGTTCTTTTTGGGTTATGGATTGTTCTTCTATATCCTGTCTTTTTCTTTCCTAATCCACCATAAATGTGCCAAAGTATATGAAATGGTGTGTTTTTTCCTTTTCTGAGAGCAGTGAAGCCTGCTTGAATTAATAAATGATTCAAAGGTAAATGAACTCTAAAAGTGAATAATGAGAAAAATCTCTATATAACAAACCTTTTTATATGCCCATCAAGAAGACCTGCAACTTTTAAATTAATTGCCTTTAAATGAATACAATGTATCAAAGAAATTTTAACACCTACTTTATTCCTTAAAACATTTGAGTGCCTCATTAATACACTTTAGATTAGCTAGGTTGTTATGTGTCCATCACCAAGTAATGACAGAGTGCAAGAAATTGTCTTCTGTACCAGTAGTGTCACCTGAATCCAGTTAGGAACTTGTGTGTTGTTATGGTTATATTGGCAAGATAGAAATTGCCAAAGAAGTTGTGCTTTTATTAAATGCTGTTAATTTTTATTCTTTCTGAGCCCTAGAAGTTGTTAAAGTGATTAATATGACTCAGATTACATGCCCAAAACAGTGCTTAAGTATTTCCCTCTCTGTTCTGAAAGAAAACCTGGCATTTTTAGGAATGTTCTTAATACTTGATTTGTTTATATTTTCTATGCAAGTATCAAACATGTAAGTTGTTGGCTTCCAAGCACCATAACAAGTTTTTTGATCTTGTCTATGCAAACAGGACCAAAATAAGTTATACTGACACATGGACTGCCATGTCAACAAGAGTTTCTTCTGAGCTGATGAAATGGCCTGTTTGGTTGAGCTTGCAAACTTTGTCTGAACTACCCAATGAATGGTTTGTGCCAACTCAAAGCAAGAGTGCAATTGAATCAGTGCATAAGCATGTTTTATTCTCAAGGATGCTGGCTAGGAGTCTTTTGGCATCATGTTAGAAACTGGAGTTTAAATTTGAAATTCCAGCTGAATCACATGCTTCAAGAAATAGACACATCTTAGTGTTTGTAGAACTCATCACCTCATAGAAAGAATGTGTTTTATGACATCTCATAACTTACAATAATTTCTGTGCTGTGTAAATTGTATTCTAATTGATTTGAAACAAGATATTTTAGTACAGAATTGAATACTGGTAATTTCCGTGGGGTTGAACTGTACTCAGGTAATTCTTAAACACTGTTCTGTTCTGGATGGTCTCTTCTTTCCTAAGTACACTCTGTATTTACTCAGTATGATATTAGGACACTTCAGTCAAGGAATGGCTGTTTCAGCTCCAATGGCAACAGCTTGGCAGTTCAAAATCTGCGTGTAGTTTTCCTCGTGAGATTTGTTGATAATTCTGCACTTCTGTATGCCTCTACTTTGTACAGGCCTTCGTTTTCAAGTGTCTCATGTTCTTTTAACTATGGTAAATATATGTTTTAGACGGCTGCTTCACTAGCTAGAATCACAGAATGATAGGCGTTGGAAGGGACCTCTGGAGATCATCTAGTCCAGCCCTCCTGCCAGAGCAGGTCACCTACAGTAGGTTGCACAGGATGGCGTCCAGGTGGGTTTTGAATGTCTCCAGAGTCAGAGACTCCACCACCTCTCCGGACAGCCTGTGCCAGTGCTCTGCCACCTTCAAAGTAAAGAAGCTCCTCCTTGTGTTTAGATGGAACTTCCTATGTTCAAGCTTGTGCCCATTATCTCTTGTCCTATCACTGGGCACCACTGAAAAAAGACTGTTCCCATCCTTCTGGCACCCTCCCTTTAAGTATTTATATGCATTGATAAGATCCTCCCTCAGTCTTCTTTTCTCCAGACTGAAAAGACCCAAGTCCCTCAGCCTTTCCTCATGAGAAAGATGTTCCAGTCTTCTAATCATCTTTGCAGCCCTTTGCTGGACCCTCTCCAGCAGGTCCCTGTTCTCTTTTTTCTTCTAGGTAGCCTATTTTTTAATGTGAGTTTTTCTATGATTAGTTTTTGCTTGTATTAGTAATCCATTGCTCCACAAAGAGATTCTGGGATCACTCTCCTTGCTGCTGTAAGAAACAAGATGTAAATTAGAGGCATCATGATAATGCCCACGGCTGATGCTTGAGGGACTGTGGGCAAAGCATAGTCTGAGAGTGTGACAAATGGGTGATTTCATATTGGTATATATGGGTGGTACCCATCTTGCTGTAAGGCTGAATATGAGTTGGAACATGTATAAGGAGGCTGGGAAAGAGGAAAGGCTTGGCTGGTCTGCTGTCTCCGCTGCTTGGCTACTCTGCTTACAGGGTCAGATTCTGAAAACAATTTTACAACTCTGTTCCGTTAAATGACTTTTACTCTTGTTTTCCTTGAAGACTTGCACTGATACCCATTTTAATAGACTTGATCAAATATTTAATATTGATTGTATCGATCAGAATGTTCCCACTCTGTTTACTGTTATTAGGACTGTGGCTCCACTGGGAAAAAAACCCCTACAGTAGCATTTTTTGCTAACAGCCTCCTGACTTAGATCTTTGGTGAAGAGGACCAAAGTGTCTTTAATGTCTCCATTAGTTTGTGTTTTCTGCTCCTGTGCCATAGTGTGAAGAACAAAAACGACTTTCAGAGGCCACTTGCTTCTCCTAGCTACCTCCATGCTCTGCAGACAAACTGCTATCAGACAATCTGTCGTGAGCTGAAGGTCTTCCTTTATATGACAGAGGAAACTGTTGGGTTTTTTTTTCCCTACTTATGCTAGGACTATATTCGTGGTTGCTACACCGATCCATATAATAGAAAAAAGACTAAAATGGGACTGGAACAAAGATGTAAATTAACCATACAGTGGCATTCTGGAGACTGCAGATTTACCAGGGACAGTTTAGTTCATATAATTATGCTTTATGAAAACCCTGCTGAAACTCAACTTCTTTACTTGGACATCAGCATCGTGATTACTGATGATCGTGAATGAAGATGAGTATGTGGTCTGTTTTACTAATAGCGTCAAAATCGATCTTTCTTGGATCTTCTCACTGTTTTCAAATTCCAAGACAGGGATCTAGGGACTACTAATTGGCCTATTACACAGAAATCTCTTAGGAAGACTCTGATGGCACTTGATGTACTCAGGACTTATATAATTATATCTTAATTAGAGTGGCATACTTACTCTCATAAAAAGAGAGCAGCTTCCATTCTTCAGTGTTTACCTACTTTTAAACGAAAGTTTGTACTTCTAGAGGATCTATGGAGGTTATATTCCTAAGGAATAGCTGCCTTAGCACAACAAGGTCCCGATCATTCATATGTCTAAATATTATGGCAATTCGAGGACTAATTAAAGCTGGAGCCAGAGCGGGAGGTTAAATGGCACTTCCCGAGAGGCCCAGTCCAAGCAAGGAGAGTGCAATCCAGCAGGCAGTTTGGTAGCAATGTAAGCCACCATCATCTTGGTTGGATACTGTCAGTGGTAAGCTCATTCTGTACTTTGTACTGGTGGAGTGTGAGCTCTTTCTGACTAGATGCTGTTTAGATGAATGAGGGTAGGAATATGTCCAAGCTGATAAATCCTCTCAGGAAGAGTTTCCTCACTGTCTTCAGCATTCTTCTTCCCGACCTGGACCCGTTGGTATAACCTCATTGGGGTGCCCACACGGCCCTCCCTCTAACCAAGAGACTTTTGAAATGAATGGATGAGTCAGCTTGAAAAGAAGTATAAAAGTAGTATATAAATTTGTGACAGGAGGGGGGAGAGAAGTGGGAACAGAGCAGCAGTCAAAGCCTAGTTTGATATTGCCACAAGTCACCCGCTGGCGTGATGACCTCTGTCTAGGCCTAGCAGAGCATCCTCCCCATCGGAGCAGCCCAGCCACCACGCTCGCAGGACAGGGTGCAAAATGTAAGGACCTGTGTATGTGAACTTGTGGGGTACTTTCACGGCCGCATGTGCATTTGTAGAGGGCAGAATGGGTACACACAAAGCAAGAGCGCCCACATTTCCAGTAAGATGTGGCTGTGAGTAGGGGAATCTGCACTCCCAGAGGAGAGTGGTGAGGGCTCGTTACCTTCGAGCAGTGTGAGAGGGTGGTGTGTGCACGTAACTCTGAATGTGTCTGTGTGGCTGTAACTCTTGGGATTAGTTACAGTGTGCTTAGAAATGTATAGGTATTTATTAACATTTTGGAAATTTCTAGTATTGGGGTTTATGTGTTGTATCCTGGATACTGATCTTGAATATATCATTTACTGGTTGCCAGTTAATTACATCATTATTAAATCAATGGATTGCTTTGTTCCTGGTTTGACTTAAACCATGTGAATTGAGCAGTTTTGCCTTGTAACATATCCTAAGAAGACATCCATTGTGCAGCAGTGAGATGGTTGTTCCTCTGTCACTGCCTTCTGTGGGCTGTTGCCAGCTTTGAGCAGGGAGTGGAGTGTCTTAAATGTTCAGGTTCTGAGGAAAAAGACAAGCCCTCCTGTTGTCTCCCTGTGGTAGTCTTCCATTTATGTGTGAATGGCATATCCTTAAGTGAATACAAGACACATTGTGCAAATAGTTGTTTGGGGTCTTTATGCAGTCATCTACTTTGGATTCTAGTTTTCCAGAAAAGTCTTCTCCTTCAAGTAGGCTATACTAGCAAAGAAAGCAGGTTTTGAAAGCCACAATCTTACTTAAGTAGATTTAAAACCAAACAAAAATGTAAAATGGTTTCCCCTAAAATATGTGGACCAGAAAGGTCCAATAAATCAACTTCCATGATATGAAATATTATTTAATTTCCAGCATTGTTATTGATTTTAGTATTCTTTGAAGGTAATTAAAATCATGTGTTTTTTTAAATTATTTTTTAACCTCCTACAAAATCCCTTTCCACAATAAACAAGCACAGGAAGTTAGTATTACAGGTGGAGTGTGCTACAGGTTTGAATGCAGATGAAGAACGCTCCTGGATAGGTATGAAATGGGAAGCAAAGAAGAATGTCAGTAACTGTCCCTAGTTGGTTTTGTGGTTTTCCCCTTGGTATGCACTCCAGGCTGATGCCTGGGTTTCAGGATGGTCTGTGGCAGAGCAATCAAATACAGGGATCACAATTGTAATAGCAGGTGGAGGACATCTAATTAAAATAAGCCAGGCAGACCATGTGATACTGTCTCTGTTTTCAGGCCTAATATTAACACGAGATGAACAGTCTAATTATGTACTCCCTACTGTTCTCCCAAAATACTGTTTCATCCTACGCAACAGTGTAGTTGCAGATACCTCCTTTTTAAAAGAGGTAAATACAAATAATCTTTGGAAAAATGATCTTTGGAGGAATTGTTTCCTCGCCACTTAGCAAATTGCAAAGCTTGATTAGGAAGACTTGGTGCAATCAAAGAGCTNTGTGCCTAACGTGCGTAAGAGCTTTCAGAGATGGAGAGGAAGTGCATGAATGAAACTCTGATTTCTAATGGTAGCAGCACCACATGTGATGAGTAGGCAAAGCTTGAAAATGTTTACAAGGGAAAACCTGCATTGTGGTGCATGTTTTTGTTCTGCCGAGTTTCAGCTAACCTAGTAATTAATCAACACGTACTTAATGTTTACACTCCATTAAGTGTAGCAGTAGTCAGTGCTTTTGTTTCATGTAGACCCTGACATATCATTTGGTGGAAGTCTAATGTAACTCGCTGCATGGCTCTTTTCTTTTCCTTTTTAAATTTCCAATGGAATTTCTAGTGAATAATTTAGTAAATTTATCATTTTCTCTATAATAGTGTCACATGGACAGTTTGATGAAATAGCTCATTACAGTCAATGAAGTGAAATATGAGTTCCATCAGCACATTTTCATCAAACAGAGTTATAGAAATTAGTTTGCTGTTATCAAGGACTGTGAAATACAAAAATAAAATTAAGCAAGCTATTAGAGGATAGATTTAAGGAGGGTCCCAATTGAGTTGGAACAAAACTGCCACTGTGAAAAACAGAGGACTGCTGTATGCTTAAATGAATTGTGAAGCGTCAGTATTAATTGTTAATTATGTACATTAGGGACAAAATTAAATTTGGAACCACCTGAGTGTACATGAATACTACACACTGCTCAACCAGTCAACCAGGAAAGAATGAAAAGCAAGTGCTTGCAGTTCTGCAGTCGCTATCAAAGTTTGAAACTGTGCTAACCTGTCTTCAGCGTCATTACTTTTATGACCCCATAACAGAACCCAAACTGATGGAAATCCTCTACCATTAAAGTTATCCCTTTCCCCCAGTACTTTCCAAAGTCAGAACTGAGAAACAGTCCAACTCTATTGCGCTGAGCCTGTGAGAAGTGAGTAAGTACTCAAACGATGACCTTGCATAGTAGGGTGCAGCTATCTCCTGCCAAATTGAGAAGCTGTTGACAGACAATGATTTGATTCTTTAAGAGCTATTTTTTATTTCAGCAACAGTCAATAATCTGTGATCATGAGCGATGTAGTCGAGGCTTCTCATTCTTGAAATAGTACTCCCAATATTTAACTTTAGCCTTAGATCTTCAGCTGACATTTAACATTTTGTTTTAATAAATTATTATTAGACTTTATTTGCTGTGTGCAGAGGGAATTACTTCAGCTGTTTCCACTTATTCATGTTATTTTTGTATGTGGTCCCTTTCTAATTTTACTCCTTAACTAGTTTGGGAATGAATTCTTAATGTCTTGATAATGATGTTATACAGACTAAACACTCCAGGCAGCCAAATACCAAATTCATGTGACTTTTTTTTTGCAGGTATCATATGTGGTAAAGTTCTCGTATATGAAAGTAGAGGAGGCAGCCTAAATTCTGCCAGGCAGGAACTTGCAGGGATTACCGCACTTAAGAAAGCTTGAAGGCTGCCTGCCGCCTTGTTGAAATGAGAACTGGCTCGCTGTCATACTTATTTTCACTTGAAGGTTATTGTCCTAAGTAAATTCAGTTTCACAATCGTGACTCAGTCTCTAATGAATTCTAATAGACTAAACTGCCCGCCCCATTTAGAAGTGTGCATGTGTAACATTCTCTCCTCCACTGAGTCATAGGACTCGCCTAATTTTGGAGCCTAAAATTAAGTTTAATTTTGGGGTGGCATTTCCCAAAAGGGACATGAAGCTATAAATAATGGAAAGCAGTAACCAGCAAAAACTGTTTGCATTTTGATTGCTCTGTCGTTTCTGTTATGTAATAGTTTCAAAGTGCAGAAACTCGGGCAGCTTTCTGGTTGGGGAATGTTGCATGGTCTGCCAAATTTACCAAAAGACCAAATTTACCCACAAATGTAGTGTCACTTGCTTACAACTGCGGGATGGTATTTTGTCGGTTTTGCGGGTCTGGCTTTAGCTGTCCACAGAAAGCATAGCTAAAGGCATTTCTCAGATCTACCTTTCCATCCTAATGATGGACTAGAAAAGCAAGAGAGGTAACAGGAGATGTGGTATCAGTTGTGCTCTTCCCCCACCACCCTCCTCCCTCCCACATCAAAGGAAATGTTACTATCCCTTTCAAAGAAGTCTGATTTTGTCCTGGAAGGAAAGTGTGGAAGGAGTCAAGATAGAGAGGGATTAAGATACGCAGTCATTCAGCTAAGGTGTAATACAGCAAACGATCCAAATATTTCTACCTGGAAACTTCTTTTCAATCCAATTTAGCGTCAAATTTTTAGAAACAGCTTAAGTAAGGTGAGAGCTGGAACTTGACAACAAGATTTTAAAAGCCTGTTGCAAGCGTACAGGCCTAGAAAACAGAGATCCCTTTTTATTCTGACATAAATATCATTGGTATAAGAGCTGGGCCATAGGATTGGGCAGGAAGTGAAGGCAGGCTCAGGCACAGGAAAAATCTGTCCTACAGTAGCAAAGTGTGACTAATACTTTGTGGGTATAGATGAGTAACTGAGTAATTTTGTTGTCACTGTCATTGCCTCTTCAGAACCCAGTACCTGGAGATGGCACTGGGGAGTCTTCCACCCCAGCTGTTGCCCTCACCTGTGCAAAACCACTTATATACGTATTTATATTTGTCACTTTCTCCAGCTTACATGTGACATGAGATAAAGCTAATGGCTTTCTGTGTAAGGACATATAAAGAGCGTATACTTTATGTCTGTAAACAAAATGCAGTTTAGCGTTTAAAAATTCTGAGAATATCTGTCAAATTCACGTTTTTGTCCCTATTGAAGCTGCTGGTGTCATGGATCTGCATTATAGTTCCCTGAAGGTTACTGTAATGAACAAATCTAGATTCAATTATTCAAAAGTGCTGGAATTCTGCCGGTACAATTTTCATTTCACTAATGGGCTGGACAGATTCTGATTTTTCTCAAACAGTTCACAAATGAAGCTTAACGTCTGTTGTTAGCTGCTTTTATTACATTTCCCATACGTGAAGAAAAACATAAATTTTAAATGCAGGAAAATGAGAAAACAGAACAAGTGCAAGTCTGAGGTTCTGTTCAAATTATTCTGGTGTCATCATTGACTTTTTTTAATTTCAGTTTAACAGGTTTGCATTTCTGCCTATGTGACTGACAGGCTAGGAGAATGCAGGGTGGGATTTAACCTGATTGACTTCCATTACCTTCAGTTAGCTGAGCTCTGGTAACTGAACCCTACGTGATCGTGCAGAAGTTCTGGTTATCAACTAATTTGTATCTTGCGTTGCTACCTATATCAAAGCATGGTATGCACAAAGACACGATATCGTATGTGTATTATTTTACACTTCCATTTCATGGGTATTAATGGCTTTGCAGACTGCAACACTGACAGTTGGGCCCAAGTAGCATATTCTGTGTCTCAGCCTTGTGCCCTCTGCTCCATCACCCTTTTTTTTTCAGCTCAAACTCTCCACCAGGTCGGGGGAACTTTAAAGAAGGATGCCTAAACTTAAACGTTTCTCTTGGACAGCCTCAATTTACAATTTAATTCTCGCATCTTTCAGGCCAACGGTTCCACTCTCATCCTCTCTGACAGGGGATTTTTGACAATCTCTCAGTACACTGAAATTGTAGCAGACCTTCAACCTTGATCCTGCAAACACTGCAACCTGGGATTTGAGTTCAGAAAGACCTCTTTTGGATAATTCACTTGCCCGCTGTGGTAATATGTCAGGACCTGGGGCAAGCTTTAGAAGCATGTGTTCCTCACGTATCAAGCACGTAAGGCACCAGTAAAACTGAAAAGTAACCTTTTAAGGAGCTGCAGTCTCACTGCTTAATCCCAGAAGGATTAAGCAAACAGTTATGAATTGGGACTTAAGGAGGAATCTGAACAAGCTGAGGGTTGGGGTAAATGTTCATAAAATTATAGTAGTAAAGTTAGAATAATAAAACAAACCCAATCTGTTAAGTGGGCTGATTAAACAGTGAGAGCTCATTTTTTCCCTCTGCTATTCTAGTAAAGCGTCTAATGCTATGTTAATTTTAATGACATTCTTATATCTTTCGGGGCAGTAAAAAGTTCTGTACATCTTCCTGTCAGTGACAAAAAGCTAAGGGCATGCAACAGAGTCCTAAATGACCCTATGATAAATTGAAGGAAGTCTAGATCTGGTAGACTGGTAAGGCATGACTTGCGGCTGGGGCGGGAGGCTAGTGCCACTGCTGGAGGATGACAGCCAGGACAGATAGCTCGCTGCTCTTCCTCTGCACCCTCTGCATCTGGGAGAAAAGGTGACCACAGGATTGTACCACAGGGTAATTCAAATTGTGAGTTCATTTTGGATGTTGTGGATTTCTCCCTTTGTAGGAGCTTGGCTGACCCCATTGACTTGTAGAAAGCATATGATTACCGTTGATTAAATATGGTGCCTAGGACAGAATAATGTGAATGCTCTTGTTGAGTGACATATGACCATAATTCCAGTGGGGGCTTTAAAGGTTTGGAGAACCCAGTCACTATTCCAGTTTACTGTATCTGAGTAAAATTTAAAAGTCATTGCGCTTACCAACCACATACAGTAATTTCTGTGGAAGGACCCATCGGGTGTTTGTATTGTGCACGTTTAAAGCAAGCCATGGTATTTTTGTGACGGGGAATTTGTGATGCAGCCACAGGAGTCTGGTTTTACAACTCATGGGATTCCCAATCTATCATTTCAAGGCAATCATTTTGGAAATGTCTATAAAATATGACTAATGTCTGGACTGGATCTAATCTTGTACAGTTTGGGATCTGTCCATATCAAAATAGAAGTTACAGGCTGGTTTGCAGGCTCAGGACTGTCTTTGGGTTTCCACGTCAGTACAGCTGATCTCTGGACAGAACAACAGGCTAAGCCCTCTTTGCCATCCTTCTATGAAATATCTGCTTGACCTTGTTCTAATTTTGATGTCTAGCTTCACCTTGAGCCTTCTTTCTTATCCTAAATTTATGTGTCTCTAAATATATCTGTTTGCAGTTCTACCCATGTATCCCAATGCCAAAAGTGTTAATAAGATCTTCCATGCAAGACTATTGAAGACATTTACTGTGATGTTCTTAAATCTCAGCTGTTCTTTAAATTGTGAACATTATGTGGCTGTTCATCTTATAGAAAGGATAATGTGACCCTGATACTCAAATAGCTCAGTTTTTCCTCTTGTAATTTCAGGAACTAATTGCAATTTCCTTTCCTTTAAATCCTCCTTGAACACTTGAATTGCTCTATTTATACACATTTGTAACAATATGTTTAATAAATTAAACATGTTAATTAATTTAACAGCATGGTTATTCAACCTGTTAATTTGGAAGTGCAATTGTCCAAAGAAAGAGCTATGGCCAGGGAAATAGCCAAGGACTAAGCCAGCATCATGAATGGGATTCTTAGTTATTTCCTCAGAGTTATGGCTGAACCCCCTCCCCACCAAACCCCACAAAAAACCCCCCACCAACTCCTCCCCACCCCCAAACTTAACTGGTGCGGTAATGTTTGCTTACAGAAATCTTGCTGTTGTTTCAGTCTTTCTGAGAACTGTCCTTAGAACATTAACATGACCACACAAATATTTGACAAAAAAAGAGAGAAAATCATTGAGTAATGAGGACTCATTAAGTGGAGATGGGTAAGAGCGAGGGAAAGGAACCTAAAAGAATATTAAGGGAATGAAAGATACATACTTCCGACCTGAAAAGCTGTAACATGCACAAGGAGCATATTCATTTTTCCTGACAGTTAGAAAAACAACAGTTTGGGAAGACAGATGTGATAAAATGTTCTGGAGGACCTATGAAAAACGTGTTAGATTTCATTAGCAGGCTTTGAGCTTACAATCATAACTTTTTCAATATCTTTAGAACAAAACATCTCAAAAGAAACTGCTTGAATCAAACTTGTCAAAACAGAAGTCAGCTGATTTCTGCCTTATAGAAACTACTGATTCCTCCAGGAAATCTCTTCCTTAATACCTGAGATTATTCTGTCTGTCTTGTGAGTCTGGGGCAGGCACACATGCCGTTCTGGCAAGGAAACCCCTTGGTTTTGCTGAACTCTGCCTTCTGTTTTAGCAAACCTGAAGAGTTTTGTTTTCCTAAAACCTGAAACCAAATAAACATTATTACCTGATTTGGTGTTTCCTTAAGAAAGGTCCATGAACTTCAAAACAGCCAGGTGGGACTTTGTCCCGGAGCAAACATAATTAGGTATTTATGCATGGTCTGCTGGTGGTCTTACAGGTTAGGAGCTAGAAAATGCCAGGTTTCCACCAGAAACAAAGTTAAAACCGCAGCAGATCATTTGACATAGATTTGGTCAATACAAAAATATCCAGATCTTGAACTGCTCTTTTAGGAATAAAATGAGCTTATGACCACTCTTCTGAATCTTCTGCTCTGTTCTGCTTTGCATTTAGATGGTCTTACTTTTGAAACACAGGCAAAAATAAAAGATTCACAAAACAGAGAAAGAACTGGTTATGTATGACACTTGGGATAGATTCTTAAATTTCTTTGGGGCATAAATTATTGAGTACTCACTGTATCAGGGAGGGTAGGGATGACGGGTAGCATATTCTTTCAATGGAGACAGGAGTATTGCTGTCCTATTTGCGTATGATATTAAGTAATATTAAGTGTAACACCTACAACAGGAGAGAATGGATATCCTAGGACAGGCTGTTCTCGTGATGTGGTAGTTAGGCCACTCCACTGGTAGGTATGGGTGTCTTGAATAGGATACACCTGCTATGATTTGGCAACTGGGAAATGAGAGTTTCATTTCATCTCTTAGGAAATAACTGTTCTGAAAACTGAGTTACAGGATCTCCCAGAAACTACAAGGGCAAGAGGAAGGGGGTGGAAATGGATAGAGGTATTCTCTACATAAATAGCTTTTTTAACTGAACTGAAAGTATTTGCCAGTTCCTATGCATGTCCTTGAATAATGTCAGGTCAACTGAATAAGCACTTTTGGGAAATAAAATAGTTACAAAAAACCCCAGTTGCTCTCGTACCCAAACCAGACCAAGTTTGCTGAGGGCACTGCCGGTAGACTGGTCCCATTCTATATATAAGGTTGCCTTTCCAGAAAATCTTAAGCAGTTTTATATCCTCAGTCTCAACTGATGTCCCGTTTTTATTTATTTATTTTTATTACAGGGAAATATTTTTAAGCTTCTCATGATGTGGCTCTACAACTAAATACTAAAAGTTAGGGCTTTTAGTTAGGTGTCAGTAAGCAGATCAGAAAGCATTAGGAAAGGTTAAATTAATCAAACAGAAGCTGTTGAAGTACTGCATCCAGCTCTGGGGGCCCCAGCATAAGAAGGACATGGACCTGTTGGAGTGGGTCCAGA
>RSEF01000002.1:42724994-42743248 GCA_003993805.1 Himantopus leucocephalus
GTCACAAGATTGCTTCAGACAGCATCACTCAAGCTCAAATGTTCTGGCAACTCAAAGAGGAGACTGATCTAACTGGTTACTTGAATACTTGAAGTATTTTTGTCTGGCTGGATCCATGTTGTGCACAAAACATTTGCTGCAAATGCTCTAAGTTTGAATCTAGAAAAGGCCAGAGAGCAGATTGCCAAAAGAGATGCACATATATCTTGGATGAAGTCAGTATAAAAATCCCAGGCAGATAAAGGAACTAAATCCCATTATGCAAATTTTATATTGTCGCAGCTGAGTTGTTACAACTGACATTATTCCTTAAGTACCCCAATAAACGAGAGCAAACTCAGTGGCAGAGTTTGTACATGATTTGTGAAATTTCTCAGACTAAACAGACTTCTGTGTTGGTTTAAGTTGTTTCTTACTGNAATTCCTTAAGTACCCCAATAAACGAGAGCAAACTCAGTGGTAGAGTTTGTACATGATTTGTGAAATTTCGCAGACTAAACAGACTTCTGTGTTGGTTTAAGTTGTTTCTTACTGCAGCTGCCTGCATCTGTAGAATTGGTTGAGATTTTGCATAGCCTTGTGGTTCCCCCCCTCCCCCCCAAGTATACCTTAAACCCAGACTAACTTAACCCTGTTGGCTTTTGAAAAAAAGAATTTCCTACCACTCAAAGACAGACCAAGAGAAGAATTCATTCCTGAGAACATGTCATTTGACATGAAGACAACACCACATTTTTCTGAAGATGATACAATCTCAGGACTATGATCCTGGTGCATGGCTGGACATTTTCTCCAAGAAAGAATTGCTGTTTTAGAGAAAGAGTTACAGGAGAATTTTGTAGGATGGGGATAAAGACTAATATTAACTTTTTTTTATGGTAACATGCAGCCTAAGAGGGGTATAACTGCTGGAAAATTTGTAGATATAAGGTAAATATATGACCTATGTCCTGAAGACACACTCTTGTCCATTATCACTTGGTCATATGAACTATCTGGAGACAAGCAGTTGGAGCCCTGAGATAGCTAAAACCCTCCCTGATGTCTCTCTTGTGCCTGACACTTTGCATAGCACCGTCTCCCACTCTGTCTGAAGCCCACCTTGCAGGACGCAAGGAGGCAAAAGTGCCTTCTTTTCATTCCACCCTTCCTCCACTTATGGGAGGGGAAATCCCCCTTTATTCCCTTAGTCTGGGGAAACAGGGCAAGATTTACCCTGCAGAATGCAAGCTTTATGGAGTCTTTTTTTGTCTGCCTGCTTTTTCTAATTAAATGCTAAGAGTGATTTCTCTAAGAATGCAGAGAACAAGAAGTCTGGAATACCAAAAAATGGCACCTTATTAATTAACTAAGCAATCGTCAACTTGATCAAATCTCTTTGAAGTTTTCCAGTGACTACGTGCACACCGTATGCAAAGAGATTAGTAATGTGGGAATGCCAATGTTGGCAGTAAGGTCAGCTTCTTGATCAATAATAACTCAGCCTGAGCAGACATTTAATCTAAAAGAAAGAGGTCATCTCCAATCAGGTCCTTTAAAGAGATCGAACCAACAAAATCTAATCACTGATTACTGAATATTTAGTCAAGCAGTGACCTTGCTTAATCGTACATTATTAGCTAATTCCTCCATTCAGCTCCAGCTTGTGAATTAGATTTTGTCTTAATTAATATTATAGCTGTTAAAGAAGAAAGACATTGCAGTTTATGTGACACTGATTTCATAGGCCAGGGCCAGCAAAATCAAATCCGAAACCTTCCTGCAAGGCTGAATCTTTCTGTCTCCATATCATTCCTAACAAATGTTTCTTCAGCCTGTTCTTAAGGACCTCTAATGATGGACAGTCCACAGCTTCACAACATAGCAGGACATTGTAACATATCTTTATCTCATGTGCTGGGGGAAAGTAAGGAAGGAATATGTCCTTTCATAGGTATGTTGAGGCAGAGCATCTTGCTACCGCATCTATCATCAGTGTTAACAATGAATGGATTGCAGTTCCACTAGAAGTCGGGTAAAATACTAGAGAAATTGTATGTTCACATAGTGTTTGTATTATTGATACCTCATTTAATTTGTAAGAGCCCCGCGTAAGGGGACCAGTTCACACTGGGTAGCAGTAAAACAGCCAGCAGGCTGAATAACAATGAGGGTGAAAGAGCCTTCAGCTCCAATGTCACCTTGCTGTTATAAGGTGACTTACCTCCTTCAATCCCAACTGAGCAGGGGTGATTAGGGGTAAGAAATGTCTTTGAGTTTCCCAAACATTCTCTTCAGAAGAAACCATTGAGAACATCTGTATCTGTATGCCCAGAGTTAATGAAATTGCAAGTCATTCAGGCTGCTTATATATTGGGAAAAGAAACAAACCAAACCAAACGAAAAAAAGCCCCACATCCAGACTTGGGACAACTACTCTATTGGCTCACGGAGGGAGAGTGCATTTTAAGGCCAACATTACATCCAGGATTGTGAAAATAGGATTTTTCTGTGAATGTTGAATCCCCAGCTCTAGCATCCAGGATGTGTGTTAGGTGCTAACTTGCAACAAAACTACCTGTTTTTTTAACTTAGAATAGATTTGTGCTTTGTTGTTCTCTTTCTTGTACCCCGTGGGTTCGGAAATGCATAAAAGCATGACACAGAAATACAGAAATCATAGCTTTGGTTCATCTTTAAGCTTATGAGGAGGTGGGCTGCTTTCCTTCTCCCTGAAAGCAGTAAATCCGCAGAAATCACCCCTCCTGTGAGGTGTGTTTTGGCAACTCCAGCTGCCTCACCTGCACAAGGACAAGTGGCCTTTTCTCCATCAGGGAGATACAGGGATGCTTTTACTCTTAGCCAAGTTTTGCAAGGAGTTACCTGAGCAGTCCCAAACCAGTGGTTCCCATGGCTAAGCACAGACAATTGAGAGCAGACACTGAAATGTCACAGCATCTCAGCAGGGAGAACCCCAGCGGCTCCTGACTGTGCTTGTCCTTTGGGATCCCATTGGTGAGCTGTACCTGACATGGCGTCCGCGTCAAACCGCTGGGTGTGAAACATGCACGCAACGGACTTATGCTAGGCGTCTTCAGAGGCTCTTGTGCCAGGACCAGACTCAGTGCTGGTCTGCAGCAGGAGGGTCTTTATGCTTTTCATGTTCTTACAGGGGAATCTTCTTTCCTGCCAGCTTCACCTGCACTTGCTTATTTCTTACATGTTATACTAACGCTTGCTCATGGGACTCTGAGCCTGAAAATGTGGTTGTAAATTTTTTCTGAGCATATCAACTGTTCTCACCAGATACGCTACCTAACTCGGCGTGCTTTGCCTCTGCATCCTTTGACCATCTCAGTTACAATAGTGCCTTACTGACATCGGCTTCCTCTTAAGGGCAGTACTAACCTGTTTCATGTCTTAAAATTCAGCATTGATCCATGAAATACTGCACCAGGCACTAAATAGAATTTTCTTTCTTATAAAGGAAAAAATGAGAGAGAGAGAAAGATATGAACTAGATCTTGTTCAATTGTAGTTGGTAATTGGTAACTATTTTTTTTTTGTTTTAAATTCTTAATATCAGACTGCTTTTGTATTGCAGTAATTTCTTATGAGGGAAATTTTTAACGGTTTGTATTTATCAGTCTCAGGCTTTTGAGTTTGGAATGGATATTCTCACACAAATTTAGAACTGGACTCTGATGAGGCGTCTCCCAGCTCAGAGTCATACAGTCCGTGTTAGAGCTAAGGAAAGACAGAGATTTCAGGTTCTGCTTGGTGATCTTGAGAGACATCACTTTATTGTTTTGTACCTCAGCCATTCAACCAAGAAAGCTATATATAAATCAAGATCACAAGCAAAACTAAATGATGCCTCAGTGGGTGTATTCAGTGCAAAAGCTTATTTTCTGTAGTATTTCTTTCCTTCAAATGGCTGTCCTGGTAGGCAGTTGTTCTGGGACTTCATTTTACATGAAAAGAAAAAGTAGCTTTCTCTGAAGGAGATGTTGTAACTTAGCCTTCTAAATCTGCAAATTTTAGACTTAAAATCTACTGAAATCAGGAAGACACTGATCATGCAGAAGCCAATGTTATAACCTCACACAAGTTGATATGCTGTTTGCTGTGTCCTCTGGTCCGGGGCTAAAATTAGTTAAATGTTTCTTTTAATACATCTTTTAAATGTTTTAACATGGTTATTGAACTCACACTTATGACGTTTTGATAAACAAAGATTTTAGGAATACTTTAAATATTGATTACGTAACTGATAACCAATTTTAGGAAGGATTTTAGTTTTCAGATGGAGTAACTGCTATAATTAGAGATGGTAAGTCAGAACTGGTTAAATTTATCCCCTAAGGTTTTCAACCATTTGGCTAAAATTAAAACCAGGAGGAAAGGAAGGAGTTGAGGCACAGCAAGCTATGTGAAGTTAGTTTTGTTTTATTGGCAGGTAAATATCATAAACCTCATGTGGTGTCTGACACCACAAAAAGATTTCTATGGGAAAGTTTTTCTTTTCTGTCATTCCATACGGTATGTTTTCTTCTTGTAGGGTAAATGCATTCATTCCCTTATCGTGAGAAGAACTGAATTCTCAGTTCTCAGTACAGTTAAGGGATGTTGTGGGTGTTCAGAAGGATGGGCGCCTTTGAGGTGCAGGAGCTATTGGCTTTTGAGTGCCATTGCACTCCTGATTCAGCACAGCTTGATGTCAACAATTGCCTCCTGGGAAAAGGAAAATTAGCCCTTCTGCTTAGCTGGTGCTGTTTGATTGTCTGATTTCCTTTTATATTTATTGTATATCACACCACCACAACATTTCAGGCGTACATACGTAAGCAGAGCAGATATGAGTAGGAATATTGTGTGTGTGTTTGCATGTCCTCGTGTGTGCATCGAATAGGAATTTTTCCCAGGAATAAATTAATTTACATTAAATTAAAATATTGTCAGGGAAAAAACAACAAAGACTTTAACCCTCTAAGTTGCTGTGCTGCCGTGATAGAGTAGCCTGTCTGCATATGCAATCTCTCTCTGAAACGCCCTGGGCTAAGCAGAGCACATCATAGCAGGGGAAGCTAGAAAAGGCAGCAGAACTTGTTCCTGTGCAGAAACCTGAGATTTTATGTCCCAGATGGTAGCTTTATGGGCCATTATGATGCTTCAAACTGACTCAGTAGGTGAAATGAAAGAATGAAAAGAGTCCTCTTGCTGAAAAAGAATAAGAAGAAAAAAAAAAGGCTGATTTGGGAGCTCAAGATCTGGCCCTCACTAGGACTAAGTAAGTTGCAGACCAACTGCTGTGATTTATGTGGTGGTACGGTGTGATTAACTTTCCCCTGGATCATTAGAGGGTCTCTGTGGGTGGTGATGTGCCAGTTACTGTTCTCAGCTGGAAGGAGAGTCAGCAATAAACAGCCAGATGGGGAGAAAAGGGGAGAAGGAAATTCTTAATCAGAGCCGAATTTTTAGATTGAAACTGCACAGATTTTAGGTCAACTAAAAAAGTGCGTGCTTACTTTGTTTAATCCCAGAGACTTCAATTGTCTTTATAACAGCAAGATGTGGGAGATCTGTCACCTGGCTTTAAGTCCTTGTCTGCAGTTTGCAGAGGTCTCAAGCGAGCTCTAGCAGTGCCAGGTACAGTTGTATATAGCCCATTTCCAGAACCAGCATGAAAACATTTGCAGCAGAGGGGTGGGGATGTGTGTATCATGTTTTGTGGGGTGGTGGAGCAAGTGCTCAGGATGTGTGGGTACGACATCACCCCAATCCTTAGCCTTTTCAGTGATGAAAGTTTTTTAAAAGAAAATCAAATGAATTTCACTGTGACAGGACTGTAATTTGTCTTTGGCACTAATTCACATCATCTGCTACTGTTTTCCTGCTAAGCTGGGCTTAGAAAGAAAAGCTTCCACAGTCACTATGGATGTCCTAGGCCTGAACCCTTTTTTGTTCAGCCACAATGTTTCACAAAGGCGTATTTGGTTTAAAAGAAAATGTGATGAGAGGTAAATGTTCAAATCTCTGCTCTTCCCAGTTTAGAGGCATCAATAGGAAAGTTTGCTGGAAACACATGCTTCTAGATTTTGAGAAAAAAAAAAGAAAATAACAAAAGCCACCGAAGTCTCTGCAACATAGTTTTAGCCCAATGTAGAATAAAAATGGAACTGTTCAAAATATCTGAAAGAGAGGGGCACTTGTCCTTGAGAAAGATTCTTCGACTTCACAGAATAACAGAATCACAGAATGGTTGATGTTGGAAGGCACCTCTGAGGTCATCTGGTCCAACTGCCCTGCTCGACCAGGGCCACCTACAGCCAGTTGCCCAGGACCATGTCCAGATGGCTTTTGAATATCTCCAAAGATGGAAACTCCACAACCCCCCTGGCCAACCTGTGCCAGTGGTTGGTCACCCTCACAGTAAAAAAGTGTTTCCCGATATTCAGATTGTGTTTCAGCATTTCAGTTTGTGCTGAAACACAATCTGTGTTTCAATTTGTGCCCATTGCTTCTTGTCCTGTCACTGGGTACCACTGAAAAGAGCCTGGCACCATCTTGTTTACACTGTTTAGCTGTAAAGGGTGTCCTCTTTGCACCCTCCCTTCAGGTATTTCTTAACTTTGATGAGATCCCTCCGAGCCTTCTCCAGGTTGAACAGTCCCAGCTCTCTCAGCCTGTCCTCATAGGATACACACTCCAGTCACTTCATCATCTTAGTGGCCCTTTGTTTGACTCTCTCCAGTATGTCCATGTCACTTTTGCACTGGGGAGCCCACAACTGAACACATGACTCCAGGTGTGGCCTCACCAGTGCTGAGACGAGGGGAAGGATCACCGTCCTCGACCTGCTGGCATTGCTTTGCCTAACGCAGCCCAGGATACCATTCCCCTTCTTTGTAGTATGGGCACATTCCAAGGTAAATTGTGCTTTTTATTTACTTTTCTTTTGCTTTTGAAGTTCAGAGTCACGTAGTAGTAGTCTGCGCTCCAGAGGTCTGCGGTGTGCTGAGCTTGCTGAGAGCAGACCTTGTAGCTCTGAACACTTTTAGTTGCTTCAATCTACTCCCCTACCCCTCTGGTTTGCCCTGTCCTATTGTGTCTTTTGCAAAGCCTAGCTGTATGTTGTGTACCACTGACAAAAAGGCTGCGGCATGGCGTAGCGGGTTTTTACATCCAGACAATCAGGATGAGTTTAGGGAGGATCAATGCAGGGGCAGCAAACTGTGAAATCACTATTACAAAGGACTCATTCTGTAAAAGAATACAGCAAATCACGTTAAAGCATCTCCTCTTCAGAGGGCTGAGCCACCTCAGTTTTGCAAGTGGGGTAATGTTTCAAATCACATTGTAACATTTTACACCAGACGCAGGCTGTAAACTGTAAGGCTGTATGCAGTAGTGAATAATAAACAGTGCTGAGCCCTGTTACCTAAACTCTTGTGGTTACTTTACAAAATATCTTAGATTTTAATGGTTTTCAGCACAAAGACAATATGCTTTTGAAAAATCACTGTTATAACAGCATATCGCACAGCAGCCAGTCATACATGTCTTTGCGATACCTAAGCCATCCGATTAAGCTTATGAACCTCTTTACTAATACATCTCCATCAGAGATGCGTCTCTCTCAAATAGGCATCATTACAATAAATCATGGTTAAAATACCAGACCACAAAAAACCTTTTCTTGTGCTCGGCCAAGTGTGGAATTTCAGTTTTACGTGGTTTCTTCTATAGCATCATTCGTAGTGATGTCAGCATGTCCAGTTTTCCCTCCCAAAGGCCCAGAACTGAAAATACTTACATCTGGATCAGTGACAGGTCTGAAATTTACTGTCTTGTGAACCATCAGAGCTAGACACTGCAGCTTGCTGTCATTCAAAAATCATGACTCACTACTTCCCAACAAGATAAGGCTTTGGTTTCAAAGTCCCTATATTCAGGAAATGTGTGAATCTTAGCATACCTGAATTATTGCATGTGGAATATGGAAGGCTCTAAAACTTACTAATTGTTGTTTCCCTCCATGTGAGGCTTTTATAATTGTCTCTTAGTATAGTAATTGCTCTTGACTTTACACAGTGAGAATTTAAGGAGAAAAAAGACACTAGTCATTCTGTAAGACATACAGCTATTCTGAATGGTATCTTGTACTTAGGTTGTGTTTCTCCCTCTGCCGCAGATAACATTTACATATAAATTTTCCATTTCTGGATAATTTTATCTTTTCTCATGATATGTCACATCTTTAACTGGCTTCTTATGAATTTGGTATGCTTCACATGTTGTTGTTTGATCAATAAAGCTTTAATATTTAGAGTTTGAGGTAACTCAAAAGTCACAAGACCAAGTGTAGGAAACGGAAAATCTGCATGGATNCTTATGAATTTGGTATGCTTCACATGTTGTTTGATCAGTAAAGCTTTAATATTTAGAGTTTGAGGTAACTCAAAGTCACAAGACCAAGTGTAGGAAACGGAAAATCTGCATGGATGCTCTCGATAATTTAGGGGGAAAGCCCACTGATTGTAAAGTTGCTTTAATTAGGAGGGAGGTCTAGCTGGGGGTGAGTGGGACTGGGGACACCAAGTAGCTGTTACTACTCCAATCATTATTAAATTATTTACACAAAGTAGAACTTTGTAAGAAGGGAGGATCAAGGCTCACTTCCCTTCCTTGTTTCTTCTATCCCACCCTGTGCTGTAGCCTGATGGCTAACCCACCTTTGCATCATCAGGAGCTTTCCCTCAAGTCTCTTCAGCCAGGAGAAAAACCTGAACCAAATCCTTTTTCACTGTGAGTGGAAGGGAAAGACATTTTCTTGCTCTTGCTCTGTAAACATTGCTGTGCACTTGCTTTGCCTTTTACACAGTTCATCCAAATCAGCACATTTAGTTTTGGACCTCTTGGACTGTTCCATTTAATATACTAATTCTTTTTTCTGGGCTTTTAATTTCAGCAAGGAAAACAAAAGTGCAAACAAGAGAAATCTGATTCGATAAAGACTAAAGCATGTTGCTTGGTTGTCTCTCTTTTGCAGTTGGATAGCCCTCTGGAAAATCAGTTATTTGCACAGCCCTCACAGTGGCTGACAAATCCTCTTTCCTGAACAGACCTTGCTGAAGAGTTTTGCATCACTCTGAACTGAAAGCTGTCTCGGTTGCTTGAGTGACACTACCACCCAAATTTCTGACATAAGTCAAGCAGAGTCTTGCTTGAATGACTGGACTTCTCAGTACTGTGTTTGCCTTGAGCAGTGCAAACAGGTGCATGGCATGAGAGAGAATTAAAATGATGTTTATATATCAGCGTAAGCCTTTTAGATAACATATGTTCAGGACCTGATCCTGAACTATCAGTGATTTTACAGAGGGACTCTTACCTAGACAATAAATGCAGATGTTGAGTCTTAAATGGAGCTGCTCGATCCATTCCCCACTTACAGCTGAGCTATATGGAGTGTCATTGCTGGTTCTCATGAACCTTGACGATTTGCTGAGTATTACTTACTTCTGCTTTTTAACAGACCTTGTAACACTATGCAGACAGTTTTCAACCCCAAATCTCATCTTCTATCTTTTAAAAATCATTGTTGTATCTTTATAGCGAGAGAGGTCTAGCAGGGAATAGGGACATTGTATCACTTTGCACAGTAATGGGGGAAAGGAAGGGGAATTGTCTATAATTTGTTTCTCCATCCAGACACGTCAAGCTAAGTTATGATGAGAGCAGTGCAGCAGTCATGATCACCTACCGTTTTATAGCTGATGTGATTGTTTTTATGAAGCCTATAACATTTTTAACAGTGCTGTTGTGCTGATCATCGTTCTTGTCTCAGCAGAACAGTATTACTACAGTCAAATCAATTCAGCTTGCGAGCAGGGCTTGCTGCTGGCAGGGTGGGAGAAGAAATCGCACAGAGGAGTCTCTTTTGTGACTCAGATGCGGGCAGGGGACAAGAGAGAGCAGGGACACTGGTCAGTTGGTCAAATTCGTCAATGAATTATTCAAAGATTTTTTTTTCTTTTCCTTTTGGCAAGGTGACGAACAATTCTGCCACATTTCAGATAGATAGCAACCTGCCATTTAGTATGACTCTTCAGCTGTTATTATTCACACAGTGGTGGGGTGAAGGGCACAAGCATGGCTAAAAATAAAGACTAGAAGAAAGGGTCATTTTTTTTTCATTGATCATTTTGAATTCTTCAGGGTGCTGCTGTGCAGAAGGTCACACAAGTGTCAACATAGTGCTGGCTACAGCAGCCCCACAGGATAAGGAAGAGGCAGGTGGTGGGTGGGTGAAGAGGGGAGCAGACAGTGCATCCCCCATTCTTTCAGCTCCTTAGTGCTTGGTTCTTGTGCGTGCATACGAGTGACGCTCATTTAATTGCTTACCTGATTGCTCCTATTTCTTGTCTGAATTGCAGCAGAACATGACTCGTAAACAAATGAGTAACATCTTCCTAGCATGTGGTGAGGTCAAATGCTGTGCTTGCTCCTCTACTGGTGTTGGTGGCCTTGCTGAAAAATGTTTCTTACCTTCTACAACTCCCTAGACAGCCCAGCAGTCTTTACCACTATGATAAGAGGAAAGATAAACTCAGCCTACTTCTCTGGTCCTCAGATATTCCTTATGTCATCTGACTGTCTCCCTGCTTATTCCTTCCCATTTACCTTGATGTTACTTTGGAACTTTTGGTTCAAAGTCAGTGAATTTACACTGGTTAAAAAAGATTCTCATTTCCCTCGTTCCTTTTTCTGCAGTGTGTCCTCCACTATTTTTACTTTCCACCATCTGCCTGCTGCTGGTCTGATGTCAGGACTTCTATCAGAGTCCACTGTACGGTTTGACAGTTGTCCTGGTGTTTTGGCCCCAGGAGGCATTTTTAAATCCATCTTTCTTTTTAAGCAGAGTGTCAGTTAGTCTAATAAAGGATATTAATTCTGAAAGAATGGGGAAAAAACAGACAAGCCATATGAACATTGATGTAGATGAAATTGCATGTTGTGGAGGCAGGTGAAGAGGAAAACTCTACTGTGCTATTGTCTTGCCCTTCAGCTTCTGGAAATTATTCCTGGGAAAACTTGACACGTTCTGAAATACATCTAGGTTTAATGTTTGCTGCTCCTGCTCTCTTTTCTATAACAGTTGTTTGAAAATGGATATTTAGACAGACTGAGAACTCTGACCTACAAATAAAAGCACTAGATTTTGCACAGCTAGAGAAAACTATTTAGCAAAACAGCCAGAGTCCAGAACTGGTTTTATGTACACAGGTGTAACCCTGTGGAAGTTACTGGGAGTTGCAAATAGTTCCTGCAAGCCAAAGTGCCGGAGGAATTAGTATTTCTTAGTCTAGGCTAATACAGAGGGCAGGAGAAGCCCAAGAGACCGACCCAAAGTTTGGTGATTTTTGATGTGAAATGGGATTGCCACTAGCTGGACATACAGAGAGTTGAAAGTCTCCTGGGGACAGATTATTGTAGTCTTGTTCCCTAAGTGAGCATTATACTTTTGACAAGGAGACTGAATTGTCTGGTCATGTAGTGGAACTTAAGGTGTGGAAATGTTTACACTGATTTGCTTTTTAAACGTTTGTGTGTATAGAAGTGTCTGTGAGCATCTCTGTGCACATGGTTTAAAAGAGTTTTTAAACCAGTGGTGAGTAACTGGCGACATAAGATACCAGGCTGAACGCTTCTGCTTACACCACGTGAGGTTTAAAGAGCTAATGGAGACTGTGGAAAGAACGAGGAGGAAACTTCTGGTTTTGGCTGGTACTTTCCTCCTTTTACCAAAATAAGTTCTGACATCCAAGCCTGAGTTTGAACTAACAACTGCTGCATGACTGCACTAGCAGTTTCCAAGTCATTTATTTTAAAGTGCTCCAGGATACTTGGAGTATGAAAGGTGTCACAGAAAACCAAGTTTCATTTCATTCTGTTTGACAATTTGTTTTTGAGCTTACCACGTTATAATGGTACATAGACGTTTTAAAGTTTACTGAAGGTCTTCTGAATGTGTTTACGCAAAAAAAACCCCTTGTGGTATAGTTAGGAAAGACTGAAAATAAATGAAATATGAATCTCAAAGCAACAGGTCCCTGCCACTCCTTTATCAGACTCAAAATTTCCTAGTTATGGTCCCTTTAGCTACCATTAAAACATAATGATCCATCTAAACTTGAAGACTATGTGCATTTGTGTAATGTGTTCCCCTATAAGGTTACTGGCTAACGATTTAATGGCCATACTGGAGGGTAAAATTGCTGCATTTCATGGTATGAGAGCTTTGTTTTCTTTTTCCATTCACATAGTTGTATTCTGGAATATACTTTAAATGTACTTACATAAAATACATGTAGGTATGTGTTGCACATGTATGGACCTAACTGTTGGACACACAAGAAGTATGCCTTGGAGAAAATATATTAATGTTGCTAGAGATCTCACCCTCACACTTTTGTTTTGCCAGGTCACAGAGAGCCTGAAGCTATAGATTTAACATTCAACCGCATGGTTCTAGGAAACTGTTCAGCACTCTCACCTCTGGTTGGTTTTGCTGGCAATCCACATCAGCCACATTTGGTCCCTAATTGGCTTTGATGTGGGTTTTCCCAAGCTTTCAATGTATGGCCTTGGAAAGACCATTGTTCTCTTTATTAAAATAACCCGGTTGAAACAAAGACTCATGTCTGCCACAGATTCAGAACGAAGAGAGAGCAGAAAAAGTTGTATCCAGCCTGTGAGCCAGATGAGTAAGTGTTTTAGCACAGAGGGTCTGGCATGTCAAGGTTTGCAGAGCCCTGTGGAAGTTGGAGGTGAGCAGGGGTTCTGGCTTCTAGCCCGATGGAGCGACGGGCGCCTCTGTGACCACAGGCAGCTAGTTAAATCTCCCTGCCCCTTGCCTGGTCCAACAGGAAAGCTGGATGGAAGACAAGACCTGGTTAGATACCAGATGCTGCCTCTGAATGGAAATTTTTTAGGAGAGGTAAATGCAAACAACTGTGCTTTTACCAAAGGCCTCATGCACTCCTGTCAGAACACTTGCAAGTGAAATGTGAGGCCAACAGCTATATCTCTTAATTGCTTAGTGTGCTGCCATTGGAAATAGTTTGCCAATAGTTTTAGTATGGTGCTAGATAGCTTTTTCCGTAGTGCTGTGTCTCTCCTTTATGAGAGGATTGCCCAGAGTTTGTTCAATGTGGGGGAAAGGGCAGAATTTATTTGTGACTCATAAAACAAATTTTGTGTCTTTGTCCTTCTTTGTTTCTAAAGTGGAAGACATGGCTTGACATCTGTAGAGGAAGAGATCTAGGCGATGTAAATATCGCATTGTCTAAGATTTTCTTTCTGATGACGGTGTGACACGAAGGGAGAGCAGGGGTGGGAAGATTCAGTGACATAATTAAGGTGGTAGAGCTCGACTGCCCCAGTGAACAGGGGGAAAGCTCCTCTGGGGGAAAATCACTTTTTATGTGGCAATGTTACACCCTTATAGCAATTCCGCCGCCAAGGAGTCACATCTGTGCACCACCTGGGTACCTCAAATGCGCACAGCTAGAAACATGAACTGGTTGTGGGTCAGTACCCAGAAGCACATTCTCTTCACCATACACTCATGCATCTGGTAGGGTGGCCTAATTGTTTTCAGCATGTCTAAGAATTTTTATTGTTTCCAGGAGGTTTTTATGATATGTGAAAATCCACGTTAAAGAACATTAGCAGGTGTATGGGAATTGCTCTTTTGCTCATTGGAGAGAGGTCAGAAATGGAAAATACAACATGAAACACGCTCTGAGATACAGGAAAGGGTTGCCTTTGTGCAGAAGGGGGTTCAGCAGGCATGCGGGAGGTCTTGATTTCACTGGTGGTGTGAATTTTATTTGGATCTCTTGTGGGCTTAACTCCCTCCTCCTCCTTTAGAAAGAGTCCTGGTGTGATAAAGCTTGACATGGCGTAAAGTGAATTGTGGCAAAGTCAAGGCTGTGCAATGATGCTTCCTAAGGGGAACAATATTAAAATAACCTCTTTCCATGCTGAAGCTGAGATGCCTCAAGCATTTGTGTGGATGAGAAGGTGAGTTCACCACTCTGGAAATACAAGGGGAAATTCTGGCTCTCTGTACCAAACAGTTTAGAGCAGGGACCAGGAGTGCCCTCTTGAGGAGAAGTTTTCCTTTATTTCTGAAAGTGGATCAGGATTCCTGATGTAGCTCTTTCACAACGCAGTTGAAACAGTGGGCTTTTTTCACTTTTCTCTCCCAATTTATCATGGTTTTGACTTATAGTTTTTTTGTGTAACGTGTGCTTTGGAGAAATGCCGTTTCCAAACAGAAGTTTACAATGTTTTCCATAGTTCCTATCTTTCTTTACTCACCTCCCAGGACTTTGCTTTGATCTCTCAGCTGGCTGTCTCTCCATGTTGTCTGTTGGTTTATGGGAAAAGCAAGCATCAATACCTGAAGTGTGAGACCTAGTCATTATAAGCATACTGTCTTTGATTACGTAGTATATAAGATGTATAATGGATCACATGCTATTTGATTTAAGCAACAGTGGCAAGGTATTCTGAGGGAGTCTCCTACTTTAAAACAATCTACAATTTTACTGAAACACAGCTTCTTTAACTTTCTGCATCATCAGCAGCTTTTGTTAGGTTGCTTCCCATTGCTTCAGATATCACAGTCAAAGCTCTCACCATGTTGCAAGCTAGCATGACAATTTCTTCTACAGCAACTATTAAATTCAGGGCAGCAAATCTACCATCTGCAGCCCATCTGCTGGCCCTAACATCTAAGACGCAGACATCAACCATGAACAGCTAAACCCCACAAATTGTCACTAATGAAGAGTCCATCATAATCACTTAACGTGTCAAACACCTGTGTGAGCAAAACAGTGAAGGAATGACTTTTGCAGGAGAGTGGGTATAGGATTAGATGGAGCATTACTTGGTGCCTGGATGGAAATATTTCCGTTGAATGTTTAGAGTGGAAAGTGCGGTCATTGTAGAGCTTTGTAATGAAAGGATGACACATCAGTATAACTACCTACATAATGCACGTGGTAACAAATGGTTAACATGCCTGCCCTCTATTTCTAGCAGCAAATGATCAACCCGGGAAGTCATAGAACAGCACACATCCCATTTGGCAGCAGCTTCCTAAAAGAACTGAGGCTGCTGCTTAAAACCCAGCAGTTTTTTTACAAGCTTGCCCACAGCCATGCCATATATATATGCAGACTCACATGTTGTTTGTTGAACGTCCCCAGTTGTTTACAGCCCGAACTGGAGAGATGGTGCAGCACAGCTGCTGTTGCACAATCGGTCCCTGATAAGCAGAATACCCTCAAAGCATTGTGGGATTCTTATAAATAACCTGCTGTGTCTGTTGCACACATTTTCCTTCGGTTGAGCTGGTTGATAGGGCATGTGGCTACCCACTTCATGGCCCTGCCAGAGAGGATTGCATTATCTGCATGATGCTGCAAAGAGAGGAAATGAGCTGAGACCGCAGGGTACTTTTTTTTTTTTTTTATAAATCCTGAGGAATGGTATTAAGAGTTGCTGAGTTGCTGTACCTCCTATTTCTGGCACAGGAGTGGAATCCTGCATTACTAAAGCTACAAGCATGTCTATTTAAGATGCTGTCACATGCCACAGAGTGTGTAGTCTTTGTTTCCATGGGCTACTTCTAGCCAGCCATGGTGAAGTGTGCCCAGCACTTGTGGGAGTGTCCTGCAATGAGGTCAGGTAAAATGCCGTTACAGATACAATGCTGGAAGGTTCAATGAAAAATGCCTTGAGGATGGTACAGAAAGAAGAAGAAAGTAATTCGCATAAAAAATGAAAATTACCAGGCAAAATGGTAAAGGAGAACTTTTTTTGTGGAAGGAAGGTAAAATACACAGAGAAAGTGGGAATGAGAATTTGGATGTTAGCAGATTGAAGCTTGTGCCCTGGGGATGTGGATTGTGAACTTGATGCAGAAGGTGATGAGAAGTCATAGAAGGGTGATGACTAGAAGAATGACCTGCACTAAACTTCTGACTTAAAGAGCGAGACAGAAATGGAGCTGCTTAAAGAAATAGAAGGTGCTATGCCCCTGGGAAATGATCAAAATGTTTAGCAGTTGAAGCAGTAATATTACAGAGTTGATATCAAGAAAAGAAAGAGTTTCCCTCCCCTTCCCCTGTTAGGGATTTTCCTTTTACTTTTTTGTGGTTTTGTTTTGTTGTGGGTTTTTTTTTATTATTTAAATTGAAAAGGATATATACATACACACACATATATCTCATATTTGTTATATTAAAACATATGTATAATATAGTATATATTGTACACACACACAATTACAAACATAAAATCTCCCACAGACTATATGATCCCTGCATCCGCTGAGGAAAAATGATATTCTTGTCATTTTCAAAACTGAGAGTGGTAGTGAAGTTGAGTAGGATGTTAATGGCAATGAGGAGATGCAGAAGCCATCCATGTCTCTAATTCTGAACACACCTGATAGATATACCATCTTCGTACCAGGATGGCAGAAACCATTGTTCCATACAGGAGTTCAGCAGGACCCCAAGCACTGTTCCTTCAGAGCCACACTGTAGATTCTGCAACACATTGCTGAAACCAAGGTGTTTCAAATAAAACCAGAAATTTTTGGATGGATTTATATTTTTTTTTTTTTTAATTTCCGAACAGATTTGGAAAGTCACACCTGCAAAGATCTAGGAATCTGGGAAAACTGAAAGTGTAAAGAATGCTTTCATTTTCCTTCTCTGTAATGAAGAAAAGTGAATACCCTTTCCATCTTCTCTGCAAGGATATTAATGAAAACAAGTTGATTTCAACTGACTGGCAGGTTTGAAAAGAGTAACCAGCTGGACAGCATTTCAGCAGCAGCAGAAGTCTGTGGAGATGAGACACCGGTGTCAAGATTTGTGATACTCTAAATCCTATATTAATATTATTCTAATACATTTGTTGTCAGTCTGTTTTCACCTGCAGACCCTTAAGCATTTTCTGAAGCAGGTGTCAGCCGTTACACAGAGGCTTCAGTCCTAGTAACAACAATTTTCCTTTTGTTGGTTACCTTTCACTGACTCTGTAGGAGTGGACAGAGGTCCTCAGGATCTGCAGAGTATACACCGAGAGTGACTGATCTAACATAAAATGAATCAGATGTGTGTAGCGTGTCCCAAGAAATTCTTTTATCACCCTCTTCTAATGACCATAGATCAGCCTCCAGCCTTGTGATATGTAATGGTAGTCAAATTTCTAAAATTTTACATGAAATTGGTAAATTGAATAACCCTGCAGTGTTGGGGTTTGCACTGCACATTTTTTTGGTAGCCAAAGGTGATGAAAGGTCATAAAAGCCAAAGATGATGAAAGTAGAATTAAAAAAGTTCTATTCTTACTTGCTAGCTTCAACTCAGGATATTTGTGCATACTTAGCCAAAAAATTGATTTACCTAAAGGCATTAGGGCGGGTTAGTCAACACAGTTATTATCCTATATCCAGTAGTATCATTCCAGTTATAAGCCTGTCACTGCCTTTGTTGTTAGCCTCCCTTCTAAAGGTTTTAAATGTGGATGAAAGCTTTTAGCTTGGACTGGAGATTGGTAGTCAAAGATGCATGGTTACATTTTAAGGGCCTGAGCAGGTTTTTGGACCTCCCTGCTCACTGTGACCTTGATTTTTTTTCTTCAGATTGTCAGTCTGTGCTAGTTCTGAGTACATATGTTGTGGTCTTGTCATCTGTTGACAACAGAAAGTTGTCTACCAATTCAAGTTATCTGATCTCTAGAAAATACAAAACAATGGTCTCCTTTTTCATTGAGTGCATATGAATGACAACAACATTAGATATCGTAAGGTCTATTTATCTATTTTTCTAAATTCTGTTGTTCTGACTATTTCTACCTCCAGAGGACCTCAAAATGAAAGCAAAATTGTCAAATTTCACACAGGATTGAGTGAGAACAATATATCCTTCACTAGTGCTTAAGCGAGTTCATTATTAGTTTGTCTGGGAAGGTGCTGAACCTTGACTGAATTTCAGGTTCATTAAATAATTCTCAGGCCAGCCCTCAGGAGTCCCCGAATTTGCAGGTAACAGAGAAAGTCTAGAGGAAGGCAAACTTTCCCTTGGTTGAAGAGGATGAATTTAGAGATCAGTTAAGTAAACTGGATATCCACAAGTCGATGGGTCCTGATGGGATGCACCTGCGAGTGCTGAGGGAGCTGG
>RSEF01000002.1:42743348-42755066 GCA_003993805.1 Himantopus leucocephalus
GAGCATCTTTCTTATGAGGAAAGGCTGAGGGACTTGGGTCATTATATTAGTTGCAACTGATTTTGAAGATTTTGATGGCAGCCTGTGAAATGTAAAGATTTCATTATAGGAGAAAGAAGGCCTTGTGTACATAAGAACGTGGCACTGACTTCACTGAATCAGGTGTCCTGGCTACAGAATAGCAGAAAATAGCACATCAGCCTTCCTTCCTATCTTGTGGAAATCAGACCCCATCTCCAAACAGGCTCAGAGATGTACAAAGGAAAGACGATAGTAAGTGTTTAATCTAGAATAGAAACATATTAAATTTTCTACTTGTCCAAGCTTTGTGTGTCTGGGTATGTATATGATATGATCTCTGAGTCAATTTGTTTACCTTCTATCACTGCTCCCATAACATCTGGTATTTTGAATACAGAGATCTTTTCATGCCAGTGGACCGTATAGTAGGATATAAATATTAACCATACTAGTAACATGTATTTTCCTCTCCTGTTCTCTATAATGCAGTTGAATTAAAAAAGACAGCCTCAAATTACATGCCCCTACTAACTTACTGCTGTTCTACTTTGTATTCATAACTCTTCTGCAATTGCACCTGCTCTGATGCAGTATTGTGTCAAGAAAGTAATATTAACCAATTGCTTCTTCTCTCTGCATATTAAGTAGAGTTAAAGGAGCAATGTTATGGTAATGAGATAAGGAATTCCCTATTCTGGGAACTAGCAATGTTTTTATAAGGTGGCAGACAGAAATAACTGTTTCTAAGAATACAGTACTTATCTCTTATAATTTTTTAAAATCCACTCCAGTGTTTCATTTATGCTACAGGATTTGGCAGATGTTAAACTCTGGAGCTTCAGCAGATTCAAATAAAACATGTCAGTTTTAGGTCAGTGACATCACAGACACATGCCAAATGGATGAGAATCTGCATTATTTTGAAGTTGATGATAAAAATTCCATCCACTTCAGGAGTGTAGTGGCCTCCCCTTCAGGTAAATAAGTAAAAAGTAATAAGAATTCTTGTAAATAAGAAAATTCAAGGCTTGGTGGAGTCTGTAATCAGGCCCATTCATCTTTTTTATCCACTTTCACTAGCTATGCAAGGGCCTTTCTTCAGCTTTATCATGGCTTCAACTGTAAGCTACATTACTTGGATTCAGTTGCATTGAAGATGTCAAACCTCAAGAGATGCTAGACATTGTGTTTTGTTTCAAGCACAGAGATGTCTTCGGCTGTACTCTGTGATTCCGAAGCCTGGCAGTTTTACGTGCTTCATATGCTATCCTTTTATACCTGGCATGGAGGGCAAAGGAACAGCTTGTTTGAATGTATCTTGTCATGAACTGATTTTGGGACATGTAGGATACTCAATTAAAGGACATACCAGTCCATAACTTACAGCCAGTTATGGTTATTTCATACTTTTTCTTCAATGAGATAACACAGACAAGATGAAATCCTTTGGGGAAAGCAGCTCTTTCACAGCCTAGAAGAATCTGAAATATCTTTCCTATTTATTTGAACCAGATAACTAAATCCAAACTTCCAAGACAGTGGCATTCTCTAGTGTTTAAAAGAAACTTTTCCTCACCCTGTGAACTTTCTGACATCCAAAAGGCAGACAAGTCATGGACAGCAGAATCTCAGCTTCTGGGTTTTTTTTTTTCTTTTTTTTTTTTTTTCCCCCAGAAACCACAAAGGATCTATCACACTGTTTCAGCCTTTGGTTTTCTCTCATATTGGCAGACTGAGCCTGTTTCAATAAGTTCGTAAGAATGGGAAAATTTTATTTCGGATAAATAGTTTCTGTTTTTTAATGCAGAATCAGTTTCTTGATGACTAATTTTTAACATTGATTCTAATTTTAGGGAAATAATCTCTAAAAAGTAAATGAGTTTCAATTATAGACTTTTAAATAAAGTACTAAATATATTGGTTAGGCTCTTGATACATGCTTCTGAATAATTAGCCCCTGGCATTCTCTTTGTATTTACAACCTTGCTTTATTTTTAATACAGAATATAAATATTTCTACTTGACCTGAAATGGAAAATAGCTAATCTTCTTCTGATGCTATAAAATAAGCTGCAATCAATCTCATTAATTGTTTCATTCAAGCCCTTGAACTACCCAGATATTATTTGTATACTTCACTGCATTATTATTTTGGTAGAATTAAAACCAGCAGGGTCACTTTAAAACTATAAGACTTAAATACAATTCCAATGGTGTTTTTGAACAACAAATTACTTTTTTCTTTTTGGTGAGGACCAGTAAGAAACCTGGACTTTTTGAAAATAACAATATTTTATACTTGTCTAGAAATACTCACCCAGAATTATCTTGAAGGAACTTTTAAGGTAATAATATACATAAATCAGAGAATAGGATTATAACATTCATCACACACTTTTGGGAAGTAATTAGAGAACTTTAATGATTTCCGTAGCATTGCATATGATCAGATATTGTGTATTAATGGAAAAAATGCCCTTCCAGCAGTGTCATGAGAATTTTAATGCACCTGAGTAGCTGAGACCTTTCACTGTCACTTTGTCCTTGATCTCACGCCCTAATAACAGTTCAGCTCTGACCTGGTAATGAACCCATACCAAAGCTCTCAATCACAACACTCCCAGCCTCTTGGAAGTTCAGACATCAGCTGAATGACTTTGTTGCAGACCCACCTTTAATAGCAACTCAAGGAAAGGATGCTGACTGTAGTGGCTTGGACCTCACATCTAACCAATGACCCAAGCTAACCTCAGTTAGCTTGTGAAATCTTGCGAGATCACAGTCCGAGATAAAGGAATAAGAAAACAGGAGAGGCAAGTTGAAAAAGATAGCCTGTTCTTTTGAGGTCAGTCTCAGCATAAAAGGTTAATTCTGCTGGTCTGCTTGTAGTATTGATAACCTTGAAAGAAATGTTGATGGAGTGAAACCACTGTGTGAAGAGATCTTTTGTGTTACCCTGCACTTGGGCTGGTGTTAATACTAATTCCAGTCTGACAGAAGTTATTCTGAAGATTTCATATGGACTGTACTGGCTGGCTGCCACCCACTGTGGTTATTAAGCTGAGCTCTGCAATTTGTTTCTTTATCTCAAGCTGCGTGCGCTCAAGCTTTCCCTGAGCTATTGTTGTCAGTTTGCGTACATTAATATATCGTGGCCTCAGGACCACTAATATACAATGCCATGGTATAAGTTTTTGTCTTGTTGAATACTTCATAATTCACCAGCGCTTGTATCTAGCTAGTGAATTTCAAAGACAGTACATCACGCTGAGCCTTCGGAGACTGCATCCTTCCTTCGAGGTTATAAGCGAATACGGCTCCGATGTCACACAGACACTGAAAAATATCTTGGGTTCAGGCCTCATTCATCTCCCTTTACGTTATCTCAGTGCAGCCCTGTGCAAAAAAAAAAAAGAAGTGGTGTAATTGCACTTGATCCTTTACTGCTTGTGAAAGGGCATTCGGGCTTTAGACAGAAAAGTCCTTGTGATGTGCAGAAAATCAGCAGGCTCAGGCAGGGGGCAGGCATCCTCGCCTGTGGGCAGAAAAGCCTTTCCTTCTGCCTGGCACTGTCAGGATCCAGGTCTCCTGTCATCCAGTATCTGCTGCTAAGAGCTGAGCGGATAATAAGTCAGCAAATGTTTTCTAACATTTTGAACAAAAATCATTTTTGTTGGCTATTCTGGTTTCCAAAGTTTATTTTCCTTTGGATTGTCTTTTCAAAGGGTTCTTATTTGGTCAGTAGAAGGAAAGGGAATTTGCTGACTCACATGGCTTAAAGCCTCCCTCTCTCTCATAACCAACACGTGATGCTACCCTGTCCTTTTCAAAGGCAAAGAATTGCTCTTCAGAAAAAGCTGTAACTTCAACAAGCTGTAACCTCAAAGACAAGTGCATGCTGGCAGGGATAACTTAGTAGTACCATGATCAGGACAAGTGACTCCCTCAGATGAAATACAAGTAACAGAAATGAAGCTTTCTACTTGCTGTAAGAACAACGCCAACAGCACCAGCCTTTCCAGTGCATTGCTCCGTAAAAACAAGGAAAAAGAAATCAAACCGCTGTGCTCAAATTCCGACGTCATTTTTAAAAATACTTGGGAGGAAGCTAGGACTGAGCAGCTCCAGGGTTTCCTTCAGTCCAGATGGCCTGGCAAAGAGATACATGGTTGGATAGATGGGTGCTAGTGAGCATTTCTGAAGGGCCTGAGAATTATGTTCTCCCATGACTAAAGAAAAAGCTGATTTTTAACGTTTTAGCCAGGCAAATTTATCTACTTCAAGGTAACAGATAACCTGCACTAATTAAGCAATATCATGGCTCCTGATCTGCAGACAATTGTCCACAGCAATTCTGCTGAGTTTGCTGTTTGGGAGGGAGATAATACTTTATCCATTAACTGCTACCTGGGAGTGACATTGAAACTTTAGAAAATACTTTAAATGCATTATTTTTTTGGATCTTGTTTCTTCCCTGCCACTAAACTAAAATGCATTTTCTGACACTAAAGAAAAAAGGATGGTACAGATATAGCCGTGGCAGATGTCCCAGAAATCAACAATAGAATAAAAGACTAAAGGTGCTCATTTGATTTAGAGACATCCCAGATCATGGGGGGAAAAAAGCCTGAGACCTAGTTTTGCCAGATGATAAGTGCATGTCATGGTTTAACCCCAGGCGGCAACTAGGACCACATACAAAATGAGTGATGAAATGCAATTGCTCACCAGCCGGTGATTGATTGCCCAGCCTGTCCCAAGCAGTGGTTGCAGATCCCTGCCCCTGGCCAACTCCCATTTGTATACAGAGCATGGTGTCTATGGTATGGAATATTGCTTTGGCCCGCTTGGGTCAGTTCTCCTGTCTATGCTTCCTCTCAGCTTGATTGATTAAGTCCTTGACTGCTTAGCAACAACTAAAAACATTAGTGTGTTATCAACATTCTTCTCATTCTAAATCCAAAACGTAGTACTATGCCAGCTACTAGTAAGAAAATTAACTCTATCCCAGCCAAAACCAGGACAGTGCATTTCAGCTTTCAGTGAAGTCAAAAGGAGTCAGAGACGCTCAGCCCTGCTGAGGCTTCCCAGGCTTTGATCTCTGGGAATTTTGGCCATTGGCCCATGCTTAAAGGGTGATTATAGGTTTCGCCATCCCATTCCATCACTTTTTCCCATCCCCTCTTCCCAGTCCCGAACGTTAATTTTGTAGCCTGGCTCAGTCAGAAAGCCAGTGCGACCAGCAAGAGGAAACGGAGGTTTTGTTAGCTCTGGGCAGCGTCGCTAGGAATTTGAACTGAGAGGAGTGTGTTAACCCTTGTGAACTTGGTTTTAGGGTGAGTGAACAGGTGCTTCTCATCTAACTGCTTTGCAGTTTTGCTGAGGTCACCCATCTTGAACGACGCAGAGTAGTGGTGTCCTCTTTAAAAGAGTGGGTTGCTGGAAGGATGGTAATAAATTGAACATAGATAGAAAGGACAAATAATGCTCTGAGAATAAAATGACACCACCCTCTCCCATGTTCCTGCCAATACCTTATGTAGTTTATGTACTGCTGAAACAGGATGTTGAGGCAGAGATGCCTAAGTTGTACAAAGACATTTTAATAGCTTTCTGTGGAAATTTAATTTCATATTTCTTCATTTTCTGTCTTATAAAGTACCATTGGAGGAACAGAGAGAGGATGGTTTACACTTATGGAAGGTGCCAAAGGCAGAGAAGAAATATGGTGTTCTGTACAGTAGAGGAAAAGAAGAGAAAGCGAGAAAAATAGACTCTATTGCTCCAGCTATGAGACACTATGTATTTCAATTCAAGCCTCTGTCGTCTCATGTGCTGAATCCTCCCTGATGGGTTGTTCTGTAATCTTCTCCTCTCTAAGAGCCATTTTTCTTATCAATACATCACTTCAGAATGAAGGCAGCAGAGATTTTAGCTAAAGTTGTGGTTGCACGATAGCGTAAATCTGCCCTTGCAGATCCTAGTGCTAGATGAAAAACACTACAGTCCTATGGCACAGAGTCCTGATCTGCCTCCTTCTTCTGGTTCAAGTGCATTTAGAAAACATGAGCAGGTGAACCTGGAGGCTTTATAGCAGATCAGCCTTGCCTGTGCCACTCCTGTCTCCCACCAGATTGGCACTGTCTGTTCTCTTTAGTCAGTTCAAATCCAGTATAAAGCTGACTTAAGCTGCATGTTGTGTAAGCTGGCTTACTTGGCAGAATTGGGCAATTATTAGGCATGTCATCTGTGCAGCCATGCTTAAACAAGACTAAACTTGTGTGCTACTTTGTTAGCACAAAGATCTGGCCTTGACATTGACGTTGATGGGCATGTAAAAAAGGAGAAAAACTGTGGGACTGGGTGCATTCAGCACGACCTCTGCTTCTTCCTCAGGCCTGTCAAAGCCTTCTTACTCTCTACGCTGAACTGCTAACCATATAGGATTACTTGTCTTTTGGTGAATGATTCTTCTCTTGTATTACACACTTTTGATGTCACATAGTAGAGACGCGAGCTCAACTGTCAACTTCTTCTGTGGTGTAATTGATTTAAAAGAAAACAAAAACGTGCTCATCGGTAAGGCCTTGCTGGCTGAGATGTTTAAATGATGTATAGCGAGCATAAGTAACAGCTAAAGGGCTTTCATCTGAGATGAAAGATGTACAGGTTTCGATTCAGGAACTTGTCCAAGTAGACAAACTTATAACAGACTTTTATACTGTTTTACCATTTCTATGCTTGATATAAGGTATTAAAAACGCCACTGTCTGCTGGGGACTTCTCATAACAGTGCTGCAGATTTCTGTCCTTTGCATATTAGTGTGTGGGCATGTATTTGACAATATCATATATTTTTAGTCTGATATTAATTTAATCAAGTGTTATATTTGTCAATAGCACATTGCTAAAATACTAACAAAGACAAATTAGTGTAATTACAGGAAAGCAGATTCATAAAGGAGTCACTCACGGTTTCCAAATAAGAGTTATGATAGCAAACCAGTCTGCAAGGTCTGAAGACCTTGGTTTGCAGTTGGAGGTGATATACTGCCTTATATGCATTTGTGAGGAGTAGCGCCTTAAGCTGGGAAGCAGGTTATTAAAATTAATAACCCTCTATGTGTTGGCTTTTGTGACTTGCCCGTGGTTGCCTATCAGCTCACTGGTAAAACAAGGAGCAAAGCTGACTCTCAGCTATGTGTTTTAATCTCTTACGCTAACATAGGACTACACAGTTTGAGGTCAACTGTGGCAAAGTTTAGGTCAGCGCATGAAGTCGCTAGCAGTTACCGAGGTAGTCAGAAGTCTTCTCAGAACACATGTGAAAAGTGGAGGTCATTTGATCTGTTGGTTACGCTTTAATTTCCTGTTCGTGTTTATGTCTGTGCCTGTTGCTTCACTGTGTGAAGCTATTTTTAGCATGAGAATTTTTCAGTGTCAGAAACAGGCTAAATCACTTCCTTTCAAATTTGCAAGATGTAAAGGGGCATCTTGGGCTTCTCACTTTTGATTTAATAGGGGCCAAGGGCCCATTTTATAGACCTGGGTGGTAACAGCTTTTCTTTTGCTCAGTAATTTATCATCTGCAATCAGAATTTGGAGGCTTGTATTTTTCAGTTACATTTAGTTACTGTTCCATAATTTAATGTTGCATTTCAAGTTTAATCTGACTTTACCACAGAAAGCTCTTATTTCATACCTTTGTGTTCTTCACTCCAAAAGGCATTATATGAAAATGATCTTATCTTTACTTATAGCTGTTTCTCTAATATGCATTATGAAATCCCGAAACCAAAGCAACACTAGTGGAAAAAAAAGACAACCACCAGACCAACCAATCAAGTCAAGCTTTCATCTGAAAAGCTGTTCATGCTATCATGATTTCAGCATAAAATTCCAACGGTAAAAATGAATGTTTAAAGATCATTTTCCAATAAGCTCAGATGCTGGATGGGCTTAAAAGAAAAAAGACAAATGAAGACCTCGTTTTCATTTTATACATATTTCACAGAGCTTCTAGAGTTAAATATTTAATAATAGCTAACTACTATGTGGTGTAATCCTGAGTAGCTCATTGTTTTGCATTTTTATTACATTTTAATATCCTATACAGCTTCTTTCTTGATGCTCTGTGTGTTCTTCTCACACTGCCTAGTCAAGAAATTTGAATAGGCTAGGTGAAAGAATATGGTTTTGCTAATTTGTGCCATAAATATTTTAAAAACTTGACAGTACGTTTTGGTAACTTTGGCAGTTTTATCTGAAAATTCAACACCTCTTTTTAAATAATGCGTTAGCACTTCTTCCTAGCATTTGTGCTGGAAAAGCAATGTATTAATTGTTCTTTTTACTAACCTATTGTAATGTAATGGGAAGGAACATTATCTGTGCCTATGCATGTATGGTGTTAACAAGTAAGTTCAAGTTTTCAAATTTTTCTTATTAATAGGTGAAGATGAGGGAAGTCCACATCTTGTGGTCTTGCCTGTATAGGTCAACAGGAAATTTACATTTTCCTAAGAAAACTATAGTGGTATCATAATGTCAGCTATTTTGCACTGAATTTTGAACTCCACACATATCCAGGTGCATTGAAACCTTGAATGACTCAGCAAGCCAAAAGTGAGTGTGAGTTTGCCAAGCAGACGAATGTAGCTAAAGATTATTCTGACTAGTTCACTCTAATACTCTACTGTCATTAATAGACTCCAGCAAAGAACAAATTTGATTTCCTTATTTCACTTTTTATTGCATTTGGAAGTAAAACAGAAGATGAGTTATGGATACAAGATAAGCTGTAGAAAATCATAGCATGGTGTGGTGAGTGGGAAGCGTCTAGCAGAGCTCCACTGATGTGCTGGTTCTTGGGGAAAGAGAAATATCGGTTTTAAAATCAGTGATGCTAAACAGGACTTGTTGGAGAGCAGTCAATCTCACATTTGTTATGTCTCCATCTAAGAGCACACTATGGACCTCTAACACCGTGGACTGCCACTNAAGAGCACAGTATGGACCTCTAACACCGTGGACTGCCACTGCTCCAAGTGATGTGCAACAGGATCCCAGTTCAAGACTAGATGCAGGAAGATCTTTATCTCCTGCAATTGCTTGCTGCATACAGTTGGCTGTGTTCTGTCCTTATTTGTTTTCTGTCTGCAGTGTTGTATGCAAAAGCATAACTTTTTTATAACATAACATAACTTTCCTGTGCAGATAAGCACTGAATTCCTTACCTTCGGAACATGTGCAAAGTTAATTTTCACTGCTGTCAGTTAAAGGGATGGGAATGCTATGATCTGAGGTCACTTCAGACAAATACTACGTGTCATTGCTATGCTGCTTATCTTATACTAATAGTGGATGCTTCTCTGTTCATAATAAATTATGAACCAGGGAAAAGGAAGTGATGTGGTTAAAGACACATTGTTGACTGGTGTGCAGTCAGGAAGTTAACTAATAAATTACTATTGTTTAAGTTAGTATAAATGTTGCTCCTGGCTCAAGTATGGCTTACTTATTTCTTCAAAGGAAAGCCCAGATATACTATACCTTTTCCTTGCTATTGCTAGCAGCGTACAAGACAAGTCTTGCTGTTCTGTCTGGCTGCTGCAAAATTCTCAGGACTATGAGAGATCCAAAGCATCAATTTAACAGCCACATACATTTTGTAATCTCTGTGCAATATCACTTTCAGGAGTTCCAACAAGTAACTTCAAAATAATCTTTGGCAAGAATTCTTACCATAGATTAGCATGAACATTTTTAGTTTTACATTAATTTGGAATCATGGGACTCCTACCAAAGGGAAAAAAAGGAGGTTGCACCAACTTTTACTTTATTGATTTATGAAATTTGTCTCAATAGAGAATCAAACCTAGATAAGTTCATATGTATAGGAAATTTGTTATAACCTCTATTTTAGACATCAAGCCTTGGTGTTCTGAATCACCTGCTCTGGAGATTGCTTACCTCTTTTCCCTGATACAGAAAAGTCAGATTTCCACTATGTCCAAAGTAAGCGTCTATCGTCTTTTGGATATTTGGTTCAGTGAAGACAACGGAATACTAAAAATTAGGCTTCTAGTGGACAATTTCATAAGCTTTTAATTAAGGAGAGATGTTATTCACATTACTGATAATATTTAGAACAAATCATAGATGGACTTGCAAAACTTTGTGGGTGTGTAACTATGTTTTTGATATTGCATAGCTACAAGAGAGATGGCTGATGGTGATGTTTTACTGTTTTGTTTGATATCAGTGAAAAGTGATCTAAGAATATATAAGTTGGGAAATCACTCTGGATTTCATAATTCCCTTATAATTTACATATCAGTGTAATGCTACTTTTTTGCTCTCTGTTGAGTCTAGTTCACAGATATAGGGGTGACAAACATTAATAGTGTCATTATTGCCTGTTAACATATCTCATTAATGTGTTATAGTAGTCATTAACTTTGCAAGGAAATATTGATTCCTATGGAAACAAAGGCTGCAAGTTAAAAATAAATAAATGAAGAAATGTCTCCAGGAGCGATCTGTGCACTGCATATGCATTTAGTTCTTATCATCATTGTACTTTCATGCTGTTCACAAGACTGCTTTCTTATAGTACAAATTCTAATGGAGCAATCAAAATGCATTGTATTCAATTCTCATCTGATATTTGTTGCTTTTATAATTGTAATGCCATTTCATGAGGAAATATTTTCCCTGTGATCAGAATCTTCTTGTAGTAAGACGGGGAAGTGACTTTTGTTTATCCATGGCATATCTATAAATCCTGGGTATAATTCTTCCAGATTGTGATGCCTGTTTCATCATTATTACATTTTTCTAAGTGTTCCAAAGAGCTCAGAGGCATAGGCACTCATACCTATTTTGGGGTGTAAATAAAGTTACATCATTTTTTTCTGTGACTACCCTGTGTTAGTGTACAAATCAAGTACATAGTGGCATAGTGGCTCTGCTTTCATGTCAGTATTCAAGTGAGTATGCCTAGCTGATTGTCAACAAAATGGGCTTCTCAGACTCTTCTCGGGGCTTTCATCAATTGTGAATACAAAAGAAGTTTCTGCAGACTTGGAGGCTGGCTTTTATTCCACCTCAACAGCACCATGTGTCTGACTTGTCTCTTCTGGTTCTATCACATTCACCAGGGATATTGAATCCCTGAAGGGTGTGAAATGTTGTGGATTTTTTTCTGAGTTATTTGATCCATTTCCTTACCACGTTGTTATGATTTGGGGTCATTAGAGATTCTAAAATTTGCTTTTTAATTTCTACATTGTTTTTCTTTTCCAGAAATCTTCAAGTCAATGGTCTTCATGTGTGTTTACAGATTTTCCAGGTTAAGCAGACTACTACTCAGAAGTGCCTTTCTGGGTGTCTGTCTGATGGCTTCAGATATAATTTCTCCTCATTGACTTCAGGACATGGTTTTATGATTTACACAATGTTAGAAATTCCCCTGAAAATTTAATTTTCATTTGTGTGCTGAGTTAAAACTTATCTAGTGGTTGGTCCAAAATATGGTCTAAAATGCAGCAGCATGTTACTTGAGCTAATATGGCCTATCTGGAATGCTCCAAAAAGTTTGACCTTGCTCCCTGAATAGCATAGTTTGTTACTGTGTCAAGTTCTGGGCTCTGCAGTTCAAGAAGGACAGTGAACTGCTGGAGAGGGTCCAGCAAA
>RSEF01000002.1:42755076-42771470 GCA_003993805.1 Himantopus leucocephalus
ATCTGAAAGGTTCCTTCCAACCTTAACGATTCTATGATTCTATTTATTCGATTCTTTTGTTCGATTTGGAGCAAGTGACAGAGATGTTGGTTTTTGTTTCTGTGACATGTTTTATCTCTTTATCACGAAATACAATAGATCCTGTATTGTTAATAGAACCAGCTATAATGAACAATTTTTGCTAATGAATGCAGTGAACTTAACATCCATGTTTTAAAGAAATACATGAAAAGTAAACTTTTAATGCTGAATATTGAAGTTCATGTGAGAAGTTTGAATCCAAGTATTAATTCACAACAAAAAGTATCCAAAGCTAACCAGTTATTGAACACTTGTCCTAACTTCACAGGCTACAACAATTTATTCAAAAGATAGAAATGATATAGGCTAATGACTTAACATAAGATTGCAGACATCATGGAAATTCACAGTTATTACTCACCTCAGACAAAATACTGGTGACAGATCTGTTGTTCAGCTTTTGCTGCTAATTCAATATACTCCATACTGTAAGTAGGATCAGAAAATGCTGAAAGCATCTGCTTCCATAAAATACATTTTCTTTATCTCTCCATTAAGCAAGGAAAAGAGATAAGAATAAACCTGGGAAAATATAGGAACAAGCGAATGAACTAGAGAAAGTCTTAGAAAGAAAAAAAAAAAGAAGAAGAAGGGGTAAATTGCTCAGTAAATGTAGATATAAAACAATGATATCTGACCTGAGAAACTCCTTCGGAGTGATTGAGTCCTTTGTGATTTACAGGATTTGTGATATTTCATTGAAAAATTTTCTGATTATGGAAAACTGAGGCCTGAACACATGTCAGGCATTAAGGTTTTCAGCAGTACAATAATCCCTTGTTATGTATTTGTATCTTTTCCATTACCATACAGTAAATTTGCAAAGACTAGAACATATGGCATGCATTTTTTTTTCCCCCACTGCCAATGCTCCAAAAGGGGTTTTTGCTGTTTCCAAATGCTGACTAAGAACATTAATATTCTAGTTTGATTTCAGATCCTTTACTGAAAGTGTATTTTAACCTTTTGACTCCTCAGACACAAAGAATTATTCATATATTTTAGGACTCAAGAGTTGCAAGCAAATCAGTGAAATTACGTTTCTAATTTTGTTCCTACTTCTCACAAAGGCAACAGGAATCAGCCCAGTAAAAGCTGATATTCTTTTGAGCATCCAAAATATAAATTTATATTTAATGTATAAATCCCAAATTTAGCTGCATCTCTGTATTTCTCATTTTAGGGTTTTATAATTGGAATTCATCTTGAATTATTGTACAGCTAATTACCTGGTTTGGTCAAAATTCCTAGTAGAGATTCATCTATTAAAGACTACTGTCTCTTGACCCTGGAAAAATCTTCAGATCACTGGCTTTTGACAGCAAACTGCCAGTGTTTTCAGTTGGGAAATGGGGGGTTTTTGTGCTTATAATAAGCAATGATAAGGATTACTGAATTTTTAAGCTCTATATATTAACTTATTAAACAATTACAAGATTATAGATTTGAGATTACATACATGAAAGAATTTGATATGAGAGTGCTTTTGGTACATGATCTATTACTGGTTTATCCTGTGAAATTAAATGTAACAGCTGGTTTCACAAGACATAAAGAGACACAAAGGCTGAAATTGAAAATTGAAAATTGAATTAGGCTCTTTGACAATATTTCACACAACTCATGCTAACATCAGTCTTTTTGGTTTTTTTTTTTTCTAATGCATAGCTGGGGAAATACCCATAGTTTTCTTTCAGCAGCCTTTATCTTTTAAGAGTTGTACTTCATTTTAAAAGACTAGAATAAGAGCTATTTTACATTCTCTTTCTTTTTGTATCAGAAAAAATAGCATTTTATAGAAGGCTACACCGGTGTATTGCCTTAAATAAATGGTTTTAGAAGATCAGAAACTAGGACAGCACCTCATAATTATTTACTCTGATACTGTATTTTTACAGAGGTAAAGCTATGTGCATGGTGGGGTCTTTAAACTTACTGCCCTTTGACTGGCTTTGTCCACGTTCCTGTGTTTATCTTCCCTTCTCTTTGAGAATGGTATTTTTGCAGGGAGAGAGAGAAGTGAGCGGCTGGAGGAGGTTTAAAAGCTAAACTCTTGAGAATTCTCTCTGGTCACAGATTAATTATAGTTTCTTTTATCAACTTTCAATGACCAAGCCATAAAGTCCAGGCCCCTGTTTTATGTGTGCAAGATATGGCGTTCCAAGTTATGAGCAAAAAACATGGCTGCACTACATTAATACAGAAGCAATTACAACATTCTTTACTGTGGTTTCTCTGCTACAGAAAAAAATAGTTTATTGGTCCAGAGTTTATCTAAAAGTATCAATTTCTCCAGACTGAAACTGTCCCCAGTGGGTTAAATGGGTCAGTTTGGGGAAATGAAAGAAGAAAGTCTGATGTGTAGTTTCTCACATGACCAGCTCCCTGTTCATACCTATCCTTCTTTTCTACTACCCCTTCTCCCAAGGACTCACCTTCCCCTCCCTGCAAAAAGCAAACTGCCTTCAGAAAACCCTTTACCTTTCTCTTGGCAAGGTCACAAGGCAACAAAGTGCTGCCACCAACCCCATTTCCTCTGCAGCCAGCTTCTCCCAGCTGCAGTGACCAGCAAGGGTAACACTGAGGGCAGAGGAGGACCGATGGGTGGCTGTGGCTGCTATGTTGATGGGCAGCAGAGACATCCTGCAGCCATGGGACAGTGCTCCTGGTCATGGAGCTGAAAGCCCAGCCCAGCCGAAAGACCCCAGCAGGGATGGCATCCAGGAGACACCCATCTAATGACTTCTTTGTCTCTGTTTTCAAGATGCACAATCAGGATTAACCTGTGTGCTCAGGAGGAGAGTGAAAAAAAAAAAAAACCAACAAAAAAGCAAGGAGAACTCTTCAGCTGCATTGCAAACTACAAATGACAAGTCACTTTTAAAGCCTTCAGGAGGCAAATTCATACTGTCTAAGATCTGTTTTGTGAAGCTGCTGATGTTTGGGATTGACTTGGAGTTTTAATTAAGGCTGCTATTTAACATTCATACTGCACCTGTGCCTAGAAGCCAAGCAAACTGATGCCCCAAAATTCTGGGCACTATTGTAAATTAATCTTCTTAAACATATGTACAAAGTGCGCCATTAGTACTTCCTAATTCTGCCTTTAATATTTTACTACATTTCCAGTTTCCTGTTCTCCTGAATCTTGAAGGAGATGGTGTTTCTTCAGCTGGCATAGGTTACAGTACAAGCTGGGAGATTTCAGTATCTGAGATCTCATCCTCTGCTAATATCATCTAGTACTTATATCTAACTCAGGAAGAACACAGCAGTTATTTTGTTTACATAGCCTAATTATTGCAGTTGTTCTGTTTGGTAGTTATTAGAGTGTTATTGCTAAATTTATTGATTCACCTGCTGCTGGCTTGGCTGTTGTGGAGTAGGATTTCTGCTTAAACAAACTTAAATATTGTGTATTTGTATATTATACCACTACTAGTACCCTCAATTTTATAAGCAACTACAAAACAGTCTTCGGGTAAACCTGAAAGACTTGTGAAGAAGAAGAAAAAGAAAGGAAAAAAAAAAAAACCAACACAAAACCCCACCACAATTATTTTTTCCAAATCTGTGCCTAAAACTTGTGTATTTAGGAGTTTTGAAGACTTCTATCAAACAAACTGGGAAGTCCCAATGACTTCCAGAAAGGCTTAACATCTTCTACCTGAGTTTGGAGAAAAACAAACTGATGCTATGAATTTAAAATTGATGGGTGTTAAGCACTTCTTATCTTGACATGTGTGTTTAGGAAAGCTGAAAATCACTACTGAAAATTCTACCCGGCAGACTAAAATTTTCCTATAAATACAGCATGTAGGCTGTCAGAGACTTGCCCATGGTCAAAGTGTGGACATTCAAATAAGCAACAGAATATTGCTTATAACAGATATTATTCAGCACTTCCAGTGGATTTTATTAGAAGTAGTTACACATTAAACTTGCACGATATTTTTCTTCTTCCTTTTTTTTTTTTTTTTTTTCCTTTCTGTTTAATCCAAGAAGGAAAAATGTCATGGCCTTGAATAGCTGTTAGGCATATATCTCCCTCAGGATTACATTGGCCCTACCTGCTTCAGTCCCATCACTGCCTTTGAAAAGTCCCCAAAGATGCTACAGTTAGTTAGATCATCTATAGGTAAGGACTAGGCTGGCACGGGAGCTAAAACTACAAAGAGGTACGGTCAAAGCAGAGCACTCTTCCTGCACGGGATTCCATCAAACCATCACTGAAACCCACCAGGCATACATTCACCCATCTACATTCATTCACAGGTCTGGAGCCTTGCCTCAACTTTTTATTAAAGTAAAATGTTGGTTTTGCAGGAACTATCTTTTTAATAAAAATAAAACAATTTTTTTTTCCTTACAACATCTGTTTCCAAGGAGTGTCCTTAGTTCAGTGCTATGTCACCATTTAATTTAAAACAGTTGTTTTATCTTGAGATTCTTTTGTTGTATGAACATAAATGTTTTGGTTTAGATGTCTGTATGCTCTTGGAAGCCAATACTGTGCAGATGCACATATTTGCTACTTTTTTGTTTTGTTTTGTTTTTTCAGGTCATATCAAAATTATCAAACAAGTCTACGCTATCTCAGGTATGTTAGTGACATTTTTAAATATGCCAAGCTTAGCTTTGAAACATGCACACAGTTATGGCCAGAGGAAAGCTGGAAAAACTCCAGCTGACTTCCATGGTTTCAGAATGAGACTTCAAATAGCATCGTGTAGATAGTTCTACCACTGTCCGTTTTATGAGTAACAGATTATGATCTTCTCTTCCAGATCATAATCATAATCCATATCCAAATCTTGCTGGATTTGGATATCTTTCTATAGCACCTGCATTTTAAATACATGGTTACCCAAGCCAAAGTTTTGAATATGGGTAATACTTATCCTCTGTAGAGTATAAGCTGCATCAGTGCCAGGTCCTGTACAATTTGATCATCATGACAGCCTTCAGATGACTATTACGGTTGACAACAAGGCTACTGCATTTTATATAGGCTGGTCTTTCACACTGTTTTAAATTCTTACCTTTTCATAAATCTCAAATGGAGAGGACCTAGTTCACTAAATCTGTCAATATATACTAGGAGAAAAGCATTCACCCAATCGAAGTGTGCTGTAGCACGCAGCAAAATTAAACCCATGCTGCAAAACATTTAGACAGATACTAATAGGGGCTTAGAAAATTTGGATAAATCCCACAAATATGCTTTTTCACCCAGCCAATCTTACTTGGCCTGAATGTGGGAAATTTGACTATAGAAGCTCATCTGAGGTGTTCTATCTGAAGTTAACAGTGCCTTAAGCAAGGCTGAATAAAAGGAGTAGCCTAAAAAAAATGAACCGCAACCTTTTCTGGAACCACGAAGTTGCATTTAGCTGTACTCTTCACTGAGATGTGTGGAGTTTGTTAATTTGACCTGGAACCTGATTCTACCTTAGTCCATTCACCTACTACCAATAAATACAGTAAGTCATACCATGGGAATAAATGGAACTATTTTTCAGTTATGGCCTGATCCTGACATGAGCTCCGTATTTACATATCTCAGCACTCATGACCAATGTGTTTTGTTACCATGAAACAATAACAAACAATACTTTGCTCTCTTACACTGTGCTTTAATTAGTACATAAAGTACAGAACCCAGGTCTATGTTGCTTCTAAATAGCCTTGGTTCCAACATCAAGTATTCAAATTGCATTTTTTTTAATACCGGATGTAGCTCTGCTTTTTGATGACTCAGTTCTGAAGTTGACACTGTCACACCACTGGTGCATTAATGGGACTTTGTATAAACTGAAAAATCTGCCTGCTATCCCAGCAGTGGTTTCAGTTACAACTGAGAAGGATACAGAGGACATTCGGGCTTGAGCTGAATTGGTATAAATGCTATTTCTACATTATAAATGGTTCCATATGAAGATGTGGAATTATATGAATTACCAGCTTCAGTTCTCTCCCTTGGCCCACCAGGCGTCTGAGAGTGTAACATCCAAAAGAAATAATGCCTCAGTAAAGCAAGATTAATCTACTCAAGTGTACTTATGGCACACGGCTTGTAAGAACTAGTCATGTGATCTTTCTTGGTAACAAAACATATTGCAGTGAGTTCACTGGCTATGTCGCTAGTTTGTTTGTATTTTTTTCACATATGCACATATAGCCATAGTTGAGGAGGGAAGCCATGGAAGAGTTCCAAAAGAGCTCTCTCTAATGAGAAATGAAATCTGTGCTAGATCTGGGTTTGTTCCAGGATGAAACAGAAGAAATTGTGTTTCTGCAACATCAGGCTCTGAATTTTACAGTAGTATGTTTTTTCTGCTATTTTAGACAGAGCTCAAGGGAAACGGGAATATAAAGAAGAGACTCCCTTCAATTGTGGAAGATGAAGATGAGGATGAGGAGGGAGAAGATGACAGCAGCACCCTTTCGCCAATCCATACCAGAAGCACAAATTGCTCTCAGCAGAAGAAGGCTGGAAGCAATAAAAACCACCTAGGGAGAAACTTGAAGCAGTTGGCCTCAGGAACGGTGCCCTTTCATTCACCCATCCGTGCTTGCAGTTCAAACCCCTCAAGAACAAAACACGAAACAGAGCTTCATTACTACTCCAGAAGGAAGGAGAAAAACCTTAAGTTACACCTTTCAGCACTGACCACCAGTGGCCCACCTGACCTGAGCCCAAGGTAATAGTTATGAACAGTTATTTTCTTCTCTACCATGTAACTCCTATTAAAAATACCATGTTTGTAACACTATAAAATATTTTTTTATTTAATAGTTGATACTTTTGTTCATGCCACAGAGAAGGAAAAGTCCTCTTATTGTAGGAACTATTACACACTATCCAAATGTTATGACTTTAGGACTTCATTGTGAAATAAAGTATTTCTACCAGTAAAAACGGAAAGTATTGAGCAATTATGAAAATTACTATTTGAATAGTCTGGCTTTATAGTATCATTTTTTCCATCTATAATAATATTCATTCCCACAATAGCACTGTGAAACATTGAGTCCATCAGAGAGACAGCAATTTAGAAAGCAAGTAGATGATAATACAGCATAGCTGTGCAAATACAAAAATTACTGGAGTAGAGGACTATAATGGAAAACTATTGCCTAGCAATTTTAGAAAATATTTAGATTTTTTTTTTTACACTAGAGAAAGGAAACCTGATAATGCAAGTTACATAGAGAGAAAATACAGAGTTGTGAAAATCTGTTTTGCTGTGACTTTTTACATAAATGAGTCTTTTTTTTTCCTGTGGTACTGTGGTATTATTAGTGTATAATTTTAAATATTTTAATTTTTTAGTTGTATGTTACTTGCAAGGTGATTTTATGTATCTTTCTTAATTGCTGAAATGTAATAATTATCTATTAATCAAGAGTTTGGGGATCAGTTCTTTACAGAAATCACAATCACTTTTTCACATACAAGGAGCTGCAGCAGATGATCTTCCAGTTCAAGTTTTGGGTTCTATAATTTGAAGTATTTTACACGTTCAAGAACTTCCTTTATTCACTAGAGGCAGAAGTGGTAGTTTCAGCAGCTTGCCATTGCAAACACAAAATAGCCACAGCTTGACCAGTTTTTGTTTAGCTCTGTCAAGGCATCTGTCCCTAAGGTTGCGTTCATAAAAAGGACATGGAAGACTATATAGAAATCTTTCCTACTCATCATAAACTTGATCAGTACAGTTACATTTCAAACAGGAGCAGGATACAAACTTGTTTTAGTTTTGTCAATAGAGGGGAAAATACTGTGTGGAAAACAAGCTTCAACACTAGCAAAATTGAAATGCATCATGGATATTTTCTCATTTCTTTCATAGATCTCGTATGAATTCGGTTCAGGTCAGCTATGAGTACAGGTCGTTATCATTTGGATTAACAAGTGGTAATTCAGGGAAAAGTTACTTTTCATATTTTCTGCTGAAATGTAATCTCGCTCATTATTGTTCCGAACATATGTGGCAAGACATTGGCACCTAAGGCTGCAAGAGCAAATGTGAAAAAAGTATTGTTACATATATTATTATCTCCTATTTCCATTCATAATTTTATAACTGCAGAATAATCCTATTAATAGGCTGGAAAATTGGCTGANCCTATTAATAGGCTGGAAAATCGGCTGAGACATATGTGTTTTTCAGACTTTGTTTTCCAGCTAAAACACTTTCATATTATTTCCCCAAATGAGTTTATATTATCAGAACACTTAAACTGACAAGTTAAAACCACTTTAAAAAGATCCTTAAATGTTTCTTAGTAAGTATTAAAGAGAAAATAAGACCTTAATTAAGATACTTGCTTTTGTTTGGTGTTGGACAGCAGTGCAAGGGGAAGGCAAGACTGGTTGAGTTGTCCAGTCAGTGCAGTTGTGAGGTGTATAACCATACTTTGTCAAAAGAATATACTTTGTCTGCTTAAGAAACTTGTTCTGCTGTGGATGTTCCCTCAGGTAAGCCAACCAGAACTCTTCACTAGTGCTTCAGGTTCTTTCCTTGTACACCACAGTGAAGGCAATAAAGCACAGAGGCTGGGTAAAATATTTAAATAGTTTTTGGTGCAAGGAATAGAAGCCAGCATCCTAACTTCTAGGATACAGTCATAGTCTTCCCAATCACTTTTTGGGGTACTGCCTATGAAGTAGAAGAGCATCAAAAGGAAGAAAGTGTAAGTGATAATAACAGCAGTCCTGGGAGGAGGCATTTATGCATTTGAATCTCCTCAGACCCACATGGATAAGTGTACTATAGCCCTGATCGACCGGATAGAAGAGATCACATGTTAAGGTCTTCTGAGTTTTTGACTTCTAGGAGTGGAGGTGTCTGCCTTTGGGAGAAAATTCAGGGCTGTACAACAGGTAATTCAGAAAGGGGTGAGAGGCGTACCAATTACTTTTGTCCCCTCATGTTTTCAACTCACTAGATTATGTTGCTCCACTGCCAGTTCCTTGTATATGAATAAGCATCTTGCTCATTACATATTTCCCACATAGAAGCCTGTCTTTCAGCTCTCCGTGTCTAGCTACTTTTGCTAATATGATTTCTTTTTAGTCTGAATCTTCAAACACTTTAAAAATATACCATCTATAAATTCCAAGTCACGTCTGAGTAGGTTTTCCCCTGTGTGCTTTAAAGGCAGTTAAAATGTTAGCCATTTATATAATTAGAAATCTCTACAAAAGGGATATTGGTGTTTAAAATTTGCTTTTTAAAGCAGTGAGGCCAGATGACATTAAATAGGTTTTATAGCAAATTTCAAACAAAGCATTCAGATTTTCAGCAGCAGATAACAGTGTAGGCCAGAGCAGCTCAAGCACTCAAGTTTGAGTCTCATCTCCTCCCAGAGGCTGGTTAAGATTAGTCTGAAGTCTAGTAACATCCAACTGGCATCATGAACACTCAGACATGATACAGAGCCCTAAACCCACATGAAAAGCCAAGAAGGACAAGAATATGTAATATGTGCACAGAGCTCTAAGTTACATGAGTCTTTCAAGCCAAATACATTGCACGTATCTCTGTGTTGTCTGTTCTTTTCTACAAACATTTTCAGTAAAGAAGGAAAGTCTAATTTCCATCATCGCAGATTTATCACCATTAACTGAGAGGCCAAGAACTGTCTGCTTTAGCCCTTCCAGATTAGTATTTAACTCATCTGCCTACTGTAAGACAAATTCTGAATGTTGTGTCTGGAAAAAACAAGAAATTGATGCTCCACCTCCATCAATTGACAGTTTTCTGAGTCACTTTCATTCACTTTAAAACAGTTCTCTTTATAGCATAATTTATTATAAATGAGAACAAAAAATGTTCATAATTATGTATTTTTAATAATGTGTATTGTATTGATTCCTCCATCTGATACCAGTTTTCTATTCTTTGTATCCAGCACCTGATTATTGTATAAAATGTTTCTTTTTTTTTCTTTGGATTTCTTGACACTGCAAATTGGAGGTCAGTTGCAGTGCATAAATAGAAATAACTGACAAAAATGCCTTTTCTAGTAGTTAGATCCAATAACAATACTAATGTAACTGGGACATTGCAGGCTGGTCTACAGATCTTCCTATACCCAATTGCAAACAAGACTGCTCTGCCTGAGCTAGTTAGTTTTAACCAAATTTGAAAATAGCTATTTGCATGGCGACAACACTTGACTGTGGTTTACAGAGATGCTTTCATGAATATATTATGTTCAGGCTTAGGCTCTGCCTACATAAGCCTAATAGAAGAGCCTGACTGTTATGTGCAGGGAGATTTAAACTTCACAAGAGCATAGCGAAGCGCCTTTAGTTTGTGTGGAAAAAAGAATGGCAGCAAATTACTTTAGATATGAAAAGTAAACTATATTCACTACAGGTTTTGTTAGGACCCAAAAATATACTGCAGAAGTCATGAAAATTTCGAAACTTCGTTTAATTGTCTTTGGCCTCACATTCCTTCCTCTAACAATAAGTTTAATCTTTAGCGACTCACAAGAAGTTATACCAATATAATAGTTTTTACTTTTCTCTAAACTTAATGTTGTACAAAATTTACCACTGCTTAAAAATGCACCCTTTAGGAGTAATTTTGACAACATAATTATGAATGTGGTCTTTATGAAACTGTTTATGAAACTGCTCCATCAGTCCAATTTTTCTCAACAGAATTGTTGATGGGATTGAAGATGGAAACCATAATGAGGAAAGCCAAACCTTTGACTTCAGCTCTGATCAGCTCAGGCAGGAATCCAGGTTATCTCCTACAATTGGAGGTGAGTATTGCCTGGGAAAATCACTCTTTAGAGAAAACAGGTTTCATAACTGCTTTTTGTTTCCCTTTGTTTCTTTGATTCTCAGAAGTAGCTGATTGTAGATGGATTTAACATGTATCGGTACTTTCAGTACCACAGTTGGTACTGTAGAAAAATACAACAAGGTCCCAAAGGCCATTTTTTGTTTTCCTGCTAACAGACAGTCATGATAAAACAGCTTGCAGAGAGTACTGCATTGTATTTTACCAGCAGTACTATAGCATCAGACAGGAGACTCAGGCTCCCAAAACTTTGGGCATGGAAGGTACCAAACACATGGAAAAAATTCGACATAAAAACATTCAACATAAAATACCAAATTAAAAAAACCCAATTCATAAAGAGACACATGCAAACTTGTCTCTTGTTTTTCTTAAAGATATTTACAGAAGTGGAGTACAGAAGTACCTAGATTTTCATAAGTAGAGAGTGAAAACCTTGAATAGCAAGAGGTTTTAGGAAGCCTTGAATGACCTACACTCTGAAAACTTTGATAAAACAGCATCCCAGAGAAATAGAGCACATCAATATAAAAAAAAAATAAGAAAAATAATAATAGAAGTTTAATTGTGTCTATGATTTTTAAAAACAGTTGACGTGTCACACGGTTGGCACCGGGGTTGTCATTTTCAGTCCTTTCAGGTTCAGACTGAAGAGAGCAATACGAACTTTATTTGTTACATTTTTCTTACACATTATATACTGAACATTAAACAAAAGATTTGATTTTCATTCCATCCAAGTGCAGACTAGGTTTAAATTTAAAGCATTGGGTAAGTGCAAGAATAACATTGCTGTTTCCAAGTTATTATACTTCTCTCATTTTACATGCATTTGAATTATTTTCAGAGGCCGAAATTGGTGCTGCTGTGCTTGTTATCAAAGCAGAAGAGACCAAACAGCAGATCAGCAGGCTTAATAATGAGGTAACGAGCTTTTGTGGGAGTTAAAGGATATTAACAATGATTCAAGGAATGATGGAGAAAACTCAGAAAACTTGGGAATATGATAAATATGTGATAAACGAGTTTGCAAAACTGGATGGGGTTGCTACATTTAAGGCAGTTTGGGGCTTTTAACTCCTTCCCAGATTAATTTTCTACATGAAAGCTATATAAAAGTTTGTGTCACGTGCTAGAGCTAAAAAACAAGTGAGGTTAGCATAGTTAGTGTATCTAATTCTCTTAGGATTTATCCTCTTCAGTATATGCTTCTATTTCTCTTTTTCCTCTCATTCTCTCCCCAAGCCCCTTCTTCAAACTTTTCTTGCTTTGGTGAGTGCTATGCTTTTATTCCTTCCTTGAAAGAAATGCAAATCCAGTCATGTTCAAATTCATATCAAACGTTTCAAACCACTTTTCCTGTGCCTATGTAGAATGAAACAGAAGTTGATCCATTCCTGCTCAAGCAATATGACCTGAGGAATGCAGGGCCAATATTGTTCAGCGGTGTTTTCTATTCTTCCCTTCTAATAATGTCAAACCTGTAATCAGCTGTCAATCTGACACTAAGCAGGAGATGTTCTCTGGCTAAATCATTTCATATATCCAGCCACAGCAGTACTCTGGCTAACAAGATGAAAGCATCAGACTTTAACTTCACGGTTATACTGCAAGACTAAAATCTGTTCCCCGCATACTCTGCCTTTCAGTATCAGAGACAATTTCTTGTAATTCCACATGAGGAAACATTTAAATAAGTCCAACCACACAGTTTCACTTCTTTTTTTCCTGATCTCTTTGGTCACCAGAAATGTCAAGTTTTATTTTATTTTTCCTTGTATATTGGGTACACTTAACCTATTCTTTATTTCCATATATGAAGTATTGGGCTTGTAAACGTCTTTCATCCTGGGTCAGGTTAACTTGGTCAGATAACTTAAATGTCCCAAGCTAAGAGCGCGTGCGTGTTTAGTTAGTCACTATGAATACATCACCTCATTTGTATGTCAGACTGTAGCGTTCAGGCAGAAGTCTCATGCCTCATTGACTACATCTTTTTATAAGGCTTGGTCAAAGAACTCAAAGATATCGCCAAGCTGTCCATTGACAACACTATTATGATAGAAAATTATATTTCCTATGTAATACTTTTGAAACAGACAAGTCATATTGATTCATCCTTTGACTTTGAAGAGGGCAGGTATTTTTAAAATTTGAAGATGTATTACATGGTTATCTGCAAGAGGCAATTGGAAAATACATCATGGTGGCAGATGTGCTAAGGCAGGCATCTTGTGGATTAACCAAACATTTCAACTGTGATAGTTCTAGGGTTGTCATTGCTTTTCTAGTGAAAAGCAATAAATAAATCTTTGAGCAGGGCAGTATGTTAAACAAAAGAAGAAAAAAAACATGATGAAGGTAATTTCCCTCCATGCACAATCTTCATTTTTCCCTGGTAACACTATCTGAACAAAATGTTAAGCATTTTGTTGCTTGCTTGCACTAACATAAAAAAGGAAATATGACCACATGCAGTAAAACACTAAAATTTCCACACAGGGAAACAGAATCAAAAATCCAGAGACAAATATTTCTCTGTTCTGAATATGGTTCACTCTTTTCTTTTAAAACTGAGGAGGGGGGGATCAGTGCATTTTTTCACATAGTATGCTACCTGTGAGACTTCACTTGAAATAAGGAGTGCTTACCTCCCAAGACTTCTGCAATCTCTCCTGGCATAGAGACGGATTTGAGCCACTGATTCTTGATTAAAAAAGTTAACCATTAAGTTGTCAGACAAAAAGCAGTCATCACCAGCAGGTCCTTCTCTTCTTTCCATAGGAGTGTGATAGAATTGGGTTCGTCTATAGTCTCTGTCCATTGAGCAGGTATTAGGAGTCCTGTAAGTAAAAGGAAGAGAATCTCTGGAGATTTAAAGAGTACCACCACCTTCTGGAGTCTTGCTAGCTTGGTGTGTGAGACAGAATCTGTTTTCACACTGTGTAACTGACTGGGGCCTGCACCAACATGGAGTGCTAAGTACTAAAACTGGAAGCCAAACAAGGTTTTGGTAGGTTTAGACATCTTTTGGCAACACTTGAATTCATTTACATCTACCCTGGTTAGTGATAAAACAACATTAATAATAATGCAACCAGAAGATACAAATAACACAATAATGTTGGGAAAAAAGTCTGAAAATAGTTGTACTTACTGTTTAGTCACAGCAGAGAAAGATACCTTTCTCTAATTACAGAACTTCACAGAATTTATAGAAGATTATAGAGCTACGTGAGGCTACGTGAATGATTATAGAAAACTCTACACTCTGGAAAACACACCAGACTTCATCTAGAAACCTAAGGGAACATTTATATTCAACTTTGCAGTATCTCTAAGATTAATTTACTCCCCGCTGTATAGAGTACATTACATAGAGTACATTTACACTAGTGTAGACACATTTAAGACGAAGATTGTTGTTGGGGCCTTGCAGCACGTGGAAGGAGTATTCTCTACTTTCCAAGATCACATTTTGTTTTCTGTCTAAGTCCCCGAGCAAAGAAAACAGTGTTCTGCATCCTGACCAAGCAAGAGTCTTAAACATAGAAACATTTGTATATGTGAGAATTCTTAATTCAATGTGACAATGCATAGGCATACAATACTGACAAATACTGGACTAGGACATAAAAAAAAAAAATTATGAGGAGCAATTCTAAACTGGTGTAGATTTAGATTTCATAGGTAACATTCTGGGATCAAATCCCAGAGGCAGATGGATATCCTCCAAGTCCTCCCATGGATTAAAATTTACGTTGAAAAAACTGCATGACTGTAAGACTGTTTAATTGCATATTCTATATGTATTCAAACATGCTGCATCTGGAGTTTCTGAACTGACAGTACTGACTTGGTACTTACCCATATGAGCCTATGAGGAGCCCTACTGGAATACACTAGCCGTTCCTTGGGTTTTTTCTTGTTACATAAAGTATTGAACAACACTTGTAGACCCAGTGCTTTCATCATTCCATCACTCGATGATGACCATTAATGGAAGGCTATGACTGATGCTGCAGCAGACAGCTAGCAGTAGTTAAAATACCAGCAGTTAGAAACTAACTTCTCTATTAAGACATGCAACTTCCTCCTGAAAAAGAAAACATGAGAAAACAGGTCACAAGTAGCCAACAGCAGCAAACACTATCATTAATACATTTTCCAGTGGAGATCAGAAGTCAATCAACAAATGCAAAAATAACTGCTTTCATAAAAGGCAATTGTATTACAACAGTTCACTGGTTAGCTTAAAAACATTTCAGCTGTTCATCGGGGGAACAAAGACATGCATCTTCCCATTCAGACATTCAATACAGTCAGTTGTTAGCAAAGCAAAGCAAAGCAAAACAAAAATGTTACCCCAGAGATAAATCTGCAAAACAAGCTGTACCCAGCTTAGATATCCAGTGGAGCTCTTGGCAGTATTTTAGGCATATGACATTCACTACATTATCCAAAGGAAAGTTCATTTACCAAAGAATGGGTCTAAGAGAAGACAGAGCCTTGATTTCACTTCTCAGAGTTTGTTACGTATTAGCTTTAGGACTAATGGATGCACAGACTTCCTCTAAGGAGGGTAGGCTCCAAAGTCAGCACTTTATTAGGCAAAGTGCGAGAAACTTGAACACACCCCAGATTCCAACTGTATAGCTCCATGGTTTGGCTGCTCAGCTGGTTACCCAGCTTTTTCATTCCCTCGCCTAACCTCACTTCTCATTTTGAGCGTGAATGAGATCCAAGCTGATAAAAGGGAATTTCTCTCTGGGTCAGTATTGCAAGGTGGAGTGGAATAACACTACTTAATCTCCTACCCTATTTGTCCATTCCACTTAGTCTAAACAATCACTGAATAAAAAAATGTATGACCTTCATTATAGTCTGTTCAGTCTGTGGAAGGCAAGATAGTCAAGGTTCAGGTTCTCGCTCCTGTAAAAATGTAATTATTTAAGCAATAGTTTCAAGATTAAGTGACTGAATACCCAACAGCATGGCACATTTTCTGAGCTGGGGAAAGCTTAATTCAAAGACCTGCTCCAGATTGGGCAGAACAAGAATTTAGGAATAGGTCTTCTGCCTTACAAGTATGTGTCCTTCCTTTGCAGAGATCTGTATACTCAACCAGGTCTTTCCAACGCATTTGTCTGCAAAGACTGATCGGATGAGTTTTATCTAAATATTCAGCATTTTTTCAGAGGCACCATTTACCTGGTGCAATCATACATAATGACTAAGGAGCCCAGAAGTAAAAATAGGAAACCACTAAGCAGATTTTCTGAGATACACAGATGGCCATAAGTCTAGATTAAAGCACCTGCCTATCACTGTCCCACTGTCTGTATCCTGCTAGGCTTTCAGCTCTCTATCATTTGAATGCAACTGTATGAAAAGAGCATGGAAATACTTCTCCTTTTATCCAATATACAAAACCCAGATCTGAATTATTTAAAACATAGACCACTTAAAAATAAGAAAATACCC
>RSEF01000002.1:42772470-42792061 GCA_003993805.1 Himantopus leucocephalus
AGTGCACCTTCAGTAAGTTTGCAGATGACACCAAGTTGGGCAGAGTGTTGATCTGCTTGAGGGAAGGAATGCTCTACAGAGGGATCTGAACAAGCTGGATCGATGGGTCAAGGGAAACTGTATGAGATTCAATAAGGCCAAGTGCCGGGTTTTGCACTTGGGTCACAACAACCCCATGCAACACTACAGGCTTATGGAAGTGTGGCTGGAAAGCTGCCTGGTGGAAAAGCACATGGGGGTGTTGGTGGACAGCCGGCTGAATATGAGCCAGCAGTGTGCCCAGGTGGCCAAGAAGGCCAACAACATCCTGGCTTGTATCAGAAACAGTATGGCCAGCAGGACTAGGGAAGTTATCGTCCCCCTGTACTCGGCACTAGTGAGGCCACACCTCAAGTACCGTGTTCAGTTTTGGGCCCCTCACTAAAATTAAGACATTGAGGCACTGAAGCATGTTCAGAGAACTGCAACAAAGCTGGTGAGGGGTCTAGAGCACAAGTGTCATGGTTTAACCCCAGCCAGCAGCTAGGACCATGCAGCCACTCGCTCACTCCCCCTTCACCCCCCAGAACGGTAGGGAGAAGGGGGAGAAAAGGAGGGAAAAGGAAAAAAAGGGGAAAATATACACTGAGGCATTCACCTGGCTAAGGAAAAAGCTGGCAGCTTTGGGAATGGGAACAGGTTCTCCCCAAATCACACCAATGAGGTCCTTTACAGCCAACCTTCATGTTTACAGTCTGAATAAATTCAATATTGTTAACAGAGTTTGATAATTCACTGTTTATCTGTTTTGCCAGATGATGCTGAACAAGTTAACATAGTCACAATTTCTTGTGTGAATGAATGACATCAATACTGGAGCCTGTCTCCAAAAACATTGTCTTCTTTCTAGGAATATGGAGTCTAGATATTTTGTTCTATCTTTGATTTGAAGAAAAGCAAAGCCTCCTCAGTATTCATACCTTTGAGCAACTTTGTTTCAACTAACTTCGGACTGTCATATGCATATCCTCTCAGAATTTCATTTTCCATTTAATTTAAACTCTGTATGTGGTCAGTTGGTCCAAGGTTACCTTCTGCAATGCCCCTGTGAAAAGTCTAAAATAGGTCCTGATACAGGACCTTCCTCTTGTTCTTTCAGGGACCATTTGGTGATTAAATCTGCCAGCTGTCATCTCTCCAGCACGTTTTTTGCCAACCACTGTTAGTAGCATTTGTTCTCCAAACTATATTTGAGAAGTGAAAGTTTCCCACAATGAAACAGTTCCCAGTTCTCTCTTTCTCACACTAATAACAGCACCGAACTTTCCAGCCATATCCAAGCCTAGCCTAGAGAGTTTATGACAAATTCCCAATATTTCTAGGGTTCCTTGCCAGCTCAAATCTGAGTTCTGCAGAGTAAAAGAGCATTCAATTTTTTTTGCAGTCATAAATGTCAGTTGCAGAAACCAATCTTTTTTTCCTTAACTACAGTTTTATTGTAGTTCTCCAGCCCGGCTATGAATTTCATCCAGCCTGAACTTTCCTGAGTGAACTCTTAATTCTTAATATTGATGTGAATCCATTTTCACTTTCTACCTTCCCACTATTGTTTGGTTTAAACCAGAATGTGGTGACTTAGAAATAACCTTTTTCCTCCCTGCAGGGACAGCTTTTCTGATCCTGAGCTTGTTTTGTTTTATCTTGTGTAAATTCTGTCATGTGAGTAACATCAGCGTAAAATAAATGGCTTAAGTGTGAGATAAAAGGATTTCATTGTCCTATTCAGAACTTCAGCCAAATGTTAAAGCTGCAGATCCACAAATAGTGTAAATACATTATTTTTCATTCGGTGCCAAGCAAACACGAGTTTTATTATTCATTGTATGTATGTTAAGTTCTCTTACAGACTTAATTTATGACACAGGTGCAAGGTAGCCTGGAACAATGTGCTTTGCAAATAATGACTATGAAAAAGCCATGCATTTCTGTTTGTTATTGTTCTTATTAATAAATAAACAAGCCCTCAGAACAGTGGAAAGCAGAACAAAGCGACACACGATGATTCATTGCCAGGCTGGGAAACCTTTAACAAGAAAAACCTGTAAAACAACAACAAAAGCCAGAGTCGAACTGCAAGGGAGGGGAAAGAATCAGAACCACCCAGGAAGAGGATCGCAAGAGCTTACTAGCCATAAGGCTCAACGGCAATCTGTAGGCTTTGTCCTGAACCTGGGATGGATACAAGGGCTCTCTGCAATACAAGATGAACCTCAGGACTTAAGTTTTTAGGACTGAATTTTTCCCTTGCTAGCATCGGTAACAAAAATCAAATTGCAGGAAGGCAATAACAGAAAATCAGGACCTGCCTTAAGTTTCCTAGTGGTTTAGGGTACACCAGAATGTAACTATTCAGAAAGGCTTCTTCCCCCCAGGTCATAGTTTTTTTGGTCTTGGGTCCTTGGGGGTTTTTTTTCTGCATAAGTTCTGCCATATAAATATCAGCCCCACAGTGTGAATGACCTAAATGTGAGACAGAATGCTTTTATGGGCATCAATAATAATTATTTTTCTATTATCGCTTGAATTATGCTACTGCCTAGTAGTGATTACCATAAGGAAAAATTATTTCTGGTGTTCAGCTTCCATTTTATTTCAGGAAAATCCTATTTATAATCTATTTTTAATATTTTTTCTTTATTATTTGTGTTTAGTATTTTCAACTATTTGTAAGGCAAGTATCCTTGAAGTGTCCATGTCCAAGTCCATGTATAAAATCTATATTAGAGTGATTTTTTGAAATCATCATAGGAACGATTTTCTCCTGTGAAAAGCCCCACTTGCCTTAGTAAGAATGCCTGCCACAAAACAGCGCAAGAATAAGAGAGACCTGCAGGCCACTTGGAGCTCCTCAGGGGGAATCCATGGCTTGACTATTGCCAAGCTTAATTCGCATTCCAGTTTGTTAGCTTACATTTTCCTAAAAGTGCTTTTGTGGGTTTTCTACCTTTTCTACTAAATACTGGGTTATTCTGTTCCATACCTTCAGTGCATTTTTCTCCTTCACATTAATTGTTGCCCATAAGAAAAAAAGTTGCTTAACTGTAAATTGTCCAGCTCACTAAAGAGGGAACATGACTATCCATCAGCAGGCTTTATGGTTTCCATATTAAAGCTCACATAGCCTCTACTTCAGGTAATGAGAAAATTGACGCCTTTCTTCTGCTTTCTACTTGTAATTCTTTAGGGTGCAAGGCTGAACTAATGTTGATATTGATGTGCCTCAAAAGTAGTCACGTGCAACTTTCAAAACCACCAGAATTAGATTTCCACTCAAACTAGTGTGCTAAAAGTTGTACACTAATAAAGACAGATAGAGCAATTTATTTTATGAACTCATAAAACATGAAGTTCTGACAAACTCAAATGCTACAGAAGTATGCTGAGTACAGCTCACTGGGAAGTTTCAGGTGAAACAGATCTAACTGGAAAATTTGGAATTATAGAACCTGAAATGCCTTCTAAAAATACCTAAGTTGCCATTGATGTTGAACAAAATATAGACAGTTCCCAGACAATTAACCTGATAGTCTTCGGGCTTTCCAAGTCTGCTTTTCCAGGGCAGACCCTGCTGTACAGAATACCACAGGTTTTCACTTTTGTGATACCAAACTGCGGGGGCATTGGTAATCTGGACCGGGTTTATTAAGGAACCCTATACCTTAATTTCTAATCTCAAGGACTTTGAGACTCAGCTTTAAAGTTTCAGAAATTATGTCATATGCACATTAGTAAATACTTTCATTTCAAATAACTAAACAAGAAAAGGTTTTGAAAAGCTTTCAAAAAATTTGCTGTTTGCTTCAGATACAGCTCAAACACCAACTCCCCAGCTTTCCCATAGAACAGAAATTCCAGCTTTGGACCACTCTAGCTCAGGTATCTTGATAATGTGTATTTTACTCATATTACCTCAATAAATGCATAGGTCCTTCTTTGTTATGCTTTTTTTATCCAAGCATTTTCAAAAATTATTTTGAGCTGTTATTTTTCCATTAGTAACCACTACAGAGTGACTGAAAAATACTTGCCATCCTTGCTTGATCTATTGTGAAAAGACCATTTTCTTTCTGCAAGTGCTTTCAATTAGCTGGGTGTTTGAAGGTCAAGGAAGGATGCATTCAGTCTGCAAGCGAAGCCAGCCTGCGCACCACAGATACCACTTTCATCTTATCTTCTGGTCCAAGCGGGAACATGCACTTTTCGTCTTTCACAGGAGTCATAACCAGCTCACTCTATAAGCAGCAACTTTTTGAGGAGACGTGAAAAGTTATATTAACCCATTGTCTATACAGGGACATTTTTTATACGCCAAATAGAATACTTCACTCAGATGGCTGCCAATTAAGGCCTTATAATATATAAGTAATCTATCTTTCCTCTATACATACAATCAGTGTGCTGCCAGAATAGACTTTTCACGTGATTCTCAAAACTATTTTCAGATAGGTTTCTAATAGTTGGGTATTATTAACAATTTCATATTTTCTTTCCTTCAGTAATTCCTTGCCCTTCACTTTTGAAGCAATGTGCTGTAGGGACAGGAACACAAATTTCCAACCTACAGCTTTCTGCTTGTCTACTTATACAATACTTTTGTCATCAGGTGCAGTTCCCTGAGAAGCCTGAACTGTCACAGCAGAGTATTTGATTAGCTAAGGAAACAATCAGATTCCATGCTGGGCAGACCCATAACAACAACAACAACAAATCTCACCCCTCTCACCTTTGTCCCTGAACTCTCTAAGGAAGCATTAAACATCAAATGGAGAGAGCAGTCACTTGAATAGCTAATAAATGTCATTATAACTGCAAACTAAGATTTCCTGAGGTACTCTCCACTTCAGGTAAAATCACCGAGTTACAGTTTCCAGCAAGAGGGACAGGACTTCTAAGACTCCAGTGCTGTATCAAACATATAGCTGTGCTGTTAAGACAAGTTTCTTGCTGTTTCAACAGTTCCTTTCCATTCATTTTAAAATCAAGTGTTAAAAGCCTGAAAGCAAAACACTGCACATCTACCCAAAAGATAATTATTTTCAAATTTCCAGTTCAGCAAAAATTTCAGAACTAATTCATTCTTGCTCAAAATGAGATAGTCCCTACCCCCACCCAAGGATTTACATTATCAGTGAACTTAAAATACATTTATTTGGTTTTGCCTTCTATGTACTTCTGAAGCTGATGATAACTAAAATATATTTAAACTACAAATAATTCAAGATTAGACTAAAATCTGCTTCTGGAAAGTCGAGCCAACCTAAGGAAAAAAAAAAAAGAAAAAGGAGAAAATTCAAAGCAAAATCAAAACAGGCTTCCCAGCTGGAGCTGAAACCCTTTCCTACTTTCTTATTCTCCTACCTATTTTCTGTCTACTCCATTTCACACCACACTCCATTTCACAAGTGAAGGAAACAACCAGTCCCCAAATTAAGTTTCCTTAAGGAAGGCCATTAACAACTGGATCAACTTCCATCAAATTATCTGAACTCAGACTGTTCAGATGGCTCCTTTCCCCACACAGCAGGTTTTGTCATTGGGATCTGGATATGCCTGTGTCGAGGACTTTATACCCCGGGTGGTCTTTGGCTACCATTTTAATTTGCTTCCTAGCCAAAAAGTTTCTAGTCAATTGTGATAATCCTTCAAAAGAAGAGCCACGGAAGTAGGTAGCAAGCACAAGCAATAAGCCTCTGGGGAGGGAGACACTTCTACTCCCAAAAGGAGAGAAGTAAGAAAAACCAGGTGAGAAGCAATAAAGCAAAAAATCGTGAGGGAGATTTGTATGTGTTAAAAAATAAGTGCAGCAGAGCTAGTAATTGCAGAGAATAGCAAGAAGCAGGCAGAAACTCTGAAACAGGAATGGCCACAACAAAATATTCTGCTGGGGAATAACGAAAGTTTTTGACAGTTTAAAAGTCTCCAGGATTTTTGACAGCTAACAGCAGCACAGGACCTGACAGGAAGGCACAAATGAACTGTGTATAATGCATAGTCTGTGACAATCCATACCTCCAAAAGCTTCCTTTTTAATAGAGAGGATACATAAGTCACCAAAGAAGCAGCAGCACAGGCAGGAAAAGCAACTTGCAGGTGACAGATACCCAGCAGACCAGCGATGAAACCAGAAACAGGCATGAGGTCTCCCGAGTCGCGGGCCAGCTCCCCTCCACCAGTCCACACTGACTCCGACATTGCTAACCACTCAACACGCCAGCTTGCTCTCACCCCACCTCGGTACCAGTGTACATCCTGCGTTTTGTTGAACAAGCGGTTGTCCACCAACACCCACAGCCCTGTCCAGTGCGAGTTGGCACAAGCCGTTCAAATGCGCAAGAATTACATGAGCCCTCTGAAAAGCACACCAGCCCCCAGCACTACGTTGCAGGTGACACTAAAGGTGGAGGCTGCGACCTTGTTATCTTACTCAATCACAGTAAGGAATAGATGCAACATCTTTCTCCTGCTCTTCAGGCAATTTGCACGTTTCCTGAATGCAATTTCAAATGCTACTAACACCCAATCCCTGCCATAGAACAAATGGCAAAGCATAATAAAAAAAGGCAAAAGCACTCAAACAACAAAAGCATAGGCCTAGAAAGACGATAACGTTATAAGTGTCTCTAGCAATATATGGATAATAGGAAAAAAGTTAGAGTGAACTACACAGTGAAAAGAAAACTTGAAATAAAACAAGGGTATTTAACACGGTTCAACATATCTAGACATTAGGATTAGCTTTTTTCATACTACATAATTTGTACGATGACAGCATCCTGTTTCATGGGGTGTATGGTTTTGATGGAGTGTGATAGCAAAAGCATATGCAGAAACTTACATAAGGACTAGCTGCAGTGCAAAAACTGGTGACATCACTTTTGCGGTATAACCTCAAACTTTTTTTTCTTTTGTAAATGAAGTCTGAGTTCACTAAAGTTATAAATCCATCACTGAAGCCTCTTTTTCAGCCTGACACAAACGCCTTGCACTGTGTTACATTCAGGTCGCACCTAATGGTCTCTCTTTGACACTGCAGAAGAAAACTTGCACACTTTTCATAGTTCAGAAGAGAATTTATGCTTCCTGACACAAGTTTCCAGTCTCTGCTCCCCTCTTGGCTGCTGTTAACCTCTTCACAGCCTAAAGTCTGCTGATCCTTCAAGGCCATCATGCACAGCATTACTGAAGTCAACCGCAGTCTAAACCGCATCCACGTGATCTTTATTTCCACAACTGAAAACACATTTTCACAAGAACCCCTTGCTGCTTTTGCACTAGAGGGATGATGCTGAGATTCAAGGAATTTGTACACTTCCGTCATGTCCCTTGAGAGGCTTATAAACTTCAACGAAAACACAAAAACAAGAACCATGTCTTCTTTATGACCTTTCCTCCCTTAGTACTCTCCCTGTTGCCACTCCCTTACTACAGTTTTATCATATTGTCATATTTCCTTATATATAGCCTTATAAATTTTTTCACATCCAAATACTGTCCAATATTTTTTGAATAGTAGATGCTACCAAGAAGAATAATTCTAGCTCGCTCAGGCATCCCTAGCAAATGACTTGTAATAGTGGTTTGTAATAACACTGTGTACTGAAGCATTTTTGAGTGGTTTTCAAAGGAAACTTGTCTATTATTTTTATTTCATCTCTGACTTTCATAGGATAAGAAGATTCTCATTTAAGCGTCTGCCACTTGTCTTAAGCCCTCTGAAGAACAAAGCAATTACTTCATATGCCTCTGACAATTTTGCTTACCTTTGAACTGCTCCTGAAGATCTACTTCCAGTTATCAAGACAGCCACCACATAAAATCACTATGTGAAACACAAATGCACAGTAGATGGAGCGTCACGGCATAATGAGGAGCATCCAGAAAATATATCCAAGTTAGTTAGTGTCTGAATGAAACAAGCCCTGAAACAGAGTTGTGATGTCTTCTTCCCCTTTTGCTGCCTTGTGTAATTATTCAGAGAAACTCAGATACTGAGAAATTAGAACCAGGTAAGAAACCTGAGCCTGCATACATGAAGAGATTTGTGTATGGTGACAATGGAGAAATAGAAATCAGGTAGTTGAAACCAGTACCTACATGCAGTATACAATGAATAGGAAAATTTATTGCAATAGGCTAAGGATGTAGTGGAAATAAGGTTTGTGTACAGATAACATCTTTAGTAGACTACTGAATGCAGTTTAAAACAATGTGATCTGTACTTCATATTTGGAGCCTCTCCAGCTCTCTGAGGCTGAAGCCTGTCTCCTGCTGACCATCCAAAATGTCGTCATGCTTCCAGAGAAGCAGGGGCAGGCTTGGATGCAGGCCACTGAGCGGTATGCATAGTTTGGTACCCTTTGAAAGGATTGAGATCTTCATTTGTTCTGAAAGGTAAATGTATTCTGCCTTCATAACAAGCTGAACCCTGCTGTAGTGGAGCTGACTGCAGCAGGCTTGCATGGAGAGTGGTATTAAGCGATCAGCAATACATACTGCTGAGCCACCTCAAATTGCCAGACTCAGAATAGCCCTGGAGGTCTAAAAAGCTGCCCAAAAGGCTTGTTCCCTATTCTGAGACAAGTCATTATGACCACACTCTTTTATAAGTATGCCATGTGCAATGCTGCATTCAAAATAAAACTTAAGATACTAGGTATGTGTTATGGTTTGAAAAACCCACAACAATTTATTGTTGTTTAGACAATCATTCTATCACCCAATGACCCCTCTCCCAACCTGGGAAGGGGAATTGGGGAAAAAACAAGGAAACCCAGGGGCTGAAATATAAACAGATTTAATAGAATAAGACTAGACAATTAATATTAATAACACTAAAGAACCAATACTGATCCTGATAACAATATAAAATATACAAGGATTATACTCAGCCAATTCCATCAGTAAGAAGCTGTGCACCCCCAGCAGTGGACAGCAAATGTCAGACACCGCAAGCACTACGGCTTCAGGAGGAAGGGAAGGCCTCAGGGGTCTGGCACCGGGGCAAAGAAGTTCTCTGGATTGCAGACATTAAGGGAGAGAGAGCACTTCGCAGCGAACTTTATAATTTATATTGAATGTGACGTTTGTGGCATGAAATAACCCCGTTGGCCAGCCTGGACCAAGTGCCCAGGTCTCGCTCCTCCTCATCCTTACTCCTGGCAAGCTTGAAAACACTGAGACCTTGAAACTCACATACTATAGCTAGCTATAAAGTAAACATTTTCACAAATTCTGACACTAGAGTATTCTAAAAGTTCAGTTTTCCCAAGCATTACAAGAGAAATTAGTCCTGTGTTGCTCAAACCATGGAAGGACAGCATGGAAGTAGAACAAAGCACGTTACTTTCTGAAATCTTTCCCCAACTTGCTACTGCTCTCCCCCTCAGCTGGCCCATCCCTAATACAGAGTAATGATATGAAAATGTTTTGAAGATCATTTCATTAAAATTTCAGGGTCACTTTTTCTTCCATGTGAAACAGTCTTGGTATCAGGTCTGTTCTCTTTTTATAAGCTTCTACATTTCTCTCCACTCTGCCTTTTCTTTCCCCTTCACATCTTTCTCCTGGAAATCTATCCATCCACATGCACTTCTACTCTATATGCCAAATTATTCCTGTCATTGTGTTACACAAATGACTGTTACAAAAGAGAGGAAAAACCATGACGACACCCATATCCTCTTAGCACCCTTATTATCTCCTTTATACTCTATACTCTTACTGTAAGAGCATGATTTAACACATGTCCCCTGCCCCAAGACCCCAGTGTGCAATGTCACGTACTAAAACACACACATGGTTGTAGGTGATCTCTGTCCTGAAGAAAAAGCCAAGCAGACAAATAGAGGACAAGACAGGAAAGCTGAAACACAGGTCCCAGCCTGCAACACTTCTGTTTCCACTCAACTATTTCTTATTTTGCTAAGTCAAGTCTTGGATCATTCAACTCTTTTAATCACTTTGTGCAGCATCTATGTGAGATTGTCTAATTCTTAAAGGACTGTTTGTGGATGACTTGTTTTTATACCTGTGTGCCATCCCAAAGACAACTATCACTGTAAGAAGACTCCACTACTATGGCATTTGCATGATAATCTAGTTCACTGGACATAATTGTGGTTTGCAAACACCTCTTTCTTCATAACACACAACTACCTTTTTCTTAACAACTTTTGTAGTACAAACATTTCTTTTTGAGCTGTGTTAGCATAATCAGCTGTTACAGTACTCGAGCTCTTTACACTTGCTTAAAGCTTCTAATGATTGACTGTCAAACTAGTTAGATAAGATTCTTCTGTGAACTTGAAGACTACGCATGGCAGATACTCAGAACTGAATAATTCACAGACAATAAAAGCAGAATTACTTGCATTAACATTTTACGTGCTGCATTTAAGTCTAACCTAAGACAGTTATCTTGAAAGGGATTAAATACTCCCAGTGCAATACCTTGTCTCTTGCTATGCTCAACAGAATTCACAGTACAGGGATTACTGGCTGCGTTAAAAGAACTGTGTTTGTTTATTTACCTTCTGCATTTGGTATTTTAGTATTTCTAGTAGTTTACTGTAGAATACATGTTGTAAAAAGCATAGCTCATCTTTCAATGAAAGTAGTCAGCAGATGGGAAGCTCGCAAATAGCATAGATTGAAAAGCGCATATTCTTGAAATCCATGGTAGTCTTATGGTGTTCAGGTGTTATTTTTAATTACAGCGGTATTGTCAAGTGGTGCCATATGGCAGTTGTATGTAATACATCACCCCACTACGTTGTGACCTTCTGATAAGAAACAAAAAATCCTGCCAGTTTTGGCACTCCCTATAGAGATGGCCTGTCGTCTTCATCTGCGATCAGCACTAGGGCCGTCAAAGAGGCTGCCCTAGGACTCTGCACTCCCATCTCCCTTCAAGTAACTTTTCCAATCAATGGGTGAGAAACAAAGCTAAAAATCCTTCCCCTTCCTTATTATACCATAGATTTAGTCATTTGCTTGCAGACCAGGGCTTACTAAAAATCAATCCCAAGAGTAGGTGGGGTGTTTTGCTTTGGTAAAAGAAGTTGAAGCCTTCAGCCAAAGTTCTTGGTGAGACAAAAGACTGATCTTCTCCTGACACTTTTCAGTTGTTATTACAGACAGGGAAAAAGTCAGTCTCACTCCACGATATTTGTGCTTTCTTGCGCCACGCTAAGCCACAAGCAAATCAGCAGGTTTTGTTCCGGCCTGGCCTCAAGGCACCAGCCTTGTCATTCAGACTAGTGGTAAACCCCACTTGCAGAGAGCGCATTAAGCATCCAGCCTAAGAAAGAGAAAACCAACCTGAAAAGGCTGGTTGGGGGCTACTACCAACCGGTGAGCAGCTAATTACTAATCATTACCTGTTACCTGTCATTCACTCACAGGAGTCTCCCTAAACTCCCAAAACAGACTCAGTGTGAGAACCTAAGCGATATGAACAGCTTGTTCAGCTCTGACTACTTTCACTTAACATTATAATAACCATGGCAACAAGAAATCTTGTATGTTAGAATTTTTTTAAAAGTTTATAAAAAAGAGGTCTCAGTAGCCAAATGTTTAGAGCTATTCCCTACTGCCTTTTCAAAAATACCCCCCCAAAAAAAAAAAACAAACAAAAAAAACCGCAGCCTACACATATTAGGGATATCTAAAAACCAAATATGGAGAAGAATTGAAAAGAATTAAGAAGTCAACCAGAAGGCAAGCCAAAAACACCTGCACAACGTCAATCCCGCACAACGAGCTGTTGAATCAGTGTACTACAAAAGACTTGGTATCATTGCTCAATAATATGCATCATGATCCAAAACTTTTACTTTGCAGGCAGATCATTTTACAAAGCATATAAACCATACCTTTATTTAAATTTATTATATACTGTTAGAAATTATTTTATCAAAAATTGAATTTGATATATTTAAAATGTGAAAGCAAATTTCTTGTGGGAAAGAAACTAAGCTTGTGACTCTTAAAAAACAAACAGCTATTCTGCTTAACAGTGAAGGACTATAGATGCCAAGGAAAGGCTGTTGCTGATCATCCTGACAGAAGACTGGAGAGAAGGAGGAAAGGACAAGGAAGCTGATGCTAACATCAAAAAGGGATGCCTGCACAATGTCAATCCCGCACAACGAGCTGTTGAATCAGTGTACTATGAAAGACTTGGTATCATTGCTCAAAAATATGCATCATGATCCAAAACTTTTACTTTGCAGGCAGATCATTTTACAAAGCATATAAACCATATCTTTATTTAAATTTATTATATACTGTTAGAAATTATTTTATCAAAAATTGAATTTGATATATTTAAAATGTGAAAGCAAATTTCTTGTGGGAAAGAAACTAAGCTTGTGACTCTTAAAAAACAAACAGCTATTCTGCTTAACAGTGAAGGACTATAGATGCCAAGGAAAGGCTGTTGCTGATCATCCTGACAGAAGACTGGAGAGAAGGAGGAAAGGACAAGGAAGCTGATGCTAACATCAAAAAGGGATGCCTGCACAATGTCAATCCCGCACAACGAGCTGTTGAATCAGTGTACTATGAAAGACTTGGTATCATTGCTCAAAAATATGCATCATGATCCAAAACTTTTACTTTGCAGGCAGATCATTTTACAAAGCATATAAACTATTCCTTTATTTAAATTTATTATATACTGTTAGAAATTATTTTATCCAAAATTGAATTTGATACATTTTCAGTTACCTGTATTTTATCAGCATAAGCCATACTTCCCAACACCAGTGGCCACAGTAATATAAAAATATCTTATTTAAATAAAAAGACACTTAGAACAAACACTGTCTTTAAGAAATTTAAGAAGAAATGCAGTATCTTATTCAATTGCCTTGAAGCAAACCAGCTAAAAGGTATAAATCTAAATTGCATAACTGCTCCTTCATTCACTCACAGAAAAATGTCAGATTGCAGATTTAGATTTTTTAAAAATTGACAGACATGGTGTTATCAGAAAGGACATTGCAGGAGCCTAAAGCAGTTCCAAACAGACAAAACCCCACTGAAATAACTGAAGACTTGAATGACACCTAGTTTTACCATGCCAAGAAACAAGACACAAACCAGAAAATGGATAGCACCCTTCCTGCACTATTTGTTGTTATTGTTCTTAGATCTATTAATACTCATTAACTAGTGAGATGCAGCTCTTTGAAGGCTTGGCTGCTGCCTTTGTCAGCTTTGCATATGTATTAAACTTCCATGCACAGCCCCTCCTTTTACCTCCGTGACACTTCTCTATATCACTGATCATCAGCTGATATCATCAGCTTCCTCGTCCCTTCCTCCTTCCCTCCAGTTCTTCTGTCAGGATGATCAGCAACAGCCTTTCCTTGGCATCCATAGTCCTTCACTGTTAAGCAGAATAGCTGTTTGTTTTTTTTAAGAGTCACAAGCTTAGTTTCTTTTCCACAAGAAATTTGCTTTCACATTTTAAACGCCTGAGCCAATTTAATAAGCACGAGCGATAACCTGACAAACTTTTTCCCATTGAACAGAGCACACATGGCATGCCAAAACAGAGCCATGTTTCTTCAGCCTCATACCAATATGCTTTAGTCCTCAGATGATAAAAGCAGCTCTGACCACTAATTATTTGGCCTTGAAGAAAACCCACAAGAATGTGAATGAGGTCCATGTATTATTCAAGGTGCTCCAAGACAGGCTTCTGGTGAACAGACCTTGACCTCATTTAACACAAGCCACAAGATAATGAAAGGTTAGTAATCATCCAGCAGGTGATCTGTAAGTGTAAAGCCCTCAAAGCGGTAAGAAATTTCTATAGAAATTTACTCTCCTATCAGCCATCCCTTTTTTCAGTATGTTTTCTTTAAAGAGGTGGAGGTTAAGTTCCTCATAAACACTACATCCCTTTTTAAAATCCTACCATAAGTACTTTCTACAGATTATTTATTATATGCATATCAGCAGTTTGCTTCTTGCACTGAGACGTGATGTATGACTGTGCAAGAGGAGCTGCAACAGCATGTGCTTGGCTCTACAGTTTTGATTTATTACATTAAGTTGAGAGAAAACAAAGGTTACCTCAAAGTACTTTAGCACATATGTTCATAGAGTTATTTTTAGACTTGCATAGATTTCATCTAAGAAAACAGGTTGGCGTATGCTGTGCCCTGTGTGCACCATAGACTACAGACCTGAATATATCTGAAGAGTCTATAAACTGTGTGATTTCATTTTAAAAGTGAGTTAAATAAAACTGATACAACAGGGAAAGGTTCACAATTACTGCTGTATTTCCAGACGTCTGCCAACAACTGTTCAATGTTTTGACAAACACCAAGATGGCATTGATGCTGTTATTGTTAATTAAACTTAAATTGATGTGTGCCATGTTTGGGAAAGAGGATTTTTTACTTTTAGCATCAACTGTTTGTGCTTTTCAAATCACAATATTCCAATTTAATTTTATTTTTTCTTTCATTATAGACTGGCAATATCTAGTAAACATTCATTTTTGTTCTACTAAAGCATTTGGTTGTGGAAGGGAATGACAGATTAAATATCATTTCTACTGACAAATATACCCAAAGGTTGAAAAAGTGGGAATATCATCGCAAAAAGGTTCAGTTCAATGCATTTGGTAAAAGGCTCCAGCACTTTCCTGTTTTCAGTCACTGAACTATTAAAAATTTGGTTCAGTGATGCCAAAATTTTCCAACCTTTGCTTTAGTTTCATGTCAAAATTTATTTATTCACTCAGGATAATCTCATGAGAGAGGTTTTGTGGTTTTCCAGAACAAGGTTGGGAAGCCATGTTTGTATGGCTTTCTCTGATTAGGCGGCTTTGTATCATAATTAACTAAAATTTTTATTCTTTAAAACAGAGGTAATGCATGTAACAGCAAAACAGATTCAAACAAGCACAATTAAGAGCGTCATAAAAAACCCCAACTATAGTTAACACACGCTCAACAGAGGCTTGCCTAGCACCTGTGTTCTCATTAAGTTCCTTTTACACTGGATTTGTTCTCGCTCAGACTTTTACAGTGTTTCCCCTGCAATTGTTCCAACAAAGAAACTAAAACCAGAAGGATTCTCTCTGCTGCTTGCTCAACGATTCAAGCTCAAAACCACAAAACAATATACTGGGAGTAACAGAGACTGAGATGTCTTATGGAGAGCAAAGATTGTGCCATGATGCATATGTTCATGAGATCTCACAGACAACCTAAACTCTGTCCTTTTCCAATATTGATTGCTTGTTGTTTTTTTAGCTTAAATTGCATATCATTATAATATACTGAAGTGAAGATTTGTTCTAAAACACCATCATAAAAAAGGCTTCTTTTTACCTATGACTGTATTTTTCAAGACAGTTACCAGCTGTCCTGTTATACCTGCACTTTTGCTTGAAAACACTGGCTGTTACGGCTCTAGCTAAGGTACAGGGAGAAACTAAGTTTTAAGCCCTAGTTTTGTAAATTCAGTTGCCTGAAAACATAGCTGTGTGGCTTGCCTTACCCTAGTATTAACAAAAACCCCAGTGCCCCACTGTTACCAAAGATATGAGTCTGATGTTCAGCCCGTTAGCCTCGGAAAAGACAAAGCAACTTTGCTGTGGGCTCCACAGGGAAGTGTACACGCTCTGGGCACTGTGCTTCTTGCAGGGGATCTCAACCTGCCTCCAAGCAAACCGGATCGTCATCCATGAAACACTTCAAAATACTACTAATGATTCTAGTGCTGATCCTCAGCTCCACCACCTGCTTCCAGGCTAAGCAACAAATTGGTTGGGGCAAGGGAGGTGACTATACTATTCTGTTTCTAGCTCTTTTAACATCAGCTTGGGGATATCTATTTTGTGTCTTATAGCACAGCACACACATGCCCACCGAGGCTTTGATATTGCAAAACTTACTGAGGATAACATCTAGTCAGACTAAAGTTTTGAAGACTGACATATCTCAAGTGTAAGCAAATTGAGAATTTCTTGAATAAATCACTTCAACATTTAAGATGACGACTGTCATCTCCTGTGATTCCAAAATTTCACTTTTCTTCCATTTAATGAACTACATTTTTCTGAATGTACTTCTCACTTATGGTACTTCATGGTACTTTCAGAAATCTTATTCTATTTTAATTATTACTACACAATTACTATCATTTGCGAGATGGGATGTTTTAAAGTATCCTTTAATAAATATTAGAAGCTTAGAAGTGTCATAGACACAGTGGTATTCACTTGCTAGGAAAACATCCAGCTTCCCATTCTCTTGTTTGTATTTCCTAGGAAAATGTGACTAGTGAAACTGGTTAGAAACCCATCACAAAGGCTCCTCTGGGATACATTTTATTGCAATACAGTGTGCTTCCTTTCAGCCCATTACTATCCTCTCTGGGTTTCAGGCCGAAAATAAACTTGAAAGGAGTTCAAAGTCTGAATCTCATTTAGAAGTTTGTTGGATCTCCAAAAGACTAGCAGATGTGCCTGTCTCTTAACTTCTCTCATCCTCCTACCTCTGGTGAGGAATTTTATCAGGTTAGTAATTGCAATGAAATATCAATCATTACATAAATATGAAAGCATTTTACAAGGCTTTAAAAACCCGTACATTCTGTGCCCCTCTGCCAAACAGTAACAGATGTTGAGCCAGCTTTCAAACAGATCGGTGACACCGATATCGATGTTTGTTTATATGTATCAGTTCCTGAACACAAATGATGTCACACTGATCTGGTCACGATTTTTTTGACAAAATATATTGGGGCTGAGTTCTTTTTATTTTGGGGGCAGACAGAGGAAAAATGTTTAAAAACAAAATTAATTCACCAAAACCACTGCCACAAAGTATCCATTTTAATGCACTGGGAAATATTTTTGACAGTCAACACAAAAATTCTAGACAAAATGAGAAGCTTCTTCATTCTCAAAACAATTTCATACACAGAAATACCATTTGTATGTCTTGGTACACTATGTTGACTCCACTAGTAATATGTTCTCCCTCAGTTCTGCCAAATTACTTCATTTATTTTCTCACAACCAAATACCATTCCAACAATATACAAGTATTTGTATGGAAGTTCAGATCAACAAGAATAATAAAAGGAACTTTAGAAATTCAAAGTTCAAACCAAGGCTTTCCCTATACTAAAAAACTAAGCACATCGATCACAAATGCATTAAGGAAAGACATTACAAACGACTAATATCAACCCCTTAAAGTAATTTAAAACACATGCTTAAAATTGTTTTAGGTTACACACGTAAGTCAAATATTTAAACTAAACTCATAGGGCTTAGACACTACAATAAAAATTAGCTGCTGCATATCAGCTACACCAAACCAGGCATCCATGTTCCTCTTCTTCCCCACCTATATCCTATCCTTCGATGCAAAGAAAAAAAAAGGGTAAGTGGCTTCAGATGACCTTGCATTTACCAAAATATAGTTGTCCCATATTTACATACTTTTTATCGAACCACCAATACATGTTTTGTTCTGGAATCACAGCCCTTAGATTTCACTTGAGTTTTGCTTACACTTAGACACTCTGTCAGATCATTTCATTTCCCTATGTATTAGCCCCAAAAACTGGCCATCGTATGTCAAAAGAGTTGTGAGTTGCATGCTGCAGGGTTACTTCCATGCCCCATGACCTGCTTTATTCCTATTCGAATGGTTTTCTACTTCCTTTCTTCAGCCTTGCAACTAAATACCATCTGTCTCTTAATTGTCAATCTGGTTGCCTCTCAAGCCACAATGCAGTGAAAATCCTGACAATTACTTATTTTCAATTTATATGTAACACACGACAAGTGTTTTTTAAAATCCGAAAGTTTTAAGCTACAATTTGACAACTTGCTTTTCCGCGTGTTTGGTTACCCAAAGACACAGTCAGTCTGCTCCTTTTTGAGAGAGTGGTACTTAGTGACAATGTGTGAGTACTTCACAGCGCATCTAGTATGCTCGATGGGAGAGCATGGAAGAATTTGCCATACCTTAGTGTCCTCCTCAGCACTCCGGCATTCTTTCATTGAGCCAACCAAGTTGTATCTGCGGCTGGGCCAATGCTGTTGCAGCACTCTGAGCATAACTTGTGTTAGGGCCTAAACATGGAGCTTGCTTAATACAGCATAGGACAAAAATTATTTCCTTAAAACTAGGAATTTGTTCAAGGTACCTGTGACGTTCAGTTGACCTCCTTCATTGGGTCCTCATATCTTTATTGCTGCTTAGCACTCCAAAGCACTCTTCCCTCTGTGATCTCCAACACAAACCAGCTCATCCTTGTGGTACGGCTAGGCAGGTGTTCTTAGGTCTTAGTAGACCACATACTTGTTGTCAGTCACATGGAGGTGGCCTTCAAGCCTGCTGGTTTGGCCCAATGTGACCACCCTTAGCAGCAGTTTTGCCAGTAGAGCAACCTTGTGGCAAAATCGATTGCTGGGGATGACAATGCATCAGGGCTGGAAGATATCTGTCAGAACAGTGAGAACTTAGCTGCAACTAGCTGTTTATTGGGGGAAAAAAAGGCCATACTGGGGTCAATGTTTCTGTTAGTTTTCTACCATACTACTTGGGGAAGGAATATGGAATACCGATAGATTTATTATTGTGATAACCTGTTGCGATGCAAAGTTTTACTCCCCATGGAAAAAAAAGCATAGAGTTGATCACTATCAAAATAAAAATGCTATTTTTCATTTGTACGNTTGGGGAAGGAATATGGAATACCGATAGATTTATTATTGTGATAACCTGTTGCGATGCAAAGTTTTACTCTCCAAGGAAAAAAAAGCATAGAGTTGATCACTGTCAAAATAAAAATGCTATTTTTCATTCGTACTAGATTAGGAAAGCTTTCANTCAAAATAAAAATGCTATTTTTCATTTGTACGAGATTAGGAAAGCTTTCACAAGCGAACTACAGAGGCCACGCTACAAAACAAACAGATTCACCCTATGCTGGGCTCTGTTAATTGAAAGTTGTTTGATTCTTGTTGGTTGTCTGAGATGGAGCTAGATGTTGTATGACATCCTTGAAATAATCAGACCCTTCAGATTTACAATGACGGTAAAGGGGGTTCCTGAAAGGCAAGATTCCTGCTCCAGAGATTCACTGCACAGATTTTATTTCTAGCCTCCTGTTTGAAACTGTGATGTAAAGTTTCCACAATTTTTATTCTTATGGATAAAGAATCTTTTGCACAACACAGTAATTTTAAATTATTCCTACTTGCACCANGTTATATGATTGTCTTATATTCCTCTTTATGTTCATTACACAGCTTCTGAGATTTGCATTACAAATTAAAAGAACTTTTCTCCTACAGTAGCCAAACTTACATTGCATATTTATGCCATTCTCAAACTCAAATTTTTATTGTAGGTGTATTTATCTCAGGCAGATTAGGTTTGGAATTTTATTTTGACTGGCTACAGAAACACAGTTTTCAGAAGCTGTCATAAACATGAGTCTCACTATGCTATTAAGTCCTTTCTTTCTCACATTTTTTCTTTCTGTAGTGCTATGCCAATGA
>RSEF01000002.1:42793061-42809508 GCA_003993805.1 Himantopus leucocephalus
AAGATGGGTAGACATGGTGTTTAGGGACATGGTTTAGTGGTGGCTTTGGCAGTGTTTGGTCGATGCTTGGACCTGATCATATTCAAGCTCCCTTCCAACCTAAACAATTCTGTGATTCTATGATTCTAATTGCTAGTGCCCGCTATTTCACCTCACCTAAAACGGTCCCACCTTCAGCAATGAAAGATTATCTTTCACCAAAGAGGCAATACTAAAGAAAACAACTAACAGAGCAAGCACGGTGGTTGGGCCACGATTTGATGTATGGGCTGGTGCAGGCAAAGAGAGAGAATTAAACATGTTCCCACAGACGCCACGTCAAACTGTTCACTCTTGCCTGAAATGTCAAGTGGGAAACCTTGTGAGAAAGGAATTTTCATTTGATGTTAACACAGATAAGGAGAAGGAAGATGAACGAGATAGACTGTTTAAAAACACCAAGGTCTAGCAGTAAAGATGTTTGCCCCTTGTAAGCATTATACCCCCTGCCAGCCGTCATAGCCTCCATTTGCAACAGCACTAGATGGCACAGCCTTTTCATTGCATAACCTTGTATTAATGCCTCTCATTTTATTTCAGTCAACTGTACTCCATTAAAGTGGACTCACCTCAGATATTAGAGCTTTTGGCTAGAACATCATTACTGAAAATAATGTATGATAAAGGGAATTACATCTGGATGGTGCAAAGCAAAAATAAGAATTGCTATATCAGAAAGTCTCTGAATAACAGAGTTGTTCTGAAGAGCTCTGGAAATCAGAAATACAGCTGTCCAAGCAGATGCTGTCACCCATACCAACACTTATCCTCCACGCCAGGAAAGCTATACTTAAACAGAAATCATTCTTTAATGTATCCCAGGGATGAGACACGATATAGTTACAGTTAGAGACTGAACCGTGAACTTATTTTACCCCTGAAAGACCTCATTGCCTGTGGAATGACGCTAAAGGATTACAGCAACCCTTGCCGCTGCAGATTTTTTGGTTTCACACATTTCCATTGACAGTCTCAGCAGAATAACCTCTGGCAAGAAAGACAGAGCCAAAGAAGAGATATTCTGTTCAACCAGCATCTTTTGAAAGAATAAAGACTAAAAATAAACTCATATTGTAAACACAGGCCAAAAAGTAAGTCATACAGAATACTTAAACACAGGCATGATTTATTTATATGATAGCAGAAAATTGTCCAACAGCAGCTTGTGAAGCCCAAAAAGGAGAAAGCAAAAAGGGTCTCAAAAGCAACTTCCAGGTATGTGCAAAAAAGACAGAAGTACAAGTCTGTCAAGGAAATAAGTCTTCACAGAAAATAGATTACATCCTGTATTCTTTATCATAGTAAACAAATTAGTTTTTTTAAACAGGTATAGATAATCAGACTTGATGAATCTTCCACTGCAATTGTACACAAGCTCCATGGCAACTGAGAAAGACATATATTAGTTAAACTTCTTTAAAACGTGCCTTCTGTTAGAGTAATAGGAATTGCAAATAAACTAAGTGTGAAGTAGTGTAGCTTTGTTTTGCATGGATGTGTGCCATAAGCATGAGCTCCAATTGAAAGTGTCTCTCCTTGGGGCACTTCTAAAGCATTCTCTGCAGCACAGCATCTCTGGTGTCCAATAACACATACGTGAAAACACCTACCGTGGTGCTCTTTTTCAGTGCTGCTTGTTTTCACACAAAAGGTAGAAACTTAACTCTCCTGGACAACTTTACCTCTCTAAGGTGTGGCTGAAATTCACCACATTTGCAAAAGCCATTAGGGAAGAAGAGAAAACAAGTCCACATAAAATAGGTGTATATGTATACGTGAAGCCTGAGGAGTCAAATAAATGGCAGAGCAAATCAAACGTGGCAGGTGTATAGGACTTTAGAGAAGAAGTGAATTACATGAACGAGCATTAGCTGATTCAAAAAAAAAAAAACTAGTAATAATTAGAATGCACAGAGACAAAAATAGCAATACAGGAGGGAGAAAAACAAACTGCTGCTGTGTGCTAGGTCAGCACAGACATCCCATCAGGCAGCAGCAACCACGTTGAGGTTTACTGATAAAATAAAAAGCGTAAGAAGGATAAAGCCCCTCAAAAAAATTAGTGATATCAGGAACACAATCTACTTTGTTGCAGGAGGAGAATAGAAATCTGGGAATAAAAGGAAATAAATTGGAAGACTGGCCGGGCAGGAAAGACAATAGCAGTTGTAGCCACTCACTCACAGGGAGACTATAGCAAAGCGGACTTAGAATAAACAGCAAGACTCACAAATTAAAGTCTGGAGCAGACTGGGACAACAGCTTGTACCAGCAGGAGCAGGGATGCTGACTATAGTAGGTGGAATAAGACAGGCCAGAGAAAGCAAAGTTGGATGATGTAACCACAGATAGAAGAAAAAATTTCATCATAAAACCGTCCTCATCACCAAAAGCCAGAGAAAAATTTAACAACTGTTATTAGAAATGCCAGATAAATCCTGAGAGGTAGATACCATTGTAAAAAATACAGACTGAGCATATCTTCGGTCCACATAACACTGACACCTTTAAAGGTAACACAGCATATAGTTTAATGAAAGGGGTCCCAAGTGCTATAAGCTTGTTTATGCATACAGGCACACGCTTCAACAAAGGCTGTAATTGGGGGGTCTGGGTGTGTGTGTGTTAATGTTTTCTCATGCCAGAAAAAAGAGGAAGCATATGCAGTTTTGCCCAAATCCCACGACAACTCAGATTCATACCATAAAGTTTCTACAGCTGAAGTATTTTACCTATTACAGATCAAAGTATCTTACCTATTACCTATTTACTTTCAGTATTACACTTACTTTGCTAAGGAAGAGTAAGACACTGGGGCAAGGGACTGATTTTTGATGCGGATACATCTGACGCCTTGAAAAATCCAGCTTCCAATTTGGACTTCAAACCCTGACAGAATGTAAATGCAGTGATAGCACAGACTGCATTGACATGAATGAGAACTGGAAGAACTAGCAAAGTTATCCTCTCAATGTATTTTCAGATAGTGTGAAAACATGAAGAGATGTCTCTACATCTCCAGTGGTCACTGCTGGCTCAAATAAAGCAAGATTTTAACTCACATGGCGCTGCTGTCATAAGATACCTGTATCTGGCACCTGGACAGCTGGGTGCAGTTTATCAGACCTTTGTGAGGTGAGGAGACAGGTGATGCTCCGCTGTATGACTTGCATCTCAGAGCATCCTGGTAGGCATTCATGTAGTTACACTACATAAGATCAGCATCAGCAAGGCTGCAGATAGAAGTGACCAAGCTCTCTTCTGGGGGTGAGATGGAAACCCAAAGGCAGACTTCCACCATCTCCACTCTCTGAAGCATCAAAAGCTGCTGAGACATCTCACGCAACCCATATTTTCAAGCAGCTTTAATCTACATCAAGCGCAGGAAAGCGTACGGCACTGCCTTCAGTTAATGTGCAAGCCCAAGATTGGGCACTGCATCTCAGGTGGAAAACATCGAGGGCACCTTTCTTATTCCTGTGTTTAATTTCTCCCAGCCCCTTACTTGCTCTCACAGCTAGGCTCCCCTATTTTCTTTATTCTGTTTTACCAGCGTTTCTTTCTCTGCCTCAGCTGATTCCGAGTCACCTATGCAAACTGAAAGGAAGACTTGGTCTGTTGGCCAGTCCTGAGAAATACAAGGAGCAGCCATAAAGCTGGAAAGGGAGACACTGAAGAGACAAAGGCTAGAGCTGGAGAAGGTGGATAGGGAGCTGGCTAGAGCAGCCAAGCTCTGTATTTCAGAGCGCACGCCGCCTCCCCTTGGCATACATATCTTTGCACAGTAAGAAGGAGAATAATGAAAATTTTAATTATGTTCTTTCCTTGAGAGGCAAAATTGTCACCTAAGACAGTTTTTGAGTTTCCTCTTTGCCCTACTTATTCACAGCTAGAAGTGTCCAGTAACTACATAAGGGCAGCTGTTCTAAACCGCTGCTTATATTTTCATTGTAATCTCTTTGTTTAAAGTGTGAAACTACTTTTATCATAAAAATTCCTTGGAGGTTAAGACACCTCTATATTTTCCACCTAAAATTGAACATTTCCTGAAGATAAAATTCACTTCACTATTTAATACGCGTGTAAAAATACAAAATACCTTCTTAGCTGTGAAAAAAGGCTGAAATGCCTTTTTATATTTGTGAATTAACAGCACCCAAAAAAAATTCCAACTGAAGAAAAACATGCACTTTTTTCTCCTGTATCAGGAAACTGCCTTCTGGAGTGCAATCCCTTCCTCATTATGAAGGCTTTTATGGCTTCTTTTTCCCCAAATAGTTTGGCAGGGTTTTTTACCCTCCCTTTTATAGGGATCCAAGCATGAACATAGGTGGGTATTTTTTTTAAAAGGATGGTGGGATGCACCTTATTCTGAAAAAAGCTTCATGTTAGAAGTGATTCTTCTTAATACTGCCACAAATACATAAGAGCAAGCCTACAGCAAAACTAGTTTTCTCTGCTGCATTCATTTTGAAGCCATCAACTTTTATTTCACAACGGAAGTATCTGTAGCATGCTCAACAGAAGTTGAGGATGCCGTAAACCTGAACAACTTCCCGCCTCATAACATATTCTGCTGTCACCAGCACTTCACCCTCTCCTGTAGCTTTTCTAAGAGGGTTACTCGCACTGGCAACAATTATGTTTACCTTGGGTGCACGGGAAGTCTTCTAATTCAAACTTGAAATGTTTCCAATAGGGTTACTTGAATTTAGCATAATACTGGGAGATTACATGTTACTAGAANCTATTTACCTTGAGTGCATGGGAAGTCTTCTAATTCAAACTTGAAATGTTTCTAATAGGGTTACTTGAATTTAGCATAGTACTGGGAGATTACATGTTACTAGAATATACATGTTCTGGTGGANATGTTTACCTTGGGTGCACGGGAAGTCTTCTAATTCAAACTTGAAATGTTTCCAATAGGGTTACTTGAATTTAGCATAATACTGGGAGATTACATGTTACTAGAATATACATGTTCTGGTGGATGTAATTGTGTCTCATTTCTTTCCCCTTCTGGAACTGACTGCTTAATTCTTTTTTATGTCATATCATTAGTTAAACACATCTACAGAACAAACCATCTAGGGCAGCCGTTCTGCTGGTATTTTTTTGGGTTGCTTTATGTAGGAAAACGGATGCTGTTGAGAAGTAACAAATTGGTGCTGCTCTGCTAAATTCAATACCCATTTACATGGTAGCTGTGGTCTTCTGTTAAAACTGATTACTTTTGTAATTACAGTAATGAGAAGACCCTAAGTGCATTTGTCCAGCTGGGACAACAGCATACAGGCATATTGACTTTCCACAGCTGCACTTTTCTCCAATCAATATATTATGAACAAACAAAACTATATGCTTATTATCACTTGATGATTTTCCCCCACTCCTGAGTCCTGTTTCATTGTAAGTGGACTCAGCAGGATGGTCTAATTGTCTGTTGTATGTGCCAGCACTGACTTTTTATGAAGCTGTTGTAAATGTATGGGTGGTGCGATGGCACATTTGATTGAAATGGAACACGGGTTTACATAAAGAAGGTCAACGTCCTCAGTGTCCTCAATGGATCAGTACATCATGTACAAATGTTCATTTGACATTCTCATGACAGCTGTATTTTCAAAGATCATCACAGAATAATTAAAATGGAAAGCGCAGGATAAATTGATGATGAGGAACAGAGTACAGGTTTTCAGCCCTGAATTCAATTTTAGATGACCACTTCATTCTAGAGCCTTCTCTGCAATGCAGCTTGTTAGCGTCATATGGGAACAGCAACCTAATTTTCTGTTATTATTTGGAAACTTATCCCATAATATAAACTAGCACACCATGTTCATTAAGCTCTAAACATGCCCTTGTAAGTGGAAAGACTGTAAAGTTGTACTCATCTGCAGCACTGAACTGTTTTCTGATGTACAGGAAGCTGTGGGTTTGCTCACTTTTTAAATCTTATTTTTGCCTAATACAAAATCACAGACTCTGTAACATTAAAAAGCGAAAAGAGTCACAGGGAGAATTAGAAGAATATACTATGTAAAAGTCCATTTAGAAAAGTATTTCAGCTTTCATTATCAAAGACAACGAAAATTATCAAAATGTTTCTCCAAACTTCAATTCTTTCCTTCTGAGCAGTTATTTACACAAGCAGCCAGTTAAATACCTGCACTTTTCAGCTCACTTTCTGGGAGCTACAGAAGGTGTGATGCATCCTTTGATTTGTTCTACAGAAGCTGATATTCTGCCAGAGCGCCAAAGGCAGCAAATCCACAAACAGAATTCTTCAACCACATTTACATGACCTGAGAAATACCATGAAATATTGTAGCACATTCACACACACAAATCATGATACCAACCACTTTCTTCTCTATGTTTTCATTACCCTTTTTCTACCAGACGACCGTAAAAAAAAACCCTCTCCACTCACTAATCCTTGATTCAAAAAGAAAGGCTGTGGAGCATTTATGAAGTGATAATTACTTATGTCAGTACTTTTCTGTATGGGAAAGAGTTCTTTTGTGAGAAAGGGATTTTTGTTCTACCCCAAATCAGATACTCAACATTTTAATGTGTGATAAATTCCCAAAGGAACAAAGTTTCAGGTTAACCCCACAGTTAACCGGAAATTAAGTTGTTTTAAACAAGAGAGAAGATAAAGGTATTCCCAGATGATGCCAAAGGAGACTTTTCCAATGCTTTTGCTTCATTGAAGCCAGTCCAGAGCAGGAAATGAGAGTTCAACTTTGATTCACATTCACTAAGTACATATCTATGACAGGCGGTAACTTTCCTGGCCTTTAGCCCTCTGCTGCTGCTGTTTGCCATAGCAGGTAACATCTCCTCCACCTGCTAACGAGAGATTACCACTAATACTAGAGTCGGCAAAGAAGCTCTTACTCTGGTACCTCAGCACTGCAGGGTGGGATGGGGGCTGCTGAATGGGATGGGCAGGGAGAAAAAACTATGAAAGCAGAGGATCCACACCCAAACAAACAAAAGACACCTGGCAACCACAAACCAGGGAGCCCATGGCCCATGAAGACCTCAGGAGCTGCATTAAGAAGCCCTATATATATATATATATATAAACACACAAATGCGTGCACAAGGGAATTCTGCCACTGACAGCCATGTGGTGTGTATCCAAGAGCCAGATTTCTCAGTAACACATGTGCAACCAGGCAGAGTTATGTCAGGGCAAAGGGTTTCTTTTATTCGGAATTCAGCCTGGAAAAGAACAGCTCTCCTCCTACAGAATGAGTTGATCTTTTATGTGTTCATTCAGTTGTAAGAAAACATTAATAACTGGTGCTGGCGTTTGATCTGCTACTATTATCTTCAAACAATGTAAAAAAAAGTGAGGCTTCCAAGTAATTTTCCACTTAGTAAAGAAAAATGTTAACTCAAGAACAGCAGAGATTATAAATAAAGATTTTTCCAAAATATCTTCTACAGGGTGTGTGCATCCTGTGAGTTACTTTGACTGTTAAAATACACTGTCATCTGAGATGTTCGATATTTAAATTACCCCTTGAAAGGCCTAACCCAGGAAGGCTCAGAGAAACGCTTGGCTCCTGGATCTCTCTATCTGCTAGGATATGTGAAGTAAAGCTGCTCTTGAAACGATGCGAAACTTGATCTTCCAGTTAGAAGAACTGGCATATCTTGGTCCTTGCCTGACAGCTAAACGCACAAGATTCAAGGTAAGTCAACATGTATAACTAAAGCTTTTTCATAGTCATGCTGTTGTTTTCCAACATAGTTTGTACGCTTGTTAAAATGACTTCATTACTTCATTATATTACAGCTGTAAATGAAAATGCTGTAAGCTCTGCTTTATTTATGCTGAAACACTCATTCACCTTTCAGCACAATGAACCATTTTAAACATCCCCACAGCTTTGGGGAGTTTATACCTGACCTCAGATGCCTCTAGTTTGGGTTTCTATTGCTTCTTCACACAACTCCAAATGAATACTAACAACAGATAGTCCAGACATGAGCTATGCTGGTATTTCATATTAACTGCTTTTAAAAACAAACAAGCAAAAACAAAGAGTAAACCAGTGGGGTGGTAAAATGAGTTATCTTATTTTTTGACCAATAAATCAATTTAGAGCCAATCTGACATAGCTTAAATCAAATTCTTAGTCAAGGAAATAGTCAACATAAGGAATTGGCCTCACATTTTATAAGTTAATTTTATATTATTTTGTGTGAACAGGTCACTACATAGAGAAATAGGAAATTAGGTGAAGATGAAAGAATAGTGGCCAGCCATTAAAAAGCAAATTTGGAAGTGAGATTAAATAAAGAAAGGGGCATTTATTATCTGAACAGAAACCCAGATGGCACAGTGTCATCTATGAAAAGACATGCACTTCGAGGATGTTGATGAGTTGAAATAATACTTGAAAAAGTCAACCATTCAAAATGGATCAAACAGATTGCTGCAGAGGTGTGGGAAGTATGCTCAGGCATAATAATATTTGCAATAAAACTGAAGGTGAAAACAGAAGTAAGCAAGGATTTGAGTTACAGAGGGGCAACACAGATCCAGTGAAATGAATACACAACATAACTATCATGAGACTTTTCCAGCACTATTGGGGAATTTCAGCTTTTATAAACCTTTTGTAGCTCAGTTAGGGTGAAGATTGTCTCAAACCAACAAAGCGATCCAGTCTCCAAAAGTCTCAATAGGCACTAGTGTTCAGGCAGTTATCTAAATCACTTGGCTAGCTGCATGTTTGGTGGCACAAATGCTGACACAGGTGGATAACAAAAGGTTCACAAGTCTAAAACTGAAGACCTACTGTCAAGGCTGTGCACGATTGTTCAGTGGCATCCTGTACAGCAGTAATTCCAACAACTGAGGAAAGCTTTCAGTTTATTACCTTTGGATCTCGGCATCCTGATGTATCTGAAAACCTGACCTACAATGATATGAGGAAATTGCTTTACATCTGGTTTTCTTTCCAGGATATCATGTCAGCATCCCACTTGCCAAGATATAATTTCAGTAGTAGAATAAGCCTAGTTGATAGAAGGTCTTTCCCACATGCAGAAACTTCTATTTGTTTAAAAGGAAGATGTTCCGTGAAAACATTATTTTTGATGTNTGTTCCATGAAAACATTATTTTTGATGTATCCTTCAGAGAAAGCTAAAGAAGGCTTCCCTTGTTTTTCTGATTGCTTCCCCAGCTTTGCAATGCATCTGGTAAAGAACTACGTGGGCAAGGCCTGCTACACCCCCATGTTTCCTGAAAGCCTCCATACTGAAAAGCACAGGTCACTTTTTTTGGACAACTGAACCTCAGAACAATTCAGAGACACACCAGAAATAGCAAAAAAACCCAGAGAGTAACAATGATAAAAAATTTTTACACTCTTTTTCAGTTAGAGATCTGACATTCCCAAAACATTGTTTAACTTCACTTCCACAAGGTTTAAGGGCTTCTGTTTGCATTCAGAGCGGTGATAAAAGATGTTGCGAAAATATTCATGCTATTTAAGACTAACAAAAAAAAAATTTCACGTTATTATTACTCGCTATAAAGTGCAGTTTGACAATCAGTGGAGCCAGCCTAACAGCTTGCTGCCTTGAAGAACAGCGTACCCTTGAGATATTTAAAGTGTGGCAAGTGATCATCATTACGATCCGCCTGACAAAGACGTAAGTGTTAAACGGAATGACAGAAGCAACAACAGCTGGGAACAATAGCTTCAGTAAAGACATTTGCGTACAACATCTCTAACAGCAGATCAGTTCTGGTCAAGTAACACCAAGACTTTTCCGTGTCATTGCCTTTTTTATGGCCATTATAAACTTTACTAAAGGTTTCCCCAATTACTCGTTATAAGTTGAACAGAACTGATGTTCATTCACACGTACGTCACACCCCCTCAAGAAAAGAGGGCATCTGGTTCTTCTGTGATCCTATACCTTCCTGACAGATATTTGTCAGGCTTATTCTTCAAAACTTCCTATGTTGATAAGCCATTTCTTTCCTTACAATTCATTCAGACTTTGCTATACTTAAAGTTAGAAGGATTTTCCTGATGCTTAATACTCTTTGCTGCGGCCTAAGCTCATTAGTTCTTGTCCTTTAAACGTGATGATAAATTGTTCTCCCTCTTTATAGGCATTCTTAACACATTTCAAGACTTATGCCTCTTCTTAGGTCTCATTTTCAGTACATTAAAGCAATTTCATGTCTGTCTTTCCTTACTGGTGGTCTTTTATATATTGTGATAATTTTTCCTGCTTTCCTGTGAGTTCTGGTGTTCTTGGCCCAGTTGGTTCTCTTCTTAACCAAAACTTGCCACCACGTTCCAACTACTTTTTTACCAATGTTTAGAATTATTTCACATTTTTCAAACTTTTTCATTTCATTTACCTCTGGCCTTCTGATAACTGTGCTACAGTTAGCTCCTGTTCAGCTTTTGATCCACACTACCTCCCAGATACTCTTTACCGAACTGCTACCTGCACAGCTGTTCCTGTGGTTACATAGGAATGTAAAATTGATGGAGTGGCCTCAATTTTATCATCTTAGTAATTGATGAAGGCATTGAATTGTATTTCAGGCAGGAAAGATCCTTGAAGCATCCTACTTTGTTTACTCATCAATTCTGTCCCTATACTACTGAAATTCATAATTATTTTTTTTTTTTACTAGTTACATTTAAATATATTAACCTAGTTTGCTTATGGGAATATTGTGCAAATCAATAACAAAGCTTTACTAAAGATACCCAACACCTATTTCTTTTTCCTATCCAAAAGGCCTGTTACCATGTCACTGAAAGAAATTAGATTGGTTTGACATGACTGTTCTCAACAAATACACATTGGCTGTTGCAAATTAGAAGCTTCCCAAGCATGTCAAGCTGGTTAATAAGATAACTGTGAATTTCCAAAAGGAAATTAAAGACATTTTGTTAGTATTATAGAGGTAGCACCTTACTACACATTGATTTTAAATAGATTTTAAAATGGTACCAGACTTCCACATTTAAAAAAAAAGTCTGCAGGAAGACAGAGGTTAGTAGAACTAAGCTCTTCCTTCCTCAAATATTTTTAGTGTTTTAAATAGTAGCCATGAACAACAGTGATTTCACAAAAAAAGTTCAGATTTTAGGGCATGCAACTCTGCTGAGGCAAGGAAAAAATATATTCTTCTCAAACTGCAAAAAGCTATTTAAAATATGAACGCTACCACTCATTACAGCTGACATGAGCTTATACTTTCTGATAAGCATCACCTCTGGTGCTCCAAAGTCATTAAATTTATCAAAATTTTAAACCAACAATGGGTTTCATTGATATCAGTGGTCTGATGGGATTACAATGTACGGGGATTATTTTGGATTTGTTACTTGGTTTTATAATGGGTTTGATTGTCCTTTGGATTACTTAGCATTGATTTTTATATCAACTATTTCAGAATGTTTCACAGAAGCCATTGCTGATTCAGATTAATATGAAAGAGGGAGACACAATTATAGGGGGAAACAATTATAGTTTTTCTGAGATAGTCAGTTCTTTGCCTGATTTTCACAAAGATCAAGAGAAAAACTGAGGGGTTTTGAACTAAATAGAATGTGTGCTTGCCTTAGGCACACATATATCAATCAATAAACAATTCAAGATTTTTTTTTAATGTAAAGCAAATATTTAAGTTTTCAAGAAAACCTAACATGGGCTTGCATTCCTATTTCTAGAATCAGATGGACTTTTTTTCCATCATACCAGCAAAAATCCAGCTAACAAGTCCCTTTTCATTCAAAGATCAGCAGATAAACCATTTTTTCCATCAGTAGAGAGGATAAAAGAGGGGAGGTGGGGATCTAAATAAGATTTAAGAACTTTCTCTAGTGCAAAACCAGTCCTGATGATCCCTCTGGAAGCACATCCCGAGCATTGAAGAGGAGCCTGCTATCGGAGACCGCAAGCAGAGGCTGGGCTAGATGTGCATAAGCGCCTTTAGCTCCAGATGCGACTGCGAAGGTAAATGCACTTTTCTGTGCGGGAACACTCAGCTGGCTGACAGTACAGGTGACAATTAAAAAGAAGAACAGCCTTGATTGCAAGGCTCATGCTGTTGAGATAAGAAAATTGGCTCTTACTCCATCTTTCAGCTTATACACCAGTAGCGGAATGGCTTTCAAGGCTGTTTTATTCAGCTCCCTACTGTTCCCTCTGCAAGCTTTACTGCTTCCAACACACACACACGGCATTTTGCCTGCTCTCCACAACAGCTTTTCCCTTTGTTTTTAAATCACCACATACTTTCTCAAATGTGTTTTTTCAGGTCTGGAAATCAGTTTGCTTGAATAAAGTGTTCATCAGCATGGATGGTGGGGGAGAAGGGGACATATTCATGTCTTTGCAACTAAATCTAGGGGAAGAGAGTGCCCTCCCCTCCACCTCTCCTCTCTCATTTGATAGAGGAAGACAAGCATCCCCAGAGAACAACTGGGAGCACCTCTCTCTCTGCAGGGATTGTGTAGGTGTGTAAATTAAGAGCCAAGGCTCGCTCACTTAGATACATCAAATCTCACAGTATAAACCACTCTTTCCTCTTCAGAGACAAAAGAGGGTTTGTAGCTGTACGAACAATAAGTTGATTTACAGCCATTTTAGGAGAAGACTCGGAGTCTGTTTCACCTATGCTGCGCTCCTGAATTTGTCTGGCTCTGCCTTACTGGCACTGAAAAGCAGAATTGTGTAAAAGCTGTGTAATCTGTTTAGACAGCCCTGTATTATTAAGCTAGGCTATGTATTCCTCTGCAATATCATATTGTAAATCCAGCTGCTCAAGCGTCGGGAGCAATTCGCCTAAATTCACCAGACTTTTTTAAGAAACACACTCACAGGATGTTTTAGGGTTGAGGGAGAGCAATCTGCTTTCAGACTGTAATATATAAGGTACATCCAGACCATCTTTTCAAGCTTCTCTGTGTGAACATGAGGTATTTTACACCATCCCACCCCTCAAAATCCTTGCTGTTTCTAGCCCAAATTCTCTCCCAGGGAAGGCACCATCGCATTACAGAGACTTTCAGTAAAATTCAAAAAAATTCCAAGAATTCCAGCAGACAGACAGTGGTCCTGACCAGTGGGTCACACTGCCCACAAAGTGGAGTCCAAATCCTTCCACTTGGAAGGAGCATAAGTGAAGGGGAATCTATGTTGGATGCTGCTATATTGCAGAATGCCATGGCTACAGCAACAGTGCCTTTTTTAGGGTTTTGAAGGAAATTACCAGTGATATAAAATTTCAGTTTACACATGGGGCCAAAGTAGTTTTTCTGCTTTCATCTTTCTCTTTCTGTCTTCTCTCTACGCCAGGGGAGAGAATAAATCCTCCCTTTCTTCCATGACTATGCATCGAACAGATAAATTTTCGTTACCAGATAATATTGCAGTAGATAATAATAATTAAAAAAAACCCAACAGTATTCTCAATCTGCTAATAGTGTACAGTAATTCATTTTGAACTACAGGCACAGTAATAAAGCCTGGAGGCTCGCAATAAATTTATGTAAACACAGAAATGTAGATTGCTGTTTTATTAAAGGACAACACCAAGGGAAATCCCATCCCGAGATGGGCTACTGAAAACAGGAATGAGTGAGAACGAGCAAAGAGCAAGAGCGAGTGAGAAAGGGAGACAACGAGAAAGGATACAGCCAAATGCTTCAGACTCCACTCTTTCACTGAAATCAGGTGTGAACTCCCTGATGGTTATCCCATTCACAAGTAACAGCCTTGGTTGTGACAGTTGTGTTTGCTTTTCTATAAAAAAATAGCCCAGTTAATTATGTTTTCCTATCCTTTCCCACCTCCCCACTTCCCTGTAAGAGCTGTCATTCTCTCGTTCAAGGTTTCTTTGCCTTCTCCAAAACAATCGCTATGATCTTAACCTACAGTTTTTACACTGCTTACATAGAAAGGCAACTACAATAAAGCTTATCAAAGTGTTCAGGTGTGTAAAAACCTTCCTCCTCTTCCACAGACAGCAACAAACCAACTACCAAGTGCAGTAGATGGACATATCCACATACGAAATACAACTTCGTAACTTCCATTCATCCTAAGTGTTATTGTACTGTTTTAGTAGTTTTAATACAAAGACGTCTGTGAAAATGACCTTGAAGATGCCAGAGAATTAGCTTTATCATCCTGGCACTGTTAAGTGCATTAAAGTACAATAAACAACAAAGCTAAAGCCATTGTCCTTCTCTTTCACATTTGGAGACATGTATTTTTCAGAAACCTTTCCATTTTAAGATGTCACCTGCAAGACTCTGAACTTCACTGCACATTGCAAAGTGCCTTACGCGCTACTGCAATAAAAAACCTGGGGTCTTCTCAGTGTTTTCTAAAAAAATCCCACCAGTTTTGTTTTGAAGTCTTGCCAGCCCACCAAGCCAAAATGCCATCACAGGCCTCATATCAAAATATCACAGTACTCTTGCAAATCCAAACCTAGAAGTATCAACCATTACATTTCAATCATTGCTATGGGATAACTGCAGGATCTAAGTTTTCAGACTGATGTACTTGAAAATACGTGTCTGCATAGCCACAACAGTCAGGAACCAAGAAGCAACAAGGCAATACAAGTCAATAACTGTATTTTTTCAAAGTATTTTTTCAAACAGGTGATAACACACAACAGTAAGCTTAAAGTGACAAACTTGTAGTTAGCATAAAAGGCTGAAGGTAGCAATACACTGTTATTAGCAATACCAGGGTAAACAGCAAAGATTGCTTGCACAAATAAAGGACAAATTTAAGCTGTGGTTCCATGAATGTTTTCTTCTGAAAGCTAACTTAGGGAGGTGTCAACCTTGTAGTATTGCTACTACTCCCAAAATAGCACAGAAACAATCTAGTCATTGGAATAATATATCCCCTTTCCTTCAATTCACAGCATGAAAATAATACTTTTAAATACTTTCTAAATTTAAGTCAGTTCAGTTTACCGTATGGCCTCACCACCGGTTATTTTTGTATAACTTCAGTGTAAGGATGGGAAAGAATAATTGAGGTCAGAAACCTCTTAGGCCTCTTCTAGTGCCAAAAACAGTATTCGCAGAACTTCATCTGCAGGCAGAAGCAGACTGAAAGAGCATTAAGACTAAAAACCTTTTAGAAGCATTAGTGATTTTTCAGTATTTCCCATACACACCTCGCTTGCAGACTTTATGGGAAACGTACACCCATCCCCGAGTGCACAAATACACCAGACACACCTTTCTCCTAAGTAAAAGCAACTCAACCTGTGAATGCAGGGCTAAAGCAGGCTGTTCAAGGCCGTGCAGCCTGGAGGATTTGACACACCAAACATACCCACCAAGCAGAAAGGTCCACTGCTTCCCTCCCTATTTAACAGGCACATTGCGGACACAGAATCAGAGAATGGTCAGGGTTGGAAGGGACCTCTGGAGATCATCTAGTCCAGCCCCCCTGCCAGAGCAGGGTCACCTACAGCAGGTTGCACAGGACGGCGTCCAGGCAGGTTTTGAATGTCTCCAGAGTGGGAGACTCCACAACCTCTCTGGGCAGCCTGTTCCAGTGCTCTGCCACCCTCAAAGGAAAGAAGTCCCTCCTCATGTTTAGATGGAACTTCCTATGTTGAGGTTTGTGCCCATTACCTCTTGTCCTATCACTCGGCACCACTGAGAAAAGACTGTTCCCATCCACCTGGCACCCTCCCTTTAAGTATTTATAAGCGTTGATATGATCCCCCCTCAGTCGTCTTTTTCCCCTACTCAGTGTCCGCCTTCCCCTTGCATTACCCACTCCCCGTGGCAGCTATGATAGCTATCGCTCTGCAGCATGCTTAAAGTAGCAACATTTTACCCCTCAGCTTGCCTCCAGGGACCAATATAAGTCACAAATACAATACATGAAGTACACCTTAATGAGAAATAGTCACTTGAGCCTCACAGACATTAATTGGTCCATTCTTCTCAAAGTTTTAGGAACAGAAGTTCTCATAGGGTAGGGAATTGGCATAAGGTGTTTTCTCCACAGTAACTGCCCTTGGTTGTTTCTGTTTTGTACCTGGTGTGTACAGCTGATGGGTCATAGCTTTCTCCTAGGTGAAAGCTGTGAGATATTAAAATGACTATCATAGCCATTTACATTGCTACTGTGTCTTTATCTTCCTTTCTCACCTGATTCATACGAGAAAGACAAGAGTTTCAAGGAGATGCACTCTGGCAGTAAGACTGCTCTCTCTTTCTAGTTGAGAAGTTANCACTGAGTAAGTTCTCGAAGCATAGGAAAAGAGACCAATGCCTTTATGTATGGCCTGATCTTCTGTTCACAGCAGGTCAACAGCAAGCAATAGATTTTAATATACATTTGCATTGTCATCT
>RSEF01000002.1:42819769-42835793 GCA_003993805.1 Himantopus leucocephalus
TAAGAGAAATGCTGAGCCGACATCGCCCTACAAAGCAAGGCCTTTGTTTTTTTTTAAAAAAAAATATATATATAAAATGTAGTAAAACAAAACATATAAACTAATCTCGAGGAAAACTACTCTCTTCCACATGGTAATTGGATGTACGTATATGCGGAAGGCACAAATGGAGGCTAGGGACCGAAGAAGGTAAATCAAGTCCCGAGTCTGGAAACTTCATCCCACCGAGCTCATGTGCTTACCTGATGTATCAAAGTGGTTCCAAACCTTCCCGNGTTCCAAACCTTCCCATAGTCTTTGAAAAGTGAGAAACATGTCTGAAACCTGAACTGCCATACAAGCGCACGTGTTTTCTTCTGTTTAATGTAAAGGAAGCTTTAAGCGAGCTGGTGTTTCAGTGAGTTGTCTACAGTTAACCAACTGGAATAGAGATTTTGTGCTTAATATCACCAACTATCCTATCTCATAAATATGTATCTCAATCATCATATTCATAGTTAAAATGAAAAATATTCTTGACTGCGGGATGAAAACATTCTGGACGACTCACAGTTCCAGAATAACATTACTGACTTGGAATCCTAGAATTAAGGATGTGAATGACATCTAGAAACTCAAACAAACGGGTTGCTTGTCAGAAATGCAAAGAGAGCTCTTGCAGCTCTCAATTCTGCCAGAAAAATGGAGTCGAAGCAATGCAACACATCCTCTCACTTGTATGAAACACTACAACATATTTAAGGCAAGTATATTTTCCACATCACCCCACCAGCAGTCACTCGATAAAGTGATAATTATTGATATTTCTACACTTTCCAGTGAAGTTAAAGAGAATAATAAAATAACATATTTCTATTGCATAGCTAAGAACTTAGTGAAGAACAATGATTTATGAGCATATTTCTATGGTCATTCAAAATAAAGAATCAGCAGAATAAATTATTCTAGTTTATAATGAATGACATATATAAGAAGGACTGTGGGTCTTTTCAGGGTTTCTTCAACATGTCAAGAAAGTAAGAATGGAGTAAGGAGACAATCATCATTTTAATGCTTTTACTTGCCTGTTTCTAACTAATTAAGTGACTGACAGAAAGAAATCCCCTGTATGGAAAATTCGTGTATGATTTAATAAGCGGGGGCGGTGGAAGAAAAACACATTGTGTAGAAATCTCTTTGCCCCTACTCTTTTTGCTGCTTCTCTCATTCCCTCCACCTTTCTCCACAAAATAATAATTTGCCTAACAGGGAATGTTTTCTCCCACAGCTCTTGGGATAATAAAACACTGTCTGAGTATCTCAGGTGCCCTCTGTGTTAGAAATGAGCCCTTTCTATTTGAAAGGGGCTATGCAAAAGACCAGGACTTGCTTTTCAGTTTGAGAGCTTCTGGGTAACTTGTTATTTGTTAAAATTGTTTCATTATTACAGATGCAATAACCCACCTATAACCTCTAGATACTTCTAAACTCTGATGTTTATTTTCCATTTCACTACAGGAATTTATAATTGGACTTAAGAGTCCTAAAATGTCTAGCTAGACATGACATACATATGATGTATAGTATAACCATCCTGTATAAAAGTCTTTCCATAAAAGGTGCTGCATATTGCCCACGCTGGGGAGCCAGGCACACATTGTACCAGCACATTGCTGTCGTACAATCCAATACGCAACATTTCTCTCAACGTTTCAACTCCTCTTTTAATATTGAAGAATGACTGCTACTCTATAGACAGGTACAATACATCTTTTCTCACAGACCCTCTGCTGTATTTCAAGAAGGGGTCAATGTGCTTTCAGGCATTTCCCTTTAGAGAATCACAGCTTTCTTCCATGTAGGCTCTTTGGCAGAAACGGATGGAGCTGACTGAAAAGTCCCTTCAGACTTTTGTTCTTCTTATCAAAGAAAAACAAACAAACAAAGTCATTTTGATGCAAGTTTTTCTTGCCCTTGAAAAGAAAATTAGTGTCTTTTCATATGTTACTCATTTCTAATTTCCCCACTTTCTGCTATTTTCATCTTACTGTGTTTGTTCTACTTTCTTCAGTGGAAAAAAAAAAAAAAAAAACAAAAGAGGAGAGGCTGTGTTTTTCTACCTCCTTTTATTTTGCACTTAAGAAGGGAATAATACTCAGAAACTGTGTAACAGCATACAAAACATTAGTTTCTTTTCCTTTCATTCTAAATGGGGCCTTTTTCCCCCCACCATTTCTGTTAACTGGTTAATCAGAGGGAGAATTTGACGTGACATCTGACATCTTTCAAGGTCCAGGGCCCAAAGCTCTTCCGTTCATGCAAAGCTCTTTTTGGGATAGCACTCTGCTTGCCTAATTCTCCAGTGAAGAAGCACGAGAAAGGGAAACATCATCACTCATCCGAACCATTCCTAGTTTTATGAACAAATGTTTGTCATGCAGCATTTTATTCAATAATCTCGTTGTTCTTGTTCTCAAATAATAAGACCAATAATCATGACAGTGGAGCATTGTTAGCACATCTCTGACCACCTGCAAACACTATTAGGCTGTGTGTTCCTACTGTCCTCAACATTATCCCTAAGTAAATCGTCTGAACTGAAAAGCTGATAAACACAATAAATGGTGAGAAAGGGCTTGAAGCAAAAAATGAGTCAGTAATGAGGTACTAGCACTTTCTCTGACAACATACTCAGGCTACTACTATTGTTTCCAGCAATTAAAAAACAAAAACAAACAAACAAACAAAAAAAAACCCCAAAAACAAAAAAACCCACCCAAACTTCTAAGAAACAATAGCTGTTATTCAAGTGAGAAATACTTGTTATGATATTTAAGCTTTTGGTCCCAATCTTATCTCTCTGCTACTGGTATTAGGTTTCATGTCAAAGCAACTTTAGAGGTGAATTGTGTACTGTCTTAAGCAAGGATGTATTAAACATTGATGATGGTTTAACAGGGGTTAACTGATGGTTTAACAAGGGTTAACTGGCTTACTTAACCACCTGTGTGATTAAATTAGACAAGAAAACCATGTCTGTGACAGACAATTATATGCCTGCATGTATGCAGGGACACTTGCCTACTGTCTTCGGTAGACGGCTGCACAGCTACAAACGCATTTAACACTTCTCCTAAAAAATGGCAATATGATTCTTTGTTTCCCTGCCTGTAGAATAAGGACAAAAGCAGACTTAAAAAAAAAAAAAAAGCCCTACGCATCATGTTACTATTTCAACTGTAATTTAAGTCCAGTTCAAATGAGGTAATTAATCATTAGCTTGTTATTTCCTCAGAAATTCTTTGTACTGCTTTCCATTCTAAAGAGGGTGCAAATAAGGACTTCAAAGGAGATGCTCATTGAGAGATCAGAAGTCTGGAATCCATTCACATTTGGCTTTCAGCGGTACTGTACTTTGAGTGAATCATTGTACGAGTGCTGTTTTGTTACCCCTATAAATCCACTGGAATAAGACCCGTAAGTACAGAGATAGCATTATTCTGCCCTCCCACTGTGACTGAACAGCGAAAAGAACGCTGGCAGACAGCATCAGCTTTGGCCCTCGATCAAGAGACCTGGCATTTAAGAAAGCTAACAGATTGCATCTGATCTTTATTTTCACAGGGTTATCACGAGCTTGTGCTCTAATCTAGGCCCATTATAGATGTAAGAGGTAGCTAGATTCCTGGGCTGAATTTATGCAGAGGAAGAACTACATCTCAGTATAATAAACATGTCTGACTAGCAGCTTAACAATTTACTTTGCTATATGTACCATGGTGGCATTCAAATGCTATTTATTAAATCAAAGCCAGTTTAATCTGAGGCTTCACCTTCCATCCAACACCTCCATTTTATGACAGAAAACACATAGACAGTTCAGATGTATAAACTGAACCAAATTCTGTTCTCACTACAACATGCAAACTGGAATCAAATCCACTTGACTCAGTGTATTTATAAGAGCAAAGCAGGTCATGGGGCACTACGTTTGCATTAAGCATACAACTATATATCACAAGTTTGCTGCACTCAGTAATGCCTTACTGACTCAGTCTGTGCTAGCTGCCCTATAATTGTATAAAACATCTTTGAATCTACCCCTGCCTCTGTGTTTGAAATACAGTAATCATTCCTAATACTGTTATTAGGGGAAATAAACTGACAGCACGGAGAAAGCTCCCGTCTGCCACTTTTAAATCCGTGTTCACTGTATCTCAGAAAATGTGCTGCAGAATCAGAAAAACTTCAGAGAAAAGTAACATGCCAAAAGAACACTTTGGAATAATTTCTATACAGGCAACAGCCAGGCAAGTAGTCCCTGGCCAGGACTTAGGAGGGATGTGACAAAGGTCTATAAATATCTCTATCACTGACAGCGTCTAGAAATGGATTTGTTTGTTGTTTTTTCAAATAGAGTAATTATCTTCCATTATATTAAGCCATCAGAAAGAAGGTTTAAAACAAGCAAAAGAGCTAGTTTTTTCTGTTCAGTGCATTGCTAAAGCTATGGAACTCCTTGCCAAAAGATGTTGCAGAGGCCAGAGTATCACAAAGTTTCAAGGGCAGCCTGGGTAAGTTCATGAAGAGAAATGTGTTTAAGATTTAAGATCATTTAATATAAGGAAAATATATGCGTTTCAGAAAGGTCCGTCCTTCCTTTCAACCACTTGAAGTGGTTCAACATAGTCGAAGCACTGGGATACTGCTAGGAAGAAACATCCTAATGTTTGCTCTGATCTGCTACTTCTCCCTAATCATGTTTTTGATGACTGTCAGATGGGACACTGGGCTAGGCAGAACCTTTGGGCTGCCCTGTACAGATACTCTTTACATTCTTATGTTATATTCATTGCTCACTAGCAAAATATAGCCCTAAATTTTGTTATGCATTCAGCCTTGTCACTCACTGGGGGGACACACTTTTAGTAGAGTATTTGCATGGGATTGCATGTGTCTCTCTTTATAATCTGTTGAAAACTGCTAGGAAAACAAAATCACCCCATGATTAACTGGTACCATTTGGAAACGCTTCTGCTTTTATTTCAGTCCTTTGTTCCACCTCAGATTCAAAGAAATTCTGAATCTACAGAAAATTTCAAGGCTTATAGAAAAGCTATTTCTAGAAGTATGTGTTCTTAAGCTAGTCTCTCTGATTGTGTGGTAGAACCTTACCTAGTAAGTATACGCCACACGCAAGCCTTTTTTTTTTTAAGATGCAGAACGTATGATCCTTGTTACTAGAAGAAGAGATACTTCACAAAAGCCACATGAATAAAATCTCTCATTGATACTCAGGCCCTTCCCTTTTTTCAGATTAGGTCTTGGTTTTGCCATTCTTATTTACATCTAGGGACTGGAATGAGGAGTGAGCTTTGAAAACATGCAGAACGCACCAAAGATTTACTATTTAGGTATTATAGAACTTACCACTTAGTCTCCTAGTGTATAATTCCAGAACACAGCTGCAGATACTTGTGTCCTGAGAAATATATATTTTCCATGGTTATGACATTTGGAAGTCAGGAATGTGGACCTGGGATGCACAAGTTCTCCATCTACTCCAGTCTGCTCAGAGAGGTCACCCACATTTGGCAGAAATCAACAAGCACCTGTCTTAGCAAATCTGAACACAGTGAAGACTGTTTTGACTACCTTTCCCTGTGCAGATTAGTCTGGATCAAAGATGCCAAAATCTTTCCTCCAGGTTTGCATAATCTATATTGGCATTTTCAAAATTAATATCCAGAGTAATAAAGAAATATAGATCCTATCGCAACTACTCAACCATGTAGAATTTAGTGTTTCTTTGGCATGCCTAAGCTTGTACCCATCTGCTAGAAAAGCATTCTGGCCATTCAGCAAGGTGAAACCATACAGGCAGATGGTGCCCACTGATAGACTGTCAAATGCAAATAACCAGTTTCCAAAGAAATACCTCCTAATGGCAAACACCAACTAATTAGGCCATATAAGCCATTCCAAAATCATCCTACCTATTTATATCTGTTGGCAAGATGAAGACTTAAATCATATTTCTGGGCACTTTGCCCCAATACCTCCTTTTCTGTTTAGACATCCATTTGAAGTATTCTTCTTAGCATAAAGGGTTATTAGCATTCTATTTAGTACCCAAATAATTATATACAGTTGTTTAAAAAAACAAAACAACTGACCAAACAAAACTGGCCATTCACTTCTAAGAATGAGTTCCAGGATGAGGAAGTTTACTTGATTCAGGTAAATCACTGAAAACCAGCAATTCTTAACTTACTGAAAAAAAAATACTTAGTCTTTTAAAGACATATATTAAAGTTATGTAATAATATCAAGGCAAGGTCTACGTTTATTTGTACCTATATTCCTAGGGAAGACTGGGCTGGATCTTCCAGCATCTCAAACACAAGTCATTGCACAGACGAATTTTTCCGTTAGACAACAGTAAAAAGAAAAATCGTGTCCAACATCTGCTTTATGTAGCACAAGCCACTGCCAAATAAGTCATATTAGCTGCGCGCTTCTCTGTGCTAATATCCACATTCTAAAGATTAAGAGCCAGAAATACAGAATGAATAACAAATATTTTTGCACATTCAAATCTTCAGCCTTATCTTTTGCAGGGAAGTGTTCTCAGGTATCCCTGGCATGGCTTTTTTGGGAGAAGAAAACACTGGCCTGTAACTGGCCTGTACCTCTGTAGAAAGGAAGTCCTCTCTGCTCTGTCCCTGGAAACCAATACATCTGCTGTAAGATGAACTCAAGAGGAGTTCAATTCACTTGACAGAACCAATTAAAAATGCATGATTATTAAATATGCTGTTCTTTGGAAAAATAATTGTTGTAGTGAAACAGGGATTAATGAAGAAATAGTGCACAAATATCTGAATGTGCTGTGTCTTTTATCCAGTGTCTGGTTTTATGAAAATTCTATGAAGAAAATTTGGTCCAAAATGTCTAAACTCCCTGATTTTTACCAAAATATTTACCTTCGTGAGGATTTGCTGTTTACTAGTTTTGTCCACAAAGTCTCAGTCACTGTATTTACAATCTCTGTGATTTTGTAATATAACAGTTAACAGATAAATTCACTCAAGCACTAAATTTGTATGTTGCTCCTAGAATGCATCGCTTGTGAGTCATAGTGAAGGCTATTTTGCTAACCCTTTCTGAAAAACTTTGCCTCAGGTACGGCCCACAGGTTAGTGAAAGGAAAGTAGTGTGTTGTCCTGGTTAAATCCCCTCTGTACCTAGATAAAGGCAATCATGCTGCAATATAGAAGAAAGAAAACTTTTTATTTTCTGTCAACTGGAATATTTTAAGGGAACCATAAAAATCAAAGAACACAACTTGCAGCTCTAAAGCCTATAAATATGTCATTGAATTCACACATGTTGGGAAGTCAAACAGAAATGAAATACAAAAATCTGCACCAAAACTCTGTGGGCATAAAGCATTTAACAAAAGGAAACAAAAAGATTGGGAAACGCCACAGAATTAACTGTCTGCGTCACAGCAATTAAATCTTTCAGGGGCCTCCTATGTGTATTTTGATTAAAAACAAGCACCTACAAGTAGAATTTACAGCTCTGTTCAGTGATTAATCCTATAAAGCTTCAGAAGAGGTAAGTTTAGGTGAAAACCACTTCCAGTTCATTTCAAACCCAAGCTCAAAAGGAAACCTTTAGTCTGCTGTTAGAAACATACCGGCAAAAAAACTAAACCGTGATTTATCAGTCCTCTTTATTCTGGATTTATTTAGCAGACTGTCCAAGAACAATGTTAATTCCCTTTCACTGACAAAGGGAAAGATTCTACTGAAAGCAGAGGAATGAAAGTGGGTATTTTTACAGTAAGTTCAAAAAATAGGGTACACGGAATTTCCAGCTGCTGAACAAACACGAAAGATTGCATATATATATACACACAGAGAGAGATCTGTTAATTTTTTTTTTTTATTATTTTTCCCTGAAGTGAGCTTAAATCTTTCATCTAAAACTTTCTATTGAAGAAGAAAAACATACAAACCTCTCATCTGAAATGTTCATGCCAATGTAGCGGAGAATTTGTCTGAGGCTTTTGGAAGCGCACCACAACAANTGAAGTGAGCTTAAATCTTTCATCTAAAACTTTCTATTGAAGAAAAACATACAAACCTCTCATCTGAAATGTTCACGCCAATGTAGCAGAGAATTTGAGGCTTTTGGAAGCGCACCACAACAAAGGTAAAGGATTCTTCCCTTGCACCTTATATGAGCAGAAGAGGAGCTTCAGAGAATTTCACTGGAGGTAGTGAAATCCTGACATAAATTCAATTGAAATTAGCAGTACATTTATCTTTCTATCATGATTTCACTTGGGACAGTCACAGTCTACTTCCTGCATGCTTCCCAGTACGTGCACTGAGTTCCAGAAGGATGGAAAGGCAAGGCAACAACAGGGCAGAACAAGTTTCATTCACAGCAGGGAAGAAGCTGCCTTCATCAAGCAGCATTTCCACCACCTGCTCCCTGGAGATACCAGAAAGCAAATTCCTTCTACTTGATGTGAGTCAGCTACTATTAATGCTACAACAATAACGTACAAAAGGGTCTGGCTTGTGGATCTCATGTAACAAGCTAGTAAATTATAAGCGCCTAGAACACTGGCAAAAGAGGAATCTTAACAATCACGTGAGTAAAGTGCTACCATGACATTTTAAACTGGCATTACACATGCATACCTAGTATTTAAGATACAGAGAACCTTTACTTACATTGTAGAACTCAGTAAAACTTTTGGCTGGCAACATCCTCCAAATCTTGCTAAGGTATTTAAAGCACCAATAGGTGGGAAAGTGATATCCTTCCTGAAATCCTGTATGTTAAGATTATATTGCGCAAGGACTGTGATTCTGTAATACCGAAGAATTTCCATTTGTTTTCTACCAAGCTCAGTACTGTCGGTTAAGAGTGAACATTCCAATTCACAGTTAGTATTATTTGCTTTCTATTGTTTATTCTTATAGGACTTCATATATATTCATTGAGATTTCCATAATGATCCTCAAGTGCTTTTCATTTATGAAGATCCCTCTTCCCAAGAAATTGCATTGGTCACAGGTGAACAGTTAGCTCTCTGAAAGTCCTCCCAAACTTTTCTGACTACGTAGCCTGTGTTTTTAAATAATGTGCACATCCATCTCTAAATATCCATTCTTTTTTCTTGTTTGTGAAAACTGAATACTACTACCTAATAGCCATAAGCTGGCATAAAGAATATTAGCCCTCTGCCACACAATTGGGCATTTATTTTTGCACTTCTTAATCCATTGGTTCTTATGGAGTCTATTTCACGACAACACTTCAGAGCCCACACCCATGACTATGTGGTTTCCTTAGCATCTTACTGTAAAGCACTTTCTCGCGTGAATTTTTAAACATGTCAAATAACTTACCACAACCAGATCTCTGTTAGCTACCATCTTGTTTTCAAGAAATTATGGAACATTAGAAGCAAGATGCCATTGTATGATATTAATCTTTAAGAGGCCTTGCATATCTGAAAAATTTATCTTAAGTATTTTCAAAAGTGTCCTTCCCTTTGAAAGTGAAAAAAATAAATTCAAAAATGCAAAATGCGTCCATGTTCAAAGTATTATTATTTAGACTAAGAAGCACTGTAAAAAAGATAAAATAAAGAATATTAAGATAAATACTTGCATTCCATTTACAAACATGCTGTATCCTCTTTTATTCCTATGGATATCAGTTCCTACTACCTGCAATGATAGCAGTAAGATTCATATATATGTGCTGAACCCACTATGCAGAAAGACAATAAACAGTGAGTTCCAGTTCTGTGAACACACGTTACTGAAAATGTTTATTGTATTCAGCATCAGAATTATGACTGATGTCAATTTAAATAAATGCAATGCCTAAAGACTAGAATTAGCAACTGGGTTTTGTGTGTGATCCATATCTCTCATCCAGTACGTTCCTGATGCTTTCTACACAAACCTCATCTTTCTGATGTTTCAAACAGGCTTGCTTCCATATCTCTTCAAACCTCTCATCTGAAATGTTCACACCAATGTTGCGGAAAATTTGTGCAATCTACAAAATAATACAATGCATGTAATTCTGGTCAGCATTTTCTTTAAACTATATAGAGTCTGGCTTTTACATATATTACCAATCTCTATTTGCCAAAGAATATTTTCCCACTCTTAAATAAAATCTACAGACCACATCCTGCATCCTTAACCAAAGAAGTTCCTACTTAAGTAAATCTGAATCTTACTGGGATGAAAGCTTTGGTGTACAAAATTGCCTTTAGTTAATAAAGTAATGTTGATGCAACTTCCACATTGGAAAAATCAAACACAGAAGATTCAGAGAAAAGTAAACGTTTTTGAGAAGCCCTAAGTCAAGTCCTGTTTTATCCACTGTATTTTTACTGTTTGCAGTTATCAACATAAATCAGATTATTCTCTGCATTTCACAGCAACAAGACTATACTCAAGATCTTAAATTGGTATAGATAAATGGATGAAGTGACTAAAATGAAATGGTTCACATCAACTCTGGGTCTTGCTATAGTTTTACACCAAAGTAATTCAGCAGAAATATTTTTTTCCCATACTTTCTCACTTGGGTGCTTTCTACTGCATGCCTCACTACACTGACCTGTTGACTCATTAGAGGAAGGTGGTATTAGAAGAATATTGACATGACTTTGTGCTTTTGTTAGTATTAGTAAACATTTGGCTTCTTCAGTTGTATTGTGTGTGTGCATGTGTGTTATATTTATGCTCTGGAGATTTAATGCATGCTTTGATAAAGTAAGACCTTTAACACAGTCAAGTCAATCTTATTTGTCATCGTTCTCTAAAACTGTCTTTTGTATAAATATAGGCCTGATTCACAGTACAGCAAATCTGCAGCTTCATGTTAGCCAATAAATCCATGACAGTTTATGCCAGCTGAAATTACAGGAGGAAAACACGGACTAAATTTTGTTTCATTAAGCACAGGTGTTGTTTCAGTTAAATCAATAATATTACTCATGAGGAAAAGAAACCAGATTTTATCTAATGTCTTCAACAAGCTAGTGAAATTTAAAAGTTAAACTAAAAGCAATATTCCATTACAGCTTACCACTGCAGAGACCATAAAGGACTACATGCTCTCATAACTTGGCTTCACCATATTAAAATACAACTCTGTCCTCACTCATCAACAGCCATAAAATAATCACTGACTAAACTCCAGACTATCAAGTGCGCAGACAGGGTTAAACTGACTCTTACCTATTATCAACATGATCAGTCAACATGATTACACGCTATTACTCAGTTACATAGCTTCTGTTCTCTTCAATAGACTAGGATGAATTCCAGTGAAGAAAACAGCAGGCCTTAGAACTATTTTGTTCTTTTGTAACATGAAGAGTCACCTCATGAAACTGCTTTGTAGTCAGAATTCGCATTCATTTCTACAGGCCTATACAAAACTGGTAGTATTAAATGACTCTGGGCTCTCATATAATAATTTCATCAGCTATTACATGTTTGAAAATATGAATGCTTCATATCAAAATAAATCAAAGACCATCACTAAATTACTGAAACAGTCCATTTCATAACTGTAGGGTGATTTAACACACTCAGAGGTGGTTCTGTAGTGAACTCTCTATAGCCTGTATAGTCTACAATGGAATATGACATCTCAGGCCACATTATAACTTCAGAGAAGAGTTCTATCTAGTGCTTGACAGGTATAATCGGCTTTTCAATGAAGCATGAATTCTATTTACTGCTAGCGATATTCTGCATGCACACATTTCCTGCTTCAGAGCGAGATTATAAAATGGTAAATTCTCATGTACACAACATTCTGACAAGCTGGTTTATGGATATGTATAGAACATGACACCACACCTTTTACATCCCCAGCCACTAATTAGCAACATTCTTTTCTGTAAAATATATACTCAAGTTCCAGATCCACTTTCAAATGTGACTGAAATATTTACTATAATGACTAGTAGAGAGGGAGAGGTTGTCAAGGCTTCTTTTTCATTTTAGATTGGAATTTCACATTTTGTTACAATTGTCCCATAAATTGTATTTCAGGCAATGAAGTTATCTCTTAATATTTTTTCACTAGAAAATGCATACAAATGTAGAAGCAAAAGCGTAAGCAATACTGAAGAAGAAGCATTTTTAAGACATTTACTCATAGAATCATAGAATAACTTGGATTGGAAGAGATCTCTGGAGATCATCCAACCATGTATTTGATTACATAATGAAAGCAGGTCTAACTTTACCATTAAATCACGTTGCTTGGGACCTTGCAGAGATTTGAACGTGCAAGGATGGAAATTTCACAACTACTTTGCTCTTCTCACACTGCAGAAATGATGAGTCACAGACTCCTAAACCCTAGATTAATTACCAGCCCTTGTTTGACACAGCATTTAAGCATGTGAGTAGCAACAACTTGACATACTTCCTTATATTACTTATTGAAGTTGCATCTCAATAAAATTAATATCTACCACCTTTAGGAATAATTATGAATGTGAAGAGTACATATTTTTCAGATAGGTGAATGGATGTAAAGAAAGGCGGTAACGTTGCAACAGTGAATTTTACAACCTGTTATTTGATAATATGACTTTCCACTCCCACATGGCTAGAGGTACGTTTATCTTGAAAGAATATTCTGAAGAAATGCACTATACCTCTGCCTTTGGTCTTGTTTTAAAAAAGTCTCTTTCATACACTCCCTTTTGACTGAAGACAGAAGGGAACAATAATGCATAAGCATTGCCCTCATCACCATAATTAGTTCTGTCACTGATGCGGCGAATTCGAGGAGCAGGAAGATCTGAACGAATAGTTGGAACACCACACACTGGGTAACCTGTGGAAATCAATCAACAGGTAGCATGGAAAAGCCAGTATGTAAAGATAGTGCCAGGGAGGATAAAACATTTTGTGTGAAATGAGAACAAATTTGATACTTTATCTCACATACATTTAGTAAGAATTTATATAATTTTATTCCTCATCTCTTCTTTCATATTTTTAGAATTCCTAGCTTCAGCTACATCATGAAGCAGGACAACAGGAAATCTTGCAGTAATATTCTAGTACTTATCCAGTACTTCCCGCTAAAAACATTTTAGGTGATTCCAAGAAGATATTTTTCTCCTAAATTGGCTAGCATAATTTCTCAAAGACATCTAGATTAAATTTCATGTTTTGAATGGATTAACGATGCCAAATATCCAAGCCATGCCAGCTTCCAAGCCACAATCCTAAACAAATTTGGTTTAGCTAAATTAATTCACTATTGTACATTAGTAGAACCTGTAGCAATACTTTTTAAACTTGTTCCCGATTTTGTCTTAAATAATGCTCAGAAGTGAGAAATACAGTCCACTGTACTTACAGGTTGTTGGGAGACCACCTACTACAGCATTATACTGAGAAGAAGTTGTCTGATAATTTGCAAATACATGATCTGTTGATCTTGTAAGTGTTTTTGGTGTCTTTTCTGAGCTTCCCGATTCTTTTAACACAAGATCTTCCTGCTTCGGCAGTGGCTCATCATTTGTCTTTGTGTCTTCGGGCAGAACAGGAGCACCTAGTTTTCCTCCTATAAACAAAAGTTATGGTACAGCCAGGATTTATAATGAGCACATTAAAGACTAAGAAGTAAAAACCATTGCTTGAATCGTTGAAAAATTATAAAGTGGATAACATAATTAATCTTCATATCTGATAATAATTCTATGAGATTTTTTACTTTCTCCTGATTTATGGGACCTTCTCAACATGCAACACAGAACTCCAGAACTCTAGGGTTCTGAAATACACTTGTATCTGAGGCTCTGCTGGTGGCAGGCAAGGACTAAATGCACTCTCTAAATCCTACCCTTCTAAAAGGGCACCGAGTCTACACTAGCAATGTCCTTTCAATAGCTGGTGTAAGAATAAGATCATCTCCACAATTTCCCAGTATTAAGCCATCTACCTTTTGTAATTATTTTTTCTTCAAATTCTTTAACAGCCATTTTGTCTTTCCAGTTGAGAAAGTTTGCAAACTCCAGATAATTAATCAGACCATCTTTATCCAAATCACAATAGTCAAACAAGGAATCCAGAAGCTCATCATCTAGATTCAGATTAAGCTGAAAACAGGACTTTCGCAGGTTGTCCTTGTCTATCATTCCATCACCATTCTGTTATAAATAAAATAAAACAGTTGGTATAACAGCCATTATAAAAAGGGTCCACCACAAGGAACACATACCCATATGTGTTTATATATACAGATATATATGTCTCTGTTTATAGATACAGATATAGCGCCAGGTACACCATTTCAGAAGAGTAACGTGCTGAGCACAAAAAGAAAACCTGAGTAATTTAGAAATCAAATATCTGAATATAAAAGTGTCAATAAATAATTTTCAACAAGTAATACAGTGATTTGAGATTAAAAGAAAGTTAGTGTGACAGGGTATTGTGACCAGATAACAATCTAATCATAAATGTTGAGGCAAAGCCAAGATTTCTTTTGAAAGTAAGGCATCAATCATTCTGTATTCATTGCAACTAATGTTATATATGAGATGTCAGTTATAAATTTTCTTCCAGAGAGAAAAAAAAGAAAAGATATGAAATTCTGATGGTTGGTGACTCAGTCAAAAAGTACAGCTTGGAAGAAAGTATGAACATAATCCCTTTAATGGTATTTCTTTTAAGAAGAAATACGAAATTTTGAAGAGCAAAAAATGCTAAGATTATTCCTGCTCACAAGTCCCTAGCTTGCTGTTAATTTGAATGCTCCAAATACTGTTGTGATTAATTCCATAGCATATCACAGTATATTAAACATACAATAACTATGAAGTTACCTTGTCTTTATAGTCTTCACCTATATTTGCCTTGCTACGCTTGTTTTTATTCATGTCTGTATCTCCATAGCACAGGAGCGCTAATGTCACACATCCCTTTACATTTCTATTTTTTCAAAGCACTAACCTTATCGTAATGCCTGAATGCTTCTAGTAACATGTCAAAATTCTCATAGCTAGCTTTCTTCAAACTTTGCCGAACTGCCGCCAAGATAGCTCGCTCTCTGTCTTTACCACGGAGGAACTCACATGGAACCCGGCGGTGAAGAAGATCCCCAACTCCTATAAAAATAAACACTTCCTCAATTAGTTGCACATATACAGAAAACGGACATTTTAAAAAATGGCTTACAGTCATAAGGAAAAAGAGAATTTTGGTTTCAAGATGCTGAATTTCAGCACTGCTGAACATCTGATACGGCCATTTCATTAAAAGATCAAATGATCCGTATAATGATTTCTCTACTCACATGCACTTAATATCAAAAATTTTGAAACATCTTAATTTAGCTTCACAAATCTATCCACTGCTTCCAAAAGCTTCTGACAGCAGTAAGAGTTACTTGATGTCCAGACAGTTGAGAGCAAAAGAACATATATTAAATCTATCACTTCTGGCCTGTCGTATTTCAGGATACTTACAAGAACCAATGGAAAAGTCAATTTAATATTTCAGATAATTATATACCATTGATTTCTAGAAAGACAATGTACTATTTTTGTGTTACTCTTCCCATTTTCTATGTATCCTAACTTTATTAGTATTTTTAAACACTCTGGTACACTGAGCTACAGTCTTCATCCAAGTCTCCAAGACACCAAGGGCACTTTCTAGAGTTGCATTCACAGCCCAGCAACAACTAGCAGTAGCTCAGCTAATCCCCTTCTAACAGCAATGTACATGCATTATTTTCTCCTTGTTAATAGTGAATTTTTTTGTTTGGTTCCTTCTGCTGTTCCTTATAGGACAAGCATACCTACACATTTAAAATTTTTAACTTTATTACCCTACATAGTAAAGCATGTATAAAAGCTTGTGCGGAATTTGAACAAGCCTTCTCTGGTTTTGACTAATTAAATAACTTTGAGCCACTTAGATTTTTTGCTGCCTAACAATGCACTGTATTCCCT
>RSEF01000002.1:42835803-42847078 GCA_003993805.1 Himantopus leucocephalus
TCCAGGTCCCTCTGGATGGCATCCCTTCCCTCCAGCACATCGATCACAGCTTGGAGTTGATGGCAAACTTGCTGAGGGTGCACTCAATCCCACCATCCGTGTCCCCAGCAAAGATGTTAAACAGTAGCAGTCCCAGTATTGAGCCCTGAGGAACACCACTCTCCGCTGGTTTCCGCTTGGACATGGAGCCGCTGACCGCAACTCTTTGAGTGAGACCATCCAGTCAACTCCTTATCCACTGAGCATCAGGCAGCTATATTACAATAGTTTTCCAGGGTCTGGAGATAATTTATCAACTGAACTTCAAAGTCATCTTTGCATTTTCAATTCTGCTTGTTATTAAGAGGAGAAAATACGTGATAGTTTAAATGTAACAATTTTCCTGTTAAATAAAGATCAAGCTGCTTTGAATTCATGCAGTTTCTGAAATTAGCTTCAGTTTCTACCTTCTTGTTTTTTTAATCCTCTCACATATGCACATACTCAGTAAAGTTCCTTAAGTCTGCATATATTTAATTATTAGAGGGAGCCGAGTTATAGAGACATCAGTTTAAGCCAATTGATGGAACATTTTAAGGCTAGATTGCACCATTGTAGTCACCTTGTCGAGAAGCAGTGTGCTTGCCATCCCAAAGAGGGAACAAAGGCTCCCAGGAGGATGAAACCTCTCTCCAAGCTGGTATTTCTCTTCTATTCCTCATTAAGCCAATTCATAACAACACATGCAGCAGTCCTGCACCTCTCCAGTACCAGTTTGGCTTGAGAACAGTAAGATAATATAATATGTCTCTTACCAAAAATGGACCTTGTTTTAGATTTCCTCTTCTCCAGGTTTTATCTGGAACCATAATATTTAGAAATCCAATTAATTACTTCAGTGAGAAATGTTAGGCCTTCCCATGAGCATTCTCGATGTTGTTTGAAATGCTGGTATTTGAAACCTGGTGATGTCCTTTGATCTGCTGCTTTAGAAGGTTGCCACCTCACTCTGTGCATTGTGTGTGCATGTGTGTTCAAAAAAAAAAAAAGCATTTAATGTAGCTGCGCAAATGATGTATTCAAAGGGAAGAGGGCTAAGGGAGCAGCAAGAAAATTAGTTTGCAAGCTAAATGATGGGATTTGCAGTCCCCTTGCTTTAGGTCACAAACAGGATATAAGTTTGCTATGTTGCTTTTTAGATATACATGCCTGTCTTTGAAAAGCTCAGCCCTGTGACTTTCTATTTATAGCCTGCAATCATTAATGATTGACTGGTTTAATTCTCCATCCAGACCTTAGAAAAGTTATTTAAGCTTTCGGGATATTTTATGCATTTGAGTATATTTATGTGAACAAATGTTCTCATGGAAAAGAGCAGTTTTGTCTCAAAAAATCTGTGAATGTATATTTAGGTAGTCAAAAGTGTTATTAGGGTTTCCTGACTTCATGGTAAATGGGATTGAACTAATATCTCCAAACATCCCAAATCTACTGGATTAAAGTATGCTTTGTAGTAACAGACAATTGAAACAGTCTATGCAGGTTTATATGTTCCAGGTTTGCCCCATGGAGTTTTTTAGTGTAATCCCCCAGCATTCTTCATTTTGTAGCTGCTGTTAATAGTGATCATATAAGTATACGTGTCTTGGAGATAGACAGATTAGCTGACCTAGTCAGCTGAAAGCCAGGGATGAAGCCCATACCTGCCTACTCCTAATAACAATTGAATAGATGATATCAAATACATTTTTGTTCCCAGTATAAATGTAAAAGTATAAGGTGTTTTTATCAAAGTCATATTGCATGTAACTTTTTAATATGCAGTAGCACAGAGGCCGGGTAATTGCCATATCTAAAGGAATGAGGTATAATACAATTCTTCAGAATAAGCTAACCACCCAAGAAATAGTTTTCAGCAGAATTTCCATAAAATAACAGCGTGGAGAGAAAAAATCCCGGCAGATATTAAAAAGCAACTGTTAATTTAGCTAAAATCTATCTTTCTCTGGATTTTTTTCCAGGTACAATGAGAAGTGACAAGACCTAGTCCAGAAACCAAAAAGCATCGACCAGTTGGTAATTATTTTTTATAATTAAGGTCACAGCACTATTGTGTGTGGCCAGGAACAGATCCTTTCCATAACAGAAAGGGTCTCCAAGTCCAGATAATTTGATTCTGATTACACATTTGGGAAGATTGACATGCTTGTATGTTAAATTGTGTGTATTTGTGACTGGAAAGAATACTAATAAAATATTTGTACCAGTTATTCTAGATACAGCTTGTCGTAAAATACAGAAATTCTCTGTGAACCAAAAAGAACTCATTTGAAAAACATTCCTCAACTATAGCTTGCATAGGGAAATAAAAATGCTTGCAAAGGTATTATTTTCTTTGAATCCTTCCATAAAATTTAGGCATTTAAGTCATGGCTACATCCTTTCCCCACACTTATCCCCCCCGCTCACTAATGGGTCCCATTTGAAACTGCAAAGAGTAATTTTCAAAAATATTTAGATAAAGAGAATTGTCCTGGTTTGAAGAGCTAGGATTCTGGGAGCTAGATATGGTTTTGTATATCTTGTATATATATAATTATTTTTTGATTATTATTTTGTTAATATTTTCATTAAATTCGTTTAGTTTCTTTTTTAAACTCATAAGTCTCTTTCTGTCTCTCCCTCCTCTCCTTGGAAAGAGAAGTGAGGGATAGCATCCATCATTTGTTTCTGTGGCCAGTCTGGCCCAAACCACGACAGCACTATATCCTTCAACCTTAGAAAATGACAGGAAATTTTATTACCTCATAAAAATCACTGCTTAATATGTGAATCTAATTAGACCTCTGTTTTAACTTTCACTTTAAGTAGAAAAGTATGTTAAATTTCTGCAACGAACAATGGTGAGTGCTTGAGCCATTTACAAAATTGGTCAACATTAACTGTTTTTTACAACCACAGTGGCATGGCAGCCAAAATGTACATCATCTGAGTCATAACACCTCACCACTGTCTGCTGATCTGAGACTTGCAGATCAGTAATTGTGACTGCAGCAAAGTGATGTATACTTCTTTTTTAACTTCTCAATTTTTCCTTGTCCTAATGCTAGTAAAAATGACGGGCAGCAGCACGCATCAAAATTTGGTGCTACCTAATAATTTCTGCGCTCATTCTCCCTTCTCTGTTCTCCCTTAAGCCATGCTAATCTGTGTCAAAAAATTGAAACTAGCCAAATGTGGTGAATCGGAATGGATGCAGAGAAATAATCGTTTACCTTTTTTCCCTTTCTCAAATGACAAGAGAACAGAAAGCTACTGCTTTCTGATGTACATGCTGGAGAGTGACTCCCTGAAAACTCAGTGCTTAGTCGGTAAACTGGCAATGCTGCCTAAGTTAAGAAATCTATTCACCAAGCTACAGGACTTTCTTTTGTCATGCTAGCCCCATGTATTCAGACAGAACTGCTGGCTTCTCTGAACCCTTTCTTCTTGCTATGGTCCCCACCTGACCTCTGTGAGACTTCTGCTCCATTAGGAAACAGGTTTTGATTCAGAGGGATATACCCTACCCTCCAGATTCCAATGCTGGGCTGAAGAAACCCCTTGACCCAGCTGTAAAGCCGATATAATGTATTTCACCGAGACTATGGAAAGCCTGGAGGGAACCTGTACACCTCCACTGAGGTACAGGAGTACATAGGAATTACGTATGTCACAGACACCAACCTTGCTTTTCCTTTGATGGGACTTTCTATATGCCAGGGGTCCTTTATTGCTGGCTGAATATGCATTCTTTTATCGTTTAACACAAAGGTGCATAAGACAGAGTATATCAGCCCCATAGAGTTTAACTGTCAACAGTTACAGTGACTGTGAGCTGGGGCTCGAACAACACTTAGTTATATTTTCAGCAGGTCAAGCTGTCTTGTGCTCAGAATGAACTAGCACCATTTGCCCAATGAAGAGAAACCATTCTGACAAAGCAAAAGTGTCGAAGAGGCTTTTAAAACTAAAGCAAACTACAAATATATGCAATTATATACAAGCACTTTATAATGTCCCATTAAAAAGTACTTTAATATATGTATGGTTAATAATGAAATCTGCGGCAATACAGCAGAATTGGCCAACTAATAACTGCAGGCCATCTAAATTCTCTTTTTGCAGCCATTCTTCATTGAGATGTGTTTGCATTCAGTGGTCTATTTCTCAGTATAGAAGGATATCACACGTGCATCCAGCCCAAGAAACACATTAGCTTGTGTTGTATAACTAACCTACTGATGTCTAAAAATGTAAAATAAACAAATGAATCATACCTGGTTAGGTCTGGTAAGTCACCGCTCCAAATTTTTTTGGATTAATTTTCTGGTTTTGATGTTTTTTGAAAAGAAACAGGATCAGATCTGAGTTACAGAAATTAGGACTATTTTAGAAAGCGTTGTTAACTATTTGCAATAGGCTACTAATTTGAAAGCAACTTTCTATTTGTTGCAAACAAAAAAAGGAAGGCCATTCCAAAGCATTTGCAATGTCAAAACAGTGTTCACATATCTCCGATTACACTTGCTATGAAAAAGCTTATAGACACTGATTGTACTGAAACTTGGTATAGATTCTCTGGATCAGTAGTTCTCAACCTTTTTAGCGCTGCTACAGTCCATGCAACATTTTCATGTGCTGCATGCAGTGTTGACTTTACTGTGTCTAATCCTACTACGGAGTTGGGATGCAGCAGGTGCAGAGAAATACTGCCACTTTTTATAATCAGCGTGTATTCTGCATGGATCTAGTCTTTTATGTCTACAGAAGAGATAATAATTCACCACTCTGTTGGCCATGCAAAGCATAGTGGTAAGGGTTGGGTTTTTTGCACTGACAAGAAAGTAATTTATTTTTCTTTCATTTGACAGTGTCTGCTGTAGCCATGTATGCATTTCTGTGTATGCATAAGAGAGCACACAGATCTCTAAGAGAATAATGAATTCTAATGTACTGTATCATTAAAACTGCATCTCTCAGACATGATGTCTGTTTCACATGCTTCAAAGCAGAACATAGTATAAACTTTAGTATCCCCTTTCACTCAGTTATACAGAATAAATGTGTATTAATTAACCAGTGCATAAATGAAATTAATTCCATGGTGCTGTGGCCATGGACAACAGTTTTATAGCAACGATTCATTCAACTTTCAAAAAAAAAACCCCAAACCACAAAAGAGAGGTGGATTACTCTTTGAATTAAACTTTTTCAACCTCATTTAAAATAAGTAACCCTAGAGATGTTTTCTCAAAAGAGGCCTTTGTATATTCTGTGCCATAGTCTCAACATGAAAGATTTCAGACTTTTTTCCCATCTGGAGTAGACAATGCCTCATGACCCCTGAGATCACCAGAGTCCCCAGAAATAATTTGAGAATCTAAAAGAACGCAGATGGTGCCCCTCTTTTGATTTCCATTTATTAATATAACACCTGAAGAAAAAAATTCATACGTCTTTATATGTAGTATCAAAGTATCTGAAACACAGATCTTCAGTTCTGCTGTCTGCTTTCCCAAGGGTACTGCTACTTTTCAGTTTTCACGCCTTGCCACTCTTTGTCAGGCTCTCTTAAACTAACTAGAAAGGTTTTAGAGAGTGACAGCAGGCTGACAGTAACACTCTCATTGCACATCTCCTACAGTTATTTAAGAAGCTGATAAAGCTACTGTTGTAACAACCTTATTACACCTATGGTCATCAAACATGCAAAATCATGAAGATTATTAAACCTACCCTGACTCTTCCAGGAAGTGTCCATTAAAAAATATCGTGCTTGCTTTCTTCTTTCCTTTAGTAAGAAATCCTCAAAGAACTATCAGCTGATATTTTTGCTTGGCTGAAGGCAACTAGAACTTGTAGAATCATAGAATCATAGAATAGTTAGAGTTAGAAGGGACCTTAAAGATCATCTAGTTCCAACCCCCCTGCCATGGGCAGGGACCCTCCCACTAGACCAGGTTGCTCAAAGCCCCATCCAACCCGGCCTTGAACACTTCCAGGGATGGGACCTCCACGCCTTCCCTGGGCAATTTGTTCCAGTGCCTCACCACCCTCATAGTGAAAATTATTTTCCTAATATCTATTTGAAATCTACCCTCTTCCAGTTTGAAGCCACTACCCCTCGTCCTATCGTTACATGCCCTTGTGACTCCTTTTAGGAAAGGATTGATTTAATTTCTTTTCTAGAGAGAGTGGAGAATTTTTATACTGAATATTCAGTAGCTGCATGTCTTTTCTACACTTTTGCAAAAGTCCAAAATTCCTTAATGGAAACATAAATTCATAATTGTATAATAGAGAGACAGTTAGTAGGCACAAATACACCAAAGAAACGTAACCAAAAGGCCCAAATCTGACCAGAATCTGAGATTTTGATCTCTTTTAAAGTTGTTTATAACAATATAAATGAAGAATAATTCTACAGATTTCAGTGGACTTTAGGTGACATAAAATAACCATTACATTAAAGAGTGTTAATAATTTGTTTAAAGTAACCAGCTCCTGAACTGGAGCTGAAAGTGGGTGACCACTGAAAAGATCATTCATTCAGCTTCACTGTTCATTAAATAAAAGAATGTTTAGTTCCCACAAATATTTATGGCATGACTGGTCTTGAAATATTCTTGTTATTCTCTGTTCAGGAAAGGATTTAGTGGATTTTTCTGGGTGTGCCCAGCTGAGTCCCCGGGTCACTAATGATGCCACCCACAAAGTCCTTTCACTTGTGTGGAATCCAGTCAACTCAGCTCAGGTTCCCTCCTGACCTAAAGAGCTGAAACCATGGGTATTTCCTCACTCTTGCCTGCACAAAGACGAAGGTTGTGTATTGCTATGGAAAGCTGCCTAGTAGCGGTCACAGCTTCACAGGCATCCTCTTATTTGTGGCCATTTTTATAAGTAGAAGGAAAACCCTGGTGAGCAGTGGCAATCTGTAATAAGAACCTTTTCCCTCCAGTCATTCATGCCTGCGAAAAGAAGTTGGTGATATGCTGTCCCCAAGATTAATTAAGCATAGTTTACATATTCCTGGATATTAAAAAAGACTGTTGTACTTAGATATTGGTTCAAATCCTTATTCCAAGTAAAAATGTATAAACATTTACATTTCAGATTTATGTACAGGTTTTTATTTTTCATACTTTATATTGTATATTTTTTTGAAAGTATAATGACCTTCAGAGCTGGAGTGGGAACCTATTTAGCCTTATGCTTAATCCAGTCTTTCCTAGAGGTGAGCAGAAGTTATTTCTGGAACTGCTCCTCCTGGCTTATTCATATACAATACTCTATTATATTTCCTATCCTCTGAAATGATTTTCCAGATTTTCTGGCCCTCCACAGTGTTGTTTTAATGCTCTGTTGGCAAATCCTTCTCAGATGGCTCCTTATGTTTCTAACTCCACAAAATAAAGACTTGCTTTTCTTGTACAAATGATCCTGTATATCCAGTGATACGTTATTTAAAAGATGCATCTTACTCTTCAGTTTTAACAGTAACATTGTTTGTTATCCCAGACTACCATGAACTAAACTGAAAGATACTTTATGCCTACTGATAATGCCTAGAAAATTTCTCATGGCATACACAGTACTTGAGGCCCGATTCTAGTTAACTCATGCTAAAGTCAGTGATAACTATATGGAAGACCAAAAGAGTACACATAGTCCTAGTGCTATTACACTGAACTACAGCACAAAAGCAATTCAAATAAAATATTGGGGGCAGCGAAATACTATGTAATGTATTTAAAAAATGTAGCTCTTCATAATTACATTGTTTTCTGATTGGTTTTGATTCCATGTTCAGTTTAGCTGGGCTTGGAAACAAAATGCATATTCACTACAATGGCATGAAAAAACTCATCTATGCAACCGAAAAAATTTGAAGTACCCTGGTGCATGTCTTTGAAGACATAAAACCCTAGACACACCTTGGATGGATCAGCAAATTGTCAGTGGAATAACAGAAGCGGTAATATGGAGCCACTATCTTATCAGTTACTAGTTCAAATTTGGCTAAGTCATGTCTCATGGCTAAAATTTCATGACTATCTGATCTGATCAAAGCCTTCCAGGTAATTTGTTGCTGATTGCAATCTGAGTCCCAGTGGAGCTGTGTCCAAGTCACAACACACATCACTCTAATTGACGCTAAGTGTCACTTTCCTTGGCAGACGTGGATGGAAGGTCAAGGATTAACCACAGCATGGAGATTGAATTCCCTTCACAAGAAACAGTCCTGACAGGATACTTTGAATGCTACAGGGAAAGTCTCGTCTTTTGGCTTTTGTGAAGGAATAGAACATTTACATCAACAACATGCTGATGTTCATCTTATGGTTCATCCAACAGTAGATTACATTATAGGAGATAAAATAATCTGTCCTCATATACACTATTATCTTCTGATTTTGAATCACTGTTTTGCTAACTGAGGTGCTTCATCACAAGCTGGTTTCTCAGTTGTTTTCTCTGAAATAAACCTTTATGCTTTTCTCTCATTACCAGAATCTGGGAAGTCACACTGTGGGGATTATCACAGTATGCTTACACTGTTTCTATACTTTCTTCTAAGCATGTATTAAATTGAAGCGATATTACTGAATTTGATGATCCAATGCATATGTTTTCACATTCTTTATAAGTTCATATATTTTGCACTTTACTTAATGATTAGCCAAGCTGTTACTATTTTCTCAAAAAGTAACAAACTAAAGCGTTAAGAAATCAGAAGCCAGGAATTATTAGATGTCACTAAAACTGGTATTTTGAAATAAATGACACCACTTCTTTTTATTATTATTCTTTTCATTTGGCTTTTGGTGTCTGTGCCTCTCTGAGATACTGAGTCATCTTTCCAAATTTTTTTCTGCTCTGTGAAGGTCAGGCATGAATGCACTATTTTAAATGAATTGTTTTTGCAGTTTGTTCCCGTGCCTGAAGAATGTAGGTGACTAGGAAATCGGTGATCACCAAATAAAATCATAAAAATTGCCATCTATTGCTCCTAAAGTTATAGTAAGGATACTACAGCAGCATTTTCTAACGATTGGCTTTTTCTAACTGGCTACTTTTTGTTGTGTCTTTATTGTTGCGTGTCACTTAAGTTCCCAGAATACTGTTTCTGCCTCCTGATAAGAAGACAAAAGCAAAACACAGTCTTGAATAAAATTACTTAAATATTTGGATGTGATAAACTATTCATTCAAAAACTAAACTATAACATTTTTATAGTAGTCCTACTCAGGCAATCACACCAGTGTGTATATATTTATTTGCATGTCTATTGGTTCTTTTGCTTTCTGCCCAACCCTCAGCCCTCTCTTGCCTTCCCAGTTGTGACTTTCACACCAGGGTAGCAGCAAGATAAATTTTCCAGTTCTTTATCTCTTGCCTGAAAGCCTGACACTTCCTTACAACATACAAGCTGTCATGAGGTGCATGTCTCAGCAAAATGAACTGGAGGCTTTTTTGCATGTGGATAGTCACAAATCGTCGTGTACACGCTTCACGGGAAACTGAGACAGTTGCAGGTAAAACACGGAGTCATTCCTTGTGATTTCTGTAATCATAGGACTTCATGAAAAGGTGTGTTGGGAGGGTAAAGAGGAAGAGGGGGAACTCAGGGAAACTGCAAGAAGAAAAGTTTCCTTTTCCAAAGTTCGGAGTAGGCGGGTAGGCCATTTTCCAACCTTTCCCTTCAGAGTTGGATAGAAATTATTACCTCTGTGCCCACCACAGTACCTATATTGGAAATGCTCCTATGTGCCTGCTTGCTAGTGCTTATAGGAGGGAGAGATTGATACGTATGGCTCACGCTTCTGAAGTCTACACCTCAGAAGAACTGATGAGGTTCAAAACTTAGAACTCTTGAAGTCAGTGTAATGCTTCAGCATACCTATCAGATCGTGTAAGCGGGGTATGTATTTGGCCAGCCAATGCTCTGGTGTTGGACACAAATCATCAACGCACTATGAAAGGACTTCTGCACACAATGATCCTTGACACAAACTGGAATTAATACTCTTCTTGGCTTTCAGAGGTTAAAGACGTTTCAGAGGTTTTAAGAGATACCTGCACTTTTTCTCCTACCCAAAATGCCTAGTTTTTGTTTTCAGAGAGAGAAAATCAACCTTCTGCATTCTTATCCATTGCCACAGCAGTGTTAGGTGAATTAACCTTTTGATTGTCTAAAGTTTCTCGGTGTGTAAGCTATGGGAATGAAACCTTCACTTCTCTTATGTTCTCCTTTGCTGTGTTACGCTGCACCCTTTCGCTCACCCTTTGGGGACAAACTTTTTAGCAGGGCCTGCTGTGACAGGACAAGGGGTAATGGCTTTAAACTAAAAAAGGGTAGATTTAGAGTAGATATAAGGAAGAATTTTTTTACGATGAGGGTGTTGAAACACCGACACAGGTTGCCCAGAGAGGTGGTAGATGCCCCATCCCTGGAAACATTCAAGATCAGGCTGGACGGGGCTCTGAGCAACCTGATCGAGTTGAAGATGTCCCTGATCATTGCAGGGGAGGTTGGACTAGATGACCTTTAAAGATCTTTTCCAACCCAAACTATTCTGTGATTTCGTGATTCTATAAATTGAACTTGGCCCATATTTTTTGTTTATCATATAATATTCCCTCCTACTTGATTTGCAGCTCAACACTTTCTGATTATTTTTAAAATATTCTCACGAGTATACATAGATGCCAGACAAATAAGCACATTTTTGTATGACTATGTTATACAACTGTTATCTCAAATTTTCTTCACGTTCATAGTAAGATCAAATTAAGTTTAGGAATTCCTCAGATGAAGCAAAAGAAGGCAGAATGGATAAAACATGAAAGACCGCCAAAATGGAGTCTATGAAACTTTTTTAAAAGATATGAAAGAACATCCATATAGTGTAGATAACCAAGCCAACAGAACTGTTCAGGTAGCTGTCCCGCTGAACAACGAATAAATGCAGTGGTATAAAGTTTGGCAGCAGTGCAGAGAGGGACAGTCTCCAGCCCCTGCGCTGACAGCTTTATAATCAAATGTCAGTTGCCGTGGTTGATCTGTAGGCACTTCAGACACTCAGTTTTAGCGAATACCTCTTAAAGGCAAAACCCCAAACTCCCTACCTAGTTTGCTCAGGAAAATTTTCACTTCTTGCGAAAATGTTTATACTAAAACTGAAAAAGTTTGTGAGAATTTTACGGTCGCTCGCCGAGGGGAGCAGCTCCAGCGCGGGTCAGCCCGCACCGG
>RSEF01000002.1:42854448-42882270 GCA_003993805.1 Himantopus leucocephalus
TCCCTCAGTACCCTTGGGTCGATCCCATGTTTCCCCATAGACTGGTATGTGTCTAAGCATTGTACCAGGCCACTAACCATTTTCCTTCAGATTCTGGGGGCTTCATTCTGCTCCCTGTCTCTGTCTTCCAGCTCAGAGGGCTGGGTACCCCAAGATGACTCATCTGGTGCAAGTGCTTCTGACACTGGCCAACGGGCACAGGGGATGCGCAGCTTTCTTCTGTGCATGATCAGATGAAGGATTTTGAAGGTATGTTGAACCCCACTGACTGTGCACAGCAGCCTCTCAGGAACTGTGTGTCCTTCCCCATACCTGAGGTGCTCCAGGCACCAGAAATTTCTGAGGCACTATCAGCCCCACTAGTGGTGTTGCCTTCCTTTCCCACCTGGTATAGAGATGCTCAGAAGAGATGCTTGGGTTGAATCCACTCCTTCTTTCATGCCTGTGTTTCGCTGACTCCACATCTCTCCTCAGACTGTCAAACATCTGACAACAGCTGCAGTCCATAATTGCTGCTAAATGTCTAGTAGTAGGTACAAGTTGCTTGACAATTTCTTATCTTTCTCCAGCTAAACTCTCCTTTTGTGTGTCTTCTTAGGGTCATGCTTCTAATAACATGACACAGAAGAAAAAAACCTCCTTTCTTCCCCAGCTGCCACACTGCACTTGTGTGAGCAGTGCAGAGAGAAAAGCCACTCTGAGAATATTCTTCCTCACTTTTAAGTTTTTCAAAGAAAATGCAGAAGTCTTGTTATCCCTGATTTTGCCTTTTCCACAACCTTGAATTTTGTTAGAACTTTCTGCTGCTGGGAAGCAATACACTTTAATCTGATCCCTCAGTTATTCAGAAATGAACATTTCCATTCACTCCAAAAGAAGAGGTATTCATGTAAAATGAACTGACCTCAAAAATTTGAAGAGACTGGAAAACGAAACAAACGTTACATAACTCAAACTGTTCATGTGTTGTATAGTGTTGGACTTCATGAAGGGCTCTACCTTGAACTGGAAGTCATGTAAGGATTTGTCCTGCCATGTTGTTGAAGTGAGATAGTGGTTTGCCATCCTGGCAATGATTTAAATTCAAACTCCAGTGCAAAATACATGTTTTAAGTGTGCCTTTTTTTCATATGATTCTCATGTGCCAGGCTCTCTACCGAAGCTGTTTAAACTGGTCTTGGAAGACTAAAATGAAGTATGAAAATTATTAGCTGGCCATGCAGACTTTTGCCTCTGGGTGTCATAGGACTGAACTCTGACAGGATTGGGATGATTAATACGATTGCTCTTCATTGATTTTATCCACCCCCCCCCCAACCCAGTAAGAGCCAAATCCACCACTGGAACTGTTATTTTCTGACTTCTAATTCTGAAAAGCTGTGGATAGGGGAGTACTCTTTCATCTCCATAGAGTACTCTTCAAGTCACACTGTCATTACAGTCATGAAACAAAGCTGGTTTGTTTTACATTTAAAATACATTTAACATAAAAAGTGATTTATTTTAAATGACAAAAAGGAACCTTTTATTATAAAACACCTTTTTGTTAGTATTTAAGAAATTTTGCCCATGCTAGCATGTGCAAAGTTTGGTACGCAGCGAAAGTAACATAAAGTATATTTTCACATAACATAAACTTTCCTGAAATTTCCTGAAGTTGAGCGCTAAAAACTGGCTTCAGCCTGTTCTTATCCTTTCTCACCATCAGTCAGTGCAGTAAAATGTTAGCTTGAAAGCTGTCTTCATTCAAATGATATTTTGGGTAGGCATAGTTGTGCTCGTTAAAAGCAGATACTTAAGCGGAATCAGAGTACTTGGAAAACAGACTTTTCTTGTCTGCCTACTACTCTACAGTAAATTCATTGCTCACCACTTGAGCAAGTAAGAACTTTATTGCACCATCTGCATGATGATGCAATAAAAGATGATGACTCTTTCTGAGCATTGGTTCTATCATTCTCTTCCTCCTACTTAGCAGATTTCTTCTAGGGGAATGGTGATTGTTTCTGCTACACAACGCCATGCAAGTTATTTGGGAAGCCCAAATAATGATGATTCTGAAAACTATTCAGAGACCTGGCATGTACCCTCGGCATTTAGAAGTGCATAGGTAGTTACAAGTGAAGATGCTCAACAAGGCTACCAGTGATAATCTTAGGGAAGACAAAATGCATATAAACTGCTGTGAAGCTCCCATTCTTTTGGCTTTGGGAAAGGGAAGGCACAGAGCTACGACTCTCCTGGAGCCTCTGAACAGCTGCATGAATACTTACCATTCACTGAAGTTCTTCCTGTTAATTTGCCACCACAATAGTGATCTTCTCCAGCTAAATTAAAGCTGTCGTAGCTGTGTCCATACATAGCAGAGTCACACCTTAGAGGTACAAGGTTGCATGCATGAGGCCACACAAGAACTTGTTGATTTTTTTGGCTTTGTGGGTTTTTTTTTTCAGTATGAAATATGATTTGAATGTCTGTTCGTTTTGTTTGTGGTAACAGTGGTGGTTTGGAAGTAAACAAATAGATGATGTTATTTATATGGCACTGACTGACATTAGATCTTCAGCTTATCTTTAGTACTGATCATTCATTGAAGGTTTTGAATGTAAAGTAAGTCAAAGGAAAAGAAAGTTAATGAAGACCATGAAAAAAAGTAGGAATGTTTTATTTTATTTAATATATGCCAATGTGGCTTTAAGCTCTGAGAGTTGGATCAACCTTAGGACATCCAAGATTTTATCTAGCTAGTTATCTAATGCCTTGAGAAGGTGCTTAGCTTCTCAAGCTATGTAGACTGCTGCTGTTATTACTAGAAAGAAGCAAACAGTAATTCATCCTGCCTGCGTTGCAGACCTGTTTCACAAAAGATGGGTCACCTTCTGAAAGTCCCTCTGTAGAGGACTGTAGAGGATGCTTTGACAGCAGGATTAAACCAAATACTTTTTCACAGCTAACATTAAGAGATTCATGTCTAAAGAAATTGTGCAGCACCTTTGCCAGAGCTGTGCTGTAAACTGTTTCCTGCTGGATGAGTTCTGTCTGCCTGGCTATGGTGGGATGTGAATGCAGTTTTATGCATCCAAGAACATTAATAAAGCAACTCAGTCCAAGTCACCTGTCTTGTCACTGCAACTTGAGTAATATTATATGTAATAGGATAAAAGACCTAAATTAGCTATTAGAGTTGAAAATTAAGCATTGGCATTAAATTATTGAATAACAGAGCACTCATAATGTTCTGGATGTAGATTGTGTGGACTATCTTGCCACCAGACAGATGGAGTTCTGTTTATAGAATGGTGTTGTATCATTTAAATCTGACTGGAAGAGTCTTTCGCTGGATCTGTTTTTAATGAGCTGTTTTGTTCTCTAATTATTTTTAATTAAACACAAGTTTTGTTGGTTGTGGGTTTTTTTTAAATAGATGAAAAAATTGTCTGCAGTAGGAGAAGTGGGAGAGCTGCTTCAATAAAGCACTTAAGTGTGGGTGAAGCTGAACATCTAAGCATTGCGGGTGATTACACTTATGACAGAGTTTCTTAGGAACAGCTTCTGAAATCCAAATTAGAAAAATATAAAAATACTGATTTTACAATAGAGAGTTTTTACCCACTGTTTTCTTATGGCAGATCTGCAGTTAAACATATCTACATCCAAACAGCACTCTGAAACATAATTGAAACTTGGAAATTTGGCTAGCTTCAGTTTTGCAAAACTGTCTTTTCTACAGACTTGAATTTAAGAATGCATGTGGAATATGTCACAGCTTTGTTTATTCCAAATAGCTTGATTTGATATGGATCAAATAGTTTCCTAGTCTTTATGCTCATTTCTACAGACAAAAATGTATTATCTTGAAAGTATCTTTCTGCATATCTCTAACAGCAATTTCATTCCATCATTTCAAATATCTTGGGGAAGGAACTTTCAGAAAACAGTAGACCATCAGGAATATAGACTCATACAGAACGTGTGCACATACACAAACACATGCCCCTACCTTTTTTGTTGTTTTTCCATTAACTTTCAAAAAGATGAGTGGATTTTCAGAGACTTGTCAGAAAACCTTTCTAATCCCTTTTGCAAAATGTATTCATTTGAGTTGTGATCGAGTATTAGAGTCTACAGGTTATTTTGTTATCATACGTACAGATCCTTATAGAGGTGACTCCCTGTAATTGCTCTGTACAATCTCTAAAGATGAGAAAGTACACAACAACCTGTGACAAGGAGTAGGACAAGTCATTGGCTTAACTTGCTGTAAGGATGATTTTGGGAAAGCGCAGTATAGATTTAATGAGGTGGTCCAGGAATGCAGTTGGCACATCTCTGTTGAGTGGTCTACACCAATGGGCCTCTCGGTTGCTGATCATCTCCTGTTCTTCATCTCCACTGCCCTCAGGCCCCTCAGCCGTTGTTTCCTTGGTCAGTTGCCTAATACTTGGATTCCTCCCCATGCATACTTCTGCATGCCTTTATTGCTCTGTCTCTTCCCTTCAGCAAGGGGCTCAGGAGCCCTGGGGGACTGGGGAATCAGGGGCAGAAGGAGAAGGTGCTCCTGCCCCTTTTTAGGTCTACTTTCTGTGGCCCTGCAGCAGTGCTGGCCGTGGCGTGCAGCCAGCACTCAACCTGAAGAGAGGTGATTGGTTTGTCTTCTGCTTTGAACCTTATCCAGGATGGTGGTGTGCATCGCCTCTTGGGAATGACTGGGCTTGATGTCTGTTTCAGGGAGCTGAAATAACTAATGAGAATATACCATGAGAAATGGTATATACAGCATTGCAAATCCAGAGACCTNACCTTTTTTTTTTTTTTTTTATTTGATTCTGGAAAGACCTTGTGGGTTTCAATAATTCTGGTTTTCATTGAGGCTACAGTAGCTGCACAGATGCATGGATAAATGTCTTGCAAGCTGGTTTGCATAACTAGAATTTCAGTAACGTCGAGGATGAAAGGATCCTTTGCTCCGTTTAACAAGCTTCACAGGGTGGCTTTTAATGAGGTAGTCAGTGGAGAGTTTCTGTGCTACAGTGGTGTTTTGCATAGGTTGACAAAGAGAGGTGCTATCTATCATTGCCTCTGCCAGCACCATTCTGTGTCTGTAGCAGCTGCAGATGCCCGAATGCGTCATATGCATGCATGCATTGATACATATATCAATTCTTTGTGTCTATAACATTTATTTCATTTTCACAATAAATAATTACATTGATCAGCCAAGGCTGGGACTTTTTCAAGGCCCTTTAGTAAATCAGGGGACTTAGAGGGAGTGAAAGCCCTAGTGTAGTTATTCTCATACTGACAAAAAAGCAGCAGCTTGGGATAGAATGGTGGAGGCAAATCTCTTACGCTGAAGCTGAACCATGGAAGCTGCATGATGAGAATCCAAGCTGTAAAACTTGTTTCTTTCAGAACTGAAAGAGCTTCTTTCCCCAAAAAGATAGTAGGAGCGTAGGAGCTCTAGCAGCAAATGTAGGTCTGCCCCCCCACCACCACCACCACTTTTTTTTTCCCCAAACTATTGGCTAACACTCCTAAAGTGTTAGGAGGACATTCTTGTCATCCAACACTGAGACATCTTCATGGCCCTCTAGCTGTGTTCCAGACCAAAAAATTATCATTTTGCAAGGCTTTATTTTTTTCTCACACAATTAGCAAATAAATTTTACTGTGTCAGATGCAAGTTATTTATGTCTGATTATGACAACCCAGAAAGTTTCTAGTCTGCTTCTTAAAGTTCCATTACCAAAGATTTTTATGAGATCAGCTGTGACTGTGCATTCCCAGTGTAGTTATGTGACCTGGTCTGTGTAAAATACAATTTCTGAATATTATGCATTTGTCTGGAAGTGCAAAAAATCATTTTCTTTAAGCGATCGATCTGGTATGCTACCAGCATAACTCACATGGTAAAAAAGACCATGTTCTTGATTTATTTTTGTGGTAATTAGGTTAGTTTGAATAATTCCTTTTGAGTGAAACTGCAACATATGGGCATGTTCTGTGGTAAAACATTGAAAGTCTGATACATCAGGGATGCTTAATGCTATTGTACTCCTATGGCTGAAGGAGGTATTTCATTTTGTACTTAGGTGTGGTAATTCTCCTTGAACTAGTTCAGGCCCATAAGATGTTTTTTTCTTTCTTAGTGTAGCTTGAGGGTGATATTTGAGACAGTGTTCATATAGGGCTTGTACAGAAACCTGCAAGATATTTATAGGTAGCTCTGAAATGCGTAGTTCACTTCTATCTATTGGTTTTTTTATGCTGTTATCTGGATTTCCGCCTAGTATTTGTGCTCTGTTGTTGCAAGGAGAGTATTTCCAGACGTTTCCATATGGTACTGCTTTGTACGATTGCTGTCTCTAGGTGGTGTTTGCATGTATTCAAATCTTTATGACATTGTTCCTTAGCTCTTGAGCAGTCATTTTCTATGACTTGCTAACGTCTGTTTATAGATACGAACAAAAGCCGAAGTGATAAACTATATCCTCAAGACATGCGCATGGGTCTGTTGGAGGCCAGATTTTTGGAGAAGAAAAAGCATTTGGCTTTCATCAAATGGAAATCATAATTGGCTGTATTGGAGCTACGCTATCTTACATCAGTTGAGGACTATGTTTTTTGCTGGCCAGTTCACTCTAGTGAGTCAAATTCTTCTGTGCTGTGACTCCTGTGGCTCACGAGCTTGCTCGTACAAGAGCTGAAAGCGTGCTAGTGACCACAGCTGAGCTCGGTTCTTTAAAAACACAAATACCTGCCTTCAGCTGGGCTTTACTTTAGACAGGGAGGAAAGACTTACTTTTAACTTTGTATGTAAGTCTTTAGTTTCCTCTTCAGAATGAATTTCTGACACCATTAATAAACAATGTGCCGTGGTCGTCTTTGGTACCCTTACCAAATGCTTGCATTCAAAGAAGGAAAAAAGGAAAGGAGGAAAAGCTAACTAACAAATCCAATGTCTGAAGCATGGGGAATAATGGAGGACACTCCAGAGTGCCAGGGCCAGCTCAAAGTGCACTAACATACAGCATCAAGTGTCTCCTTCTACTAGCAGTAGTTTGCAGGAAACTGTTGAGACAAAGGCAAATTTCTCTCTAAACATGAAATAGCAGAAAATGTGTTCAGCTGTCTCCAGATTTGCCAAGATTCACCTCTGTGTTGAAGAGGGCATGTGGGTGTAGCGAGACTGATCATGTAATGCAGTTCCATCTGGAAAACGAAGGTTCACTTTGGCTCAGGAAGGTATTTACATCTTTTAAAGTTAGTTAATCAGAGAGCGGTCTTCCTGACTAGTGCCTCCAGTTTGTCAAGATCAGTTTTAATTCTTGTGTGCTCTCCAGTGTACATTCCCAGCTTTGTAGTGTCCGTGTTAAAAACCAGATATTTTTATCCTGCTAAACCACTTTTGACCTATCTGTTAATGACCTCTTTTATTTAGGTAATTCATGAAAACACTGAGCAGCATCAGACACAAGCAAATACAGGACTGATGACACATCTGTCCATTTGAACAAATTATAACTAATTTTAACTATCAAACCATTTATAAATATTATTTCAGTGTGTTTACCCAGTGATTCACTGACCCTGTAGCATGTTCTCCTAGACTGTCTCCTTGTATTATTTCTGAGAAGGTCCTGCGAGACAATGTCGTAAGCTGCATGGAAGTGGAAGTGTGTGACATTTGCTGCCTGTACCAGTAATGAGGCCTGTTACAGTGTAGGAGAAAATTTTCAGTTTGATAATGATTTGCTCTTGAAAAATGGAAGTTGGTTGCCAGTCATCTCCTCCTCATTCTGTGGTGCTGAAAAATAGTTTTCCTAATTTTTTTTTTTTTCCTGGTATTTCTCCAGGGTGTGAAGCTGTCTGGACTCTGTTTTCCTCTTGTATTCTTTTGTCTTTTAGAGACAGTGACAGTTTGGCTTTCTTCTAGTCTTCTACTTCCTCAGTTATATACCCTGAGTTATCAAATATTACCACTTGTGGCTTTGAAATTTCTTCAGATCACTGTTTTAGTATTCTGAGATAAAACTTATGAAGGCCAGCAAATTCGATAACATGTAATTTATCTAGGTACTCTTTGATAATTCTGTCGCCGGTCTTAAGCTGTGACAAAGCTGTTATGATTCTTCTGCTCAGTTTAACAAAGCTGACCCTTCAGTGGAAGAAAGGCGTTACACTTGTTCCGTGTAGAGGTTTTATGATTGAGTTTTTTCCCTCTGGACCAAGTAGCTGACCAACACTGCTTTCAGTCTTTGTCATAACTCCCCTTGTCTTTGANTTTTTTTTTTTTTTTTTTTTTTTTTTCACAGATTGCCTGTGCAAGCCCGTTTTCTTTTGCAACCATCTTTGGTAATATGACCTATTTTATTTCGTGTGTGTGTGTGTGTGTTTGTTCGCTGTTTTGATTTTTTTTTTCCCCTGTTCTGCTTTTTATTCATTGTGGCTGAGGAAGAGTCCAATTTGCCACATTGGTCTTTTATTATACTTCCCCATCCCTGTACTGCATTGGAATAGTTTGCAGTGCTGCTCATAGCTGTGTTTTCTGTCAACTCTCCTAAATGTTCTTTAGCCTTACATTTGCCTGCCTGAGATCTAACTTCCCAGTTCTGGGTTTGATTTCCAAACAGCAAATCCAGTGTTCAGCTCGTTATCTATTATAGCCTGTACCCTATGACTACATAATCATTTTCTGGTGATTTTTCAAAACCACATCATATTCAGCAGTGAACAAATGTAGGTTGTAGACAAACTGCTCTGTTTTTTAACTTTCTTTCCTTTTTTAATTTTATTTATCTCTTTGCACTCTCCCTTGAAGCCTTATGCTTAACCTCTTTGGTATAGTGTTCATATCTGAAACAGTGCATGTAGTAGTATTTAAGTCACACGGCATGTATACATAGCAGTTTTTACAGTGAATGATCTGAGATATTCATATTTACCATTTGTATTTATCATTATCATGGGATAGTGAGGAACAGAAATAAAGCTGTTACCACGTTATGGAGAAGGTCAGTGGTACAGCTGAGAATAGCCCTTGGGTTTCCTGACTTCTGGTTCTGTTGTTTTATTCCCAATGGGATCCTGCTGCTCCACCTCTAAATACTTGGAACTATTAATATGCACAAAGTTAGGCTGTGGGGATTTGACTTCTTTTATTAAAATGTCATTTTTATTATTTGTTGTAGTTTGCTGATAAGGCAAAGGTTCCTCACACAGCTGAGGTGTGTTGCAAATCTGTGGCTATTGCTGGAAATGTAACATTGAAAAAGCTTTTATTTAGTGATGTACCAATCAGTACCTTCTCTTTGAAGCTGTAATGACACTGATTGCTTTATAAATTTGGCCCTCTGTACAGCAGAACTGTCAACTGCAAATAGAGTAAATATTAGATAACTGGATTGATTTAGTCAGTGGGAATGATTACTTCTGATTGTAATATCTAGTGAAGAGTTACTATGATTTTTTGTTCAGACTGAACAAATGGAAACTTTGTGGACGTACTTGTTCACCAACGGCAGAATATACCATTCACAAATGTGGAGATTTTCCTCCATTCCTGAGCAGTCTGTTCGTAATTATGCTAGATATCTTGTATACTTACACTCATTCCCATGAGTTTTCTAGATAGATTCAGGGCACTAGTTTCCATACAAAGAAACTTAGATTATATAGCAACTATATATAAACATAAAAAAGTAAAACACATTGTCAGTATCTTTTGTATAGAGTGTGCTGTCAGTTTTGTTCAATCTTAACAGCCTTACGTTTCTTTTCCACAAGATATTTGGTGCAATTGTATTCTTTGTCTGAATGGGGAGATGCACAGAGGTAATATATTTCTTTGGGCCTGTTAAGAAAGTAATTCATTAAGCAGTATAGGCTAATAATTTTCATTTCACAGGGAAGAATTCCAGGCCCTGTGAGATGTCACAAACTCTTAATAATTCACATAAAGATTTGTGTTTGATGTTTCATTTGTGACAGGCTGAAACCCAAGAGTGAAATGGTGATAGTATCTACATCTGATAGCAACAACATACTTTGGAAGAAAAAAAACCCAAACCTGTAAATTCTGAGTAGTCGTAATATTGGTAAGATAAAATTGTTCACTTTACCAGATACTTCTGCATACTATATTTTTGGATCTTATAAAAGTGATAGTGCTTGTATGCGTACTTCTGATCTTTCTAAAAAATGACTTAACTTCTGCTCATTTTGCTAGCTCAAAATCTGTCCATTTCAATGTTTGGGAGTGTTTTTTAAGTAGGCACTTCTATTGAGCTCTGAAGGAGATCTCACATTATAAAAGCCAAATTCACACTTTTTAGATGAGACACAATTCTACCATTGCTGTTTTACAATAATGACTGCTGTTGTGAGTTCAAATACCAATTTACAATGTTTTTCAGAAAATTCTTTGGTAATTTTTATTAAAAACGTGCTTACAGAATCATATAATCATTTAGGTTGGAAAAGATCTTAACAAAAAACACCTTAAAGGTGTTTTTTAAGGCCTTAATTTACGAATTGCTGTCTTTTTTCCCCTAGAGATTTGGTGGACGGAAGCGATAAAAAAAAGTTTTTAAAAAATCAGAAATGGACAAAAATACTATTCTGTTTGGCAATAATTTGATATCTTGTTTGCATTTCTAGAGGTGGGGAAAATTCTGGATGGTGAAAAGTCTTGCTCTCCTAAAAAGCAATATCCTTCAGAATATGATTTAATCCTTTTTTCAGGGTTCTGTTAGAAGCTTTTGGTTTGGTTTAAGGTGGTGTTTCTGCCCTTCAATGTGCATATAAGATTTAAGTTTCTTGAACTTTTAGTACAGCTTTTCCTAATTGTCCTGAGTTATTCTACTTCCATGAATACAGAAACAAACTTTACTGTCTGTAATTCAGAGAAAGTTAGCCTTTATTGAGCTTTTGAGCTATTGAGCTTTATTGAGCCTTTATTGAGCTTTTTTCTGCTCTAAATACTAAGAAAGAAAACAAAAATACTATTTTTTTGTAAGCAATCCAGATGAGAGGAAAAAATCTTCACAAAGAAACCAGAAAAGGAGGTCTGTGTTACCTTCAGTTGTTAAAGGAAGAGACACTTCTGGAGGAACACTGTAAACTACATGTACAGGTGATCCTAAAGTGGTGCCACAACTATGCAAGTGCTATGATGCCTATGAAGTTTACTTCCTCATGCTGAAGTTGCTAATGCAGTGCTTGCGGGTACTAAAATACCATTATGTCATTAGCATCTGAATGTTAAGGACAAGGTTTTCCAATTTATATCACTGCTTTACAATAACAGTGTTTTTTTGCACAGAAAATGCTACACAAAACAAGTATAGAGAGAATGTTGACTTGTTCAATGTAGATTTATTGGTTGGCATGTTTCAGGCATTCAGATTCCACCAAAAATTAATCCAACATAAGCTTCTGCTTATACTTACATATCAGAGCTGTTTCTCTTTCCTGTGGACAGAGAACGTGACTGCAATATCCATGCCCATCCCAAAGAAACCTTTCTTTCTGCAAGCCACTGCTGAACCCTTTAATTACATCAACTTTTACCTTCAGAAATATCTGGCTATGGGTGATATAAAATAAACCCTAACTGGTTCACAATAGTAGTCTTCATTTTTAGTTGTGTTGTTATCTGAGTGACTGTCTGTCTAAATCGGTTTTCAATCAGTGACCTCGTATAGAGTAATCGTACTGTTTAGTTTCAGTTGCAATTTCAAAAGCCAGCGTGGTGTATTGCGAGGTAACTTCACTCAACCTATGCGTATTTGTGTCCTTTTACTCAAGAAATTAACTTCTCTAGTTAGGAGTGCAAGTAAATAAATAATGGTAGCTATGACACGTTGTGAAAGTTGCTTTCTCCTCTTCCCCATTACCTGGTCTGTACTGGCTGTTGCTATGATGCAGCTGTCAGGCATGCATGGAATAAATTCAGTGTCTGTTGTGGAGTCTCCTGCTGGCCTATATACAAGTAGAGGCTATTAGTCCAACAGCAGTGTCACCTGAGATGAAAGAAAGATGTAATATGCAGTGAAAAACATTTAGGACTGTTGATAATAATACATTAGATTTTTCGTATAGCATTGTCGGGGTTTAACCCCAGCCGGCAGCTAGGACCACACAGCTGCTCGTNCCCCCCCCCCCAGTAGGGTGGGGAGAAGACAGAAAAAAGGAGGGGGGAAAAAACCCTTGTAAGTTGAGATAGAGACAATTTAATAGAACAGTAGTGGAGGAGGAAAGTAATGATGATGACGGTGATGATAATAATAATATTAATGGTAAAAGAATATACAAAATGAAGTGATAGAACACAGATTGCTCTCACCACCCCATGATTGGTTGCCCAGCCTGTCCTGAGCAGTGATCATGGATTCCTGCCCCCCCAGCCAACCCCCATTTATACACTGAGCATGACGTATGTGGTACAGAATACCACTTTGGCCAGCTTGTACTGTCTGTGCTCCCTCTCAGCTTCTATGGGAAGCTGAAAAAATCTTTGACCAATGTAAACGCCACTTAGCAACAACTAAAACAATACGTGTGATCAGCATTATTCTCATACTAAGACCAAAATACAGTAGGTACTAGAAAAAAAAAATTATCCCAGCTGAAACCAGAAAAAGCACCAAGAAGATGAGATGCACATTTTAAACATTTCGGTAAAACAGATAGTGAAATGAAAAAGCTCATTCATTCAAATTATAAATAAAACTTGATAGTAGTTGCCAGGTGGCTGTCCAGTCTTGTTGACATGAAGAGCAGACAGTCTTACAGTCAAGATTACCTTAAAAGATTTATCAGGAGCACATATTCTTAAATATATGATTCCATATAATTCTGTTGAACAGTGTTTGAAATAAATCTGTCACTCGACGCTGCAAAATTCTCTGCAATTACAACAGTCTACTCAATGAGGGTCTGATTTTTAACTGCGAGAAGGAGATATATAGTTATTTAATATTAACGCACAGAAAAGGGCAAATACAAAAGTACAGACAGCAAATAGGTGAGTGAGTTAGTAAATGTCAAACGTCTGCTCTCAGAATAAATTTCTTTCTTTGGCCTGTTACACTGAACATATTTTTAGCAAGATTGTAAATGTCCTCAGCTTGTACTTTCCCCATAATGTCTTGAAATGCTGACTGAGGTCCTAAAAATGTGTGGAGCAGAGTAACCCCCAGATGGCAAAGGATTAATTAGGAATATGCTTACAGCCTAAGGCTCATGTTCATGCCGTCAAAGTTGTCCAAATTTCCTTTCAAACAAATTTTGAACTTAACCTGAAAAGGGATGGATCACAGGAAAGATACATGATTTTTATAAGGCTCTGGATGTTCCAGCGATACCAAGAAAACATTGTAGAAAATGCATCTCTTCCTTTTTTTTCTGGTTAGTTGTATGGGTCTTATGGAACTTTTCCTAAATTAAGCTTTGGAGCAGACTCAAAAATCTTTTTCTTCAAAATGGATCTTTTTTCTGCCTTCCTTTAAAACCCATTTTATTTATTAGAAGTTTATGTAAGTGTACTTATCTACTTGAAATTTGCAACAAAAGGAAAAGCTTTCAGATTGATCATAGTTGTGAAAATTACTGGTTTGCTGTGAACCAATACTATTTACTTGAGGAAATTATGGAGATTTGGGGGATTTAAATGACAAAATAAGCTTATTTTTAAGAGTGAAAGGCTTTGCGGATAGGAAGGTAGTATAAAAATAGAAACCTGCAAGAAGAGAGAACAAAAAAGATGCAGTTCTGCTCTGAAAAGCAATACTGTGAATAGCATTGTAGAGTTTGTACGGACAGATAAAAATTCTTTTTGTATTTTGTTGAGTCCTGGATTAAATCTCCTGATTTTTATAAGAGGGTTTTGGTATTTTTTCTAGTCCTTCTAATAGTGCTTGACCAATAGTAGTGATTCTTCAGTCTGAACTGAAGCCTCAACTTACGAAGTCATTTGAGAACTGAAGTCAGTGGTGTTACTCTTAAGATTAAAATTAAGCATGGGTTTAAAAGCTGTAATAGGTCAGAGTCACATAACACAGTGCAAATGAGGATGTTCAGATAAAATAGTATGAGCTCACTCTCCCTTCTATTTGCTCTTGCATTGCAGAGGAAACATGTAAGAAATCTGCCACACTTTCTCCGAGTCCATAAAATAAGCACAATTTCCAACATCAGCACCTGGATATGTTGAGTAAAATTACTCTTTTGCAAGATAAGTAGCCACAGTTGTGTGCTGTACATTTAATTTTAGTCTGTAAGGTGCTGCAATGATTAGTAAAATGTACTGAATTAAGTCTGTCTTTCATAACAGTATAATACAGCATAGGTACTTGCATTTTACTGAGGGCAGATGCAGCTCACGTGACTTGTGCACGACTCCTACAGATTACAGTGCCACTGAAGCAGTTGCTAATGTAGTCATTTGATCAGAGAGCGAAGTTGGTAGTTTCCAGGCCTCTGCTGTGGGAGAAAGTACTTCCATGTAACCTAAAGCACACTGTATTTCAGAAGTGAGTTATTTTTAATTTCTAAACAGCTTTGCATGGATATCTTTTAAATAGGTGTCATCTGGAGCTTTTCACCACAACTTGTGATTTTGCTGACTTGGAATTTAACTGTTTGCTTCTATGCATTATTTTTTTTTGCTAAGAAGAAAGATAATTTCAATGATTTATGAACTCAATTCCAAGATCTTTAAATAGACAGGAAAATAAAAAGTCAGAGTAACTGCAGATGTGTGTTCTGTCAGTAACTGACAGAACAGTGGTTATTTTAGAAAGCTGCAGGGAGGAGGGGTGGAGGCTGAGTAGCAGTAGAGGTCCAGGAAATGTGTGATCTGAAGCACAGCAGCATTTATATACCTGTCATTCAGAAACCTTCTAAGTCTACCAAATTTGGATAGGGGATCAAAAGCAACTGGTGAGGTTGCCTACGTTTTTCTTTTAATAAAAGAGGAGTGAGTAAGATGTGTTGGTAAGTCTTTCCTAACTGAAGTTATGCAAAATCAGTTTTAGCATTTATAGAAGGCTCCCCTGCATAAAAAGTGATGTCAGCAAATTGTATTTGAACCAAAGGGTAAGATTAGCCTTAGTTATTTCTACAGCATTGTGCATTAATCTACGCTTATGTAGCAGAACTGCAACAGATGTGTTCTGGACTCTCCAGATGCTTTTCCCAAGGGCATTGTTTTAAGCGTAATGAAATTTGAGCATAAACTGGAGAAACAGAGATAGTGAATAATACAGTTGTGTAAAACCTAAGTCAGTAGTTGCTCCTCTGCAGCATCATTTTATAAACCTGTTGTTATTATCAGAATAAACCAGAATTGTCATTAAAATATACATTCATTACACAATCCTCGCAAATGTCGCTTACATCAAGAATAATTCTCCATCCAAAGTGAAAATAACATCCTCACAACACTGACAAAGGTGGAGAATTTACACACACTCCACCCCTCATCCTTTCACCACAATTACAACAGAAATTGTAAAAATTATAACCCGTTCCTGGTTGCAAACAACATTTACCCTGGAAAATTTTTTTCTTACGATGTAGTGCGGTGTCATCGAGTAACAACAGCCGCTGGGAAACAGGACAGCATCAGGGCACCCGTATGTTATTACCAACGTGTCTGATGTGCCAGCAAAGCAGAGGGAGGACGGAGATGAAGGATTGCCGTTTGACATCACGGTTTCGTCATCACCGGCGGCGGCGGGTGGGCGGCGCTGGCCAGGGTGCTGAGCGCGGGGAGCGGGACTGAGGGCGGCGGGGCGCGGGGGAGCGTGGGACCCGGACGCTGGAGCAGACAAAAAAGTCACAGCTTGTTGCTAGAGGAAAAAGGGGGAAGGGGCAGGTGTTTCTAATGGAGGAACTGAGAAAATAAAGATTGCCACATGGTTCCATTAGTTTCTTTTCCTTATAAGTAAGGATGGCAGTGCTACGGAAAAGAACTCAGAAAACTGTGAAAACTTTGTTAAACTTTTTTGGTAAATAACTTTAGTTGAATTTAAACACTTATCAGGCTTATTACAGAATTTCTGTTATAATAATTTCAACTATGAGCTGCACGGCTACGTATGGCAGAAGAAATTGGTGGGAGTTGGACATTGTAAGTAGTAGGAGAAAAGAAGAAAAAGCAAAGAATTACAGCTTCTGAAATTTGAATTACAGCCCTTCTGAAACACGTCTAGTCTTGTGCTTGCCTTTAAGTGAGAGAACAAGTTTTCTACAGTTTGCTCAAGTTAAATAGTAGAATGGCATACCTGAGTACTTTTCTTCCCTGTCACCCTAGAAACATTTGAAGTCTTATATGCTGACCTGCTCTGTTTGTTAATCATAGGCAGTTTTCTTTATCCCTTTGTAACACTGGTGAGTGCCAAATGTGTCAATCTTTTTCCCCCTTCAACAGAACAGAAATCCTTTCTACCAGTGTTTTCCCCCTTCCAGCCTGAGAAAACTGGTTTTAAAAGTGAAGGTTCTGTATGCTGCACAGCATTTGGAGAAATCCCGTCTCATTGCATCTGAACATGCTATATGGAAAAGACAGGTTTGAACATTTTGGAAGAACCTTCTCTAGCAACATGTCTGCAGTTGCTAAGCCTGCACTTAATTTCTCCTGCATGAACGAATTAGTAGTCAGCATTACTTTTTGATATCCACCTTTGCAGCTGCCTATCAGTGGTTGAAATCCTCCCCCTGTGAAGTTCCTGCAAGTTGCTTTTTTCTTTATACTAGAAGATATGCATGATCAAGGCATCCTGCTCATATTGCTTTACTGTTGATAATGTAGCTATTAACAAATATCGAATCATAGAACACCTCCAGGGATGGAGCTTCCACAATAAATATACACAGTTGTTTTGATAACCTGCAATGAATTACTCATTTTCGCTGGTTCTGAGAAGCAGAAAAATCTTCATGATGTTTTCAAAAGCAAAACCAGTTGCAGAAAGCTGATTGTTTTGTTAATCTTTCTATACTAGCTGGTCTTAATTTTGGTATTGATAGATTTAGTACAGTTTGAAGCCAGAAAGGATCCTTAGATCGTCTAATGTTACCTTCTGCCTAATCCAGACCATTACATGTCATGGAGGTACCCAGATTTTGAGCCCGATATGGAAGGCTGGCCTTATTTTCTGGCAAGGGAATTCTCGTATTGCCTTAAATAAGCAAAACCTAGTTGATAGTATATGCTTCTGTAAGATGCGGACTTGTCAGAGTTCTAGTCACCTGTTTCACCAGTTCACCAATTTCACCAGTATCTGAAATGTAGGAATCACAGGTAGTAAGATCAGATTCTGTTCTCCTGGATTTCAGTAATTGATATTGCTGAGTCCTTGCTGAGATTAAATAAATGCAAAGCAAGGCATTACTGGATAAGTGCAAAAGCAGCATAAGAAACTATTGTTTTATTAAAAGGTAGATTTCTGTTTTAGACACGTACTTATTATTTCAATATATTATTTTGATGAAAATTCAATTCAATGTTCTATTGGAAAGATTTGAAAAATCCCACATGCTTCATAAATAAATGATTTAACATCTGCACTTACAACAGGTCATGCAAGTGTACAAATTGAGTGGTTTTGCTTTTCATGGAAATAATTGACAAAGAGTTTGTAACTACCTAGAAAAGATGCTTGTGATACAATTAATGCCAGTTTTTCTGTCATTCCTTGTGCGGGTCCAAAATACAACTACTGATACGTATATAAATCACAAATGGAACAGTTCCCATAAGAAAGAAAACCCCAAAAGCCAAACAACTTGGGCACACAACTATGAAGTCTACAAGTAAAATTCCTGATACAATCAGCTTGCAGGTGAAATGATCAGGTTTTTATGTACAAGCAGATGGACTGCAATGGAGTAGTATGACTTAAATAATTTGTTCGACAAATGTAGAAAAGCAGCCATATTGATCTTCTCAGGCTTTTGATACCTTGAAATAAAGTTTCAACTTGCAAAATTTTTTTTAGTCTAAAGTTTGGCTCCACATTTGGAAAAACAAAAGGCAGGCTCAAAGGTTGGAGCTTTCTTTTGTTGTTGTGAACCAAGGGAGTTTGGATGAGCTTTCAAAGAAGTAGCAATGTTTGCAAAGCTGTGAGCTTCCCTTAGAGTAATAGGTGAGGAGGTGGTCACTGAGCCAGAAATTATTTATTTGCTTTTTGCTTTTTGCTTTTCTGAAAAAGACACACGATGCCCAAAGAAGGCAGGGAGAAGAATTTCTGTGCTGTTTTGTTTCTCTGCCTATAGCAAAACTGAAGCTGGAGAGAGAAGCTAGATGGGAAACACCTAAGTATTGCAGGAGCTACAGGACTATTGATGTAAGAGTGGAAAGATGAAGAGTCGGAGCCTAAATAGGAAGAAACATTTGGAAGTGCAGAGAGGAAAATGCTATGTTAAGAGATTTCTGTGGAACAAAGATGAGAGTTTTGGAAAGTGTGAAAACACAAGAATATTGGGAAATGATGCATTCTAGTAATTAATTAGTTTAACAGTGTTATCTGTTTTCACACATCCTGCTACACCAAAAGAACAGAACAGATGACTGTCATTTATAGATCCCACTGTTTAGGTGGCTGGTTGGGAGGGTTATGAGAAAGTTGACAAAAGCTGACCTCTGAAGCTCCAGACCCCTTCTCCTTGGATCCAACAGCTGTTTTATTAGCAGGAAAACAAAATAATGATCATGGTTGAGAATAACTGTCATATCGAATTTTTAATTTTTATTTAGGTGTACTCTCTTGTTACGTGCTGTCCTGGAGAAAAAGGAAAAAAAAAAAATCAACATTACTGCTATGTGGAAGAACAGGAGTGCCCGATTCTGTAGATAAATTTTAATCCATTAACTTAACTGGGGTCACATTTCACCCAAAAAATGCGACAAGAAGGTGATGAAAGAAATCCATGGTTTTATGAAGAGGAATAGAATAGCTGAGACCTGTATAATCACACTTGGTCCACCACAGGATCCTAGAAATCCACTCTCCATTTTTATACAGGGGTTCCATAAGAATGGTCTTTTATCTTTTACCTTTCTCTAAAGTTTATTTTATAATAATCTCATCTGCCAATGCGTACTCAGTCATTATTTCAGTGTTGAAAAATCAAAGTTACTGGTTACTCTGTGTGTCACCTCCTGCCTCTATAGGTGACATTTCCTTATGATGCAAGGACATTGAAGCTGTTTGTCTTTCTTCCAGTTTTTACCCATTACTTCTTTCCTGATCATATCACATCCTCCCCATCCCTCAGGTCTATGTTCTACATAACTTTTTAACTTTTCCAAGGGTGGGGGGTTTGTGTTTTTGTTTTATTTATTTATTTATTTTTAACGCAGGATTTTCTATCTCGTTATATAGCTACCACCTGTATCTTAGTTATTTTAGTGTTGCTTTTTTGAAATTGACAATGCAGTTTTGCCTTTCCCATTTCTACACAGAATACTATTCTGGTGGTTAAAGCAAAAGATCAAAAAGGTGATTATGTTACCCTTCTTTTTTTGTCTGCTTTTGCTGGCTTGTTTTTACTTTGAAGAACCTTTGTTACTCAGTCTTAGCTAGCTGGATGTCAGCTGATGCTTCTGATTGCCATGTGACACCGGTCTTCTTTGCTTGTTTGGCATCTAATCAGTTACCCTGGTGGTTTTCTATCTAGAACGAAATGGTACAAAAAAATTTCTAATATGTCTCTTAGTTCCCTTCTTGTGTGGCCAAATTGCTATTGCTCTGAGACTGGCCGCCAGTCATTTTATTATTCTTCCTCATGAGCTCTTCGTTGCTTATGGTGTTACTCACTTTCTTGTATCTCATGGTGTTTTGCAATGAGGAGGTGTCAGTTCTTCTGGGATGTCAGTATGAAAGGCAGGAACAGTCAAAGCTGATGAAGAACAGAAACAGTGGAAAAAGTGTTCGTTATCTTATGCCCCTTCTGATACTGGGTAACCAGGTGTAGGCAGCATCAGGCAAGAAATTTCACGTTGGTCATGGCATGCTGATCTTGTCTGTGGTGAGGTTCAACAGCTTCACTGTTCTTTACATCATTGTACAGCATACCAAGTAAGCAAACCTATGAGTGTTTTTACCTGTACAATACCAAACATGCTAGGCAGTACGCCAAGGTTCGCCGAGAGCATTATGCTCTTACATATCTGCATAGGAACATGCTCTTACAAGCAGAACATACAAGTAGCATTGTTGAAGTCAGCACATCATACTAATGCGAGGGTACGTGCTGAGGTTATAGCAGTCACTTGTGCTAACACATGGGTCTCCATAAGCAAAGCTTAGGGTTAAACTCTGCCTAGATTCTGCTTGAAATAACTATGTCCTCATTACAGTGTCTTCTGCAGTGGCCCACTACACATTGGCTGGGTGAATTCACCCCCTGTGGGGTAGGGACTGTCAAGCTGTGTATATGCAGTATGTGGCAGTGTAAGGCACGTTATATATAGCAATACAAATAACAACACTCTTGTTGCTTTTAAAGTTAGAATGTATGAAAACGTATTACCTGTGTTGCAGCCTTTGAGAAGACCCTCAGGACAGTACGTGATGATAAGGGAGGACAAAATCCACAACTCCTGAAGTTCATTGCAAAATTGCACCTTTTAGCATATTTGGGGAAAAAATCTGAAAAAGGGGATGCCAACTAAGAAGGAGCGTTCCAGATTGGTTTCTCGGCTGTGCAATTCTTCCTTCTAACTTCACACACCATCTTGCATCTTAAATCTGAGGTCGGCTTGCGTGGGCTTGAGGTTAGAGACAAATTTTTCACATGTTCTTCTTAACTGTTAAGCAAAATATAGCAACACGTTCTTACACGAATGATAGCAATGTGAGGTGGCTTTGGAGCTCTTTGTCCACTGAAGTTCCTTACCTCTCTCCATTTTCACTCAGAGCTAACATTTTCAGAGCACTCACTGGAATAAAATGTGATTTCTTTCTCTAATGCTTATCTGATTGCAAACATTGCTAATGTCCAAATGTTCAGTTTCATCTGGCAGCAGCAAAGTCAATTACTGTTTCCAGATCCAATATACTGGGCACTGCAAGATTAAAAGCACCTTCTCTTCAGAAATATATTTTTACACATCAAACTAAGTCCCATTTTGCCTTTTCCTAGCAGGAAAAATGGGAACACCATCCTATAAGTGTGAAATCCTTCAAGTACCCATAGCATAAACACTAAATGCTTCTTGCTTTTGCATATGCATATGATGCAGAGAGGAAATCTTGAAGTGTTGGCAGAGAAATGTAAACTTCAAAGTTGTTTATGTCATTCTAAAAGTTATTTACAGCATTTCTGTGGCAGAATCTTTGTGATCTGAGTATCTGTGTATTGGAATCTGAGCAAAAACTTTTATTGGCAAGCTAGGGCAGCTGTCAAGAGAGGAAAAGAATTTGATTGTTGATAATTTGGGTATATTTCATTAAGACTAGGGGGAAGAAACATGTCCATGCTCCTAGGGGACTTAATGTGTCTCTGAAATGGAGGTGAGTTCTGTTCTTTTTCAAGTATATTTTGCATCTGGGACGTCTTGTATTTGCTTCTCCCCTGAATATTTATTTTGTTCTTGCACGCTGACAACTTGCAGTGCCCGTTGCTCTACTCTTGATTATTAACAACTATCTATGCATTAAAATAATTTTCATTCTTTCCATTTTAGGATATATATCGTCTCTCCTGATCTGTCTTCTGAGACTTATCAACTGCTAGGTTGACACAGCCATTTCTGATGCCAGTGCATTTGTATTTGTATAACCCTGAAAGAAAATCTAAGGAGTACTACAATCCAAAGTATATTGGATTTGTTTATTTCATGAGTGTTTTTAATTTTCTCTGTTTATTACTATCTCTGTGTGTGCACATCTTTAATAGATGAATCAGAAATAAAACAATAAAAAGTCAACTATCTTCCTTTTTAGACAACTTCCCTGGATAAAAATAGTCTTGAGGGAAATTTAACTTTAACCACGTCCTGTTGGTGGGAAGTATCATACCCTGCCATTCTCATTTTTGTGACTACCTGATGACATTATTTCTGTAAAACTTGCATTTATGAAAAAGGAAGTTGATTTTTGAGATTTTTTTCTTTTTTTTGGTTTTTTTTGCTATGATGATTTTGCACACTGTTGGCTTTTGTTGATTTTAATTTTTTTTTTCCCATGCAGGCTGCCGTGGCAGTTTGGATCCTTGCAAAGTATCACGGTTCACAACTTTTGAAACTGCAGAACATGATAATTAACCCCATGGTTCCCTGTATTATCTGGTTTTCTGCTGCATAAAACTATCAGGTTTTCCTATGGATGCATTTCTTCTTTTTCTAAATACTGCATTGCAGTTATGTGATCTGATGCAGTGTAGGTTGACACTTAGTAGACTTAAATATACAGTAAGTTCATACAGTCTTAATCCTGGTCAGGACCATGTTTTCTGTGTCTTGAGTGGTTGCTAAGTAGAATGTGTCTGATTGCCAAAATGTGTATTAACTTTCTGTTTCACGTTTGTTTCATGTCAGCATGTTAGAAGATGTCGGCCAAAAATGTATTGTCAGATCTACCCATGATTAAAAAGTATAGATAGATTTTTGAGAAAGAAAAAATACAAAGATGTTTTGAACCTTTAAAAGCCCATGGGTTATGTGAACTTGTGGAAGACTGATGAGCAAAACACACAAAAGCATTTAGCATCTTGAAAAACCATTTATTAATCATATTTTCTCCGTATACTATCATTAGTGGCTGATAGATGTACAACCACATATTGTCCATCTTCTTTGTGAAACAAATTTAGAGTGCTGTAAAGCAGTTGGCTCAGAGAACTGGCAATATGATATCAGTCCTGTTACCTTTAACTTCTTAATTAAATCCTGCTGAGCTTTGGGAGTGTTTTGAAGTGCTAATCAGCTGGTGCTTTTGATTGCGTATTCTTCTGCTTTTTCAGTCTGTTGTCCTCCATGGGAGCTAAACTTCGATGGAAAACATTAAATATAGGTGAAGTTACTTAACTTCATGGACTGCAGTGAAGGAATAGCTGAGCCTCTGGCTTCAGAATGCCACGTTCTTACTTGTGGATTCCTGTTTAAAAAATGAACTACCAAAAGTTAATCTCAAAGCCTTACACAATCGAATCATTCCTTTTTTTCGTTTGTTTCTCATGACGATGCACGTCAACCAAAAATTTAACAAATTGTCAGCTATTGCATACTCCCTAAATTTTGGGTAATAAGTTAGAGAAGGATGCACCCTATCTGAGTCTCAGAGGCTACCTGATTTGCTCCTTATTAAGCATGTTGGATAGTTTTGATGAGAAACCTGACTGGAATTGGTTTCTGATAATGACAGGGAGCTGGACTTGACTTTACTAGAAACTAAATGTAAATAGGAGAGAGGCTATGAATTTAAAAGATGATCTATTGGAAAAGTAGATTTCTCCATTCAAAGAGCCTCATAAAAGTTACTCCCTCCAAATCAGGAGCTCTGATGCTAGCTCACAGAAGCTGTCTAGGGAGTTTCTCATTAAAAGTCATTACCAGTCAAGAGTTTTTCTTAGCAGGTCTCCAAGCTAGAAAGTGATAAGAAAATATTGAGGAAGCAGGGGAGAGATTTTATAACATAGCTCCACTTGCATCCAGAAAGTATTGACTCCTTTGGACCAGAGTTTTGTGGTTCTACTCAGACAAATACAACAGACAAGAGTTTCATAAATGTTAACAATATGCTAACAGCTGTGGATTGTACAATTGCAGAGTGGCTGAAACTGGCAAGGGACCTCTGAAGATGGTCTAGTCCTACCCTTGTGCTCAAAGCAGATGCAGCTACAGCAGGTTGCCCAGAACTGTGTCCAGATGGGTTTTGAGTATCTCCTAGGATGGAAACTCCAGCAGCCTCTCTAGGCAACCTGTCCTAGTGTTTGAGCAACTTCACAGTGATATTTTTTTTCTTCTTACACTTAAACGGCCTTTCCTGTATTTCATGTTGTATCAATTGCTTTTTGTCCTGTCACTGGGCAACACTGACAAGAGTCTGGCTCTGTCTTCTTTTCTACCCTAGCCCTACCCTTCTCATGTATTCTCACACATTAATGAGATCCTCCTGAGCCTTCTCCATGCTGAACAGTTCCAGCTCTCTCAGCCTCTCTTTGTATGTCAGGTGGTCCAATCCTTATATCATCTTCAGGGCTGGACTAAATGATTTTCTTTGCTGGACTCACACTGGTAAGTTTTGATGGGACACTGGAACTGGACCCAGCATTTCAGGTGTCTTTTCCCAGTGCTGAAAAGAGAGGATGTAACACCTCCCTTGACCTGCTGGCAATGCATATTTGTAAATTCAAGGAGATGTTTTGCCCAAACAAAAGTTGTCTGGTGTAGCCACAGCATTTACCTAGTGGTGTAAAGCACATGATGTGTTACAGACTGAAAAACTCACGTGAAATAAAGTAGGAATGCTATGGATGGTTGAAACTACAATGAGTGACCACATGGAGGAATGGAGAAAGCATCCTACCAATTAGCAAAACAAGTAGACATTAAAGCTGGCTCTGTCTTTATTGCTTGGTGTTCTCAATAGGAATATAGGAATGTTGCTTCCTAAGTGTCATTTAATCCAGTCATGAATGTTTCTTGCTTTCAAAATAGGGATGTGACATGCCACTACATTTCACTATTTATTACGCTATTTCACTACATATCATTACACTATTTCATAATGCATCTTAACAGTGAATTTAATGCTGTTCTCAGACAGTAGCATTTTTTCCCCAAAAAAATCCAAATTTTTTCTCTTTGCTACACAAGTTGGAGGAGCTGAGCAGAATTCTGTAGGGTGTTCCTGGTTTCCAATTGTAGTATTGCATATGAAATGTAGCCAGAGACTTTAGATATGCCTGTGGGACTCAGCATATCTGAACAGATTTATATTTTACATAAACATGAAGTCAGAATTTATATCTGAGCACGTCTGTATTGTATTTTGTTTGCAAGCTCTGTTAGCATCCAAGATGATTATATAGAGCTTAGGTATGTGTGAAAATATTTGCTGCAATTCCTTTTAGCCATGAGAGAAATTCATTGTGTTTTTAAGGTCAGGAAGCATCAATGTGCTATTTGAATCTAACCACCTGTGTAGGATAGGTCATGGAGTTTCACCAAGGCTTTCCTTTGTTTAATGCAATAACATGTGAATGAACTGTTGAGTATCTCCTAGAAAGGTGGAAATAAAATATTCTACAGTGGAAATGGAATGGAGGGGAGGGGTTTCTTCGAACTGGAAGGAAAAGTCTTACATCAGGGTAGGTTGTTAGTCAAATTACCTTCGTGCTTGGATGGGAGTATCTTCTTATGCCTTTCATGGATGTAATTATGTATGTGCCTTTTACTTTACATCGATGTGTATAGCACAAACCCAAGAACACTAATGCTGTACAAAGTGGTGTGTAACAAGGAAGACAGTCTCTGCCCCAAGGAAACTCCCTGTCCACTGGAAAGGCAGAACCCACAGGCACACAGATCATGCAGGCAGAGTGTGGGTGGTTTGAGGCCGTGAGCTCTGAATACAAGTCAGCTGGGATGTCCCTAATGCATTTCAGGAAAAAAATAATAAATACAATTGTGGCTTGCGTATTCAATTTCAGAAGTTCTGCGTTTCTGCTGAACAGTGATAGTCCTGCTCATATGTTTTCCTGTTGTGTTGCTGCTCTTTTTGGTTTTGGTGTTTTATAACTTGACCGCTATAGACCAGGGAATTTGAAAATAATGTGTTTTGCTGCTTCTGTGAGATGGAAGGCAGCATGCACAACAAAGGCCGTAGGTACTAAGGCAGTAGGCATTGGGAAGTATTTTTTGAAACAAATAAATGTTAGATGAAAGGAATAACAGGAACAATATTATAAAATGAATTTTATCTTAAAGCCATTGCCTGTGCTCAGTTTTCACTTTGAGTTTTGTTTCTCCTTAGTTGTAGTAGTATATTATGAGCACTTGACTTCACTGAGCTCCTCTGGCTGTAGGACTGCAGGAGGAGAAGACAGAGAAAGGAGCAAAGGTGTCAGACTCCAAGCCACACTTGTCATCTAATATGGTGGCTCATTTAGCCAATGACTTAATGTTAAACTAGGTTAATTAGTCTAACATTATTACTAGAGCACCTCCAATAGGTGGTGTTACTGGATATTTATGGTTGTCTCAAAACATGCATCATCTGCTCTAAAGGTGTTGTGCAGAACCATTTAAATTCAAGGATTCCTGTGCCAAGAAAAGGAAACGCTTATGCAAGCTGCGTAGCTGCCAGAATGGAGCTGTCAGAAAACCTGTCTTGGTGAATATTAGGATTGTGGAAGGAATATAGCCCAGCACGAGTGTCTTACTTGGGCTGTTCTTAACCTTGGTTTTGTTTTTACAGTGCTAATCTGTGGAAATAATATTTAGTGTGCCTTGTCTCACTTAAGGCTTTTTTTTGTTTTGTTTTGTTTTTTTTCCCCCCAGTCATAGCTTCCAGCAGTCTGTTCCATGTGATGCTGTCTTTTGCGTGGAATAGCCCCGAATTTCTCCAGACACTATCTACAGTTAATTTTCTGGTTAATAGTCCTAGTGCTAGTTCATATCTCTTCAATTTCTGGATGCTTTCACCAAGTAAACCTACACTTCCATCAATGTCAGCCAAACATAATCTTGAAAACTCTTTTTAAAATCAACATGCAAGCTTTAGTTTTAAGATCATAAGACCATACAGTGTTTTAAAACCAGAAACCATGTATTTATATTCTTCAGTTAAATTCAGTTGCAAGGGACCTCTGACATGTTATTCAGCAGCTTCAATTCCAAGTTAAAGGAAAGTCTCTTCCAGGCCATTCTTACGTTCCATATTAAAAAGAGTGAATGGCACCAGGTAGTCTTAATTCTTGAGCTATTAAGGTTAATAAGTCTGTGCTTACAGTTAGCATCTTTGGCTGACTTTTCCGCATTCCTTCCTGAAACGCATTTGTGTAATTGGAGATCTAGGAACATCTCGTCTTCTTCAGATCTACCTGTAACATCAAGATAGATGTTTTGACTTCCACCACTGAAGTGAAGCTCACAGTCCTTTCTAACTTCAAGTACAAGACTAATTTCCAAACCTGAGGCTCAATTTTTTCTGCATCAGCTGTTATCTGGAACACTAAACCATATCATAAAAGAAGTGCTAAAATATTTCATAGAATTATAGAATCATCTAGGTTGGAAGGGTCCTTCAGGATCATCAAGTCCAACCGTCAACCTAACACTGTCAAAACCAGCACTAAACCATGTCCCTAAGGACCATGTCTACCCATCTTTCAAATTCCTCCAGGGGTGGTGATTCTATCACTTCCCTGGGCAACCTGTTCCAATGTTTGACAAGTCTTCTGGTGAAAAAATTTTTCCTAATATCCAATCTGAACCTCCCCTGGCATAACTTGGGGCCATTTCCTCTTGTCCTATCGCTTGCTACTTGGGAGAAGAGACTGACATCCACCTCTCTACAACTTCCTTTCAGGTAGTTGTAGAGAGCAATAAGGTCTCCCATGAGCCTCCTCTTCTCCAGATTAAAGAACCCCTGTTTCCTCAGCCGCGCCTCATAGGTCTTGTTCTCTGGAACCCTCATCATCTTTGTTGCCCTTTTCTGGATGCACTCCAGCACCTCAATGTCTTTCTTGTGGTGACGGGCCCAAAACTGAACACAGTATTGGAGGTGAGGCCTCACCAGTGCCAAGTACAGGGGGATGATCACCTCCCGAGTTCTGCTCACCACACTATTCCTGATACAGGCCAGG
>RSEF01000002.1:42883270-42923123 GCA_003993805.1 Himantopus leucocephalus
AGATGATCTCCAGAGGTCCCTTCCAACCCCCACCATTCTTTGATTCTGTGATTTACAAAGTGAGCTATGTTGTTCTGTCTCAATGGCTTGCTATCTTCCCTTAATCTTTGAGTCAGTTTGATTCCTTCCCCGCAACTGATTTATAAAAAAAAATTAAATAGCAGAACTGTGCTCTGTGGCAATGCCCTTGGAAATCCAGCCACAGTGCTGTGATTTGCAGTGACATCAACAAGACCTACCCTTGACTGTTTTTAATCCATTTAATGTATGCAATGCTGATTTTGTGTTCTAGTTTATTAATCAGGATATTGTGCAGTGTGCAGTTAGTTGTGCCTTACAGAGATCAAGTGTATTGTGTAACATTATTAAGCTTTATCAATCAAAAATGTAATCTCATAAAAATACTGAATTAGGCTGAGACCTATTTTATATATAAGAGCATTTAGATTAGTACTTCATTGTACTACTGTCTTTTAATTGAGTCCCATATCAGCTATTCCATAATTTTCTTTGGGATCAACTCAGGATGACAAAGTCTGTAATTACTTCAGGCATCGCCCCACTTACCCTTTCCTAAGTCTTGGCAGAAGATTATTCTCTTAGCTTGGTCCTCTGGAAATTACCATTAATTATTGGAAGTGAGCCTTTGGTCTCATTGAAAATCCATGTCAACAATTCAAACATCTACTGTACCACTTCTTTTCTAGCTGTTAGTTGAGAGTTATCTGGATTTGGTGAGTCAAAAATGTTTATAATTAAATGAATTTAAAATAGCTTCTGTTTTAACATCCTGTTTCGCTGCTAACAGAATGGGTTCATCATGACCACTATATAGACACATCATTTACTTTTAACAAGCAAAACACATAGCAGAAATATTTGCTGAAAATCTATGTCTCTGTGTTATTAACACTTGTCCCTTGCTTATCAAACAATGCCTCAATAGAGTGGCTCCGCTTCCCACTGCGTAATTCATATTCATTGCTATTACCATCCCATTTTCTAAATGACATTTTTGAAGAGTTTTGTTTGTTTTCCTATGTTTCATCTTGTTTCTTAATTAATGTATCCTCTTGTCTTGACCATAAGTTTGGAAATTTTGTGGCCTCTAGGGAAATGTTCCAAATCACAACCCACTTTTTTTAAATTTTAAATTATTTTTCACAGAAGGTCCAGCTTATGTTTGTTTCCATTTTTCTTAAAATCAGTCTTTGAAAACACCAAATATATGTTATTGATATGGATTCCATTGCTTTTGCACACAATGGGTGTAATGAAGGCATGAACTCCTGCACTCAAGCAACTGCTTTTTACTTCTGGAGTCAATTCCTCTTTCTGTCAAGATGATGTAAACTTTAGATTTTTTTTTGAGTTGAAGGCAATGCTTTTTGAGCCAGGAAACTGTCATCTGTATCTTGTGTGTTCTCTGGTGGCTGTAACACTGGCAGCAGGAGACTTCCCTTCTGACTTATGCCTTTGTGGCAATTTAACAGTTCTTCCGGTCAAGATAGATAGTGAAGGAGCTGCAAATTATATTCTTAGATGAGTGATTTGAGTATCACCTAGTCATGGGTGATTCTGTTTGAACCTTTGAAGATACTGATATTCCTAAAAGTACCTATTTAACCTTTTGGACAGAGGATGAGTGGAACTTCAGAGGGATGTGAGGAGGTTAGGGATCTGTCTTTCTCTCTGTCTTAGGGCTTAGAGATTTATTTTGATTTAGCTCTTGCCTTTCTCCTCAGAATATTATGTGAGGAAACTGTAGTTCACTCTAGATTTTGGACATTGTGACCAGAATATTTATATTCTTTAATATAATATTCTTGGAATATCCAGGAGTTATTTCTGCTGTAATGTAAGCCATGCTTTTGCAATATTTTCTCTACTTGCTCCCTTCAGTCATGTCTCTAGAGAATTCTCAGAATTCTTGAAGCAGCCACAGAAAAAAGAACACTTTTTTATTAGGTGGGCATGAAAGTAAAATCAAGGTTTTAAAGTCCCGTGAAGTTCTTTCTCCTTCTACCATTTATCATTTTGCAGCCAGACAGGTTTCCTATATGCTTAAATAAATTGTTCCCCTCTTCCTTGAAATTCAGTGCAATCACATGTAGTTCAGACATCTCCACAGCAATGGTTGTTGCGGTAACTATTTCTTATGGGAAATATTCTTGCAAACTAAAACCTCAGATTAGATAAGTGACTTTTTATTGCACTAGATATAGAAATATTCAATAACTAACTAATCAGTGCAAGAGATTTTTCAACAGCAGTGCTCTAGAGTAGTGTATTGAAAAGGAGAAAGGTGTGGTTGGTTTAGTAATGATCATACCAAAAGATATATTGACCCACTTCCACTAAGAATCCATCAGTCAGATGAATATAGCAGTATCAGTAATATTTCCAGCGAGTATTTCCATTTAGCGAGACCTAGACAAGCTAGAGAGTTGGGTGGAGAGGAACCTAATGAAGTTCAACAAAGGCAAGTGTAGGGTCCTGCACCTAAGGAGGAATAACCCCATGCACCAGTACACGTTAGGGGTCGATCTGCTGGAAAACAGCTCTGGGGAGAAGGACTTGGGAGTCCTAGTGGACAATAAGCGGGCTGTGAGCTAGCAATATGCTCTTGTGGCCAAGAAGACCAACGGTATTCTGGACTTCATTTAAAAGAGCATGGCCAGCAGGTCAAGGGAGGTTATCCTCCCCCTCTACTCTGCCCTGGTGAGGCTGCATCTGGAGTACTGTGTCCAGTTCTGGGCTCCCCAGTTCAAGAAAGACAAGGAACTACTGGAGAGAGTCCAAAGGGCTACAAAGATGATTAGGGGACTGAAGCATCTCTCCTATGTGGAGGGGCTGAGAGAGCTGGGGCTATTCAGGCTGGAGAAGAGAAGGATCAGGGGGATCTCATGAATTTGTATAGATACCTAAAGGGTGTAAAGAAGATGGAGCCAGGCTCTTTTCAGTGGTGCCCAGTGACACGACAAGGGGCAACGGGCACAAACTGGAACACAAGAAGTTCTGTCTGAACATGAGGAAAAGCTTTACTTTGAGGATGACAGATCATAGGCACAGGTTGGCCAGGGAGGTTGTGGAGTCTCCTCTGGAGATATTCAAAACCCACCTGGATATGTTATTGTGCAGCCTGCTCTAGGTGAACCTGCTTTGGCAGGGGGTTTGGACCAGGTGATCTCTAGAGATCCCTTCCAATGCCTACCATTCTGTAATTCTGTGATTCTGTGATTTAGTAAGTATATTAAAGAGAGCACTTTCCAGAACACTGCCTTGGCTCTTTAAACACTGGTTTTACAGCAAAAAAATACAAATGCAGCTGAAATATTTAAAAATAAAACAGCAAAAGAAATGAAACAGAACAAGAAATAATCTAAACAAGTCCTCCATTTAACCTCATTTGTTTCTCATTGATTATGCATTTGCTGTAGTAAGAGGCTATCTGTCTCTCCCCATTTATCCCATGTATTTTAAAAAACACATAGGAAAGGAGTAGCATCATACAATTTTAGTTCTTTTCTGTAGGAGAGGCATTGAAAGAACAAGTTCTTACTTTGCAGGAAATTATGTAAACTCTATTCAAATTAGAAACTGGAGTCCTAGGGAAGTAGGCTTCTTCATGAAATGGGAGGTTATCATCATTCCTAGTAAAAGCATAAAAAGAGTATCTGTTAACAATAATTCTGAAGAGCAGATATGTCAGTGATTCTAAAATGTTAATGTGAACAGTATCATAGTGCAAATCCAGATCATAAAACTTCCCTGATTTCACTTGATCCAAACTACTGGCCTTACCTTCTGATTTTTAGACCTTACTGTGGGAAGTTTTCTTACTTGCGAATGGGAAGCTTGGCAACCTAGATTATAATGTTTGCAGTCTAGTTACATGACGTGTCACCATGGCTGTTTGGATCAACTCCAGATGTGGTTTCTGGAAAAAAACTCAAACCTTTCTAAGTTTTCTTTCTACTCTTGACCACCTACTGCCCCATCCCCTTTATTTAAGGTTAGCTGTCAAATACCATCTATTTTTTGAACAATTTTATGGGAAAGGATGATTTCTGTCTAGTAGAGAAGGCTAATAAGAAAGCTTTCAGATGCATTGATCAAGACCCATCATGTCAATGCAATACTGGTGCATTCCTCACACAAAAGTGGTCGGTTTTATTTTCTTCTGAAGGATGAGTAATATATGATTTGACAGTCTCAGGCTCTGACTTACAAATCCACATTTTTAAAGGATTTTTTTTTTTTGCAATTATTTCCTTTTTTACTCCTTCTCAGAAATGTATTTCTGAAAGTGAATCCAAATCTGGAATTTCTGTTCAATTTGGTTGTGTTTGAAAAAGTGTTTTAACTGCTTAATTTAAAACCTCCTAATATGCCTGCCTCTTTACTTATCCTTACACTTACCAAACACATGACAAAGACCTTAGTCCTCTGAACAGTCATTGATTATTCCAGGTGGGGGGAAAAAAAAGGGAAAAAGAAAATGGAGCTAAAACTATCAGGAGGAACTGGGAGGAGGGGAGCGGGTGGGAAGAAAAGGAAAAGCAGCCAGTTTGGCACCTCTGAGGGCCTGCATCTGGAACTGATTGAGAATAAATTGTTTTTAAAAGCCTGTGGTATCACATAAAAGATGGGAAACTCATTCTGAGGCAAAGCTGGAAAGCTTTTAACTGGAAAAAAGAGAGGGGAAAATAAAAGAGACCTCCCTCCAGACCTGTAGTTTTCCAGCAGACTTGTGAGATTACTGCAGATGCCTCAAATACAAATTATTTTACATATATATATATATATATATGCTGTTTGTAATTTTTTTGATTGATCAAGTATTTTTCTATGCTTATTGAAAGCCACACAGAGGACATATTACCAAGCCAATTATGTCGTTAGTAAGAATTGCACATCCAGTATGCCAGATGAATCTCCTCTGGAGACACCATTTTACTTTTTGATGCAGAAAGCTGTGATTTATGTCCAGAATACCAAAGCTAAAGCCCAATGTCCAAGGCCTGTGTAAAAATTCCCATTATCTCAGGAAGAGCAATTATTCTCTGATGTAAATTACAGTACTGTCTTGGAATGGAAAAAAGGCTAAACTAAGATCAAAATGCTATTCTAAACTAATTCAGCTGAGAAGAAGCATTAAGAAATAATTACCATAAGCAATGTTCAATAATTATATTTGAATAGTACTTTTTATTACAGCCTCATGCAAATACATTTGTTTATCCCAGTAGCATATCCCTGTGCTAGGGGTTTTTATATTATGCTTCACAATTTTGGAACCATTAAAAAGCAAACAAACTACTGGGGATCACATGCCTATAACTACCAATCTGAATATTCATGACTGCAAGTGTGATATTTCACCCTGACTTCTGTTGACGATGGATGATGACATAGAAGAAGGGGTCGATGTTCACAAGTGGAGTTCTTTCTGGATTTTATGACTTTAGCTCAAGGTCCAGAAAGCATCTTTTGTACTTTAGTTTAACACCCACAATCTAGCAACACAGTTTTTTGGCTGATCCATTTTGATAACAGCATTTTGCTCCTGTTTGCTCAAATCTGGTTTTAGAGACAGGTATAGCTCAAGGGAAGAAATATCCACCATTGAAGTTGAATTCTGGAAGCAGCGTATTGTTTTATCTGGACTGCTAAAGAGGATCAGTAGAACACATGCTTTAATGAGAATGAGGTGAAGTGTATGTGTAAGGTAAGTCATCCTGAAACAGTACCATTGCATGATCAGAGAAGAGAGATTAGTCATTTGAATCCAGACTGCATCCTTTGATTTGAGACAGAAATATAATTTAACATGATTAATTAAATCTGGTAACTTTTTTTTTTTTATTTCTTTGCTTAAGAATAAAATAACCTATTTCAAAATTCAATTGATGTTTCAGGGAAGAATTTTTTTTTCAACAAATAAGTATCTACTGACAGCTATAAGCTCTGAATGTGCAACTGAAGGACTTCACACTAAGTCTTTAAAACAAGTCTGTCTAACTTGGCTCCAATAGAGATCAATATACGTTTATCTGTCAGCCTAAAAATCTCAAATGATGTCTGGAGATTGAACTCTATTCTTTAGATGTGTTTGATAAAAATAAAGGTACAACTTCTTAATGGGAGTTGAGGCCTTAAAAAAAAAGTCTTTCTGCTGTGTGATGATCAGTTGATATTAGGGAAGATAAGGTCTGGCTAAGCATAATATTGTTTGACGATAATTCAATGTTAGAGAACTTCTTGTCCAGTCTCTTAATTTTCTCATTTGTATACTTTGTATCTTTTAATGTAGCAAACATTTCTTTATTTACACTTCTAAGCCTACATACAAAGATTTCACATTAATGAATAGAAATGCTTCAGTGTGAGTCCTTGTGCAATGAGAAGGATGAGACATCAATATATTATACTTAGAAAGATACAAACATATAAAGACTATATGCAGTTCTCCAGATGGCAAAACAGATATTTCCTGTCTCTGATTTAGCTGATATTGTGCATAGCAAGATTCTGGCATTAAGAAAAGAACTGTACAGGAGTAANCCTGGCATTAAGAAAAGAACTGTACGGGAGTAAAGTTTTGACTTACCAGTGTTAAAAAGCCACAGATTATCAGATATTCTCTACCCTTCATTCCTAGATCGAGCTCTCAAGGCATTTGAAATGCATGTTGTCCATGCCATAGGCTCAAAATAACACCCCTAGAGAATAGCANTCTGGCATTAAGAAAAGAACTGTACAGGAGTAAAGTTTTGACTTACCAGTATTACAAAGCCACAGGTTATCAGATATTCTCTACCCTTCATTCCTAGATCGAGCTCTCAAGGCATTTGAAATGCATGTTGTCCATGCCATAGGCTCAAAATAACACCCCTAGAGAATAGCAAGAGGGCACATATGAAGCCTTCTATCTAGATAAGGAGGGGAAGGGCTGCACTAGTCTTATTTTGACTTTAATTTGGTTGTATATACATCAAACAATGTATTTAAGATAAAATCTACTGACATTTGAACTATCCCTGTTATTTTGCAGAGTTCCAGTTATTCCTTTCCTTGGAAGAAATGCTATCCAACAGGTTTTGCAAGTGCTAGGATGATTCAGCCTCCCTTTATTATTTATAGATAAACAAATAAAAAAGAACNCCATTTGAACTATCCCTGTTATTTTGCAGAATTCCAGTTATTCCTTTCTTTAGAAGAAATGCTATCCAACAGGTTTTGCAAGTGCTAGGATGACTCAGCCTCCCTTTATTATTTATAGATAAACAAATAAAAAAGAACATAACAGCTATATCTTTTTTTTAAAAAAAAAAAGCTTTATCAATAAATGATATTGTTGCTATGAGAATCATACTGTGTAAATGCATTTTCTGCTAGCTATACATTAAAATCTTGCAAGGGCATGGGGAATTGAAACTGTCTTTCTAATGGATCATAAATCTTAGAAATGATTTGAATTCATGGATTAAATGTCAGCTTTGAAAGCTTTTGGTGATTTATTTTGGATCTTAGAAGAAAGAACATTTCTACTGCAAATCAAATTATTGCATTTTCATATTCTGTATTAGTTATTTCCAGAAAAATATTCTTCAAAGGAATAATCTGGCGATGCTTTTTTTTCCTCCCTCTTTGAAAGTTTCTAGCATTCCATGTTGCATTTGTAATTAATACAATTGCTGAGACCAAAAGTGGAAAAGGGCTAGGGAGAGTGCTTTATGTGAATAATGTGCACAATATTTTGAAAAGAAGATGATGCTAGCTGGATGTACAGATATGGATTCTCAGGTGCCAGTACACAGAACTCAGACAGAGTTTAGCATGCTGTAGCTAGAGGAAAGGGTGTTAGTTGGGTAGAAAAACTAATTCAAGTATTGTAGCAAAATTTTACAGTTCTTTTAATAGAAGAGAAGGGAAATACCAAAAATATTTATTAATTTGTCATGGTCATTTCAAACTGGGGTAGAGAGAAGGCCTGCCCCCCTCCAGGCAAAGTGAGAAGTATTGACAGAGAGATGATCTACCATCAGTAAAAGCAGTAGAATGATCCTTTGGCCTTTTCACTGATTTAAATCAGATTTGGAAACACATGAAATACAATTAACGTCAGACATTTAATTGTAATGCCTGCGTTAAAAGCTGAGTTACTTTAAGCACCTCTATAATTGAAGAAGATTGATAGACGTGTCTGAAGGCAATTCAGCCTACTTAGTATCTGGACTGTCCCTCTGGTATTATCCCGTTGTCTTTTCAGTGATAGAGGGTTTCCAGACTGAGATTCTTCAAGTAAGTGGCTAAAATGAGACAGGATGAATCCAGGTTTAAGCACCCCAAATCATTTTGTATTGATGGAGAGAAGCAGGGACAAAATAATTTATGGAGCTAGCTTTACAGGGACTGAATATAGTGTAGCTCTGTTTGTTTGACTTAGTTTACCTGTAGTTTGGTAGCATTTGTTGCTGTAGTGTCTAAGCAATTTTCTCTCAAATGATTTCTTGTACTGTTCTGCTGAAAACAAATAAAGTAGGATAGAAAGTCTAGATTCCGTAAGAAAGTAAAGGGGGCTGATCTATTCTTCAAGTGCCTGCAAAGTTGTTCTAGAAGATGAGCTTATATGTAAAGATGCAGTCTCCCTATTCCAATAATCAAGAAAAGTATCAATATGGCAATGTGCAGTGATCCCTTTTACTTGTTGAATGCGAAAGTACTGGATCTCATGTGTACTCTAAATATACCTCTGGGAAAGTGCTGAGGAGACTGTAAACTAAGGTTAAGATGGAATAAGTACAGAGTTAAGAGAGAGCTCCTACAAGAGTTAAATTTCGGTTATCAGATAGAAAATGTAGATGAATGAATTGAAATCTTTCTGAATGTTACAAAGAGAAGTTAGAGAGAACTTCAAGATCTTCATGCAACACTGAGAAGATGAAGGACTAAATTTTAATGACTTAAGTACTATGAACAATTTCAGAAAAATTTTGCCAAACAAGCAAGGAAGGTTTTGTTTTAAGAGAAGGTTTAGGTAACCAGAATTACTGATTTTGTGTTATGGACTAAAGGAAAGCCTTGAGATTCTACTAATCTTTGCCTAAAGGCTCAATAAAAGCCTCTGTTCAGTGTGTGGTAATACGAGAACAATGGCAGACAGGATGTACTGTGAACAGGCTAGGGAAAAAAAACCTAGAAATGCTCTAATGTCATTATACACATTTGAGAAAACACTTTCATTTTGAATACTGTGGTCAAGTCTGGTCATTCTTCCTAGCAGGAGTTATGGAAAGAGAAGTGATCTAAACACAGGAGATAAAAGTGATGGAGACACATGGAAATAGCTTTGTATAAAAATAGACTGAAAATGTTGGTACTATAATCAAGAAAAAAGAACCAAATGAAAGGATGTGACAGAAACTGGTGGATTAAGAAGATAATTTGGGTCTTCCCTTTTCATTATGCAAGATCAAAAGGAATTCAGCTGAATTGAAAGTAGTGCATATAAATCTGATTAGGAGAGTTTCAGGTTGCCATGTTTTCAGTTGCTACCCTCTACATCACTTGTGCTTTCCTCTGATACGGGTTTTCACTACTGGCAGAAGCCCAGTTCTGATCAGGTAGGACGTTTTGTTTCAATAGCAGAGACCCAAATCTCGATTACAATAATGTGTCAGTGTTACCTGACGGCTATGGCTTAGGCTGTGTGACATGAGTTAATGCTTTCCAGCCCTTTTCCAGAGGAGAGAGGACTGCACCACAACTCTTACCTTTCCTAGCAGTCTCTGGGGGGAAGACTAACAACTGCTGAAATTCCCAAGGGCAACAGTGCTAGTCTTTTTCTTTTACTTGGGGATGCCTTTCCTTTGCTGTAGGACAGAAATCCTCTAGTAGATACTAATTTCCAGAGTAGGCACCCAACTAAATTCATGCTGACTACATCCAATAGGGAGAAAAAAAAAAAAGTTAAAAACCAAGTGAAAATACAGATCTGCTAGCCAGAATAGCTGACTCCATTTTTTTTGCTTCAGTGGAGTTTAACCTCCATTTGTGGTATTAAGCAGAAGTGTCTTGTTAAGCATAGTGGAAAAAGGTTAAAAATTATGTGGCAAATACGTGGCCCAAAATATCAGTGCTGGTTTGTTGCCTTTAAAGTACTCAAAAACATATTCTGGGAAAGTGCGGAATGTCTGAGGAAGAAATTTACCATTAGAAAGGAGGAAACAGGAAAAAATAAGGACATGGAAAAACACAACAGCGATTAAAAGGACTTCCATCCTTTTTTAAAATGCACTGCAGGGTGTTAAAAAGGCTGAATGCAAAGCACTCCTGGAAACCAGGGGCCGTGGGCTGCCACTGTGTAGCAGATACATAAAAAACCTCTATGACCAAGTACGAAATGGCTCTCTTAGGCATGCAGATGAACAAAAAAACCCGAGTTTGTGAACAGTAAATGAAAAAGGTTCCATATGTGGTCAAAGTAAATAATATTCAGAGTCTGAGTAAGTGTTTATGCATGCTGGCTTGTTGTGTTAATGGATAGTTATTGTACCATACATAGCACTGCTAGAGAAGATAAATACCTGAAATTGAAACATTCTTCTATACCAATTTAGTTTCAGAGATACTTAGAAGCAGCAATGGAACATTTTAAACGAGATTTTATGTAACGTCATATTTATATAACTTCATTGAAAGACACAATCCTTCTCCCCTTGGGAAAAATGAAATTTGAAAACTCGATTCAAGTTATTCTGGAGATATAGTTAAGCCAGAGATGAATATTCTGAAATGTTGCTGCAGTAGCCTACATGGGTGAAAATGCATTAAACATCACTAAGCTTTACTTTGTCCAGAAGCAGGATGGAGGAAGGAAAAGGAAATAATTTGGTTCTGGGTGAAAAAGGAAGACAGAAATTTTGGTGAATAGCTGTTTAAAAAGCTTTGATGGCTAAAAGACATATTTTCAAGTACACAATAGATACCATTTAAGTGAGAAGAGTATTAGCTATAGCTATTTTAGGGTGAACTAATGCAGTCCTGAGTTTTTGAAGAGGGACAGGACTGCTGTTTTCGTGTTGCTTTTTAAAGAGGAAGGAACATGAAAGGAGGCTTCAGCGTCTGCCTCAATGGGGAATGCTTAGGACCATGCTGTGTGTGAGCACTCTGTTTGCCTTCCCCATTGTTTGACTGAAAGCCAAGTGTTTTCTGCATGTTTTAGTCTGAATGATATGACTGCAGGAGGTACAGAAATGCGTGGTTGCTGGTGAGTGAGTGATGTTCTTCCTGAGGTAAGGTGAAAGGTTAGTTGTACATGCTTTTCTCTGCCAGTCCTCGCCTACCAGAGACTCCTAAATGAACACGGCATGCGCCTCCCACATAAGTCTACTAGTCTGTCTGATTTTATCCAAGCTGATCTCTCAGTAGTTCATGTGGGGTGTTCGTGCTGGAGGTCCTGTGAAATCAAACTCTGAGGCAAAAATGAAGTTTTGTAGCTTGTTTCTTTACTCCATTATTTTTCCATTAGTTTGATTTTTAACTCTCTTGCCTTCATGTTCTTTGTTCTTACATACTGGGAAGAAGAATTGTGTCGAACTAGAAAATCCAGATCAGAATATGGTGTGGGAAATAATAGAGGTGTGCTATGGGAGTGGATGATGCAATTAAATATCAAACTTTCATGCACAGTCTATCATCTCTTTTACTATCTTCTGACCAGGGTGTCTGACATTTAAAGTAAAATACACAACAAAGCTGCTTCACTTACCAAATGTATGAGGTACTGTGTCTCACCTTCTAAATGTTAACACTGGCACTTTAGACAGCTATTATCCTGTTCTATCTCTGTGTAAAATGTGCACTCACACCACATTTAAGGCTAAGGATCTCTGGAGCAACAAATGCCTCATTGTGGGATTATACCTGACTATTTGTACAGACTATTAGCCTAGGAAAGCAGTTCAGACTTAGGTGTAATGGGTGGGATGAACAGCTTGATACCCTGTTTTCACAACTACATTAATTATCTTAACCGGTTTGGTTCATTGCAGTCCCCCATTTGTGCTTATATTGACTTTTGAGATAATCAAATACATTATTTTACAAACTCCAGAAGCCTTTAAGACAGAATAATGAATGGATCATTGACTAAACTGCAGTCAATAGGCTATTATAATTTCCCTTAATACAGCAATATTGGAGAGTTCTACTTCATTTGAAAGATTACAGTTACTGAGCAGTAACTGAAAAAGAGAGAGAAAGCTACTCAGAGCATCTTACAATGAGGAGACAACATGAAAAATGACAGTTGTGAAAAGAGTAAGAAAGTAGTTTTCAAAGTCAGTTTAAGTTAAAAGGTAGTTGACTTTCTCATCCAAAAGTAACACTGTTTCTGCTGCCATTTATTCAGGATGGGCGAAGTCCTCTTGCCTAATTTTGGATGCTGTCAAACATTGTGAATTCAGAAGTTTAATTCTGAGGCCAGCATCCCTGTATTAACATTTCAGTTAACATCCTCTGTGACCAAGAGTAGAAGGTAGGGATAGTGTGTCTAACATGGACACTAACAATGTCATTAAAATGGAACCCTGAGGAACTGCTGTTCTGCAAAATTTCTTTCCAAATAACCCCCACTGAGCCATCATTTTATATATTATGTGTATGTGGACTTTTCAGTATGTTTGAACAAGTGCTGAGACTCTTGACAGAAAAAAGGAAAAACTATTATGGCCCACTGGAATGATGCTAAAAAACCCTGTTAGAGTAGCTATTGTAGAATAGATAAAATCAGATCTCATTTTGGAAAGACTCTCCTTTTGGAAAAACTCTGAGTAGTCACAGAGAAATGATACATGAAACGGAGGAAGTTATTAAAGTGCTTCCACATACAGAGGAACTTGTTAAAAGAGGGTGGTTATTGATTTTGTGATTACTGGGGACCATTCAGACTAAATGACTCCTGTGAGTGTAGTCAGATAGATAAATGTCTATATGCCATCAGTTGCGCCTGCCATTAACTGAGTTTGCAATTAATGGAAGGCCACTTTTTGAAACCAACTCTGTAGAGGATTGCATGGGAACATAAAAACCAGGAAAGTTATCATAGTTTTAATGTGATATAGTAAAAATAAAGTGTTTACAAAGTATGTAGTCATGGGTATGTGGGAATATTTGGGTGCTCTCCTTCAAAAATATTACAATTTTTTTTGTGGTGAGTTTTCTGCATAGCTAACGCAGTAGTACCAGGCGTAACTTCAAATAAAAGACAAAGTTGATAAATAAGGTGAGCGGGTGAGGAAAAAAATCCGGAAATGACCTGGAGACAGAACCGTAGCTCACGCACAGAAGGTAAACGGGGCAGCGAGCGCTGCCGCGCAGAGGTCTCAGGGTACCTTGGACAGCTGCTCCAGCCTGGGAGGAGACCTGTCCACTGGAGACGACCAAGGGTGGAAGTGCTGTGACACACTCAAGAAGATGAATGATGTGCTCACTAAGCTGGAAGCGGTGAGCCTTCCATTAGTGGCCACATTGCTTCCGACTTGTGATGGATGGCTTCACACTGTGCATCAAAATGGTACAGAAAAAAACCCCACCAAGCTCAGGAAGGATAATTTACAAGATGGTGCTAAGAAAAAGAACCAAGGGATAAGTTAAATTAAGCCAATATCAGTGAGCTCAGTAAGCTATTTGGCATCACTTTTCTCCCACCATGAGGTAAACGACAAGATAGTGGAAAAATATGAGATTTATTTTAATGAAGTGTTAGCTGAGACCACCTTCATGCTCTAGAAAATGGAATGAAAGGATGAAGGGCCAAGTTCCTCAGTGTTTAACTAGCACTCACTTTAGGCTAATCTTAAACAGAAGTCCATGAGGTAGAATTTAACCAAACTTCTAAAACATTAGATATCAAATGATGGTAGGTAAGTTTTGTGGGTATTTAGGCATTTTTAATGCAAATAATTACACAATGCATAATCCTCAGGAAGCAGCTGCAAAATATGTGTTTCATCACATCTATCAAATTTCCTCTTGAGGGTACTTCCAGGGTAAGAATAAATACAATGAATAATGACTTTGAAGAGATGACAATAATAGCCTTCAGAGGATAATGCATTCTTCAAACNCACATTCTTCAACCGTCAAGGTTTTAGGACTGGTTATTTTAGAGGGACTAAGGAGTTAGCTTTCCAGTTGCTATTGAATGAGATTCAGGGACTTCATTTCCTTTAAGTGCACTTTCAGCACAGAAGTATAAGGAAACATACCTTCAGGCTTCTGTATGCCCCCAAAATAAATGCAAATGGATGCATACATGGCTGAAATAGTTACATTTTTACGTGCAGACTTGTTTTATGCTGTTTGGAAAATAAATGCCTCCAGATGGCCCACCTGATTTTATATATGTTAGTAAACTCAGTATTGCACCAAAAGTGAGTATTTTTAATGCATTAATTTTGCTGAATCTCAGGGGTCCCTCAGATTTTTCTTCTCTTGCATTTCAGGAATGTTTGTCTTTCACAATGGTTTATCAGGTCCATAATCAACTCTGTTCCCTTGCCTGGCAATGCTGACTTCTTTCCTCCTTTTTCTCCTTGCTTTATTTTTGTGTTTACACGAACTAAATGTTCAATCTGAGATACATTTCATTCTATCACTGAATCTTCAGAGTTAAGGTGTATCATTTGGTATTCAACCATATGTGGAAAAAATGTGTAAATAAATATATCTCTCTTTATTTGTACTATTTAAATGTTGTACCTCAGGGACAATTTTGGGTGTTTCCCTTTAATTACCTTAAGACATGTCCACACATTTGCATGCATATAGTCCTATATTTGCACAGAGAAAACGTACTTCAGGTATAAGCCACCTCTGGTCTGAGCGATAAATAAAGCCTGTTCAGGCACATTTGGGACTAGTTTACATTCACTAGTGAATCTGCATGGCTTCTGCACTAGAATTCCTCTGGCTAGTTAAAGGTGTAGGAAGTTAAGGGTGTAATTGTCTAACAATCTAAGCAGCTACACTTTAAACAGCCAGAGTGAATCTGCTTTACTGCTGTAAAGAATTTTTCTAGAATCTTCCCGTAAAATAATCTTCTGAGTAACCTTTTGAACTTACAGTTGAGGTAGTCCTGAAGGTTGCTTCCCATATACGACACAGAAAATAGCTCTGGCTAGATGTATGCCCCACAATGTGCTTTTCTCGTAATCTAGGTGTGCATGCAAATCAGATTAGATTTCAAAAATAGAACAGTTTAGAAGAAGCGGCAGTCTAGTACTTTCATGTACTTTTTGTATTGCCAACACTGATTGTGTTACTGATGCTGCTCAGGTGCATCTCTACAGGACATGGAGCCTGCCTCATTCAGAGGATTGTTGTCTTTGAAGAATGTTTCTCTTGTTTTTGGCAGCAAGAGCTAAGAAAGGCTGAGAGAGAAATGTTTGCCGTATTAACTAATATCGTAATAAATAAGGAACCTGGCTAGGTCTTCAGCAACTAGTAATAGTTATTAATGAGGTGCTTATAACCCATTGCTTGTAACACCCATTTGAATCAATGAGGGTAGTTTCTCATCCAGATCATGTGCTGCCTTGAAGGGAATTCTGGTGTAACAAGGAAACGAGGTACAAATTTAGGAAGTTTTTTTTTTTTTTTCTTTTCTCCCCAAATCAAACTACTCTTCTCAGTGTGAGCTAAAGAACTTGGAAATTTAACATAATTTTTTGAGCAGCACAGCATGTTTTTCATCCCCCTTCCTTCTTTTCATCTGTTGCTATTCACCCATTCAGTTTCCATTATTCTTTCTCTTCTTCCTTCTCCTCTTCAGCTCATGAGTAGTCTTCCATTTATCTTTACTCAGTTTAACTTTCATGTTAATGGCTTACCTATGTGAAATAAATCTGTAACCCCGTCACCTTCCTAAGTCTAGCAACCATGGTTTGGCTCCTCCATAAACCAAAAGGAGTGCCCAGTCACTTTGAGGCCGGCTTCACCTCATTGCAGTAAATAGGACTGAAACAACTTGATTGCATCACTTAAACATTTCAAATGGGAGAAAGTACTGCTGACTCCTTAATTCTTTCTTTATTCACCAGAGAAGGGATTCACAACAAGTACCTGGCTAGTATTTAAAGCCAGGCAAATTCACAGTGGAATTAAGTCACAATATTTTTACAGTGAAGATGATTAAGCACTGGAAAAAAACATCCAAGGGAATAGTGATTTCTTCACGTACTGTCTCCAGTTCGACTTTGGACATTTTTCTAGGAGATAAGCACAAATTTTCATCTTCGTACGTGGGTTCTAAGCAAAATATGAAATCTAGGGACATAAAGGTGGTCACAGCGGATGACTTAATCATCTCCTCTGGCCCTAAACTCTGAATCAGATATTGAAGTCTGTGAATTCTGAATTGTTCACTAGTTTTTTATGTGTCTTCATTAGCTTTTGCTGTACCTTAACATAATCTTCGAATGGGCTATATAACCTTCTTTCTTGGAATTCAGTTCTGGTCAATGTCTGTGTTCACAGTATAAATATAAGCTTCTCTGATCACCTTGTATGAAAACCCACACTCTTGTCAATAACCTACTGATGCGGCTTGCAAGAGCAGAAAGTTTAAACAGCGTAGGGGAGATTTTGTGGCAGAATGTTCAATTTCTTCTAAGGCTGCTGTTGTCCTCTGGGGAATCTCTCTGAGGAAGCTTAGACATAAAGTAGCTTTTCAGTTTGAAATTGTTGATGGCAAGAGATATCCAAGGTACTCATATTGTTGTTTCCTTGAGTGATTTTACAGCCATGACATGAAGGAAAATTTGTGATGATCTTCTTTAACAGTGAAAAAGAGTACCAGTCAAGAGCACTCCAACTGGTTGAGACTGGGGGAGAGGGAAGTTACTTTTGACAGCAAAATTATTTTGCATGCAGTTCTGTAAAGGCCCATGCATGCCACACTTCTGCATGCTATCATTTTCAGATGCTGATTTATTAGGACTTCCTAGTTCTCACACAAGGACTCTTCATCAAGAACTGCTTCTGGAACACAGTCTGCAAAGAATTAACCAGCTCATTTGCCAGGAAAAAAAACAGGCAGTGTTCAAACAGAAAGACTGGACAGAAAACAGCATACTTTTTCCCAACTGTTCATCTATTTTTCTGAATACTTTAAACTGTAGTGTATGAAAACCACAGGAAGAGTCATAGAATGATATAAATATCATGCATGACTAATAAAATAAACCCTCAGAAATCCCTGTGCAGACATTCATGCATTGGAAGAAGGAAGTCAAAAACATAGAGACTAATACCTTCACAGTCAAAACAACGTAGTGTACGTTCTTGCCCCAGAGAAGGAATAACAGAAAAGCAAGCTGCAAAAGGGCCAGGGGAGGGGTCCCACACTGTGAATTGAGGTTCCTGCAGGGGTTAAATGTGGTAAAGGAAATAGCTGGGAAACAAGGCGTGGACTCTGACGACCTATGTGAATGGCCATAATGAGGTCTCTGCAGACAGGGCATACCCATGGCTTGGATACCTCTGAAAGTTTCTCATGACTATTGTAACAGATTTTCTAAGGGATCCTGGAATGTTCTGCAGAACCTCTTTCTTGCCTTTTGTGTTTAATATGATAATGTTGCAAGGAGACTGTGAACTGTTCCTATTAGCAAGTCCTATAGTATGCTTATTATAGTAATGGAAATTACTCTTGAAATGCAGTCAGCAGTGGAGTATAAATGACTGTGTGAGAATGAGTTAATCAGCTGTCTTTGTTAAATGTTTTTCCATGTGTGGGAGGCCTTGGCAGTTAATGCACTTTCCCCTGATTTGCAGCTACTGTCATTATTGCTATATGTGATTGATATGTCTGCCTTCACAGATTTGGAACCTGACACTGACACTAATAAACAGCTTAAAGTCACTGATAATAATTTCAGAAGGGACTCCAGAAATTGTAGTGGACTATTTTTTTTTACCAAATTGCAGCTTTATATCCTGGGAAGGGTGACACAGTTTTGATGGTTTGCATTTTTTTTTGGCATACAAGTAATTGTGGACAGGTCTGTTAACTGGAGTTAGCTGCAGAAATCAGGAAAAACAAAACAAACAAACTGCTCCCCCTCCCAAACCCTAACAGTTATTAAGTATAAAATGAAATGTCCTGCATTGGAGCATCCTCAGTGCAACACTTAAGCTGGTTTCACAAGGCTTGTTACACGTTTGCTGCTCATTATTGATTTAAAGACACAACGCAAAATTTAGTCCTCTTATAATTTCATTGTTCTGAGGGGATACAGAGTAGGTATGGAATCACTTCACCATTTATGTCTCTTTCCTCTCTTGCTATTTTCTGGGGAGCCTTCAGGACATGAGGAGCAGGTTAACCTTGCATTAATTGAGAAGCAGCAGAACGAATTGGCAGGTCTGCTTCATTTTGCTGTGTTGTGTGGTGCTTTGGAAGGAGAAGGTGGTAATCAGATTTGCTTTTTAAAAAAGAATCAGTACAAATCAGCATAGAAAGTAAGGCAGAAGCAGGAGTGACATTTTACAGGATATCTCAGCCTTTCACTTTAGATCGTTTCAGAGAAAAAGTGCAAGTGAGATGTGAGAGCACTTGTTAGTGAGAATAACTTGTATTGCTCAGCTATTCAAAATGGTTGAGGTTAGCAGGGACCTCTGGAGATTGTCTGATCCAACCCCCCTGCTTAAGCAGGGCCACCTAGAGCAGGCTGCCCAGGACCATGTCCAGACAGCTTCTGAATATCTCCAAGGATGGAGACTCCACAACCTCCCTAGGCAACCTGTGCCAGTGCCTGGTCACCCTCACAGTAAAAAGGTGTTTCCTGACGTTCAGATGGAACATGCTGTTTTTCAGTTTCTGCCCATTGCTTCTTGTCCTGTTGCTGGGAACCACTGAAAGGAGCCTGGCTCCATCTCTTTTACACCCTTTAGGTATCTATACAAATTGATGAGATCCCCCATGAGTCTTCTCTTCTCCAGGCTAAACAGTCCCAGCTCTCTCAGCCTCTCCTCATAGAAGAGATGCTCCAGTCTCTTCATCATCTTTGTGGCCCTTTATTGGAGTCTCTCCAGTATGTCCATGTTTCTCTTGTACTGTTTCTACCGATATTTACAGATGTGTTTGTCCTGCCAATTACCAAAGTGGATAATGACTGCCCTATTGTTGAATTGGTTTTACTGAGAAGTGGAAAGTTTTATAAATATCTGCTTTGGCTTTTTTAATTTAATCTATACAGGAATGTCACTGTACACTGTTCAGCTGTATGTTCAGTCATATAAGCTATAATGTAGAGTGTGTGTTTCCATACCATGACCAAACTAAGTAGTTTGGCAGAGGGTGAAGTGAGATGCTATTGCAATAGCATTGGCATAAATATATAGGTTCCTGAAAACTGTTTTAAAAATTATCTTTACTAGGCAGAAGGTGAAGTTTATCATGTTCTATTACTTCAAAGCCTTTTAATTTTATCTATCGTATGTCTACTAATATACTTGAAGATGTCAGTATCTTATTTTAAGAGATAACCAAAAGGTATTTCCCCACAGATGCTGAACATTTAAGAGAACACAGTCCATTGTTTTCTGTTTTGTAAGTAGTTAATATATGAAAACTTCTTTTGTGTACGTTGGCATAGTGTCTGGAATCTAGAATTTAACAAGATATCCAGAATAACAGTTTACTGTAGTGGGCTGTAACATAAACCAAACTGCCCCAAAACCCGCAGCTAATAATTAATGAAATCAGGATGGAAACGCATATTTAGGAAATCATAAAAGAGCACCCTGACTTTCATAAAAACAGAGTTACCCTCAATGCCTATTAAATCAGGCCAATACCTGTGTGCTTTCATAGGGAATGTAGGGCCTTTACCTCGACTTAGATAGATTGGACTATTGACACCATGTGAAGAAAGAACTTGTTTGACCTTGACAGCTGGTATTTTATACAGTTTTTGGTCTAAGAGAAAGAATTTCATGATCTACTTTGTCTACTTTTCCTTCAGACTGAGCTGGATAAAAACATGATTTGTCAGGGACATGCCACAACTATTCAGCACAGCTCTTCTCAGACATGACTACTAGGTCTTTTAATACCGAATGGAGTTCATAACTATCTCAGTGTTATGAAAGATTTCTTTATACACTGCAGCACCATTCTCAAGAGCAAAAAATGATTTTAAAAGACACAGAAATTAAAATATATTTTAGCTCCCACTACCTGAAAGACAAATGATTTCTAAACCAGAACTTTCCAAGGGCAATTGCCATGTTCTAAGATGTATGTTTTGATGACTGTATTTGGGATTAGAGAGAGAGGAAGAAAGGGTGAATCCATTGGATTATTGTTTTATGTCTTTAAAATAAAAATATATTACTGCAAAGAACTGCATAGCACACTCTGTGTATGAATGGTCCTTTTGCCGCTTTTCTAATACTACGCTGATAAGGTAATTGCACTTGCTTATCTTGAGGCTACCATAGTTTGTTATGCATTGAACTTGGAGAATGTACTCAGCACTCTATGGGTGAAAAGGTGGATTAAAAAGTACATGGATTATTTACTCAGTTAATGGGGAAAGCCTGTTTGAGGGAAAGGTCTATTTATAAGGCATTTCCATTAAGAGGGAGATGAAGTGATGGCCTCCACCTCCTGTAATTTTAACAAGACATTCTCTTCAGCTTTTTTGCATCCATTGACAATGCATTCACTAGAGATATCTGCTCTTACTTCCTCTTCCTCCCAGACTAAGAATATTTTGTGCAACATAATCCACCAACTTTTCATCACCCATCTCTCTAGCCTGTGATTTTGCCTTTTGTGACATTTTAAGAAGCTTGCTGAGGCCGTTTCTTTGTCCAAAGCTTTGTCTTATAGCTGCAGCTATGAGAATAGTTTCCAGGGGGCTTATTCTTGTCAGACTTCATTAAGTTATACCCCTTCATCAAGTCTGATAAGGCTGTCCAGTAGTCATTATGTGATATCTGTTAGCAGTGGATGCCGTTGTCAACTGGACAATAACTTCTTTGAGCTTGGTAGGATTTTACTATCTTTGGCTATCTTCTAGCTAATATAGTGATCTTTGGGGGAAATAGCTCTATCCTAATTGTGGTGAATTGTATCAGTGGATTTCCCATAGACAGTAAAGGAAGTAGAATGAGTGAAGACAAAGTGAACAAGCTTAGGCTTTCCTTTCCAGTAGAAACACTTCAGAGCTTGAGTAGGGCATCAAGTGCTGTCAGGCAAATGGACATCAGAACTTAAATGGTGTCTATTGTAATTATATGCATGAATGCAAGATACATATATCTACCTTCTTGTAATATAATTCTGTATGCATGGACATCTCTTTTTCATTGAAGATGAATTTGAATTATTAAATTGCTACCTATTAACATAACCTGCTCTGTAGGTACTTCAAAGTGCCTAAAAAGCTCTATTGTTCTGCTAAAAACTTAAAGGCTCAATAAATAACAAAAAAATCCTCTCCAACAGATAGGTAGTTGTTTTTCAGTGGAATTATCCATGCAATCACCTTTGCCACCTTCATGCTAACATCTTTCCATAAGTGCCAGCTGAATACTGTCAAAACCAAAAGCATATTGTGTCTCAAACAATAGGCATAGATATGGCTTGTTAGCAATTACAACAGGAAAAGTGACATATTTTATTGTTATAATAGCATTAAAAAGTATCTATACTTTCTGACTGAGAACATTTATGTTATTAAGGCAAATAAAATATGGCTTTTATTCTTCCATTCCAATGTGATTTTGCCAGGAAATACATGAGATACTTGAAAAATTGAGACATTTGGTTGAATAAAACCATCTACCTTTTCAAACATTCTGTTATATGAATAATTGCTGAGGTGGTGGTGAAACTATGAAGTCATTTTTAAATGTGGGAATCTAGTGGTACGGTCAAAGAATCAAATAAATGCATGTTGTTGCTTTATTTTTAAAATGATACAGTTCTACATTGCAGGCGTCCTGTTTTCTTCATTGTATCCATGATGCAATTCACCCCAAAGAGGTCTGAATACATTTTTTATGTGACACAGTGGATACAGCAGAGTAAAAATAATTAAAATGACTGAGGAAAATTTGCACTTATGAACCCAATTTTGAGCTCAATTAGGTCAGTGCAGTTTTCAAGTCTAAGATAAGAGAGAATCATGCCATTTAAGTTGGTGGAAAAGTTATTCTAACTTCACTGGACTTTGCTCAGACACCAAGTGCACTAAAAAGGTCACTTTTCTCAATGAAGTGTGAATTGTACCAGGTTCTCTCAAGTATTTTACTCCATATTAATTTCAGTTAATTAAGAACCTTTTTATTCCTTGTAATTAATAGATCCTAGCTGTGAGTGGAAGGTGGCACTTCCTGCCTCATTGACTGACTGGACTTACAGACTGTCACTTCTTACTGGTTAGGAAGTACTATATTAACCAGTTTTTTAGTTTTCCAAGGAACGTGCTAGAAGTATGAATAATCAGTTATGAAACTTCATATTCAAAGTACTTGCAAAGACTAAAAATGCCAAGCTTCCTCTGACAGAAGATGAGCAACATCAGTGATCCTCTGCATTTTCCATGCTGTATCCTTTTCTCCCTATCTGAATCACCTGAAATCCTACCGCCATTTCCTCTGCTTGGTTAGGATAGGGAACAGCAGACTGGTTGCACTTCCATATTTCCAGGAAGATGTTGAGACTAAAGGAGAGCTATAAGCCATTTTTATCTTTAATTTCTATAATTATTTGTGTGTGTGTCCAAATCTTGGCCTGGCTTTTGGGAAATGAATCTCTGAGAATTTGTTAGAGTCGATACCCTTTACTCATAAAACTGAATTATAAGACTATATGGCTTTGGCAGGTCCTTAAATAAGCTCCTTCCATACTTCTCTGCCAATGCATTTCAGCCCTGACTTTTAACATCTCCAGTTTTCCTGTCTTGGACTACATACAAACTGAGGCTGCCAATTAAATTATAACTTAATAAAATGATTATAATTTGAAACACGCTCTTTCAATAAAAGTAGAAGGCTTCAATAACAGTCAGTGCAATAATGATAGCATAAGCCAAATGCTTTTAGTTACATCCATGTACAGATACTCAGCTCAGTGCAATTGGATGGAATTCAATGGTGTTACAGCAGAACAGATCTGTTTTTCTGTAAGGTAAACTTTTTGGAGGCATATACTGGATGCACTCTTAAGTCAGTCATAAGTTCTTTTCTGTGGTAAGTGTGCAACAGTTCATGCATGCTCTGCATTTTAACTTTTTCTTGAGACTGGTATTTACAATATTTAATCTTTCGTGCTTCATAATCTGCAAATGTTTACACGATGGACTACCGTACAGTTAATAGGCAAAAAGAGATTCTGCAAGGACAGTGTCCAAACGAGTTTCTTTGTAAGACCAAAATCCTATAATTTCTCTTTCATACTTCAGGGAATCAACAGCCAAACATTATTGCTTTCCCTCTTTGCTCAAACTCATAAGAATGCAATCAGTTCATGGTGAGAAAAAGAAAATCAGGACTTTCCAGCCTCAGAAAAAAAAAAGAGTTTTTAGTTCCTTTTACAATTCAAGATGGTACTGCTTATATGATTTGGAATGCAGCTAAATTTTACATTTGAAAGGCTGCCATAATTCAGGTATTGTGGGGAAGTTCTGTCTGTCACATCTTTGCAGAGACAGAGCCTTGTTGTTTGGCCTTCATCAGGCAGGTAGTATATTCAGTATACTATAATAAAACAGTATAATAAAGCATGTAATCTGTTTCCTGATGAGAATTCTCAAGGACCACAATAAAACAGGATCATATATATACATATACATATCTCAAGGGTTCATTGCCAAGCAGCCAACCAGTAGATGTACTCTAGAACATAGAAAATATCTTCAGAATAATTCTTCCTGCACACTTACGCCAAGAAGATTGTAGATACCTTCTTTTGCATAGTTCTTCACACTTCATGCTTTAAAGTGGATGCTACGTGCTAGCATATTTGCTTACCGTATTGGAAGAAGAGCAAAAAAACCTTAATGAGGTCACTTTTTAGGTGTCACAGCTTTGTTAGTTTTGGTTCCAGAATTGCAAAACCAAGATAATATAGCTTATGCTCTGAAGACCACTATCTGTCCAAAGTGCAAAGGAAAGCTAGTGTTATTCTAGATGGAGGCCTTGCTATTGCCTGCTTAGCTCACTTCAGCAGCCCAGGTGTTCAGCCCCCACAATGAACTTATGAAATCCTTGCTGCAGTTATAGAGCATCTTTGGAATACCATCAGTGCAAGTCCTGCTGAGCCACTTCTGTTTCTTCCAAACAGCTGTATTGCAACTAAATTGATTGGAGATGTCTTAGGACCAGTGAGAGAAGGGGATTGTCTCTCATGACCAGGGGCTTAGTGATGAGTGGAGCAGCAGCAAGTATATTGCAGCTCTGATCCTAGCAATAGCATCCTTTATCTCAGTTCTAGACTGATAATAAATGAAAGCTTTTCTAACAGACATTTCTGGTCACCTTGAAAGATTTTGACTAGAAGTTTTGGTAGCATGTGAAATAGGAACTATAGAAGGTCATTTGGTAATCAATATACCTCAAACAGATCTCAGCACTTCAATGAACATGTTATTGTACAAATGAAATGAAGATGATCTGTTCAGCCACACAACCAGCTCTGGACAACTACCAAAGACACAATGCCTGATATTTGTACAATGTTTAAATGAGAAGAAAGTGAGTCAAAACACTGGGGTCTTTTCAACACATTATTAGTCAATTCATGAGTCAGGTTGTATTCAATCTAGATGAAAGGAGTCAACGATACATTTAATTAGAAGGTTATTGCTTTTGTAAGAGGACTTGCAGAAGGAATTACAATTCTCAAAAGGGTGTTCAAAGTGTTTTTTTATAAGGCACACCCTGCCACTTTATATATCTAAGCCGTACAAATGAAGACATATTTCCTTCAAATGTTAGTAACTGCATGTCTGTGCAGCTAAGTGACCTGATTTTCAGAGGTGCTGGGTGCTGACTTCTTTTGAAGTTTACAGGTCTTCACTGCCTGTGAAAAGTAGGCCACTTATATAAATGCCTAAATATAGATTTTGGTGCTTCACTTTAGGCTGCCAAGCTTGACAATTTTGGCTTTAATAAATAAAACAGACCTTCTAAGCTGAAAGTATGTCAGTAAACTTGGCTTTAGATAGACAAACATTGACTGGATTACAGCAACAAAATATGCATCTTTTGGGTCCATTCCACAAATGTTAAGTGCCTTGAAAAAAATCCCAGCAGAAACAGGAGAGTGAATTCTGAAACTAAACTCTAGGCACAAACACACACTGGCTTTTGTATGATTCCTTTCATCACATTGACCATTATACAGGACAATATTTTGACAGACTATCAATGGAAATTTGTCCATATCATATTTACGTATATGTACCTTAGGGCATGATAATCAGAGACTCATGTGCAGTCAAATATGTAGCTTTATAAACTATATCCTTGCCAAATTTACCACTCTTTATAGCTGATAGATTACTCAAAGTTAAAAACTCAAACAAACAATTCAAGACTAGACCTACAGCTGCTGTAAATCCATGTGCTTCATGCACTTCAAAGAAGGGAGTAAGCTAATATAATCCAGCTGAGCATTTGGCCTCTAGACATGAGTTTACTTTACATTCAGCACCCAGAGTGAGATCTACAGGTGGTATAAGTCAATGCAGGTCAAATGCAAGTTAGTGGAGCAATGCTGATTTGTGGCAGCTGAGGAGCAAGAATTAGGTTATGATGACAAAGATGTTTCTCATTACCCTTCCTAAGCACCTTTTTTTTTTTTTTAAACAGGCAAACAAATCCACATACTGAAGTAGAACAGTATAGATTTACAGTTCCTGTTTTAATGATGACTTCTTTAAGACTGCTGTACGGCTGTGGCTTTACAGTTGTTGCTGAGGGAGCTGGCTCTGCTGGAGAAACGCAGTCTTTCATAGCGCAGAGAAGAGTGTGGGAGCATTGCAAAATGGTTTGATCCTGGGGGAAGAGGAGTGGTGGGATTTCTTCCTATAAGGTGGCATCCAGTATCATCCACAGGACATCTTTGTAGGTCTCTTTTTCTTTGGTGTGGAGTTGTGGTTTCTAAGTGCTGGATCCCTGGGTGATGTAAATTAGGGTAAATTTGTTGAAAATAAGAGTGCTTTGTTGATTCAAGTTCCCTGTAATGCTGATCTGAAATGTGCTTGTTTTAGTGCTTTGTGTGAGACTGTAAATGTATAGTATATAGTCTTATAAGCATTACACTAACTAGAGGGAGATACAAAGAAGTACCTAGCAACTTTTGAATTAGAATTCTGTTATTTTCTTCTTTCATACAAGAGAAAGAATGGGATTGTGTTCTTTTACCTACCTAGCCTAATATAAAAGTCAGGTATTAAAGTCCAGGGTTTACAGCTCTGTATAGGTGGATCAGCTCTGAGGCTTATGAACAAAGTATACCATAGGAAGATTCAGAGCTTCTGGAGGGGAGGGGGGCAATATCATATGGGAAATGGAATGAGATTAAGTTGTGCGTAATTGCTAAATAGACTTGAACAGGAAAGACTTCTGATTTATCTGAAGGTAGAGTAGCTAGTGTTGGTATGCTCGTGCATTTGAGTTGACTTGTGTGTTTACAGCCTTTGGGAACTGTGACCAGTCGCACTGTGGGGTGTTCAGGGGCCTAGCATGTTGGACCAGAGGTCCGGTTCCCAAGATCTAGAGCCAGGCTGTTGCACCCTGGCTAGGAGACTTTGGCTTGAGAAACCTTTTCAGGTTTCATTAAAGCCCAGGTGACAGGTGGAAGTGTGTGAAAAGCCTTCTTTTTACAAAGTAGTGAAACAACATAATTTAAAAAGTGTGGTTTACTAGCAAAAAACCTGTGGGTTTCCTGTAGCTCGCTCATCTGTTTATTGCACATAAGTACACGAGGAGGGATTCAGGGAAGTTTGCATTGCTGTATACTCTGGCCCTGTCCGCAGGGCAGTATCTACTGCCTGTGCAGAGCCCATGGTGGTCCTGAGCATTGGAAGGCATTGGTAAAGCACAAAAGACCCCTCACAAACAGGAGAAACTTTGCCCTTCCTGATTATTGGCCTCATGTTAAATTAAAAAGAAATGTTGTCTATGAAGTCTGAGTCTGGCCTGAGTAGAGAGCTTTTTGGTGCAGATAGGAAGCAGAGGGGAGGTGTGCGTCTGCAGTACTTGGTCGGTGTTTATGTACAAAACTCCAGGTGCTGGAACTCCAGCAGCTTCAAAAGGCTTCATTACTTTATACTTTAGCCACAAAACCAAGTGTCTGCATTACAAATGTTCTCATATCTGCTTTCTTTTTAAGCTGATGGCTGCTGTATATACAGCCAAAGAGAATAAGGGACTGCATGTTAATTCTGAATCCAAAGAAGCTCTGATTTCTTTTAGGAAGCTCTGAGACTTCTAATACACTGTCCCCAACCACTTGGCCAGAAAAATCAGTAATATTTTCAGTGGGATTTTGGATACCTATTTTGCAATGTGGTCGCATCCTTATGAATCTGAGGAAAAAACAGTCCAATAACAACAGGACTACATCATGTTGATCTGGCCTCTTCTTCAAGAGAAAAATACGGGGTGATTCCAAATGGATGTTCAGGGCAAAAATTCAGCCAGGATGATACCTACTGAGCAGCTAGGAATTTACATGCAGATCTGGTACAAGTGCTTTGGAAAATCCTGTGCTTTGAGATATTCCTGATGTTTACCTAAAAAATATTTGGTTTGTCATGTGCACTATTTTATTTTATTTTATTTTTAATGAAGAATTCCAGGAAAGGTTTGAGAGGGTTTGAAGATCTGGCTTTGGGGTTGATTGTACGGAGGTTTGTTTCTTTTCTAAATGTAAAACTTTATTTTTCTACCTCCAAGAACAGAAAACATGCATGCATATACATGTGCAATTTGGATGGCATGACTCTTCAAAATCTATTTTCTTCTCTGAGTGTTACTTTTTGGGGGGAGGAAGTTGGTAATCTCTTCTACTTATGTCACTAATAATACGTTGTGGAAATGATTCTAGAGTCCCCATCAAGAAAGGGACTTGACATAGGTTTCCTGAAAAAGCAGTAAATGCACGTAGAGTCCTGCTAGGAGTAACCAAACTTCTATCTTGGCTCAGAGCAGTGTGACAGCCCTCAGAGGGGGTATAACAAAATACAACTGACCTTACAAGGCTAATGAGCCCTGTCTGTTAATGAAGCTTGTCAGTCTAAGGGACAATGCTTTGCTGATAAGGGTGAAACATATGCCATGTTTTCATGTCTATGGCTTGCAGCTTTTCTGTTTGTTTGTTTTTTTTTTTTTTTAAAAAAAAAAAGGTGGGGGGAAGCAACACAGACAAAAAACATCTGTTAATTGAGTGCAGGCTAACTAATATAAATAGTTTCTTCCTTTTCCATGTCTAGAATCTTTCCTTTCCAGAGAAAATGAGATGCCAATGACTTACAGTGCAGACATCACAGCATGGTACTGCTTCTAGTTCTGGAGTACCTTACTTACTACCAGCTTGATGCTTTATGGACACTCCTACAGTGTCTGTTGTTCTTGCCTTGGCATCACTGCACAAGCTCTTAGCAGTCATGGAAACTCCCATGAATGTTCCTTTCAAAGCAGGAGACAGTGAATTGTTCTACTAATAAATCTGTGATTTTTAGAAAATGTCTTTCACAGTTAAGGCTAAGTACCTGATTCAGTGTTGTTCTAAAAGATGAACTTAAGAACATAATTAAATACTTTCTTGAATTGATTCTACAGAGGCCAATTCAATTATTATGTTCATAATCAGATATGACATTGTTGAGGCAAATACAACATAAATAGCCTCTGCAGAAAAGTCATAACCTGCAAAATATCATGTGTTATTACAGAAATCTACCCCACTTTGCAGCATTGCATAGTAAAGTCCATTGCAAAGAGAGAAGGCAGATCATGCCTCCTGCCAGCTGGGACAGCAAGAGCCACAACCTCTCAGCTCTTAAGTTTCTTCATCAGTACTAATTTTCAGTCTTGGAGAAGAGCTTGACTTCTCCACATACTTGAGGGAGAAGGAAGAAAAGCAGCAGCTCTGCCCCATTTTACAGTATGCGGTAGTCCTTTCTCACACTTTTGGGGAACATCTTTTGTTATTCCAAAACATTTGTCCCTTGCCTGCCTCTCAGGTAGGGAAGCCTCACATAGAACCTCTACTGTTCTTTATGGCCTAGTTGTCATTCTTAAATCTGACAGCTGGGAAGGAAGTCCTAGTACTGATACCTACCGCCTCACCTAGTTTTCTCACACAGGTTCTGTCTTTTGTTCCTCTCCATTAAATTATATCAATCTTTTCTGGAGAAAATATCTGTACTGTTGATTCAGCTATCTATTTCTGCTGTGTACAACGGTTGGACTTCATGATCTTAAAGGTCTCTTCGAACTAAAACGTTTCTATGATTCTATACAAGTGCTGAGTTTGCCTGATACAGCTATTTTTGCTGTTCATAAAGTATTTGAGTTCGGATGAGATGTTCTTTGAATTCTTTTGAATTAACCACAAGTTGCAAGTCCTACCTATGATTGCTAACCAGTCTTTTCACAAAAATGCATCTTCTCCATCTCGTTTGGTCTAAACCAAGGTGACTTACTTTATAAGCAGTTCTACAGTAGAACTGCAGATGAGGGTAAGCTGGTTTGTCTTTTGTAAAGTGGGCAGCTGCAAGCCTCTTCTTTGTGATTGTCGATATCAAATAGCATCTCAACATAAACATTCTGTTCTTGTTGATCCCTAAAAGGCCCAAAAATATTTGGTATCAGCAGGAGAAATAAATGTGTTTGGGACAGGAGTAGCAAGAGCTCCTTTCCTGAGTAAAGCTGTGAGAAGAAATCATAATGAGACCTGCCATCATTTTAGTTGATAAAGCCCCAAAAGAAAGTCCGTTATTTACAACTTGTGTCACTTAAAAAAAAAAAAACAAAACAAAAAAAAACAAACACCACCCAAAACAACCAAACAAAACAAATGCAAGTAACAGAGAGTTCATTATATACTGATATATCTTAAAACAAACAAAACCCCAGCACTCTTGCCTTATCACAGATCCACAATAATTCCTAGCCTGTTTGGTTTCTACCAAGGGAAAAGTTTTTCTGCTGAAGTCTCTCTGAGTTAGTCTGACTATTGGTCATCTTGCTGTTGTGATCCAATATAGATTAAATCCTGAATCCTTTCTTCTCATTCTGCCTCATCTATTCTTCTTGGCTACTTGAGAAAACAAGAACTTTGATTGGAAAATAATTTTTAGCTCTTTAAGATGATCTGTCAAGTTTAATTTATCAGCTAATAGTATTTTGATTGCCACTGATTTGAGAAATAAACCTCAAACCCTCAAGTTTGCTGAGATTTGCAGGTTGAAAAGTTCTTCAAAGTTGTTATTCTAGAGCTTCTTGAAGTTCAGATAGCCTGTTTCCTGTCTTTAGGACATGAGTAGCTTCTCTGGTTTTGGGGGACCTGATGGTAACTTATGGTGGGAAAAGCAGGTACCCTTGGTTAAGTAGTATAATCAAATTCTGAGGAATTGAGGGTCTGCATATTACTTCTGGGTCACAGTCCTAGCTGTGCTTGTGTCTTAGTATGTGACAAGTGCAAAGTAATTTCAGCTCGGTTAAGCCAAACTTCGTTACCTTGCATGAGCTGGGGGTCAAAGATACCAACAGTTAGTAATCATGGTTAAATTGATACAAAATGATTTAAGCCAAAAGAACTTGATTCAACAGTTATGCAGCATGCTTCATGTTTTAATACAGATATGCTGGTGGTTGGGAGGAAGGTGAAGGCATTTTCCCATCATTGTAGGAGAACACACCACATGGGGTGGAATTTCTAGGCCATATTAATACATAGCACCTCTGTTATTCCCCTTTTGCATCAGAGAGAGTGAGTGGTGCAAAGTAGAGAAGGGTGAGGCCCAGGGATGAAGACAAAAAGCCCTCTTACCCTCCCTTCTCTAACACCAGAGTCACAACAACTTTCCAGCATCCTCTTTTTTTTTTTTCTTTTCTTTTGTTCCCTCTCTCCCCTTTCTCTTAAGTTCTTAAAGCAGTTGGACACTTGGGACTTTCACTCACTTTGTCAGGCCTAGCTCATAAAAGCTTTTCCCCAGAAGCACAGCTAACACAATTATCTCCCTTAATTTTTTCATTAGTCATGGAACACTAATTAGGAAAAGTCTTCCAGGGTCAGTCTTTTGTTCCATGCAAGTTAACAGTCTGGGACAGGGGGACAGAGATGGTAGGAGCTTGCACACAAACTGTAACTAAATCCAGCGTGTATAAGTGCTCTCATTACAGATGAGTTAATTGTATTTTCCTGGGAGAGTAGCTGAGAAATTGGCAACCTTTCACTAAAAAATGTTTCTCATAACTTGCCAGCTTGCTTGGTGTTCTCCTGTTCAGCAGGCTTCAGAGGCAGCAGCAGCTCTTGTATCGAGGGCCAACTTCTGAGAAGCTGGAGCTTGCTTCCACTACAAACCCGACCTCGGTCCAGCACTGGCAGCAGTGGCATGGAGCGGTCTGTTCCTTTGGAGAGCAGGTGTTTGTATCTTGGGGAGGAAGGAAGGAGGAGGTCCTCTAGCTGTAGAGGAATTGCCTTCAAAAAAGGTGGTGTGGCTGTAGGGGTTGGTCTGGTTGCAGAAATATGAAAAACAGTCTGTAGTACTTTACCAGTAGTTCTCTCATATGTGGCAGGTACTGGATCCAGAGATGGTTTTAATAGGGCTCCAAACAAAGGGGCACCAAGTTACATTTTACAATAAAATAAACTCCATGTTTGAGGTGAAGAAAGGAGGGACCTTAGCCCAAGAGTGGAAGGCTGTCTTCTGAAAAGTGAGTTTTAGAATTATCCCTTCACTTTCATAGCATAGAATCATAGAATGGTTTGGGTAGGAAGGGACCTTGAAGATCAACTGGTTTCAAGCCCCCTGCCATGGGCAGGGACACCTTCCAATAGACCAAGTTACTCAAAGCCCCATCCAACCTGGCCTTGAACACTTCTAGGGATGGGGCAGCCACAACTTCTCTCTGCAACGTGTTTCAGTGTCTCATCACCCTCACAGTAAAGAATTTCTTCCTAATATCTAATCTAAATCTCCCCTCTTTCAGTTTAAAACCATTACCCCTCGTCCTATCACTACACTTCCTGAAGTGTAGTGTACACACCCTCAAGTCCTTCTCCTTAGGGCTGCTCTCAAGCCATTTTCTGCCCAGCCTGTATTTGTGCTTGGGCTTGCCCTTGCCCACGTGAAGGATCTTGCACTTGGCCTTGTTGAAATTCATGAGGTTTGCACGGGCCCACCTCTAACCTATCCAGGTCGCTCTGGGTGGCATCCCTTCCCTCCAGTATGTTGACCACACCACACAACTTGATGTTGTCAGCAAACTTGCTGAGGGTCCACTCGATCCCACTGTCCATATTGCCGACAAAGATGTTAAACAGCACCGGTTCCAGTACTGACCCCTGAGGAATGCCACTCGTCACTGCACGCCACTTGGATATGGAGCCGTTGAGAGCAACTCTTTGAGTGCAGCCATCCAGCCAGTTCCTTATCCACCGAGTGGTCCATCCATCAAATCCTTGTGTCTCAAAGTTAGAGACAAGGGAGTCGTGTGGGACAGCGTCAAATGCTTTGCACAAGTCCAGGTAGATGATGTGAGTTGCTTTTCCCTTATCCACCAAGTCTGTAACCCCATCGTAGAAGGCCACCAGATTTGTCAGATGTGAAAACAAGCTTTTTTTTTTTTTTTTAAATCTTTGTAGCTTGTGTAGATACCATGGTATTAGTTACACTGATGCTTTCAAGCTAATGCATGCAAGAAATGTACTTAATCCTGCTTTCCTGGCCTTACCCCACTGTCAACTAATAGGTAATGAAACACTTAAGTAATTTTGCTGTACTTATCAGATTTCAGGAGCAAAACCCCTACAGTTTATAACCATCTGATTTCAGGAATGACGTATTTCAGCTTTCTCTGAGTTATACTGGGATGCTGAGACCGACCCTGTTGAACAGGTGATGCTCGGGTAGTCCTGCAGAAGCCTTAGAGCACTTGTGGGGATCCATGGGGTGAGGTGGGTTCATGTGGCTCGGCAGCGAGGACAGAGCTTGCCCAAAGGGGCTGCAGCCCATGTGGACCTTAGGCTTAGCAACCCGGAAGCTTGTTCTGAAAACCCTGTGTGTGATTTGAGAGTAATTTAGTGGTGTTACTTATTCAGCTACTCCTATTTTAAAAAAGAAAAAAAGCAAATGAGATTAAAGCCCATTTGTTCAGCTTGTTTATAATGGAATGAATTCATTGAGAGGTCAGTAATGTGTTATTACACATGCTTTTCTTGTCACAAGTCCAATGTTAATTGGCTGGTCCAAACTGTTTAAAAATTCTCACTACCTGATCCATTCATCATATCAGTCTCTCAAACTGGTTCTCACCTGCTTATGTCTTCCCAGAGTGCTCATTTATTGCTTCCCCGCTTGCACATTTTGTTTTGCTGAGACTTAATTTCTACTGGGTCTCTTAAAATAGAGCCACAGGGAAGGTGCAGCACAATTTGTAGTGTAAAAATCTAAAATAGAAACCTGGAAAGTCTTATTTCTTAGTCTAAGCTCAGTTTTATGCAATGCATATTTATACTTTACAGGAAGTAATTTGTTTTTTTTCTGGATCTAGAGCAATTTTTATTTTTTTTTGTTAAGTAAAAGTATAAATAAATATTTGCTTCATAAGTTGCCAGATGGGAAGGGAGATTTATTTTAATTCTTTTATTTTTTCCCTTGAAGCTTTCACTCAATACATAATATAATGATTTTATGTTTATGATTCTACAATAGTGATTAATGAAGGCTGCTATAGTAGAATGAAGGATGGCTTTGTTAAAATATCTTTGAATCCAAAACCATATAAGTTTTGTAAAAATAAACTTTTTTTTTTTTTTTAAACTCTCTGCTGATGAACCACCTCAGTTTTGGCTGAGCCAAAGCAGGTGAACATTCTTAGAATATCTGGGCCATCAGTTTTTGAATGGCATCTTTCTCCTGAAAATATTGCTGTAAATTTGGAAAAACAAAGTGAAATCAGTCAAGCTGGGTTACAATGTGTAATGAGATCAGAACTGAGGCCAAACTGTAAAACCATCAAGTTAACCTCTGTGGTGATTTTGATGGATTTTGTGTGTGGGGGTGGGGTGGGGTTTTTTTGTTTGGTTGGTTGGGTTTTTTTGGTTTTGTTTGTGTGTGTTTGTTTTTGTGGGTTTTTTTGTTTTGGTTTTCCTTTTTTTAAATCTGGAAGATTTAGACCCCGCTTTTTCATCTTGTGGTGGATATTCCTGTTTGTAGAAAATCTCTAGCAGTGTGTTGGCTGCAATGACCTGCAGTGGACCTGTCTTTTAAAAGCTTTAATTTGTATTCATTTCCTACAATTATCATGCTGTAAACTCTCCATGCAAGACACCATTTTTGATTACATTCACCTTACTGGTTCACTGAGCGGGATGATAGGAAATTGCACATCAGACTAGTCATTCAAGGTACAGCTACCTGCCTGTCTCTTAATCAAGATTCAGCCTCCTTGTAGCTTTATAATTTAAAAGCAGTCACTAGAAGTATTTCATCCCTGTTTTTAGTCATAAGGCTGCTGAACCAGCAAATCCAACTGGCTGAGAAGCTCTGATCATATTCCTTAAAATAATGTGACATGCTGTCTGGGTGTTGGATGGATGTACATCATATTGAATCAACCACCATACCTTTCAGAGAGCATAGTGACCTCCAGTGAGAGACATTTTCCTTGCAGTTGCTTTCACAAAGTGGCAAGCTCCTGCTCTAAATAGTAGATGCTGAAATAGAACCCATCTTTCTCTCACGCTTTGTATCACCCATCTGTTAGACCCCCTCAGCACAAAAAATTACTGCATTTTACATTTTTTTAAAATTATTTCGAATTGGTGTCCATTGTTGGAGGATCACAGCATCCTTTTCTGAAATGCTAATGGTGCTGCAATTTGTGTGGCAATTTGTCTTAAGCAATACAGTGTCAAGCTGCATGGCCTCAGCGGGCTGTCAGTGGTCCGCGGGATTTATCGGGGAAGTGAGTGATGCTGGCTAATGTGCTGGAAGGATGAGGTGGCTTACAGCTTCCCTAGGCGGCGTCTTGGTAGATCTGCCACCTTAGCTGTGGTATAAATGCAAAATGAGGTGGTGTTCCCTGCCTCAAGCAGCTTACAGCTTCAGTAATAAATTCAACATCATATGGTTTTGTAAACTGCTGTTAGCCAAACTTATGGATGGGGAAAATGGATGCCTGGATAAATCTTTAACTTCTCTGGGGTTACTCATGAAACAAATGACGGAGTCAGGAAGAAAACACAAATCTTTCATGAAAATGTTTATATATGCTGTAAACGAAGGGCAATAGCCTATACAGTGTACTAAGAAATTACAACTGACTAATTTAAGGAATACCTCAGGTGAACACAGCATATACAATGTACTAAGAAATTACAGCTGACTAATTTAAGGAATACCTCAGGTGAACACAGCATAACTTTTTGTCAACATTGTCTGCTTTCCTGCACGTTAAGGAATTATGTCCCTCTGGAACCATAATACAGGGCACATTTAGTAAAGCATATGGTAGCTATTGTGTCTGTATACTTTTACAAGTGCAAAATTTGCTTCTTTAAAAAGAGTTACTTGAAATATATTCTCAGACACTCTGAACGTAGTGAGAAGGAGATGCAGAGAGCCTGTGGTGGAAGTAACCTCCTGTAGCTCAAAGGTAGCGGCACTGCCTGTATACGTTTATAACTCATTCTGATGCTTAATCATAGATTTTATTTATTTAATTTTAAGCCATGAGTTATATGCTTGTGCGTTCCAAAGAAAGCAACGTTACAAAAAGTATTCACAGAGTGAGAGTCACAAATTAGGATCAAAACCACCCTGCGCTGGGTGCTGTACAAACACATAAACACTGTAGCTGTGCCACAGATCTTGCAGTCCATATGATGGAGATCACATTTGCTGGTAATAAACAGCAGGAGGGAGGGAAAGAAAAAAGAAATAAACTAGAAAATTGAGTTCCATTGTGTGTTTGATGGTGAGGATCATTAACTGAAAACAAATTGTTTGTTTGCGCAGCGTTGAGTACCGCGCTTGTGAACTTCATAGAGAATGGTGCTGAGACAGTTGAAGAGGGGTCAGGAGATGCACATGATGCCTGTGACATCTAGCCTGCCCCACACTACTGTCTTGAATTTTCATTGCAGAGTCTACAAGCACCCTGCCTAAAGCTCAGGATGCTCAGCAAGAATACTTCCAGGGACCTCTGTGAGGTTTGTGTCAAGTTCTGGCACAGAGGAACACTAGGAGTAGTTCGTCTACTGATATCAGTAGATTGTATGGGAGTTAAAACTTAAGTTAGGGGGATCAGTCCATGTGTTTCTTGTTATCAAAGCTGTAATGAGTTCCATGCAAGGGTGGCAAAATATATATATATGTGTGCACTTAACATATGACTTTGGCATCTCTCTCACATTTCAGTGTTTCAGTTACGGTATATTATTTTAAAAAGGTTCTCCACATCCTTATGTCATCCATATTACCTTAGATGCCTGCTGGCAGGTTTTAATTTGTTTTTAAAGGGTTTCAAAGCATAAGAGGTTGGATTAAATATGAGAGTGTAAGCTGCCATTACTCTTGGTTATTACAAGGTCTGTAAGATCTTCTTAATGGATATGAAAAGACAGGTGGTATTGCTAGTAATGCACAACTGTAGCTATACTGCAAGGAACAGTTGACCATAAGGAAGAAAAGCTCAGTACTTTTACTACCAAAGTAGGTGGAATAACGTGTGCTTCTCAGCATCCACACACGTGCAATCACTTGGGGCTTGTCTAACTTCATGAATTTTCTCACATCTGTCAGATGAATCAGGAATCCAAATGCAAAAATGTGGCATTCATATACACCATGTGCATCTCTGAATGAATCATATTTCTCTTGCGAGAGTATTCTTGTGAAATGGTTGTGTAGTTTCTGAAGTACAGAGACGAATCCTTTTTCTAAGGTTGCCTCAGTAGGGAAAATAATCTAATATGGCATGGTTATTATTATATTAATAATAGTAATAATACTATTTCTACTTGTATTGTAACAGCTAACCATTCCTAGTTGTGGAGCATGACACATCTGCTTACAGTCTAAGTATAAAACAGGCATGCAGATGGAGGATGCATGGAAACAAGATGGTGTTGGTTAATACAAAAGGATATTCGGGTCAGAACATTGAAAGCCTAATCTTTTCAACTTGTTAGTAGCTGTTGTGACAAAATACAATTTAAGGAAGGATTTAACGGACTATAATGAGGTACTGTTCAGATGTTTTCTGAACGCAAGTGTATTGTACAGCATAGAGGAAAGCACAAGGATGCTTGTTTGCATATTTAACAGATGGACTTTAACTGTCGTAATCATACTACTCATACCAGTTGCACACTTATAATTCTTCTGAATCCTCTACATAATCTTAACTTTTAAGAAATTCAGGCCCTGCAGTGAGGGCCGATGCATTTTCAAAATTATATGGCAGGAGTACAGCTCTGAAGTGCTCATATGAAGGTTTAAAACACTATTATTTCTTGTTGCACAGCCTGCCTATTCTTTGTCAAAATGTCATCTAGGAAACAAGCTTTTACTGTAGTGCTCAGTGGTGTTCTCTTGTCACATAAATTTCTTCAACCAGTAGGATTAGTAAACCAATATTTCTTACTTTCTGTACAATCCATTACTGGTTCTATATGACAATATTCTTAAAGGAATTATCTATGGTAGAGAAGGAATAATAAGTCTAATATTTCTAATAGATCATGGTTAGTGATACGAGCCACCAGACAGTGTCTGTTTGCCAACAACATTTCCAGTATTCCCTTACTGAGAATTCCTTGGTTGCTATATAAATCAACACGGACTGGTCTGTATTACTGATATCTCTGATGATGGCTCAGCTGAATTTAGTGCAGCTTAGTGAACTATGCGTGAACTCATAGTAATAACTATGGGCAATTCTTAAAAATTCCCTGGAGGAGCTCAAGTTCAGCTGATTAGTCAGGCAGGTACACAGTAAAATTTGGTGAATGTTTTCAAAAGAGGCTAAGATAAATGAGGTTTTACCATTTGCCTTTTACCTCAGAAGCCTACATTTTCTATGGCATGGTCTGAGTTTGAGTATCACAGTTTGGGGGTGATCAAGGAGTGCAGACAGGAGAGTGGGTGGGGATGTGGGAAGGTGGAAGCTGTTTGGATGCATGGTTGCTCTTCCATCACCCAGTACAGTATACATCACTGCCTTCTTTTGAACACACAGGCCACAGTCTGTCTTGTGTTTGGTGAGCGAATGTTTCCTTGGGTCCCTAATGCTGAGCAACATGATTTAATGTGTAGACTTTGTTTGCCCATTCCCCCACCCCAATGATAATTCTAGCAGCTGGTCTGCCTCTATTGTTTTTCCTTCATGAATATTCATCCTATTGATTTCAATATTTTCAATGCTTTCATAGGAACAAATATGTTAATATAGTTCTGAAAGAATTTTAGTAATGCCCGATGGAAATTTGCTCTGCTGCATAAACTGTGACAAGGCTTTCCGTTTTTCCTTTAGACACTTTTGGGAAGGAGTTCAGGAATGATGGAAGAGTGCTGCAGTTCACTCAGTGGGCTGGAGGTCTACATGTGAGCCAGCTGGAAATAGCTTTATTGCAAAAATAATCTAAACCTCACAATGTTGTAAATTACTAGGAACAAACTATCTAACATGTGGACTTCACAGAATCTGGATTTTTTATGCATCGGATGCTTTTTTTTTTTTTAAAAAAAAAAATAAGCCTGCTCTGGAGATGAATTAACTGTTTAAAATCTGTCTGATGTAGAGATAAAGGAAGCAAAATGAACCGAAATCCTTCTAAGAGAACCTTCTCAAGTGTGAACTCTTCATCAAGTTTAGAAAGGCAGGGCACAAAGTTCATGAGCTTGTTTCTTTGTTGTTTTTTTTGTCTGTTTTTTTTGTTTTGTTTTGTTTTTTTTGAACAGCCTTGTACAACAGCAATGTTTGCCTCGGTAGGATATTGGGAAAGCATTGCCTGGCAGAAGCTGCCATCTCTTAGGGTGTGCTGTATGTCATGTGATGAGCCAAACAGTGGCATAGCTTTTGGATTTAAATTGGAGTCCCATCTGGAAATGACTTCCTGCATTAAGTTAATGAGACACAACTGAGTGGAGCTAAGCTCTGGCATTACTTAGAGGTTGGGGTCCTGTCCGGCAGGAAACAGATGGGGGCTGTCTGCTCAGAAGACAGACAACGTTCCCTGATCATATTGTTTTCTTTGGTTTTTACACAGAGTTTTCTACAGAAGCTTAGGATTTTAGCCTGTGTTCATGACTATGCTCTGAAAAACAGATGAGGACCCCAGTTGGGGTGTTTAAACGTAGAAAATGTGTACTTTCTGTTTGGTTGCACAGACTTAGATTCTACTGTGACCCCTCAAAACCAGGAAGATATGCATGCCATCTTACCTATAATTTCTTTTTATTAGCCTAGACTTAAAAAAAAAAAAGACTGCTAAAAGTGAAATTTCTCAATTTCGAAGTAGGTGCTTGTGGTAATACTCTGAATTTCAATAGTATCAGACTGCCAAGCCAGTCCTCTGACTTAATTT
>RSEF01000002.1:42923223-42954365 GCA_003993805.1 Himantopus leucocephalus
TGCCTCCGACCAAGTCTATGTTTTCTACTTATTCATTTTAAATCTGGATAATTTTACAGAAATGGATTAGAGAGCGATCAGACAGTCAAGCTGAAGGTCAACTTCCCTCAACACAGCAGTGACAAGTAAAAGGTATGCTAGAAGCTGCAACCTCTGTCTCTCAGAACCATTCTAAGCATAGCAGGGACTGTCTTGTTTGAATGTACAATGTGAAGGAAAAGCCTCACACCTGGTCTATGCTAAGTTAGACACAAGTAAAAGGGCTTTCAGGAACAACGTTTTGGTTTAGACTAGACATCCATCTAGTAAGGTATCTAACACTTGTCAGATTTGAGTGGATTTCTTTGTAAAATACATCTTCAGTTGCCATAAAGTTTGAATAATTTTTTGTTCCTCTGCTTTAGTTTATAGCACTTATGACTTAGATTACTCTCTTTTATAATGTTTTATTATATTTTCAACACAGTTTAAAAAAAATTGCAAGTATATTAAAAGTTGTTAATTGATTAGTCATGCTGCCATATGACCAAATAAAATATGCAGTACACCCAAAAAAGCATGTTAAAATGTTCAAAGTTGTAGTAATTATTAACTTTGTAAGGCAAACATTTAAGAGTTAGGAAATTTAGGAATTAAAATCACCTCATCCATCTTCATTCATCCCCATGTTGTGCTTGTGTTAAAATAAAGTCTTCAATCACTGGGCCTTGTGTTTTCATTTCCCAAGGGCCCATAACTCATTCGGTGCACAGCACTGACAGGAGTTGCCCAATGACCTTGGTGAATTCAGTGACAAGCAGAACTTAGTTGTCCAAAGCTTAGTTTTTTCTGCGTTCACTGTGTTTTCAGGTGTTTCGATGTGTTCTGATAAACAGGGGATGAGGAAATATTACCCCACATTGGAAGCTGTGTGCCTGAAAGGCAGAGAGAATAACATCGGTATTGACCAACAGTGGGAACCCAGATGGAAACTCATGGGGTCTGACTTATCCTGTGTACGTGCAGCTCCATTGACTTTAATCACAGAGTGTCTCCAAATGAGACTCTTGGTGTGGCAAGGTAAGAAATGTATCTTTAGGGAGAATGGCATGATGTAGGGTGGCTGTGGCCACCCTAAGAGCAGAATCCAGTTTTGGAGCATTCAGCTTACCCTGCAGTGAGGCCATTTGCTGTCTTCCCACAATCCGCTGCTTCATCTGCCTTGCACCTTTCAAATTCTGCATCGGACAGGTGGAGTCCTTCATATGCTGCGAAATCTCTGTTCACCCCTTGTGTCAGAACACATTGTTCCTGGTTCAGAAGGTGGTAGAGATACCGTGGGAGGACTGGAAAAGTGGGATGGGTCAGTTAAGATTGCTGTTGACTAGCTTGGCTCTGTGGATCTGGCAAATGGTGGACACATAGGCTTTGAAGTAGGCAAGAATTACTTCCCTCTGCACACTTTTTGTAGAGCTTCCTTTTTGTGGCTCATTCTAGTTTAGCATATAAATAAACTATAATTAGATAGAATAATTCTCAATTATGCTTACCAACAGTTTCATGTACAGACTTCTGCACAGTATTCTTTTAGATGGGGAAAAAAAGTTCTCTCCAGAGACACAAAGAAAAAAATTTAATGATTATTGTTTAAAAACATAATCCTTATGAATGGAAACAGCTAAATCCTGAAACCAGGGAACAAGACTGGGTAGAACATTTAATCATCCAGAGAGAGGAGAAGGAGGAGGACAATCCATCTATTAAAAACCATTTTTATTTACTGAAGTATCTCATGCTAATTATTCTTGAACAGAATCTTAGTGCTAAAATGCAGATGAGCACAAAGAAATTTCAAGCTGTTCCTGCTCCACAACTGAGTTTTGGTTAAAGCTGAATCCCAGAGATTTTTATTCTTGTTATAGCTTCTATTTTTGTTTTATTTAGGGCCTGTCTTTTAAGGCTGCTGCTTGCCATATCTCTGCTTGTGCCAGAGTTGCACTGCACAGACAGGGTGTAATAGTCTTACACTTTGTATTGTAAAAATAATGGATAAAAAAATCTTTACAGTTTCTTAAGGATTTACTTAAAAGATTCCGCACAAAGATTTGTCCTTCCCATCCCACCTCCCCACCTGCCCAGGTGCTTCTGTCTGCCCCCTTACATGATATTTACAGGAAGGTAATTATGCAGACCTCCGTGGGATCCACTGGACTGAAAGGTGAGAAATTAGTGTTGGCAACTTTTTTCTTCCTTCCCTTGAGAAGGAAATCTCATCGCTGCTTTTACAGCTGTTGCCAGGTTTTATTCCAGCTCTTAGAAATAGATTTTTCTTATTTAAGTATTGTTTGAGAAGGAATCCACGTTTCTGGAATCATTGTGACCTAGCAGATACGGTTAGCACTAGCAAGGAAATAGCTCTCACTGTCAGAGCTCCTGAGAAGGTAAATAAAGGGGAGTCTTTGTCAGCATCTCCCATCGTGCTGTCACTGTCACTGCTGGCATCTGGGTTCCGGTTATTTGAGGAGCGTGAAGAAGGGTTCCTGCATGACAACTACAGGGTTTGAGAGAGAACCGTGGTCTTAACAGCTTTCTCACTCAGCAGCTCCTGTGCTGACTTTTGTGGCGGAAGCGTTAATATCAGTTAAGAAGGGAGAAAAGCTAATATTTAAGTGACTGTTCGGGCTTTGTTTAGCTTTGTGTATTTTAACCTACCTGCAAAGTACTTTCTTTGTTCCCCTGGATATCCAGGCAAGGGATGGAAGGAGAGAATTGCACTAGCGTTTGGAGATTCCCTGCAAGTTTTCTGAGGGAGGTAGAGGGGAAGAAGTCTTTGAGAGAAGAATCTTTCTGTGTTATTCATGGCTTTTAATAGCTCATCATAGCCTCCAGAGGAAAAAAAAAACCCAACAACAACATACAAACAAACAAAAAAACCCCAACCAACCAAACAAAAAACAAACAAAACNGGGATGGAAGGAGAGAATTGCACTAGCGTTTGGAGATTCCCTGCAAGTTTTCTGAGGGAGGTAGAGGGGAAGAAGTCTTTGAGAGAAGAATCTTTCTGTGTTATTCATGGCTTTTAATAGCTCATCATAGCCTCCAGAGGAAAAAAACCCCAACAACAACATACAAACAAACAAAAAAACCCAACCAACCAAACAAAAAACAAACAAAACCCCCCCAAACAAACCTGGAGGATTGTCAGTGGTTTTTGCCGGTGTCCCTTCAAGTATTTTAAAACGGATGAAATATTCCTCATTTACTTCGGGCTAAGAATGATTCAACTGCCAGGGCTCCCAGGCAGCACTGATGCACTAGCAGTGGAGTGCTCCATGAAAAATCTGAACTAAATTGAATTTTTCTTTTTCAGGAGAAAAAAAAAATATTTCTTTTTCCATTCAAGGAAGCGTGCAATCATTTAGCAGTAGGAAAGTTGGAGGAACATATTAGCAACTGCATGCTACAGTACTTAAGTGTGATGATCACTTATGAAGGTAGATTTGTTCCTTAATACGAAGTTCTGGGCTTCTAACAAACTTTATGTATTGCTTTACTTAATGAATCCAAAACCTTAACTTATATTAAAATATATAATTTCTTCCATCCCGCCTTATCCCACCAAACAGTTTTTCTGACTCGCTTACATGGCAGACATAACTTGTCATTCTGCCGTTTCTCCCCCGCCAGTGACTTTGAGCGCAGAAAGCCTATGATCCCATACAGGTCCAGTGGGCACAGGCTGGAGGAGAGTTTCAAACTTATAAAGTCCTTTTTGTGGAAGTGAAGAGTCATAATAAAGCAGAGTAACTTTTCCTAAGTGTTTACTCTGAAATAGTTCCTCCTTGAGGAAATATTACTTGTAGCAGAGCATAACATCAGGGTACAGTTATTATATTTCACCTATACTGGCCAGAGTTCTCATGCAAGATTATGTAAAAGAGTAATCATCACAAATTGTAGTCAGAATCCTCTCTCTGTAAGGTACGAAATATTGTTCTAACATGATGGTTAATGGCTAATCTGTGCTGGATATTTATCTAAGATGTTTCCCTGAAACCACAAGAGTTAAGCTGAAAACAGTATGGGAAGAGCATAAATAGAAAAGCAAGCATATACTCTCGTCTGCTGCTTATCAAGTCTTTGTCCTCTTAGGGTGCTGCCGGAGCATTGTTTTTGTATTTCCTTACAAGGCCCCCAAAGTCATGTATTCTTATAAGAAACTTCTTGAATGATCACAGGTCTTCTAGTACGCTATAAAGGTAGAGGTGGACCGATTTTTCTTGGGCAGCCAACTTGTACTTTCTACCACTAAAAGAACTCTCTGGATCTCAGCCTCCACACAGGGCAACTCCTGATTAATGTGGTAATCTGTTTGGGATCATTAATGGCCATCAGTGCAACATTTCTTCTTGAATTATATCATCTCCTGAGCCAGATCCCAGGTTCCAGTCCATGTTTTCTAAGGCGGTTGGAGCTTGAGCTGTCATGAAGTCTCTGTGTTTTCTGGGTGTTGAATAATAGTTTCACGCTTTCCAAGCAGAACAGTAATTAATGAGAATTTTATTATAGGTGTTAATGGAGTGAATTTTTCTTTGTACAACTCTTTAAAGGCTGTTTCTGACCTACTCAAACCACAAATACAAAGATAGTCTTTTAAGTGTCATAGAAAATGGTTCTTTTAAAGCTTGCTGTACAACATTTTAAGTACTGTCATTCAAATATAGTCCAGAAATCTGAATATTTACACCTTTAAAACTCCATTCAGATACTTCACTGGGAAAGTTTTCCATTGTGAAAACTTTGAAGATGGCCTTAAGTCCTTCCATAGTTTGTTTTAAAGGAAACTGCTATGCAGTTCGTGCATGCAGAACAAGATGGAAGAGGAAGGGGAGATCGTTACTTTTTAATAGTGAAGCTAGCCAGTGATGTGTGCAATATTTTCATTTCATAAAGAAGTTCTAATCTGCAGTTTCGAATGTGCCATTATCATCTTCCGAATTTTGTCAACACCCTCCTCTCATCTTTTTTTGCACTCTTGTCTGTAGATGGGAGTTTTAGGAAGAGAGCAGAAGGGATGTAACATAGAAGGTAAAAGTCAAGATTGGACTGTGGTAAGGAATGGGGCAGGGTGTGTGTGTTAGTACAAGCTATAGGTGGTGAGTCTACTTATAGAAAGACAGAACTGAAAAACAGAAGAGAATGTAATTCCATCTCACACACATTTTTGCTTTTAATCGTAGTGATGTCCAAATAAGAACAATTTTCTAAACAAGATAACCCGAGCAAAGACATTTTCAGGAGTTTGGATGCAAGTTCTGAAGTAGGGAAGACCTAAGCCAAAACTTTCACTAAACTTATCTTGTTGAGATTTTGCCTGAACTTTAGGCCTGTCCTGCTTCATGTCCCCTCAGAACTTTAGAAGTAGCCCTAGAAGAGGAAAAATATTAGATGGAATCTGAACAATGTCTTGACTTGGTACGTCTTGTGTTTAAATTGGATTTAAGATTTTCAGCCTCTCTTTGGAGATCCTTCTTATCTCTAGAATATCCTTCAGTTGTAAACTGAACTGAGCTCAAAACAACACGGTTTTAAGAGTTATTTATAAATAAGGGTTTAAAGTGGGTATTTCAACAAGTATATTGCCTTTTTGGTGTCCTGTACGCATAATGCTAATTGGCTGAAATGTGAGTGTTGATATTTTCTCTTCAGCTGTATTATTTCTGTTATTGGTATTTATATTATTTGTCTGTATAAAAATTCTGAGCTGCAGATTTTACTAGCACTAGATTCTCAGAAAGCAAGTCACCACAATTGTCTTCAGAAGATGATTTTATGACTAAGGTATAATCAGGCTATGGGAGATACAAAAGAAACAAAGGAAAAAAAACCCCAACCTCACAACATTTCTTTTTTTTTTGTGGGGAGTCTGAGGACCTCAGATACTGTAGAAATCCCAGCAAAATATGTATGCATTTACCAATGAAATTTTAGGGTTGCAAATTCACAGCAGAAGTACTTCTGCATTTTTCTACCCAAGGAGGCTAACAGGTTTGTCAGAACATATCTGAATTGAATATTAATAAGCAACACAGAAATTAAGTAATTTTACACTACTTTTTTTCTGTTATTGTTGAAGAGTGTTAAGGTTAGAATTGTAAATAAGTTTACTAGGTGTTCTGCAACAGTAAACAAGGAGGAGAGGGCAGAAGGGGGGCAAAAGAGGAGCTAAAATCAGTGAATAAATAACTTGCTATGCATTACTCCCTCAGTTCTACAAAATGGCATCATATTATAACCCTGATGGGTTACCTCTTGACAATTCATACTGGAAGGGGAGGGTGCTGCTTCACAGAGAATTGATGCAATTTGTGCAGTTGTCATCCCCGGTGTGCGTATTACCACAGGAGTACCGCTGTCATGACCTCAAAGTTCCTCCTTTCTGTTCCAGATCTGTATGTCTCTTCACCACTGCCTAATTAAGTGATATGATTTCCTGAAACACAGATGTCCATCAGGGACCAGACTTGAAATTACCAGAGTTGCTTTATTTGCAACCTACTTTGAATTCAGGTCTCTAGAATTGGGAAGCTGGCAATTGTGTTAACCCGTATTTTACTAAACCCTTGATAATTTGTCTTTAAATTGGGCATCCTTCCCTGTCTCCCTCCCTCCACCCCGTAACCCCCCTGTAAAGTTTCTATTTGTCTGTAGAGACTTTGGAGAGAAGTAACAGCTCTTAGTTTGCTGGGACCACTTTAACATCACAGCAAATCCTAATGAAAATTAATTGGTAGTGCTGCAAGCTTTCTCTTTCAGGCTATTGCAATTTGGATATTTTTGCAGACTGCAGCAGCCCATAGTTTATCCATTATTTAGCACCTTCTAGTACTTGAAACTACCATCAGGCATTTGCCCTCCAGGTGTCCCATCAGATGTTCTTATAGCAGGGTAACCAAGAAAGCCTAATTTGATTAACCAAACTGGCTGCTGGTTTGCACAGCGTCACAGACTTCCCACTAATATCTCTGGCTGAGATTAAATTCAGCAGCTAACAAGAGTAGTTAAGCATCTACCATTAAGGGTGAAGAGAAATCCTTTCGTAATTTTAATTAGCTTTGCATTTCTAAAATGCTTAGGGATCACTTAAAATCCACAGATGCTTTTGAAAGAGGCATGGTTCACTGCACAGACAGTCGTAATATTGCCTGGTTTGGGCACAGCTGAAGAGATATGCAGCTGACGTAGCTTTGGAAGGTCACAGTTGCTGTATTTACTGGAGCTTATTATTAGCTGGAAACTCTATTTTTGCTATCAAGTGCACTTGTGAAATCCAGGCTTGTTGTCAGAGGGCAGTAAAGAAGTGATATTCCCTGAGAAGCTGTTCTTCTTATGACCGTTCAATAGTATTCCTAAATGAAGATTTAATGTATTTTGAATGGAAAACAGAATCTGTGTTCCATCCATTTTGAGTCAGGGAAAAACAAAAGCATAAGCGGCACTCAGCCTTCTCTCCCTGGATACATTTCTGCAGAGCAGCAGGACTTTGGCAGCAGAGCTCTCTTCATAAAGCAAACCATTTTCATAAACTGCAGGAGGGTTGGTGGGGTTATTTTTTCTTTTTCTTTCTCTTTTTGGAAGCAGAAATAACCCAAAAAGTGTATTCTGGGAGGTACTCACTTTAGTGATTCCTGAAATTCTCTCCTTTACTTTCCAGCTTTAATTTTATTATCTAAGTATAATTTTCTTTCCTTTCCATGTGTTGTGCATCTGCTCTACAGGCTCCAGCCAGGAGAATAACCATATGGGGACATGAAAATCTCCACTGCATTGATGCCAGAAGACAAGTTTATGTTCATTCCAAATGGCATCAAAGGCTGCTTGTCTATTTTGCCTTTACGTCCCTTCCAGTGACTTAAATCTGTGGTGTTATCTAAAACACACAAGGAAAGAAAAGGCCTGTCTGATTACAAACTGAAAAATACTCCTCATAGTGCTGGAATTTGGATGATCAATGAATTTTACTTTAAAGCACTTATACCATTGAGCATTTTCTCCTTCTGTCTTTGTAAGGTAGCAATTACTGCACAAGGACCAGCTCTCCTTCTGACTGATCTCAGTACTTTTCTTCATTTCTTCTCATGACAGATTCCTTCCTCCAGCCTGCATAGAGGCAATATTCTCTGTAGGAGTGGAAATCATTCAGCTAAAATTTCTCCAGTGTCTGGTGCTATCATTAGGTAAATGCCTCACCTGCTGCACTGTCCTTATCATTCCAGTGATGATTGGAAGTGATACGAAAATAGTGTGTAGGCATTGCAAAAAAAGACAATCAACATCAACACAGCTTGATCCAAGCTGATGCTGAGTTGCTGACTTGACCTGGGAAGGTGTAGTTACCTCATGTTGGTCGTGCACGATTGCCTGTCATAAAATGAAACGTTAAAGAAAATGATTGTGCCATCATAGACAGAATGGCATTTAGAAAAAGTAATAGTAATCAAAAGTCCTGTCTGTATTTGAGTAAAAGTAGCCAAGCACTGATTGCGTTCTAAAGGACTCGGACTGTGTGATATGTACTTGTTTTTATAAATAGCTATTTGAAAGCACACGTGAACTCATGGCAGACATAGGCTTGACCTAAAAAGCCTGGCCTGAAAGAAATTTGGTATGTGGAATTATTTTTCATGTAGCAAAATCTATTTTACTCACAATGAATTGAAATAACCATTGCAAGAGAGATGCAAGCAATACCCACCGTGCTTGCTTTCCGACACAAGGCCAGGAGCCCTGCTTGGTCTAGCACAGCTGAAAACCTCATGGCCGTAGCAGCTCCACAACATAGTGCTGGTTCCCGTACCAGCTCCACAACATAGTGCTGGTTCCCGTACCAGCTAGGACTGCTGAGGCTTCGTGCTGATGTTTCTCTCTGAATGATGACGGCTTTGAGAGACATCTGCAAATAGAGACTTACCCCTAGAAATTTGTTGGGATCAGGCTGGAACTGTCACTCAGACAGTGACTTCTGTCACTTATTATCTCCCTAAGGCTGAGCTCCCTTGTAGTATTTTTCCAAAGCTTGATCTGTCCTGCTCACCAGGTGTGCAGTACTTCTCTGACTCTTTACAGAGGAAGAGTCAATGTTCCTAGGTCAATTTAAGGAGTCGGTTGCTTTGCAAGTTCCTGCCTCTTGTTGCCACTATTTTTATACTTCTGGAGTTACAACTCCAGCTCCCACTCACATATTTTCCAGTGTCATTGCTTATTTGCCAGGTGGGAGACACTATTTGTCCTTACGCTCCAATGACATTGTGTGGATTTGGATGATACTCAAACACTTGTTCTGAAAGTAAATGCTCTTCTCTCCTCAGGCCTTTGCAGCTCCTTCACAGCCCAAGCGTGTCTCAGAAGGTGCAGGAGGCAGCAAAAGGAACACACCACTGCCCACAGTGTCAGCCCCTTGCTGTGTGATGGGGTTACCCTCTGCGAGGGGCGGCAGCCAAGCACGCTTTCTCAGGGAGTTACAGGCAGGTCTCTGTGGCTGTGGTATACTATGTGTGCAGGGTATTAATGCAGATACAAATTAGTCTCTGCCCGTGTAATATTAGGCAGGTGGCAATGTGTAAAGCACACGATTTATCCATCCTTAGAAATACATCTAACCATAACCTCTTTCTATGGAAAAGCCTGTCATTTCAGCTCGGTCCAGAACTGGGAATGTGCGGTGCTTGTGAATCCTAAATAATAAAACCAGGACTTGGTGTAGCCTCCTTGTTGATGTGGCCTCTGCAGCAGGGAACTTGCCGTGCTGGTCAATGCTAGTGAGAGGATGGGTGTCCTCCTGCTTTTGTGTATCCCTTTCCTTTTCCCCTTGTAAATCCCCTGTTGCACTGCAGCTGAGGCTGTGAAGCGAGTTGTTGAAGTATGATTGTTAATTAAGGATGAGGTAGTGATTCTAGATCAGATGTGCACAGCTCTCCGTAATCCTTAACATTTGTTGTGTTCTGTATTAGCTTTCACAATGACACTTGGCATTTCCTTAATTGTCAAAGATGTTTTAAATTGATCTTTCTAAACTGATTTTTCTCTCTTGTCACATCCGCCACTTCATGTCAGACTTCAAACGTTCCTGTTCTGACTCAGCCTCAGTATCCCTACAGTATTTGATATGTTTTCTCTGGGAAACATCTGCCAGGTTCCAGAATAATTTCCTGTTATTTCTAAATGCCAAGGTTAATACTGGATGTGGCTGTTTTTAGTACTGGCCTCATTATTGTGGCCATCCCTTAGAGGTTCCATTTACTTTTTCCCTAACCTTTGGTTATTTATACTAATGAAAATACATCTCATTCTTATGGTGTTGAATTAACAGTGCAAATATCATCTCTGATTCTTTTAGGCATTGTCTGTCTATTTTCCTGTACACTAAGGACTGATTCCTGAGCTCCCCCTTCCCTTTCATCTTGAATGCTACTTTTCTCATCACCATTATCAGAACTTTAATTATAAAGTACCACTTACTATGACAGTGAGTGGCAGAACCTGGCCTTAAAGTAATACTTTTTGTCTTTTCTCTTTTCTTTCTTTCTTTTCTTTTTTTTTTTTATATATAACTCTGCTTATGATTGGCTTCAGAAAGATCATATTTAAAGGAAACTCACACTGCATTACAGTTTGATCAGTATTCCAAACTTCAGTTATTAGAGTGTAAGCAGAACATACTTGGGGACTGCATTCATCAAACAGTCTATGCATATCTGTGCTGGAGAGGACTGGGAAAGAACAATCAGCAGTATTAATTTGTTGCTCAAAGCTGAGAAAAACAATCTTTAATATTCTTCCCTTATGTACATTTCCTCCAGGTTCTCTTGACTGGAGAAAACAGTTTGTAGCACAGAAGAATTTCATAAGCTCATTTTTACTAGTTTCAAAGGATTAGTGACAAAATGACACAAGCTGTGGAAAAAATTGCTAATCGTGTGAAATTATAACTTATATGTTGCTGAATATCACCTTATTTTGAACTATATAAATTTCATGTTCCAACGCGGAGTTTAGTTGAAAATGTGTGCTTAAATTGCATTTTAACTTCTGATGATTAAAGCAGGCAAGAAACAGAGGAAGAGACATACCCATTGCATTTTGTTGCAGTATCCTTCCCCAGCTGAGAGTTGGGAGGCACAGCGAAGGAAACAATGTGGGTGTTCTCAGTCTCACATTAACAGTACTGGGTAGTTTTGGTAGCCAGCGGCTGACATCTTAAGCACTTTTAAGTACCAGCTTCTTTGGCGAAGTACTGGTTGAATCATAGGCTTGGGTAAGCACATAAAATTTTCTGTGTATGTGAAACACTCTAAACTGTGCAAAATAGTATGCAAACAAGCATTCTTATTTGTAGCTGCTTCCCCCCCACCAACCAGCATCACTCTTTTTCACTTTTCAGTTGATCCTCGGATCAGCTAGCAGCCAAAATGACACCTAGGCTGGAAATTCTCGTCTGCTGTAGTGCTTCCACTCTGCACGATGTAACCATTGAGGGAAGAATAACATGGCATATACTGATGTCAAATGAAATTCCTTCAAATCGGTGAGAATTTAGCCTTCGGAAGGGCTAATTCAGACATTTAAGATAGTTGAAATGTGAGTGATGTGAGTGTATATGAGACTTTATACACAGTTGCTTAAAAGGTACAAGCAATAACAACTTCATTACTCATGATTTCTACAGCTTTATAAAGAATATTTAAATCAAGCCACTGGTTGTTCTGGAAATGCAATTATATCTGAGTAACAGCTGTTGTTTTACATTAACCCCCACTTCCAATCAACATATTTTAAAACTACTGTATGAAAAAAGTGAAAATTCAGTGGGAGTATCCTAAAATCAATAGCAAACACAAAACAATATCCACTTTTTTGGAAGATTTTCTTTCTTGAAAAAAGAAACAAAGGGAAAGAAATTTAAAATTTCTGTACTAATGTAAATTCTATGTATTTGTTTGCTTACAAGTTATTTGCTAGTACTGTTTTCCCATGTGCACATGCCTGCTGTAAATAACTTTAAAATACCATTTCTAATGGAATTTCTGTAATTTTTATTTGCATTAATTTTAAATGGGAGCTTCAGTATAGGTGCTTGACAGATGTTAGTACATGTCATTTTGCTGGGCTTATGTTTAAGCTTGATATTTGCCTCATCTTCCTTGAAGGTTCCTCCTTTTTTCCATTTTCATTTTTCTCAGAGAAACNACAGATGTTAGTACATGTCATTTTGCTGGGCTTATGTTTAAGCTCGATATTTGCCTCATCTTCCTTGAGGGTTCCTCCTTTTTTTCCATTTTCATTTTTCTCAGAGAAATNCTCATCTTCCTTGAGGGTTCCTCCTTTTTTTCCATTTTCATTTTTCTCAGAGAAATGAAATGAAAGGACTTGGCAGGGCAATTCAACCTGACACCCTGCGCCATTGTGTGAGTCATTAGAAGAGACTGAAATATATGCTCACTCTTGCCAGCAACTCAGCCTTTCTACAGGGTTCTTGTTTAGAAGTAATAGACAACCTTTCCATTGCCATCCCTCTTTCATGCCTGACTTCAGCATTAGTGCCAGAATGATGAACTTTCCCACCATAAATCCAGCAGCAAGTGTCAATTATTTTGAATATTTCTAAGAAGATCTTCTTTAATCTGTTCTGCTGTCTGCTCTGTGATTAATTAATTAATTAATTATTTTAATGGAAGAAAAAATATGTGTTGTTTTGCAGGGGCAACACAGTGAAGCAAGCTATTTAAGGTAACTGTGTGGTAAGTTTATTCATGCTATTTTTTACTGTGTTCCCCATGGACACGACAGCAGAGAAACAATGCTTGAACAACAATTGTCCAGATATTTTTCTAATACAGATTCCATTTCTTGTCAGCTCTGCCTTCCATTGCTGTTATGCGTTATACAAATCTCTCTGCAGTTAGCCCTGGTTTATAGTTTGAAAGATGTAATAAGCAATTTGGTTTTATGCTTTCTCCATCTGCTTGAAATAGAATTGAAAGTGTTGTGAGCTAGTTTTAAACTTAAGCTTTCCAAAAATTCAAGCCAGGTCTCTCTAATCTTCAGAAAATCCTCTTTTCTTTTAAACAGAATCCCAAGAGTCTTTCTCCCACTGCTATGTCTTCAGCCATAGCAGTGAAATAAAAATGTATAGGGAATCTAAAACCAAACAAAAACTAACAACACAAAAACCTAAAGTCAAATGGATTTATCTTAGCATTGTGGAAAATCCATGAGGTGGTAAAAACAGTGTCATGGTTTTTGGAGTACAGAAGAGTGAGGAGTAGTATGAATTTTTCTGTGAAATACGTTAATGTTTTTCCTTTACCAAGGTTCTGTTTTCAAAGGATATTGAGACTGAAGCTTTTAGTTAGGTGATGCCCAGAAGGAAGATTTTTTTTTTCTTTTAAATTTTAGACAATTTACTGAAAGTGAATGTGCATCTTCTGCCATCTACAATGTCAAGATAAGTATATATCCTAGGTATGGGTGTTTAAGATGTTGCCTGGGACTGTTGCTCCACTGAGGCAGGCAGGCTGTGGTCAGTTTTGTTGCCTCTTACTGGTATTTATCGAATCACCTTTAATTTGGTCATGTTACTTGGTCTCTGACAAACCCAATGGTTATTTTTATCTAGTTCTGGAAACATGGTTTCTAGAGCAGCTTTTTGCATGACGTCACCTCTCAGGAGCCTGATCACCCATGGACAGCCTGCAGTCTGTATGTGGGGAGTCTGGGTCGGAGAGTCTAACAGACACGTGCTCCCCAGAGGACACTTGAGCTGTCTCTGAGCCCGCATTTGGAATCTCATTGACTGCATGAGCCATCAGCCTGGTCTCAAAACCAACTATGTGCTGGTACCCAGCCATCTGGGTAGACATACCTAATGGAATTTATTTTGAGTCACAACCCTGAGATTGTTCTATGGATCCATTTCTCAAAATATTAGAAGCTGACATGAATCCAAATAGCTGGATATAAAGGTCTGTGGTACGGATGTTATTGCTGCCCACCATTATAAACAGTCTGTTTTACTACTTTTTTGGGGAGGGAACAAAGCCCACATTCTCTCAAGAAGAGAGGGGTGTTGGCCAGTTCCAATAAATGCTAATAGATTTTTACCATTTGCAGTTTTACTAGAGCAAATTGACACAACTTTCCTGCCAATTTGTTACCACACCTTTAGTTGTGAAAAACAGATGAGCAAATATAGCGTACGTGTGAGAAGGTGAGAAACAGGTTCTACTCCGACATTTTTGCTGGAGTTTTATGCCTTATAACCTGCTCAGTAAGCTGCATGCTTGACTAGAAAAGGAAATGGTGTGTTCAGTCGATGTCAGGCCAGTGTCAACATGATGTTCATGTTAGCGCAGATTTAGATGCAGAAATCAAACATTGGTTTGGGGAAGCAGACATTATCGCTTAGAGGTACTGCCAACCACGGGAACTTACACAGCTTGTCATTAGTTGAATGGCAGTAGATATCTACACCAGTGAGCTGTAAGACAGCCAAGATCTGCTAGATGTACTAATATACCATCTTTCTTTCCGTGATTTAACTGAGAACCAGGAAAGAGAGAGAATGTAAAGTAAGGTGAAATACTTCCTCCTTCACCTTCAGAAAGAAATGCTGTGCTAGGAAAGTCCAGCTATATTTTTTCCCTAGTGAAATAAACCACTTTATTTTCCTACTGAAACCAGTGTAAAAAAGATGGAGGTTCTGATAATACTACTACTTGACTTGCGTTATTCCCCCCCTTTACAATTAAGAGGGAGGAAAAGCATCTGGTGTTAAAGATGTGCAGTAATGAGAACAGACAAAGAGACTAAATTTGACTAAAACTCTGTCTAACCTCTATTCTTCCTTCAGTAATGGCAAATGGTGAACAACCAGAGAAAGGTGTAACAAGTTAAACACATGAAAATATTTCTGCTCTACATCTTCTCAGTTTCTGCTGATCTGAGGCTGAAGAGCAGAGGTTGCATCAATCCAGCAGCAGTTTCTCACCTTCTGAAGTTTTCTTTTACTTCTGATTCCAATAGCTCTTTCATCTTTTGCTAGGGGTTAGTTTTCTTCCTCAGTAATTTTTTAGAGTTTTCCTGCAATATCGGAGGAGCTGCTACCTCATGGAAGGTGCTTTTGTGGTTTTATGATATTTCTTTTTTATCCATTTGGCTCCAAGCCTAATTTTCCTCAGTCTGCCATTCCTGTATTGTTGGTTATTGTTGAAATGCGCCAGTATTATGTAGGGTATTGGCAATTATGTTCCTTCCTGCTGCTCAATCTCCTTTACCACGTTTTCCAGTTTGTTAAACACTGATTTCCATCCATATGTATGCATTTAACAAATCTTATTTCTATGAAAACACAGTTAAAAACATTTCATTGAAAAACTTGATATTTCATTCCTCCTTGATGAAGTTTCTTTCTTGTAGGGGAAGAAACAATAATTATTCAGGTTGAATAGGATTTACTCCTCAGATGGTATTCTTCAAATCAGTCCTTGCTGCACAATGGTAATTTTTTTTTTTTTTAAGGCCAGAGGAAATCATTATTGACATTTAGTGTTAACTCTCGTGTAGTTCAGGCCACATCATTTCAGTCAGTAGCTCCTTCAGCAAGACCCCTGACACTTCTCTTGGAAGGACACCTCTTTTTAATTAGGTGCTAAGAATAAAGCTATCAAAATGATCAAAAAAAGTACCACCCTGGCCATTCATTTGGCAAGTTATTGCCTAAGTTCATGTCATTAGTCCCAGCAATGAACTCGTAGTGAAGTCAGTGACAAAATTTTATAGGTAAAGTAAATAGCCAATATTGAGCCCATTGTTTTCAAGTCAAGTTTTGAGGAAATAAGAAGAGAATTACTTGTCCATTCAACGTGGCAATGTGTAGTCTGGAATGATTAATATTCTCACTTTAAGCTGTGACATTAGTTTTCTACCATTGCAGTTTGCAATCATATGACATTATGCTGTTCAAATGTGCCATGTGTGCATATGGGGGTTTTGCTGAGGTCTTTGCCTTGTTGCAAATTTGCCTTCCAAAACTGCTCTCAAAAATCTGATGTAGAAATAAACTCAAAATATGTGAAATTGAATTTTAAAAAATATAATTTCAAATATATAATTCTTTAGAATACCTCGATAGACCTGTAAAACAATAATGCCTGTGTATTAGCATGTAAAGTGATATATTAAGAGAGGATTTGAGAAGTGAAATAGTTGTGGCTGAGGAACTGATGTTCAAATTGTGTTTATTTCTTCTGAATTTACCTCAGACTAGCTCCATTCTGTTCCCCAAACAGCTTTTAGCAGCCAAACAGAGCACATATTCCAGTTTTGTTCCTCCTGAAAGAATTCCAGTTTTCATACTCTGATACTGGTCTGCAAATAGGGGAAATCGGTGAACTATTGAAAAAACACGTACCAGAACCAAACTAAAAATAGATACAGTCAATTTCTGCATTCCTCTTACTGGACTTTTCCATAAGAGATAAAATAGCTGCTGGGTTTCACTTGTTCTCCTATCAACCTTATTATTGCAGTAGCTGGTTGCTTGCAGCTGAGAATGACTTTGAAGTCTTGAAGTTCTTCACATCGGCCTAAAGAGTTATGACAGTTATGGTGCTATTTGAATTTCCTGGATTGTTTCAGCTGGATGTTTGAAAATCAAATCTAACCCTGCATGTATTTTCAGTAGTGCTCATCAATAAAGCCTTTGAAATGAGAAACTGGTGGGCAGTTTTCCTGATGATTCATGGAGCTGATAATTCTATCCCTCTTCCTTCTTGACAGCAATAAAATGATGTGACTTAGCAGAAACATAAGTTAGCCTTTTCAGACAGCCTCCCCAGCAAAGACTGCAGTCTGAACCACGACATTAGCATTGCAGAATGACAGCTTCTCGCCACCACCCCACCTGAGACTTCTTGCCCACTCACTGCAGATACAAAGCGAGTAGTCACAGGCATAACATTATGATTTTCAGTTGAGGCTGGGCAAAAGTTTTCTGTAAATTATAAATCTTTACTCCTCCTAAAGCTCCTCAATCATTCAGGTTTAATATAACAGCAGTATCAGCTGTGGAAAAGAAAATGTCATGGTGATATGTCCAGTAGATAAGGGACGAGAAACCCCATTTAAATTCTCTATGCAGCCTAGCAGGAACGCGGATCTTATTTTTTCCAGCTGCCAGGCCAGCAGGTGCACAGAGAAAGCTCTGACAACTTGCTGTGGACTCTCTTATTTGCTGTGAAGGAGCCTTCCCAGGAGCAAGGAGGGAACTGAGGTATGTCTGGCTCCAAGAAAGGTGCCCTAAAGATGAGGTTAGAGTGTTTAAATCTCTTAGAAAAAGTAGAATGACTCCAGCAGGGTAGGGTAGATGGTTGCATTTTAGGATTTTCAAAATCTCTTCGAAATACTCTGTAAATATTCCTGAACACCCCTCAGAATACCCACCAACCTTGAACAGTCAGCTGGAAGGGAGAGGCAGTCCCAGACTGTAGGTGTGACCTGAGCCTAAAGTGCCTCTGCACTTGAATTCCTTATCTAACAGCTGAGCTTCCTTTCACAAGAAATTTTGCATGTTTTTTCCCTCAGTCAAGATTATCTGCTATAGGTTATTTTAAGGGATTCTTGCTAATGTTGGTTTTTTTGGTACCCTAGAGTGAAAACTGTTCCTAATTTTAAAGGACTATCCTAGATTTCATTTATTTCTGTCATGAATAAAGCTGAGTCAGTTAATCAGAGCTCCACAGAATACTCTCTCAGTGTAGATCAATCCTGTTTTCAGTGTAGTAACCATTTTAAACCCCAGAGTTTTAAGAAAAACTAATCACATGGTAAAATCCCTTTGTGGTTTAAGAAGACAGTGTAAGGGCCCTGTCTGAAGTATAATTCAGAGATGCAACTTTACGTTTCAGACTTTAAGTAATAAAAATGAATATTCTTTAAGCATCTGTTCCTGCATTTGTAGCCCAATAAGAAAATACTGTGCAAAGAAAAAGTATTCTGGACAATTTTATTAATGACTACGTAAAGATGCTATGCTTCCCACATTGTATTATGTTTTATTAGAAAGGTTTAGGTCATACTATACATGCTAGCTAGCCACTGTCCTTTGGAAGACCTCAATGTTTATGAGTGCAGACCTTCCTAGAGCAGTGCGGAAATTACCAAGCAAGCACAGCAGAAATGATAAGTGGTTACAGTATTTTGTTGTGCTGAGAAGATTGTGGAACAGAGGGCTTTGGAACCAAGTAGTGGTGATGGAAAATGGGTTGGTATGCCTCTGATCTTCTTCTCAACATCAAGATGCAGCATCTTTGTGTGTTTCAGAAGAGTATTCTCAGAAGTGAAGGTGCTCTTAGACAAAGGACAGGGTGAAAAAAATCTTCCGCCTGCACTGAGACAACTGCTTGGAGGATAAGGAATCTGTCCGGACTTAAAGAACTGAGTGAAGCTAAGAGAAGTACTGACTACTCGCTGCCTTAGAGGTATTTAAATGTGATGATAGTTAGTCTATCTTTGTTGAGGATTATTTTATTTCCCCGCATGGTCTTGTTTGTTTGAGATGGTTTTTCAAAACTGAAATGTGTTTTTAAAACATTAGTCTGGGAAACATACCTTGAAGGTAGACTCTCAAGGCTACCTTGAAGAAGCATAGCTAGGACTACTCATGTATTCATCTTTTCATATATAACAGTAATTTTTGGTCTGAGTACTTGTTGTATGGTATATAGCATCAAGGAATAATATTAATAAAAGAAAGGTCTTAGATTCCTATCATTATTTATGTTTTCTGGTTGATTTAACTATCTCCCACATGGATTGTGACTGTGCAATGACTTTGAGGGTAATGTTCCATCAACAAATCATAGAATGATAGAATAATTTGGGTTAGAAGGGGCCTCTGGAGCACGCCTTTGCAGTAATTTTGCCTTGAAGTTGTGGGGAGTTCTTTGTTCAGCCAAGGCAAATTTCTGCCACACCTGTATGACTTTCTGCATGTTTAAAAGGATTGTTCTTGTCTTTGAGATGGCTGTCGTAACCATACTCCAAAAATAGTTCTTTGCATTCTGAGTAGAGAAATGATTTTGCCTGGATCAGTGAACATAGCAATAATAGCCATAGAGATTACTGCAGTTTTTGCAGAAGAGGTTTCTTAGATACTTGGAGTGGTCTGTCAAATGCAACAAAGCATGCAAATGAACTGGGTTATAAAAATAATTCCAACATATAATTTTGTGAACACAATCCTTGAAACTCTTTTTCATCACTGAGAAGTGAAGATACAGAAAATTACAAGGCACAATTGTTTACTGTTACAGAAGTAATACAAACAGGCTAAGCCATCACCCAAAATCATTCACATAAATCACTTGATCAGGATAATAAATTAAGCTTTTCTGTTTTCCAAGAAATGGAACATTTCAGTACAGCAAAACTTTCATGTACTACCAGTAATGTATTATTTCCTCTTCCAACCACATAAATAATTAAAGGCATAATGGAGAAAGGGAATATTATTTTCTGTAGTCCTGGATGCCTCAATAAAAAAAATTGTAACAATGTTGTTGATACACACCACTTAAATGAAACAATCAGTTGTCATCATCATTGTTTTTAAGAATACTTGAAAAGTAAAAAGTCCGCTATAGTCAAGGTGTTTAAACTTGGTGATGTATTTTCATTTATGAGTGGAGATGATAGTGTTAACTGTAGAGATACTACCCTATCAACACATAGTTTAAAATGAGAATGAATATGTACTTCTAGCTAATTGCCCGTTTCATAAGCTGTGTAATGCAGCAGAGAACCTTATGGTTAGTTATTATTTTTCCTTGAAAATTGTGTAACAAAACTCCACTTTTTTTCCTCCTTTGCTGAGAGAGTTACAGAAGGTGTTCCATTATCTAAAGTTTGAATTAAAGGAAACCTTGAACCATATGCCCACAATGATGATTTTCACAGTGTTCAGCTGCAGGAATCTTAAAATAGTCTCCATTTTATTGGAAGGACATTGAAGTAAGGTTTTGTACATTAGGTAAGGTGCATTTTTAAAGCCCTTTAAGAGTTACAAGGATCTTAAGATGATATAATTTCAGTGACTATTACTTACATTTCTTTCTTCGTACTGTGTAGTATGCTTTAAAATACATTTCTAAAATTAAAACTTATTTATTTAGTATGTGCGGAGCTTTATGATTTAATGCATTTTCACTGAACATTAAGTTATGGTAAAGATATGGTGACACTTTTTTATTACAAATGTAACCCTAATTTAAAAACTATCATCACCAAATAAATACAGAAATAAATAAATACACGTTTTGCTAGGAGATTTCACAGTGTCATTAAGATGAACAATCACTGTGATCCTATTCAAACACATCCTTTAAAAATAATGATTTATCAGAAAATTGTAAGCATTATTGAAAGGTTGTAAATTCACAGAAAGATGTGCATGGTTTCTTTGTATGATAGGTATTATCTATTGAGAGATTCATATGTCTTTTGTTTGCGCAAACTTCAGGTGTTTTAAGAAATAATCTATTTTTCTATTATTCAGTCTTGGTGCTCTAAATTTCTTAATATTTGTGGAAGGAAAAATTTAAATGTTTTTCTTCCTAGAGTAAATAGCCTTGGAAAGGTGGAAAAATTTTTGACTGCTATTTCTTTCTGTGGTAAAGCCTAAAGTTAATGTCAGCAGCCCTTGTAGAAATTGTAATTATCTGATTTAAAAGTAACAACAAAACAAAAACTAGGTCGTGTTTCTGTACTTTAAAGCTGATCATATAATGGCAGTTTTAAACAGTGCATTTAAGTTTGTGATACTTTTTTACTCTGAAGGCAGTAGAAATAGAAGAAAAATATATGTTACACTGAGGGCTTCCCCTCCTTCCCCCTCCCCACATGCATCTGTTCTAGTAGTGCTCTTATTTTAACTGATATCACCTTTACCTCTTTCCAAGAAAGATGATTGCTCTGTCTCAGTCATTCCTGGTAGAACTGCTCTATGGTCATAAAGGCCCTTCCATTTCAAATTCAGGGTACTCTTTTTCCCTAATAAAAGCCTTACATAAAGCCTAATTTTTACATTTTATGTCCCTAATCCTTCTGTGATCCTAAGCTCCCCTGGCAGCATGAAGACTGACTGAACTATGCCTGGGGGAACATCACAGGTACCTTGAGCAATACATCTCAATGGCCAGTGCATTTAGATTATTGCCTAACGTAACCTGGTGGTTACAGTTTGGTCATCTTCTGACCTTGCAGATGGCGGTAAGGTAGTATTACATAGGCATATTAAACTGAAGATTTGACATCTTATATCTAATAATCATAAGCTGTGAGATATTTTGAGACCATGCTCTCCAAATAGCATTTGTCACTGTCAGTTTCAGCTGTCAAGTAGGGTAGAAATAAAACTGAGTGGGACAAATCCTTTCTCATCAGAGAAATGGGGAAGGTAGAAGGTATTTCTCATTTTTCTTTCCATTGTCACCATGCTGTTTGGGGAAGGATGCCTTAGTCCTTATGGATTCTCCAGTTATTTGAAGAGCTCTAAACCTCCTCCAGATGGAGTTCCATNTGGGGAAGGTAGAAGGTATTTCTCATTTTTCTTTCCATTGTCACAATGCTGTTTCGGGAAGGATGCCTTAGTCCTTATGGATTCTCCAATTATTTGAAGAGCTCTAAACCTCCTCCAGATGGAGTTCCACGTGATGCTGAGTAAACAAAGTTGGCTATGGCATCTGTGTTTTACAGTACCATATAACTATGGGACAGGTCCAGTGACACATAGGATGTCTTCTGCAACACTGAAGTCTACAAAGATTAGCTACTACATCCAACAGAGGAGGGTGCTAGACCTAGATGTATGTATAGACATCCTACACAGAAATGTTTGCCTAATCTGTTCACTAGAGTCTATTGGTAATGCCTTACTAATAACTTTGTTTGAAAAATATGAATTAAAGGGGTTAATTTGCCTTTGTCACTACAAAATGTGAAACAGCATTCAGTATTGCATACATACAGGCTTCAGCCTGCTTATGCTCATAGCAAACAAATTTAAATGTCGGTAAGTTTTTATTTAAATATATAAAAGCTCTGGGGTGGGGGAATCCACTCAGACTTGCAAAGCATTAAGAAAAAAATTCATGTTAACAGCCACTATTATTCTTTTTCCTGTTAGCTTAGTATGTTTCTAGAGAGGCTGTTTTTCTTTTTGCTTTGCTTTTAGAAAATCCTGTCTGACAGTCTTTTAGAGGGTACTGAAGATGATAACTATTGGAGGAAGACTGAAGAAGCCACGTACGAGGGATTTGAGTTATTGTGGTTGCTTTTGTTGAAGACAAAGCAGCACAAAAACAGGAGAGAGAGAAAAAAAAAAAACCAACAAAGACTGAAAATGTAGTTTCCATTTCTGGCTCCTGCTGCAAATCTTACAGTTAAAGACAGGCACAGCACCTGGTCTCCTCGGCCACTGTGAAGTCTGTCAAATATCAACATGCTTATGACTCTGCTTTAGCTGCTGTTCTACCATGAGAGGAGCTCACGGCAGTGTCACAAAAATAAATAAGACAAGCAGCTGTAGTATGCTAAATGGAAGGATGGGAGAGCCAAAAGAGAGACCGAGGGGGGAAAAAAGCAAGTAAAAGGAAAGAACTGGCAGTGAAGCCTCCTGTTCTGGCTGGTTCATAAGACTTACGTACCCAAAGGAGGCAGAAGTCTCAGTGATGCTATGTGGGTTGGTTTTTTTTAAAGTCTATATTCAGACCATCTCTCGTCAAGGAGGTGATAAAGAAGGATGCTGGTCCTGGGAGATGGTGGATATTGCAAGGCTCACTCTCTCTAGCCTACCCACAACCCCAAAACTTCAGACTGAAAAGAGAAGTCTAGAATTAGTAGAATAGCTCTTCTTTTCATCAATTTGTTTACTAGAGTGAGCTAAGCTCTAGCATATCAATTTTAGTTAATTCATTCCCACTTCTATACTTTTCATGTTTGCCAGTTATGAACATAAGGTAGTTCCATATGATTTGAGTGGGCCTGTTAGAATAGAATCATAGAATCATAGAATTGTTAAGGTTGGAAGGGACCTTTCAGATCATCTAGTCCAACCATTAACCTAACCTGACAAAACCACATCTAAACCATATCCCCAAGTACCTTGTCTACCCTTTTTTTAAACACCTCCAGGGATGGCGAATCCACCACCTCCCTGGGCAGCCTATTCCAATGTTGAATAACCCTTTCAGTGAAAAAATTTTTTCTAATATCCGACCTAAACCTGCCCTGGCTTAACTTTAACCCATTACCTCTCGTCCTATCACTTATCACTACGGAGAAGAGGTCAGTTCCCATCTCTATTCTCAACATCTCTACTCTCTGTTGAGTGGTACTAAATTTTTTCTCTACCATGATCTTTTGATGACATTTCTAAACCATTTAATATAGCAAGTGAAGTTGGACTTTTGTTATTTGGACAACGCATTGTCCAGCCTTTGTCTTAGAGATCTTCATTCTATCACTTAACAATAGAGATAATTTGCATTAATATGGCACTTTCATTTTGTGGCTCTCAATACAATTAAAAAACATTAATTAAAGCATTAGCATCTCAATACCTTTCTGAGAGCAAGTTAGTGTGCGCGCTCTCTCTCTCTCTCTCTTCTTATGTGAAAAAACACCCAATATTCAAGGAGATGATGTAACTTTCCCAAGATCATTCAAGAAGTTGGTGGCAGAGCCTGGAGCTCTTGGCTCACCTCCTTAGAATCCAAGCAATAAATTAATCTCCTTTAGGGTACTGTAACTAAAAGACAAACATTTGTAGGCAATGTGAGTAAGACTTAATGAATTTCAATTAAAAAAAAACCAAAACCTTCCATTTTACTTTCTCCTGAGCTCAGAAGCATAACTGTATAATCTTTCATGAGTAGGCCCTTGGTACCTCCCTTTAAAAGCCTATCTCCTTTTAAAATGACATAATCTTCTTTCATGGTTGCAATTTTAAGGAAACAAGTCTAAAACAGTCGTGGGGCAACATAACCAGTTGCTCAGCATTTCTGTTGAATGCTGCACTGCTGTTGTGCTATATGCCATCTGAATCTATTAGCATTTTGCATGCACGTGTGGTTGAATACCAAAAGGAAAACTTCTATGCAGTGAGTACTTGTATTTTTATAATTATAAAGACTTGCCACCCCAACGTTTTCCTTATTTTTCCCTCAACAGCTAACTAAGAGGTGGTTGGGGATCCATGGCAGTGATCACAGAAATACTGCTTTTTAATTATATGTCTTCCCAGATGTTAAAACATCTATGGATTTGATTTTTTTTAAATACAGAGCTGGATTTTATTCCTTAATAATACAGGATAGGCTGGTTAAAACAGAAAAAAATAAGAAAGAAGTCATACTGAAATTGTTTGTTGAACGGCTACACATTGAAGAGCAACAAATAACTTTACTAAAATAGCTGGTAGGTATTTCAGTTAAAAAAAAACCAAACAAAAACCAGAACACCCTTAACAACAGAAAAATCTCACGGACAACTAAGTTAACCTGCTATCATTCAAGAGATCTTCTCTCTCTGCTCCCTCCCCCCAAATATAACATAAGAATAGATAGGATATATTGTTAGTTAACAAGAGAGTTCTGCATTTGACAGAGTTGATGCCTGTGCTGAACAGTATCACGTTTGTTTTGTAATGGTTAATGATGCGCTGCCTCCTAGCCTCTAGCTGATTATGATCAGTTGGCCTCACAGATGGATTTTGCTGAAAATGTGCTTGTTGCTGTGCTGCAGAGTCTCCACTGCCTCTCTTGTATCTTGCCCATCTCGGAGAGTGTCACCGGAGGTGCTGCAAACGCTGCTCGGCGCAATGTCCTCCCTGAGTCAGTGTGACTTCCCTGGTGAGTCAGGCTGATGGGATGCCTAAAAGGCAGAGATACACATGCAGCCGGGCATCGTGGTGGATGGGGACACCCAGAACACTGATAAAGGACCATGTTGTGAAAAAAGCTGTGTTTCCCCCCACCCCCGCCTTTTTCTTCCCTGAGTGGAGTATGTGAAGAATGCAGAAACATGTACTGATTCACTGGGATTTACGTAACTGGATCAGGACATATTGTCTACACTTGTATTAACAGTGGGGGATCATAATATGCCGTAGTACTTTCTAGAATTATTTGATTATGTAATTTCATTGAATGGATTAAGAAAAAAAAAAACAAACCACTTTCTTAGATGCTGACTTAGTGTGTAAGTCATTATGGGAGCAGCCATGTGACTGCAGCACTGTGCTGAAGGCATCTTTTATACCACGGTTCTTGCCCAGTAGCACTGAAGGGATGTCAGAGTCACTCTGTTACTTTACACTGACATACTGGTAAGGAAAAAAGTTCTGGTGAGTCTGATCTGATCTTGAGCTCATGGGAAAATCTTGCGTCAGTTGAGGGACTTGTTGTACCAAGGATATTTTTTTTATATTTTATCTTTTTACAAAGAAATGATGTTTCTTTTGTGGATAATTTCCTGTTACCGTAACTTCTGTGTTTCACAGACTTCTGTAAGTATTTATGGAACACTATTGTACCCATTTCACAAACTGAGATACCGAGAGGAGATAAAGGCTTCATTCCCAAATGTAACTTAACAGTAAGTCCAGATTGTAGACTTCCCAGTTCAATACCCCCTCCTCGTTCACCTGCTGTCACTGAAGGTGGTGTGAAAAACAGGCACCTCTATAAACTTCCCACAGTATTTAAATGTCTTTGCAGGGATTTCCAGAACTGCATAGGTTTTGATTTTGGTATGTTCCTCTGCCAACCTTGCTTACAGACACTGCCAACCAGGATGTATCTCATGGAAAACTTCCTGGCATTAGTGATATGAATAAAAAATGCTTTCCCTTTCTTCATAGTTCCATACACAGAAAATTCATCAAGGATTTGGGAGCGTTCCCTCTGCTGTATAAAATGAATCAGGTTATTCAGAGGCAAGGAATCAGATCCGCTGTGCCTTTGCCTGCCTTGCAACCAGTCTGAATGTGTCCCTGCGAACATGCCTCAGTTACAACCAGCTCATGCCAGAATTTTGAAATTATGCATTTTCCGTATTTCCATTTCCATCTAAGTGGCAACAATCAGATTTAACACAGCAGAATTTCAAAGACTGCTGAGCAAATCTCATTTTTTATATGGAGCTCAGTGTCTCCCCCTCCCAAACGATGCTCCAACAATAAAGATGATATTTCAGTTGCCTTTCCAAGAGATGTGGGAGGTAACCGCATCATTCCTACCTTTCCTCAGGAGTGACACAGCACCCTCCCACCTCCTCTAATGCTCCTTCTCATCAGTAGCATGCATTGTCATTACCCCAAACAGGGACAAGATACTGCATATCTGTAGCATAAAGTCACAACTTTGTCTCCTCTTGCAATGCACTGATGTAAGTGTGTGTTAACATCTCTAACGAAAGAACTACTGTTTTTGCTGACACAGCAGTAATATGTTGGTTTTCAAGTCCTCCTTGGAAAAAAGTAGGTGGCTTTGTATAGATGCTTGTATGGTTTTGTATAGATGCTTTAGATCAGAGCTGGATTCCTTGCCTTTTCAATGAGAGTATTCTCATGAGACCGAAGGTCTTGAAGCTGCCTGAATTTAGTAATGTGAAGTTTTCTGGGGACACTTTTTTCTTTTTATCTCTGTTTTTTTCTTTACCTGTGTACGTAGTGGATACATACAGGCATATATACTCAACAGTATTGGCTCACTAATGTATGTCTGACTTCCACTTGTGGCTTTCCTTTCCATGCTGACATTGCTGTTTCTGGCATTACATGGGCACATGTATGTGTATTTATATACAAAGAACATACGTGAAAATAAATACTCTATGACTTGCTGAAGGGACACTAGGGGATGAACCACTGGTTGCAGAGAATCCTCTATATAAAACTAGAATAACTGTTAGACTGAAAAAACAGGCAAAACTATGGTCAAATATTTGATGGAGTTTTTGGGCTATTTTTCACAGAGGTACAACACCAATGGAAATCTCTAGCTGTAACCATGTAACATTTTTTTATTTTTTAATTTTTTTTAATTTTTTTTTTCATCTTTGAACTAATTTTCTTCACTCTTGCTTCATTCTCTAGATTTTGCTGGAGTTGGAAACCAAACCAAGTCTCAAACTGTAGGCTTTAGTGTAACTTACTGTACATGGAAGGTAAAGTAATTCAATTCTGTGCAAAAATCTATGCTATATTGCTATAACCAGAGCCTTTACTGGAATCTGTTATACAATAACACTTTTAACCAAAACTTGCAAAATGAATACTGCCATTTTTTATCAATGCTTCTCCAGGAAAATGAGTTCCATGGACATGTCTGTCCCAACAACTAGGTTATCTATTCATTATGTCTAATACGTTTATGGAAGAAGAGTGGTTTAAGACATAAAGGCAAAGTTAAGGTTAAACTTTCAGCCATTACTGCTTTTCCTGGCTTGTGCAATTACTTCATTTCAAAACCATATCTTGTTCCTTAACACTCTGCTTCATGTTCTGCTTTCCTGTAATGACTTGACTGGTGATCAGAGCAGAGCAGAAATGATTTTCTCTCCTTGCCTTTGTAATCCAGGTGTAATTCTGTGGACTTGAACTGTTACTTTTTACAATCCACTGGCTTTATGATCTAAAACCAGTGTCAGAGTTTTTTCACTCTTACTTAGAAAACAGATTTAGAAATTAAGACAGTTCTTCCAATTACTCTAGACTTGTTTGCTCCTCTCTGAATTCCTCCTGTCTCCATGAAGTATACATTAATTTTAATCTATGTTTGTGGTCTGTATAAAAAGTATATCCTCCCTATAGGTGACCTAACACTTATATTTCTTGCTCAATGGCAATATTTCTGTCTTTATGTTAGATGGACTGTCAATCCAGCTATCTAAGTTAAGACAACTCCTTATTTCAGTCTCAAAGCTGAAAAAGAAGGATTAGTGGAAAATGTCATTGTGATACATAATATCCTTAGAATTCAGTTACTTTATTTTAATCAGTTGCCACATTATTGATAACACCAAATCGCAGCACTAGCTGTTCTTCAAAGATAGGATTTTGTGCAGTAGTGGAAAGGGACTCAAAACTCTGGATCTCTGTGTTGCAACATTTTAAGAACTGTTGTACTTCACTTTTTTTTGCTTTCCTTTCTCACTAGTATCCTCCCTCCTTTCCTTCTCACAATTTCTGGTTCTTAAATATCCCTTTGAAATAATATGAGTCGGCAAAAAGTAACTGGTAATTACATACATATCCTCTAGTTTAAATAAATGTCATTGCAAATGTAGAAAACTAGACTGCACTGGAGCAGTTAAAAAGGAGGTTTGAGTGCTTTGTTTTCTTTATACTAACAATTTCATCTATATTACAGGAAGAGGAATGTCATTTGACAATTTAATATGAAGAGCTATTTCATTTTCGATAATTTAAAAGCAAAATTGTAGAATAACATTTGCTAACAGATAATTTACAGAGTGTTTTATTTTGCATTGTAGTACATATTTTATAAAAAAATCAAAATTAAGATCTAAGATGTATTGCATATTCCGTTCTGCAGAAAAGCACCTTAGAACATTTATTTTTAGTATGCAGTAGCTTCTGAGACTTCAGGGTTATTACTATGGTAGTGTAGTTTATCAAAGGGAATATTAAAAGCAAAGGAAAGGAGAGCAATCACTCTGCTGTAGGAACACAAAATCATATGGTTCAGTTTAGAGAAACATGTTAAACGTTGACATTCTAGCAGTAATGGAGTTTAACAGCCATCGTAGTGAGTCAGTGCTTAGTAAACTGAAACAAGAAATACAGCTAAAATCCTATGACCTACATTTCTACTGACTGGTGATTCGGAGCCCTGAGCCTTTGTGTGTTCAAGATGAGGCACAGCGAAGGGGACTAGGTCTTTAAAAACAAGATCTTTGGAACACCGCCAAAACTGAGATACTCAGAATCAACTCTTGCTTTTGAAAAAGTGTGTCACAGTCTCACATTTGACTAAAAAGTAGTGAGAAAATGGTATCATTAGAATGCATACGCTGCTACTTTTACTGAACTCTTTAACCTCATACAGTTAATTCATTTGTGTGGCAAAGTCTTACAATGTTGATGAAAGAAACATTAAAATAGTTTTTGATCAATAACCATTGAGCTATATGAATTTACATCCGTTGGGGATTTGGCTCTCAATCGCCATGAAACCTGGAACATCCGCTGTAATGTATTACCTGCCTTTTACTTGTGCATATGTATAATATATATATTTATATATACATATATATGTGTGTACTTTATAATCATCTTGTTAACAGGCTCGCAAAACAGTCAGACTGATGTAAAGGAGTATTTCATAGCAGGGGTTGAGTTCCAACCCATGCAATGAATCAGCAGCGAGCCTAGTTACCATCCGAGACAGGCCATCCCTACCCGCGAAGACATTTCTGCTAGAGGATAAGTAAAGCTTCAAACTCAGTTTTGTTCTAACACACATAAAAATGTGTGTCCATGGGCGTAAAATGTAAAGCCATATAGGCACATTGTGCATAAGTTGAATGCAGTGAAAAATGAGGTAAACTCACATGTCAGAAAGGAGGAGTAACAGCAAACAGAAGAATACATTTTAGATCGTTTTAGACCTTCAGGCTTGCTCGCGTGACTGGAAGGTTGTAGGAGCCCACTAATATTTTACTGTCTGTCCCCACCTTGCCGACATACACACCATCCAGCTGGATGCTATCATCTCCTTGGCAAAAACATGACACCTGACTGCATATGTGTTCCTTCACCGCTTAAAGGGCAGCTTAAGCAATGGCATAGAGCTAAACAGTGAACAAGTTTGTTACCGTGTGTCGGCTGACCAGNTGCGCGCACGTGCGTGCATTCCCATAACAAAGACTGAGTTGTATGAGTTTTAGGCTATCCATCAATAGTTTAAGGGAAGTTAATTTCAGGGTTGTTGCACTTATCCCCAGACTAAGTGTTACAGTCCTCATCATATTCACAGGCCTTTTGCATCTGAGCCTGGAGAAACCTGTTTGTGATGTTTAAGCTTCATGCTAAGCCCCCTGTATGATAATGGGAGGATAGGACTTCTGAGACAACCTTAACTCATCCTTGTGACAGCCACATAGAATAACCATATCATTTTGAGCAGGAATTTCTGTGTTTGTGATCCTAATTTGGATACTTTGTGGTAAAAAAAAAACCACCAACCTGTTTCATTATTTCTCTCTCTTCTACAACATTCAGCCACATTTTTTCCTCGCTTCTGAACTGCAGGATGTTTTCTAGTAAAGCAGAAACCAGGTTTACCTCCCAGAGTGGTAGTTACTTCAAAATTCTGAGTGCTGGCAGGACGACTGCAGAGACCTTCCCCTTGCTTTGTTTTTCTGTCTCTCCTCTCTCACATGAATTACACGGTTGTTCATTTAAGGGTTTCTACCGTGTTGTGTGTTGTCCTTTTCCTTTTTCCTGTTGTGATCACTGATTCTATGTTTGATGGCTCTGCTTTGTTTCCTAACATCTCTTGGGAGAGATCCTTCTTGTAGGAGGTGCTGATTAGGGCCCCCTAGCCATCTGGTTGTTTTGAGTTCTTATCTTTTTCCCAGTGTACATGCAATGTTTTCTGATGAAATGAGTCTTATGATTGCAGAGCCTAAATATTTGGAAAAGATATGAAATATAAAGATATTTATTGCCATTAGTGAAATGAGCAGCTTAATTTCTAAATCATCCATGTACAGGAATGAGCAACTTGAATTCGTGCAATAGCCATATGATTATGATCAGTGCCTACTGATTGCATTTTATTATTTCTTATTTTAAATTCAATTTAACTTCCTTTTTCCCATGTGGCTTCTACTAATGAAATCACAAAAATATAGAAATAACATTGTTTTCTGTGCATTTTTCTACCGTGACATGTTTAGATTTCTTTTAAAATTAACTTTGGTTCCAAGTTTCCAGGCTTTATAACAGTGGATAATTCTGCATTCCCTGGAGGGCTGGGGGTTCGTTTTTGGTTGTTGGGTTGTTTGTGTTTTTTTTTTTT
>RSEF01000002.1:42954465-42968880 GCA_003993805.1 Himantopus leucocephalus
TTTTAAATTGTTGAAGTTACTAATTTCAACTCTGACTTAACTTTATTTTAAGATATTTTTGGTTTGGGGTTTTTTTGGTATTTCTCTGTTCCTTAAAATGCCTAGATAATAATTTGCTCAGCTGTCAATTAAGAGATCAGGCAAATGATAAAATGATATGGTGAAGTCAGGTAACCTGAGAAAACGTAAAATGCACATTTATCTCTTAGTTTACATCCTGACTTTAAATGATCAACACCTTAACTGGTTTTCCTCTGTAGGTTAGTGAGTAACAAATAATGTTAAATGGTAACATTTAAAAAAATATTTTATATTTTCTAAAAACAGGTTTTATGCCAACTAATCATTACATATTGTTTCCTGTTTATCTCGGCTATATTTATATAACTGAGCTAGAAGTGAAAGACTGAGTATTCACACCTTTGAGCTATTCAGGACTTCATGCTTAAATGTTTAGTTTAGATGAAAGTTGAACTGGAACAAGAATAAAGAAAGAAGAAGAAAAAAAAAAAGTAGGATGATGTTTTATCTGCTCCTTGAAGTAAACTTAGAATAATAGGTGGTAGCATTTGTTGAAGAATGTGTTTAGTGTTGCAGTGAATTCCTGAAAGCTATTAATCCAACCTCAAAGTAAATGCGTTTCCCTTTTCAACTTCTTCATATATAAGTTATCTGAAATGTACCATACAGTGTCGGTGTTATATTTTAAGAGTCAGCTTCAAGTTATTCTCCTTCAGCTGTTCAGGCCCTTGTCAAAAACAATTATCTGCTTTTTTTCTCAGGATATGCGGTCTCTGGGGGAGTAAGGTCTCCTCCAGCACATTTACATGTCCCAATGCTATTTATGATCATGAATGATGGTGCTGAGTCATTTTCTTTCCTGACTTGTTGGATGGAGCTGAAAGAGCCCAATATAGGTTTCCAGCTACCCTAAAATTGCTACTGCTATACCCTTCCAGTGTAGGTGTGACTCTACCTCTAGCTAAATCCAAAAGTGGGTGCCTGGGAGAGAAGTGCTCTAGTAGAAAGGGAAAGCAAGAGTTAGAATTTTCTGCTCAGTGCTGTCATTTGTTCAAAATTTCACCTTCAGCAAGTCACTTAAGCTACCCTCTGCTTCATGTGACTTACCTGAACAGTTGGTCAGATCCTCAGTAGGTATAAATCTTGCTTACCTCCCTGTGCCTTCCCAGTGGTCACGTACAAAAAACCCCATGGGAGTCTTGATTTCTTTTCCTTAATTTCTTTTTCTCCAAGCAAAAAGGCAGAATAAATTGTCTTTTGTCTCACTTCACCCATTGTACGCCAGAGCAAAGCTGAACCACAGAGGGAAATGATTTGGAGCGCTTGCTTGTTTCTGACACTTAGAGCAAAGAGTTCCTACTCAGAACTGACCAGAGACTCTCTGGAGATGAACAACCATTCTTCATGGCAATTCCCAGCTTTGTTGTTAGTCCTCCTATTTGTTTACATGCTGTTAAACAAAACTTTTGTTGATAGACAATTAGAGAACCGAGGAAACCAAAGTAGTCTTTTACTTCTAGGTTATCAGTGTAAACCTGGCTGATTAAATAATCCACCAGGAACTGACAATAACTAACAACAGTGCGGAAGGAAAACCGCATCAAGAGTTTTCTGCTACCTTTGACATGATTACCATGACAATTGCCCTTTAACAAGAAGCTGTTACAGGGGCAAAATCTTTTAGGTGCAAGACCTCCTCCAAGCCAGGATTACTGCATATTTGAAGACGGTGGTGCTACAGCCAGGGGACAGAGGATGCTGTTTCAGTGGTTGGAATTTCACTACCATCTCACTGACATACAGGTAACATGGTGCTTACCTGCCAAAAGGCTATAGAATCTGGAATTAATGTAATGTCTCTCAACTGTGCACTAGCTCTACTTTATTAAGGAATTGAAACACTTTTTTTTAAAAAATTTTGAGAACAAAAGTAAATATCATAGTGCTTTCTGTTACAAGCAGAATTAATCATGGATTTTAGTTGAATGCTCCATCATAGGACTTAGACCATAAGACACAGTTTTCTGACAAACTGTGATGTCATGCTTGGATGGCAAAAGTAGCAGAACAAATGAAAGAAAGAAAGAAATGAATGCTTGTCAAACTTCTCCAAAGTAATTTCTTTTTGGCTAAAATAGGTGTACCATATCTATTTTCACATGCTTTTCCTCCAAAATACCTATGGAAGTCACCCAGGAATGGAAGAGTCTTCCACTCTTATTCCAGCAAATTAAAGTAAAATTCTTATGTTTGTCACTGGTCTTATTTAAGCATCAAAAGCATCATCTATTTGAAGAACAGCATTGTAAATCCAAGTAACAGTGATTTGTAGACACCTGAAAACTAAATTCAAGTTTGGAAATGGTCAAAAGGTGACCAATGTGTGTTAGTTAGTCATCTTATAGGAACAGAGATTACCTCCTTTTCCTCTTGAATCTGAACAGGCCCTTGGGAATATTATGTTACATTGCTTTCCTTACTGGCAACAAAATCATTTCAGCAGGAAGCAAATTCAAGAGATGCCCCAGAAAATGTAGGTGCCCAATTTGAAATTATTAGGTATTTGAAGGAGTTGTCTGTTGGTTCTCTATTTAGGTGATTTTTCTCCAACCACAGGAACAGAGAAACCCAACACTAATAAAATCCATGAAAACTGCTGATTCTTAGCACCTTATGAAGCATAGCTGTAATTATTCAAGGGCATGCATTGAAAATGGAGAAATGTGAAATCAGCAGAGTCTGACTTTTTTGGTCCTGTTCATCTAGATTGTTCTATTGTCTGCACTGAAGCCTACAGTTTTTAACAGTGCATCTCAGTTAAACACCTAGTCCTGATTCTTTAAATGTGTTTATCGCCTCTACTGCATTATGATTGCCAGGCCAATTTAAAAAGAAATCCTTATTCAATGGAATTACAGATTCTTCAATTACCTCCAGAGTTTTTATCTGAGTAGCCTTTTTGAGGAATAGAGTATGCCAGGCAGACTGTGTAGGGAGTTTTAAAAACCCATTTATCCCTTAGCATCTTCATAGCATTATAAAAATAATGAAAAAAAAGTTTCACTTACTTGCATTTTGTCCCTTTTAAGTATGCTTCACAAGCTTTCCGAAATTTGTTCTGGCTGCTATTACGTTGATTTCTGCATTGCCCTCTAACCCCTTCCAACATCCAAGTGGTTCAGCTGGTTGCCTGTTGATTACAACAGTGACTTCCATTTCTCATGTTTTGTCTTGAACCTAAGCTTTCAAACTTGTTGTTGATTGCTGTATGATGACTTGTGTTGCACCCAGCTGTGGTCAGTGCTTTAACAATAATTGCTGCCTGTGGAAATCTCGTTCTTTTTAATGTGATTAGAGCTATACCAGTTTACAATATTTCCTCAAGTCTGGTAAGAGTGATATTGTTGAGGACAAATAGTTTGAGGTCGAGAGTTAGGATGCAAGAATTTGAGAGAGTTGGAGAAATAATTCCATCAATTACTTTCATGACCTAAATCTTGAACTGAAATCTGTGGGAAAATGTGATTGTTACCTTCCAATCTGGTGCATTGTGACTGTGTTAAATTTCATGTCCACCTATTAATTTAAGGAATGTCTTTGTTCCTCTCTTGCAAAAGTTAAAGAAACAATCAGATATATTCTCAGGGAAGAATTTGTTTCCTGACGTGTATCTTTGGTGTAATTGTTTGCTAAGTCAAAGTGACATCAGTGAAGTTAGAGTGGAATGAGACTTCAAAGAGACCCGGAAAATGTGAATTTACTTGTAGTTATGTGAGACAGCAGAGGAGTCTTATTGACCTTAAACATGATAATAAACAAAAAAGGCATCACAAATTAGGGTGTTGACACCTGACATCAGAGAAAGGCGATCTCATCAAAGATGAAATGGTTAATTTGGGTCTCTAAAATGGGAACTGAAACACAGACAAGTCAGTCCATTTTCATACTTGTCCACCATGCTACACATGAAAAGGATTGATTTGCGTTAATGTTTGTCATACCCTTCTCTAATTAGATGTTCATTTAACCCTATTCATAGAATGTGAGTGGAAAGTAAAAACAGAATGCTATCCACAGAAAAATAAAATGTGGACGACGTTATAGATTACAGTTGTCTGGTTTTATGAGTTCCGCTAGTCTTTCCATACATCCCTGCTTACTGGGAAAGTTCTACAAACTTTCCAGTCAAGTATAGCAATGATTAAGTGTGCCATCAGCCTGTTCACATTCCTCCAGAGAACTGGCTCAAAGAGCAGTTGTTCTTCCTCATGCCTGTTAACTGTGGATTTGGAGGTCTTGATCCCTGAGTTGATCACTGCCTGCTGATTTCTTATCCCAGTTTGCAGGCGGCTACTCCTCTTCCTCTGCTCAAATTAGTTTCAAACCCAGAAAGTTCCCAGTTTACCATCTTACTCCTAGACTCGCTGTATCCACCCTAGAGTTGGTCCTTGTGCTAAGGGCAGCATACCCATAATGATTCCTCTATCTCATACTGGGTTTTTTTGTTATAATTATTCAGTCAAATCCTACCCTACCAAGGTTCCACCCTGAGTATCCATTTCATAATACCTCTCTTTTCCCTATAAGTCCTTTGGCAAGGTATCATCAGGTTCCCTGTGTTTTTAAGGTCTGCGGCCTGATAGGCTCTCATCTGGCTAAGCCCTCTAGCTCCTTCTGCAATAAAAACCTCTGAGCGTGGTGATGCACAGCAAGACTGGATTTTCAGTTTTGGTCTAGTAGATTAGCAAGTAATATTTATACCACAGTTACCCTAGTAGTTTTGCAAGCTGTTTCAACATCTGCTTTGGAGACACTGCAGTTCTGCAAATACTGCCATTGTCCCATGGAAGATACTAGGGGGCTGGACTGTGTGCTGGCATCATGGAAGTGTGCTCATTTACCTTGGCTGAACATCTAGCCCATGGATGAAATTCTGGCAAATGTTAACTACAATTTCTATTTCCAGAGCAATGGATTTTCTTTATAAAAGAAACCCTGTGCACTTGATAGGAAATTCCAGTATGGCCATACTCTGAATTCATTAGTTTCTGTGTAAATCTGGAGTCAATTCTGAAGATGTCAGTAAAATTGCCCTGTTTTAACTTCAGCGTTACACTGATGAGGATACAGCCTGCCACCTCTCTTGGAAATACATCTGGTCTGTCACCAGTCATGTGCATTTTCGGTTGATGGGATTGCCCTTTTCCCAACTGTTTCCCTGACAGGTGGATTCTGTACCTACTTTGAAGTACCACAAATCCCAGTGGATAGAATAATCAGTCTGATCGTTGCAACAAGCTTTCCATTGACTGCTGGACCAGCCTGCGTTTAAGCTGCCATCCATCTCCTAGGCCTTTCTTGCTGCCAGCGTGTCAGCTGACATTATCCCTCCTACTCAACTGAACTAATCTGGACAATGCTGGCCTCCTGCCAGCTCGGCACTTCATCATTAACTCTCCTCCCAGAATCTCATTTTTTGTGGATATCCATTTTATTCTGCCCCAGCCACTTTCATTTAAAACTCTTCAATCTTCGAAGCAATAACCTTTTTAATCTATGTGCTATAATGTTTTCTTAAGAATTTATGATTTTTCCATTCCTCTCTCCCTTCCTAGTTGTGAATTGCCATATTAACCTGCTTATAGAAATAGTTTGCAAATACTCTCTGGAAGGTCCTTATCTTGGCTCCCTTCCTTTTCTAGAGAAAAAAAAAAAAGACTCAACCTTTAATGAACTTGCTGCTAAAGTAGATTAGCCATTTTCTGTGGCAAGATTGATGATGCTATCAACGTTATTAAGTCACTAGGTATGAATTCCTCATTGTGTAAACCCGAAGTAATAAGCACTATTAAACCTCCAGGCCATCCATCTCAGTGTTGCCTTTCCAGTGTTGTTTCCTAAATGAAAAATAAATAATAATAATAAAAAAAGAAGAGGTAGGAGAGAGGCTGCTACTTTCAAACTGTGAGGCTGCCAAATTCATTTTTACCAGTTTTGGTCGTTTGGCTTGGTTTGGAGAATCTAGACTTGCAAACTGCCCTGGGTTATAGCTGTGTTTCAGAATTTTTTAAATAGACTGGTATTATGGGTTATTGTGTTTTGCTGTATTCCTCCCTTGTTGTGAGTGTTGTTTGGCTGGCTACCAGTGAAAGAATATTCTGGAAGCAGACTGCCGGGAGGAGATAGCCAAAATGAGTTGACTTTCGAGGAATGATTCATGGGAAGGGGTCAAAGTACTTGGGAGAATTGTTTCATCTTTTGTTGGTATTATGGGTACCAACAGCTCAGTCTTCAGTTCTCTGTGCCCACAAACAGTGTGTCCATCACACCAGCAACAGTGACCCCAATTCTAAAATCAGACACCCAGTTCTTTTCTTATGAAATTAATGCAAGATCCATGCTAACAGTAATCCCTTCAATAGTATCAAGAACTTCTGAGGGTGATATTTTGAGTCCCTCCCCCTCCTGTCTGGATGAGAAAAGGTGCAAAAGCAGGAAGGTGGAAATAAATATGAAGTGAGGAGGTTTGTGGGCCACAAATATACAGAAGTTGAAAGTATTTTTATTTTTGTGTTGATTGGTTTATTTAATATCTCACTTTTTGTTGGATAAGTTTAAATGCTGTTCTGGTTATTTGACAGAGTAGACATGCAGTTGAGTTTTCCAGGGCACATAATGTAATTTGGTGTTCCACTTCCTTGAAATTGAGTGGGTTTCTTTTCTTTCTAGGAGAAGATATTAAGTCAGATTTCTAAGATGTCTTACTCCTTTAAGAGAATACTTCTTACTGAAATATTGATGACAAAAAGGCACTTGCTCCTCTGTCCCTCTATCCAAGATACCTTTTGTATTAGAAAAAAAAAATTGATACACGTGTGACCAAATAATGTCAGCCATAATGCAGTTGCACTGAGATGCAAGGAGTGAGAAGATTCCCTTCCTGAACCTCCAGTGTTCCTGTGCTGGAGGGGGATCTTACTGTGTCTGTCTATGCTTTGTGCTTCAAGGCTGTTGGCTGTGTGCCTCAGAAGGCACACAGGGAACCAGAGTTGACAAAAAGTCTGAATGTTTCAGAAGGGCTGGAGAGGATCCAAGAGTATCCACGACCCTTTGACTGAGCACTAAACAACTCTGTACAAGGAAGTAAAATAATAGATGTTGCATTATTTTGGCAACAGGTGCACAGCTGCTTGTGCCTATCAGCATTTATAGGGTCACCATAGCTTCTCCTGGTCTAAACAGAGCTTATACCTTGGTGAAACACTTGTCTTCGTTCCTGCCTCATCTGGAGATTTTAATGGATTTTGAATTTTGATTTCTGATATGTATTCCTAGTTCAGGAAGATGAGCCTTACTTTTTGAGGCTTTCCTGAATTTTGAATGTGCAATTGTGAACATCATATTAGCTTTTGTATCATTTAGCTGTGGGCATAGATAGAAGATTTAGCCAAGTAATGACCTAATTAACAAGAAAGTGGGAGGCTAAATCTTATTTTCCACCTTTCCATAACTGTATCTACAATAGTAGATTGCCAGCTGAGGTGGCCTATTTATCAGTTAAGCCACTATTTTTAGCATACTTTTCTTTCTTTGCTATAGATAAAGAAAGAGTGTAAGAAAAAAGTTTGCTTATTAACATTCAGATCAACTGCAGCATTCTGCTCTTCACTGGTAAGTGTCATAATTTTCCATATCAACGGTGTGGTTAATTACACCTGCTGATGTGGCAGTTGCTTTGTGCTTTGCTTGTGTTTGATGTTCAGACCATGCCATAACCAGAGCTGTACAAAGTCTGAAGCAGGATTTAAAGATGTGCAGTAGTCTGGCACAACCCTTGATATGTTTTAAAGTCTATCGCCTGTAAGAATGAACTAAATGGTGATGCATTTGCTGGCAGTTGGGACAACAGATTCTGTATAGGACAAAACAGAAGATGTTTCTGCAAAAATTCTTGCCAAATTAATTCAGTGTGGTATATAGCAGTTACATAAGAAGTCGTTTGCTTTTGCTAAAACCCCCAAAAGTTGTTTTATCTTCACTAGAAGGCTAACTTCTTTTCTGCTCAATAAACTGTATTTTAAAGTGCTGTGCAGGAACCATGAAAGCTGTGATAACCACAGCACTCTTTTGTCAACACCACTGGTTTATCCTTCTCCCCTTCCTGCCATGCAGAACATTGCAGAAAGCAAGCTCTGAGTGCATTAAAGGTGTTCCTGAGATGGCATTTCACACGCTATATAGGCATTTCTGAAAAAATGGAGGTTGTACCAGATCGAAATGAAGGTAAGCAAACATCAACGAATATAATTTGTTTGGCAGAAAATCCTATAGCAATGTTTCCTGTAGCTTATCATTTTCCAGATTACTCTTGAAGCATAGGGAGGGACACCCCTGTTAAAAACCAGCTTTCTTAACCTTCTTTTCCCCTTTCTACTCAAATCTCAAAATATTCTGCAAAATATCAAGTAGGGTCCAGGTTAACCTCATGAATGCACAGCATTTCTTCTTCAGATCACAGCAACCTTGTTATCAACAAGAAGCAGGCTAACACAAAGCTGCTGTTAGCCTATAAGGCTGATTCACAGGAACAGAACCAAACCTCTGCAAGGACTTAATGACAAGCCATGTAGCCAAAAGCGAAGTCTGAATTAGTAAAAAACTATGTGCAATACAGGTTAGAGCATCATCTGTTCCTCAGAAAACAGCATTAAAATTGTTACCGAGTTCTGCCAACTTCTATCTGACAGTTTAGGCAGGTTAAAAAATATTGTGGTCTTATGAAATCTTGACATAAGCTGGAAATCAGACCTTTGGCACGAGCGAGCAGTCCTGATATCTGTGTGGGAGGAATGTTGCTAGTGCAAAGGAGGCATTGAGGGAGTGCATAGTAATAAACAAAAGAGCCTCAGCCAAGAAAACCAACACAACAAATATGGTCCACATGGAGAAAATATTGTGAAGCTGTTACAACCAAAATCTCAAATATCAGAATGGAGTGTCCAGGCAAACTGAATTCTCTACCATTACGTTAGCCGTGGTGTAAGGCAGTGGTGCACATCTGTTCTACGTTCAAACGTTTCTCCCTCTTTGAGTCCTACTGAGGCAGCATTAGGGTCACAAAGCCCTATTCCACTCCTTGCTTCTCCACTAAAATCTGACTGGCAAGGTAGATTTTAGAGGTGAGATATGGTGGAGAACAGAAATCATAAGAATAGAGTAAACTAGCATTTTCTAAGCTTTATTCTTCTGACAGCTGCGGTTATCTGAGCTAGCTTGTGAAGAACCACAATGGTAACCCCGGACTACCGTGGAAAAAAGAAAGAAATGAAGAATCTTTATCTCATTCCTATTGCCAATGGCAATGGATCAGGTTTCTAACAGAATTTGTATTACAGGCAAATATCTTCCAGGAGAAAAGCATAATTGGAAGATAGCAAAATTAGAGCACAGACAAGCTTCGTTTTATGTGAGCCAGTGATAGAATTCAAAGACATGCAAAGATCCATAGCTTTCAAAATCATGTGCTCTTTTAGTACTCAGTACTAAACTCCTGCACCAGGTTGATGCTTTTGGAGGGAGGGCAATATCCTTTTCTTCTTTCTTTCTAATTTTCTTTAGCTTTTCTTTACTCCTTTACTCCTTTTCTCCTTTAGCTCCTTTACTATTCTTATCAGACTTCAGTGCAATAAACCCTCTTCAACTGAAAACGCAGCTGTTCTCTTTTGGCTATACCACTTCATTCCTCTCTTTTCATAATATTCTTGTTGCTTATCTTTCAGAACTGCATTTCAACTATGGCAAGCATTTGAGAAAGAGAAAATACATCAAATCTGTTTTTTTCCACATTACTGTTAATGAATTTTAGCAGACAGGGCTGCTTTCTAACAATACAATCTTCAGCTACAAGATTGCTTCTGCAAGATCCCAGAACGGATTTAATAGAAACATAACCACAAGGAGCAGGGGTTGCTTAAGTTCTGTTTCTGTAGCTAGCAAAGCTTTCTTTATCTCTGGGGTAAGCAGAGGTTGACTGTGAACATGTTGGAAGCCCATGGTATTTCAAACTCTGCCTTTTCCTCTTCCAGTAACTGTTTCATCTCTGCATCAATAAAAATGTTGGGTTTTTTTTTCCCCCCCACCAGTTCTTCACCGTTGTTTTCACCATTGTTAGTATCTCTGGTGCACTCTCATGTATTTTAAATTCCAGGTGAAGGGGGAATGTGTTTCTTGGAAGAATTACAGCTCCTTACAGCATTTTCTCTGTGACGCTTCCTTGTAACAACTCCAGCAACTTCTGCTTACATTTTTGCTCTTGGCAACACAGGGCCATTTTGGGATTTGCTACAGGCTTGAGCTATAGGTGACCAACTTTCTAGACTTCCTGTCAGCATATGTATTTGGGACACTTGTCTGGGGCCAGTGAAAAAAAGAAAAAGATCATGCTGTAATCAGTATAATATTCTCATAGGGACTCATCTTAAAAATTCTTAGATACCGGGTTCTTTTGCTTTCCTTTGGGATTAGAATACTGCAGCTGGACAAAATGGTATTTTCAAGGGCTGCAGCTCCAGAGGATAGACATTACTGGTAACTTTTTAAAAACTTGATTAACATAAAGATCTCATGCAACATGATCCATCATACCAGCAGTACTGTTCTCTTCTTCGTTTCTCTGAAGTAGGGTCAGCAAAGAAATTTGCTAGTAATTCCAGAAGGTTTTGCACTTTGCTACCCTATTAGTTCTTTCTAAGCAGAAACACCAGGCAATCAAGAATCAACAAACAATATCCTCATGCTAATAAGCATGAGTTTCCAGCTATGTTTTTAGGTATCAGTATGGGCTGCTAGAGGCGACATTGCTAGTCACATACTTACCATGAATCCTGCTTTCTGTTTCTTCAGATTCTGATCCGTGTGTCTTTTTGTTGCCACCTTAGCTACTAGCTGAACTACTCCTCTTTTGCTTGTTTAGTTAGAACATAAAATCCTTGTTTATCCGCTTTTCTCAACAGTTTTTTCAGTAGCAGGCTAAGAGGGTTATTATTTATTAGCTTTATCCATGATGATATGCCCTATTTAAAAAAAAATAAAATTACTTTAGTAGGAATATATCCTGTCCTGATAGATTTTGTTTTTCATAGAATCGTATAACAGCCCAGGTTGGAAGGGACTTCAACAGATCATCTGGTCCATCCTTTTTAGAAACAAAACTCACAGTTATAATTTCTGATGTTTGCTAGGAATCTAAGGAAATTTCTGTATGAATTTTAATCCATTAGTAGCCAATATTTGGTCAGACCAGCCACTTCAGTGTTCTCTCTATCGCATAATAATGACAGTAGTTGTAAAATTAAGAACTACAGATTAATTCCACTGCAAAGGTAGCAAAAAGGTCCAAAGAAGCTAAAAAGGCAGATCATTTATCTAAATATTAGGAGTACAGGGGAAGGCAAGATAGGATGCCCAGCAGAATATCTAGTTTAAAAGTCGTCAGTCTGGGAATGACAGACCATATTCTTCCAAGGAAGAGTTTAAAATCGTGTATGCTATTTCAGAATTAGGACCTAATGTTTTAATAATTGTTTGGTTTTCTCTTTGTTGATGACTGTCCCTCATTCTGATAATAATACCACTGTCTTTGGTGGCTACCACTTCTGTAAGGCTTTTCGCTAATACAAAATCTAACAAATGTATTACTCTTTCAAAGAATGGTCTGGTCAGGCTTTTAATTTTCCCTTCACTTTCCATCACTTTTCTCCCATACTCGCTTTTGTACAGCTAACCTCATCTTCAGAGTTGTGTTATGAAAGTATTCTTGTCAAGATTTAAAAGAGGGTATTGTCTCAGTTATATGTATAATTAAGTACAGAAGGAACTGCAAACTTACCTTTTGAAAGCTTTGAAATACTGAAATTAAGTATTAATTAATTTTGTAGCATCAGTACTGTATGATCATGATATTAAAGACTGCATTGTAATAGAGATAATACTTTCTTTAATTTCATGATCACATACTACTTTTGTTTTAAACGGTCCCCACTCATCACAGTGTAAGTGATCTCTAAACGAACAGAGGTTCACCATTCCATCTCACCCTCACTGCTTAACGCTTGGCCCATGCCCTCTGTATGACATGTCATTCAGACTGTCCTCTAGAGAAAAAGACATTAATTTCTGTATGGATTGAGGGCTTCTACTGTTAATGAACTGACTTTCATAACATGCTGCAAAAAGTGGTTGTGGCATTCTTGTGTTACAGACAGAGACACCAAAGCATGGGCAGTTCAGGATGGAAACGTTCCACTTTGGGGGAATGTTAAATTCATGAGATTCAACTGATGGTTTGCTTTATTTCCAGAGTACTTAATATTATGTAGCGTTTTATGTCTCACCATCCATTGACTGCTACAACATTTTTGTGGAGCAGATTCACAACTCAAAGGCTTGCATGATGAGGGATGGACAAACTGTCATCACTGGCGCAGCTGTGATCACTGTGATCAAAGACATTTACCCACTGTTGCTCTGGTACCGTGTGGAGGAAGCAGGTGTAGAGTCCAGTTCTCAAATATGGTGTTCGGGCACTCTTTCTGCAGTCCTCCCTCATTCATCATTCACCTGCAAACTCTAAAAATTAAAGGTCCTGTGTTCAAGATTTTTATTCACTGCAGATTTCTGCTTATGCGCAGCAGGCCTGCTGGGGAGTGTGTTCATGTCAGTAAAGCTTGCTTCTGACTAAGTAAATAACTGGGTTAGATATGAAAGCATTTTGTGTCTCATGTATCTTCTAGAGAAGTTAATTTCCTTTCCCCTCTGCAGTGTTAGGAAACTAAGGGCTTTTGAAGCAGCTTGCCTTCCAACCAGAGAGAAAATGGATACCACATTCAACCCACGACAGCCAAGAGCTTGGTGTTCACTTTGCTTTTTTCTCTCCGTACATTGATTTAGTCAAGAAATCTAAGGACGCTTTAGCTTTAGCCTCCACTACTGCCCTGCATGGATCCGGGTCACATAGAGTGGAAACAGCCATGTAATTGAAGGGCATCAACCTGCTCATGACTACTGCTGCCCCACAGCGCACTCACCATCTCTCTGTCTGATTGTGACCAGGAATTCCAATTTAAATCTGGAGAATTATAGGTGTGGAGACCGAGAAGCTCCCCAGCAAGCCTTAATTTTTAGTCAGATCAGAGAATCCAGAGCAGCTTTAACAGAAAAAATTGTTCCTTGTGATGCACACTGGCTGGTTTGCTACTGCATCAATGTCCCTTCTCTACAGCTTTGGTTTGGGAGGTGTTCTTAGTTAAGATTATTAGTGTGACTTCGTTTTGAGCAATCCTAGATCTACGCTTAGCATACACATGAAACGTGATACATGATACACATGATAAAGTCCCAGTGGCGGTGTTGAATAATTATGTTACTTTTGCTTCCAAGAAAGTGTTAATGTAATTTTTAGTGAAGTAAAGAGTGGGTTAATTAGGAAATTATGCATGGAGATATTTATAATTTTGTTTTGAGGCTACGATCTGTTAAACAGGCAGGAAAATAACAGTGAAAGGAAGGACCTCTGTCATGACAGATGCAACTGTAAAGGAGATTCAATGCCTTTTGCAGCAATTAGGAAATCATATGTTTCAGGTACCGCTAAACATCAAACTGCAGGTGTTTGTTAATAAAATGCTAACCTTCCCAGCAAAGGATTTCACACTTCTTGTTTCTTATCTCTCATTTTGGGATCAGATGAAGTGACACATTCTAGCGGTTTCCAGGGAGACAGTGTTTTGCTCCCAGACAAGCCTCACATTGTGTTGCTAGCACCAGAGATGCTTTGATTGTGGGAGAGAGGAGATAACTTTTCTTCTTAAGTTTTCAGCCTTTACTATCAGTAATGAATTTTTCGGAAAACACCCTCAAGCGCTTTATGATGTTGTTTTCTCAGGCAGTTAATTAATAATATTTTCATTTGCAGAGTTCTGTGATCATTTCTCATAAATTTCCATTACCTAGTGCTCTATTCCAATATTCAGACTAGTGGGGCTTGTCTTAGCACATAAGCTACAGTGCTTTAACTTAAATTGTTTTAAAAATTGTCCTCGGTAGGTGTTTCTATTTATGTATACATATATTTTTAACCATTCAATTCTGTGTCAAAATGTGTTTTAATTCCTAAACTGTTTTTAACCATTACAGTGCTTTCAGCAGAATTCGCATCACTTTTAAAAAGCAGCAGTTTAAAAGGTCTTCCCGGATCTGCATTGTAAAAAACATCAGTATTAATCTGTGGCTTGTTTTTTTAACCAGAAATTGTGCAATTCTTACAACTCCTGTTTATTATGCAATTGATGTGGGGATAGTAAATGTCCTTTGTGGTAAAAAAAAAAAAAAAAAAAA
>RSEF01000002.1:42968891-43075299 GCA_003993805.1 Himantopus leucocephalus
AAAAAAAAAAAAAAAAGATAATAATAAAAAAAAAAGGCTAAAGCCTGCCCAGCACATAAATTTCAACTGACTTCAATGGAATTTCACACATCTACCTAGTAAATTACTGTGGATAAATAATGTGCCGTGATGAATCATCCTGACTTTATTAACCTGTACTGAATTAGACTCCTCACACTAAAATATTTCGCTGCATTATTTTATTGCCTATTACTGTCACAAAATAAACTACTGACTATGGAATGATGTACTACTTTTGGACAGATTGACGGATCTAGATTACCTGAAAAAGGCATGTCTTCTTAGGGCATTGCAGCATTAAAGCAATTCTGGTGTTCCTAAAAGACAGCTGCAAATCTTAGCAAGTTTAGGGCATGGAAGAGAGACTGACAGCTGCACAGGCGATAGGGAAGGTTTTGGTTTGCTATTAAAGGAGACTTTCAGAAACCTGCTTAGATGGCTGTTTAGCTCAGAAGCTAAGAAAGCTTCAGAAGCCTTTTAAAGATGCCTTTCAGAAATTCAGCTGGAACATTTTGGGGCTGTAACATTTCTTTTTCCTTCAGTGTGGCTGGTTAAAGGTTTTTTCCTAAACTTTTCTAGTTGAATTGTGTGTTTTGTTTTGGTTTGGGGCTTTTTGTGTGTGTGTGTGTGTGTGTTTTGTTTTGGTTTTAGTGTGGTTTTTTTTTTTTCCTGGGCTCTGAGGGTGCAGTATAGATGGAATAAACCCTTTCATGAGGTAGAGAATGGAGCTTCTTTATGCTGTGCATGTTTCAAACCGTCCAACGTCAGTATGAAAGAAACAGCCGGTTGGGGCTGGGGTTCTGTCTAGAAAGTTCAATGAACTTCCACAATTTGAGTCTCAGTACTCATGCTTATGTGTGTCTCAGCTATTCTGATTATATACCGGTGTGTTCTTTAGCATATTCTATTTATACAAGAGGAGACTCTCTTCTGCAAACACTTAGGGGAAACATCTTAAGTGTCATACTTAAGTACAGCTTAAGTTCATACTTAAGTTAGACCAAGTGTTGAGCCTAAGTATTAGGACAACATAAGTAGCAAAGCCTTGGTCCTGATCACTGTAAAAACAGGGTTGGACAAAGTGCCTGTCTAGCTCAGCATCCTGCCTCTGGCACTGGCTAAAAGTAGGAAGCGTCAGAAAAAGAGAGCAGCCTATATCATGCATTTCCCCTGTCCACTGGAAGCTCAGGGAAATACTGAATGAGACACAGCTTCTGCCGAGTGAATTAAACGCCAATGAACTTGTCTGTTCTGGGTAGGCAGATCCCTGTTGGTGTAGTGGTTCCTGTGTAGTCAGTTGAAGGTATCCAGGCACAGAGTTTGTCAGGGTAGAGCCTTTAGACTGGGCTGCTAAACCGGTCTGTAAATCTTTGAATGCCTGCGTAGGTACGTAAACATAGCTGCTTCTATAATCAGGATCACACAGGGGCAAAAGTATGAAGAAATTGCTTGTTTTACAAATTATTATGACTCAAAACAAGTTTTTTGAGAAGGCGATTAGCACTTCTGGTCTGTATGTGGACCCCCGTTCAACAAGCACAGCAATGGTTAATTATAAGCCCTGGACCAGTCTCAGTGACTTAATAACGTGTGGTTTCACTTTGTCACATTCTGAAGAGCTGCTCAAAATGCTTACAACTCCACTTTTATTTTTTGATTAAATTTAATATTCAAAAAAAAGCAAAGCACTTTAAATCTAATTAAAATTCTTTGGTTTTATCCATTGATATGGGATGGCAATTTAGAGTAAAAGCTAAATCGTAGTTCCTTCTTTATGGTTTTTCTTTTTCCCAGAAAAAAAGTAATTTTTTAAGCTGCTTTAATAAGAATTTTATATTTATAGAAGATATAAAATATTTTTATTAAAAATTGGTTTAATCACAAGGTGAATTTTGTAAGATTCCCATCATCTTCATTCCTAAAGAAAATTAATTTCACTGCTAATCTGGTTTTTCATATTAGCACACAGTGGGCTTAAGTAAAATAGCAAATAATGACTTTTTGATTTTTTAAAATAATACCAGGGCAACTTGCAATTCAAGAAATGCATTGTAAACTGAACAATGTAAGCTAATGTAAACTGAACCTTTCTGATCTAAAATGAATCATTCATATCTAGAAAAGGAGTAGTCACCTCATTACCAGCCAGACTCATAGACCAGTCCAGAACAGTTATAGCTTTGCTTCAAGGCAGATCAAGAANGCTTAAGTAAAATAGCAAATAATGACTTTTTGATTTTTTAAAATAATACCAGGGCAACTTGCAATTCAAGAAATGCATTGTAAACTGAACAATGTAAGCTAATGTAAACTGAACCTTTCTGATCTAAAATGAATCATTCATATCTAGAAAAGGAGTAGTCACCTCATTACCAGCCAGACTCATAGACCAGTCCAGAACAGTTATAGCTTTGCCTCAAGGCAGATCAAGAAATAATCCTCCGTCACTGGAGAAGTGATAGCGGTATCCAATAGATGCTTTACCATCAAGTTAACTGGGAGCAAATAAACCATAGAGGAGGAAAGCTTTTTATTGTGGAGATGAAGATAAGACTGAGTTAGCAGGACTAGGCATATGTTCCCAGAACTACTGCTCATGATGATCAAGCATGGCTAATCAGATGCTGACTGCTGATTTTCTGAATTTCCAGCTGTACTGCAGGAACAATGATCATGGAATATCAGGCACTGCCAGGTAATTTCACCAGCACAGACTCTTTTATACAATGCTTACAGGGCTTGAAAAGAAATCAAGACATCTTTACAACACCACACTTAGAAATACGAATAGTATAAGGGGTTTTTTTTTGATAATGGATTGTAGAATTTATATTCTGGGTTTTCTCAGAGATCATTGTTAGTGTTTCTTAAAATGCACTGAATCTCATTAGTGGCACGATTTTCATGCTAACGTAACATAAATGCAGCCAGCACAAAACATAGACGTACAGTAAACGCACACTGCCATAAAGCATTCTGTTCATTTTTTTTCCTGTATTATTAACTGTGAAAAGTTGTGAGCCTGCAATGTTTCCAAATGCCATGGCACATTTAACTCTATTAGCCACTATTCAGCAAGACACATACAAATGTACTTTACAAAAATATTCTGTAAACAGCAGGGACTTGCCCAAGGATCCTGAAATACATCGAATAACCCATCCTGAAATAGGAATGCCATCTGCACCCAGCAATTCAGGACACTGTAAGCAGTGGTGATATCCCATTTCTAAAGGTTGGAAAAAAAACCAAGCAGAGATTTTAGTAGAAATCAAAGGAAAAATTGCAAGGACCTGAAAAAGTTTGTAAATTTACAAATGTGCCCTACAAAAGTACATGTTTTATCATTGTATGTAGATTGTTCAGGCAAGAAATGTTACTTTTAAGAGTGAAGCTTTGCTAAATTGGATCTACAGTCAACAAATGCTGATGGCTTTTACAAGGGAATAATTTCAACAGAAATTGAACAACACTAGGGTCAAACTTCCAGGTGAAAATGTAGTGTGGATTATCTTTTCAGTGATCCTGACAAAGTAAGGAAAAAGAATGAGGAAATTAACACCATGAAGTGTTGCTTCATTGAAACCAGAGCAGTGTTGCAGGTGGTCCAGTCCAGCTGGCTGTTAGAAATATAGCTGGTTCCCAAAATGTTTGTTAATCATATCTCTCAGTCCTGCTTGCCATCACCAGGCTTGGCAGGCACTTCCCACTCCTCCTCTCGCAGTCGCTCCTTCTCATCACGGTCCCATAGGCGCAGTGAAGGGCTGGGTCGTACTGGGGCCAGCCGGGGCAGGCAGAGGAGAAGGGAACTTGCAAAAGCAGCGTATTTCAGCCATGAAACGGTGTTTTCCAGCAGGGAAGTACTCTGCTGGAAAATTCTTAGTCTGCTCTGACTACTGAGGATGGTGAATCCAAACACATTAAACAGTGGTACCTTTGAGTTTTATAGTTTTCAGTATGAAGCTCTCTTTATCAAATGGAAAGAAAAAAATTTTGTTGTCAAAACCACCAAAGCTATTTTTTTATTCTGATATGAGACAAGGCAATAGTTAGATGGAAATAGTTTGGCCCTTTACGGGATCTGAAAGATCATGGAAATATAAATATCTTTTTATTATTAAATGAAATATATTGCCATTCTGAAAATACCTGGACTACTAGTCTTTTGAAGTCAGGAGGAGATAGAACGGTCACACGTTTTGGTGTTAGCTTTAGGGTGTGCATTCATATTAACATGTTTATGTACTTTACTTGACTGAAGATTAAGCTTGTGCTTAAGTGCTTTTGCTGAACTGGGCAATGAAAGAGAATGCTTAAAAGAAGGCAAGGTACCTGGGGTGTTTGAAGTAGAAAATCAAATCACTCTCAGAACTTAGAAATGTCATATAAATCCTCATCTCAACATCAGTGGGAAAATCCAAAAAATTCATGTTGAAAAGCTTTGCAGAAAATAAGAAAATGAGGTTTTGCTTTGAAAAATTCAAGCTGGTACTTATGCATAAGATAATCAGAAATACAGATTACCAGAGTAGAAGGATTTAAAGGGACCCTATCAACTTGAAATATATTAATTTCTAAAAGAAAAAGTGTTAAAAGTAGTACCAGATAAAATTTCTACTCTGTGATTGCTCTGCACATTCTTGGGGCTTTACAATCATGATTTTCATTCTGCTATTGCAGTGGGAAAGAGTCACAGAAACAGAGAAAATAATGAAACTGAAGATACACAGAGTGCATGCAAATGCAGAAGTAAACAAACTAGAAAGAATCAGAAGTAGTTTAAATTTTTCCAGTTATTTGTAGTTATAGCAAGCCTTGGAGTTATGCCAAACAATAAAAAGCACATTACTTTCAGGCAACAGAGTGACTTTTAAGTAGTGTTGCTTAAAGGCAAAAGGCATTGATCCTGAATTAAATGAAAATTAATTTACTCTCCTATTCCTTTTGCTCTTCCATAGTGGTTGTTCAATGGCCTCCTTTTTTTTAAAAAAAAAAATCAGAATCCAAAAACTAGTTCAGACCTGGAAACTGAAAGTCTTTTTGGCACTAAGAAAATACTGTTCCTGTGTGAAAACTGAGTCACTTAATTTTGGCACCTTCATATGAAATTATTTTCACCTCTAGCAGGATTGTGGAAGAAGACTACTTAAAAATCTTGCTATAGGATGTTGCCAGTTAAGCTTTTTGTAAAGTCATCCAAGCAAGGGAGTCATTGGTGGTCAAACATGATGTAATCATACATTTATGCCCCATGGCCAGATGGCAAACTTCATGCGATCCTACCATTTTCCAAGCACAGATATTTACTCTTTCTTAGGCAGCTGCAGCTACGCTCAAACCAATTTTACTTTCGCTGTAGATAAACAGGGAAATAATGAGAAGTGAGAAAATGAAAAATTAGAAATAGATTTCCCCCCCCCCTNGAAAATGAAATTAGAAATAGATTTCCCCCCCCCAAATATCAAAATGTTTTTGATAACGCAAGATATTGGTGCACACAGAACTAAGTGACCTGTTGTGTGAGAGATTGGATCTTGAGTTTGATGGGACTTGTTATTACTTTCATTTGACCTTGTGTGCAGAAAGAGGAGAAAACAGCAGCTCTCATCAGTTAACAGAATGGGTATCCCCACCTACATTTTGACAAAATTTTGCCAAAAGAACTAGATTTGGTTTGTGTTGCTGTTGGGAGAAATCACAAGTTAACAAAGCTCCTGTATTTCTTCAGTGGTATAGGTAAGTACAACCACATATTAAGTGTCTCAGGACTATGCATTGCATCCTCTAAATGCTTCCCAAGCCAGTTATAGTAAATGAGATGAAAGAAGAAGAGGTAAGGGAAGGTTAAGTATCTCAAGACGTTTTAAAATATGGATAAATATGTAGTATTTTTTTCAGAGTGAACAGAGATAAAGTTCCTGAAATGAGAAATGAATTGATATTTTAAGAATCCCAGAAAATAATGGGTGTTAGTACACTGGTGTTGGCATTTGTGTCATGATCCTATGAACAGCATTTTACTGTCTGTCCTCCCCTGCCCACTCTGCCTGGGATTGGACTGGACATTAATAGGATGGTTTCTCAAAATGGCTGCTAATTTAACTAAATAATGGAAATAAATTTATACCCTCCTCAGCTTCCAGCTGCAAAAATGGAACACTGCTGCTTTCATTTTCCTTCTTGTGTTGTGTTGTTTTGTTTGTTGGTTTTTGTTGGGTTTTTTTTGACACCAAGATTTGAGCAAGAGATGTGACTCAGCTGGAAACTTTAACAGGGAACCTGTTGGAAAAAGATGGGTAGCACAATACTGAAAAGTATTATGGCAGGATCAGTCAGTTCTTCTTTCCCAATTTGTGTCTTGGTCTCACATTGCCCTTGAGTTGCTCACAGCAGTGGCTGTTGGAATAATTGATTTTTCAGTTCACTGACTGAAAAAAATTCCATTCACATTGACCCAGAATGATTTCTTGGGGGCGGGGTGGGGGGGTGTGGGCGTGGGGAGAGTGTTGCTCATCCTATTAAAAAACTGAAGTCTTAAAATATTTCATTGGAGTTAATTTGAGGAATAATTTCAAAAAGCCCTGAAGGTAAATGCTGGGGCAACTGTCAGTCTCAACCAAAAATCGTTTTGTTTTGAAAATGGCAGAAAAAATGTTTTGACCTTTAACAAATGTTTTATCCCCACCAAAATATGCAATGTCTCCAAAAGAAATCTCAAATACTTTTGATGGTCTTTTTTTTGAGAACAGATACTTTTGCCACAGTATTTTATTCAACATTACTCTGACACCGTATAAGATCTTACAGCTGTTATTTCAAGAGGGGACAAGGCTGGGGGCTGAATCCATCTTTTGCTTAAGTGGTGTGTTTGCAATGTTTTTTGGACCACACTATTCTGCTTCTGCTTTGTGAGCTCTGGGCAATGCTTGTAGGGCAGCTGGGTTCAAACTCTTGAGTGTGGCTCAGGACCATATTCCCTCCTCAGAGAGAAGGTGCCGCAGTGGCATTTCTGGGTTCCTGAAACACAAAGAATGTATTCACGGGAGATGATCAAGATTTATAAATGATTGTTGGTGTGTCAGGGGTTAGTCCTTATTTAAATTAAGGTAAAATGTTCTTTTCTTTCCATTTCTTGCTTCAGATCCAGATGGCAAAATTGTCCTGTCTCCTGTGTGCCTGTAAATTGTGACTTCTCAATGGCACTGATTGGCTTGAAAGGCTTTAAATGGCCTTGTACTAAAATAGCCTTTAAGTATGTATGCACAACTGATAAAATCAATAGTAGAGAAGTGTAAACAAAACCAGGGTTGCAAGGCAATCAGTTGTGAATATATAGCAACCAAAAAAATGCAAGCAAGTCATGCTATGAATAGCTGCCTCACATGCTGCAGTAATACTGCATATTTACATAGCCAAGAGAGGAGCTGATGAGGGCAGGCATATTGGGATGAAAGATCACAGACCCAGGACCCAAGAGGCTGTTATCTTGACCATGAGTTTTGATTGAATTTATAGTATTTTGAAGACGTTAGTCTTTTTTAATAAATGTAGAATCATAAAATGGTTTGGGTTGGAAGGGATCATTAAAGATCATCTATTTCCACCCACCCTTCCATGGGCAGGGACATCTCCATTAAATCAGGTTGCTCTATTCCCTCTCCAACCTGACCTTGAACACTTCCAGTGATGCAGCATCCACAACTTCTCTGGGCAACCTGTTCCAGTGTCTCACCACCCTTATTGTAAAGAATTTCTTCCTTCTATTTGATCTATCTCTTTTAGTTTAAAACTGCTCCCCCTTGTCCTGTCACTACAGGCTCTGGTAAAAAGAGTCTCTCCATCTTTCTTATAAGCTCCCTTTAAGTATTGAAAGGATGCCATAAAGTGTCCCCAGAGCCTTCTCTTCTCCAGGCTGAACAACCCCAACTCTCTCAGCCTTTCTTCATAACAGAGATGTTCCAGCCCTCTGACCATTTCTGTGGCCTGCCCCTGGACCCCCTCTAACAGGTCCAGGTCTGTTTTTCCTATACTTATTTGTATAGTGGAAGTGACACAACTTACAAACACTCTACCCACTGTAAAAGTCTGAAGAAGGGACTGGACCATGATTCATCTCACTCGGTTTACACCTTCTCAGCTGAGCAAGCTGCCAAAAAGTCCTCTTCTGCTTAATGGAGAGAGAGAAGCAATTTCAGGATGGGGTTTTGTTGTCATACTTGAGACATCTAGTTTGGATGAGTTCATTTGTTCTCAATTATGTTTGCAGTGACTAGCTTACATGTAGGCATTGGTGTTTAGTCAGAGGAACCAGGTGCAGAACAGAAGGTCACACAGCCCTGTGGCCAGAGCCTGGGTTTCCTCTCTTCCAGGTCAGTGAAGCCTTTAATACTGCACTTGCTGGCAATGCCAGTGGATGCAGCGGATAGCAGTCACATAAATTTTCCCGCCTGACACCAGGACAAGAAGCTGTTTCTTTAACCAGCTGTACTTTAAGGTTGGCACTTTGCACGCAATAGGCAGAAATCTTTTTGCAGGTTTGTGAGGCTGTTTGTTTCTTTCCTCTCTGCTGTCCTACTTGAGTGCTTAGCTTCAGCTGGACCGTGTGTTGAAAAAGAAAAAATCTCTCTCTCTCTCTATCTCCTGTTAATGAAGAAAGCGTGGGAACATGTATGCGTCGCCAGCTCTTGAATTTACAAAGGAAAATATTAGGTGAAATTGAGTTGTATAAAATGTGTACAGATCATCCTTTTTTATAACATAACTTTTTCAAAATGATTGAGGCAGTCTATTCTGGTAATGACAATTCAGACTCGTCCCTTCTGGGAATATAGATTATGGTAAGCTCATTGCTTTGACTAGTTTATTTTTAATCTTCATGGGCATTAAAAAGTAGAATTACCTTGATAATAAACAGGATCCTTGAATAATACACACATTCACAACAACTAAGGGCTTAGTTTTGGTTTAATCTTTAACTCAGCAGCAGATTGCTTTTCACAGTAACACTATCAATTACAAAAATGATCTATATAAAAGGGATAGGGAAGCTATCACAGTAGTGTGGTGTTCTTATGATGAAGATAGCAGACAAGTCAATATACACCCTGGAGAAAGTGAAAATCTCTTCTGTTTTGCTTACTTTTGTGTCCAAGAAATTCTTGACACCTGCTTTCCATCCATTTTAGGTTTCTGTAAGGCAGCTGTCACCATAATATCTAAGTGAAGTCAAAAGAATTAAAGACAGCATAAAATGGAAAAAGTTACTATTAAGGCAACTGGGCTGTGTTTCAAGCCATTTGGGTTCAATTACCAGCTCTGTCCCTGTCTTCCTGTGTGATCTTGAGTAAGTCCTTTTCTTTGTATTGCTGTTCCCCATATGTACACTGTGCTTAATGATGCTTCTTTCTCCCAGTCATTGCTGTTTTTGACTAGAATGAAGCTTTTGGGCATGGGACTCATCATTCACTGGCAGTCTAGCAAGTCCGGTCTCAAATGTACACATCCTCTCTTAGCAGTGTATAATTTAGCTGCAGCTATGAATTTCTTGATTACCATTGTATCAGCATACCTATAAACTAGCCAGTAGGAAATGTATTATAACGCAGTTTTTAATAAGCTTAAAGATTCTGCTAAAAGGCTTTTTTAATGACCACTCATGACTAAAGATAAGCAGCAGGATGACTAATGCGCCCAGTCTGTGATGAAGTATGGATGATGCTTCTATATTTTCATATTCATATGTTCATATACACTTGGATATATATAGTCATGAAAGTAAAAGCTCTTTCCTGAACAGGTACTTGAGAGTAAAAGCTCTATCTGAGATGAGGAGGGGAAAACATTTGAATTACAATGGCCTGGACAGATGGTAAGTAAGATTTAATGGAAAAGTTGATGAATTACTCTTTCTCTTTAACCTGAATTAGTATGTGTTTTTAGGGAGCCTGCTAGTGCCAGAGTAAATTAAAGTTGTCCTGGGTTCTGAACAAACAAAACACTCTCTTCCTTGTCCTTTTTTTCCTTGCCCTCAAAGGCACCCATTTCTCTCTGTATTTAATGATAGGAAATTATAGGTGTACCTGCAAAAGATCAGGGCAACTGGATGAGGCAGAAAGACAGAAAGCGTGGAGGCTGGTGAGGTAAAAGATCACCTGCAGACTGCTGCATTTCCCTTCGGGCAGCCTTGGTCACTCCTCTAGAAAATGGCTTCAACCATCTCAGCCAGGTTTATTGTTGTTTCCCAAGTTGTTCTTATGGGTTCCCAGGAGTACTGGCCTTCCCTCACCATTTAAAGAGCAATGATGGCAAGAAGAACACGATGATTTGGAGAAGGGGGATGTGAGTTGCCCTGCAGGTGCAGGCAGCAGTGTGGCAGTGCAACTGCTCCTCTTCTTGATGGCAGCAGGCTGAAGAAGGACCTCCAATAGGATCTGCAATCTGCTGTTGCTTGTGGAACAAGAGTAACTGTGAAACTGCACCACTTATGTGTCTGCTTCTACAGTAATACAAAAGGCACTGGTTCTTCTGGGGCTCACACTCTAACGTAACACATAGGGAGCACTCCAGGCCAGAGAAAAAATAAAGACCAAATCTTCAGAAATTGCCAATTTGACAGAAGAAGAGCAGATTGCCCATAGCACACGCTTGCCAAGGAGGGTCACCTTCTGCGTTCAACAGTCTTGGAGAGGAGTGTACTATGGGAATATGCAGTGCTTGTATGCCAGTATGCTTGGTTGCCTTGATTCGTACTGGATTTGCACTGGGAAGCTTCCTCATCCTACACACCCACCTCTTATAGATCAGGCTGTAGAAGCGCACAACTGTCAGCTGTGGAGGCTGTCTCTGCCATGGGTCGGTACAGCAGGGTGCCAGACAGACTCTGAATTGCACAGAGCAGGGCCAGCGTATGAAGGAGATATTGATGCTTTCCAGTTTCTGAGTCCCACGGGACTCTGAACTCAACGTGAGCCAGAAACCACTGCCTCCTGGAGAGGCTGAGCACCGCTGACAGATGGCATTTTGCCTTCTTTAAAGGTAGCATCTCTTGGCTTTTGCTCAGTTTATACTTATGTGCTTAACTTCTAACCTGGAAAGTAAAACATCATTTGACACGCTGCCTTTGAAAAACTCCATATACCGTCTGCTTCAGTAATTGCTGGAGCAGCCAGGATAGCTGCCATCTTTCAAGTCCATAGTATCAGCTCATTCTCCAAGGAGGAAGAGCCCTTCCTTTACTACTGGTAGCATGATTCTCCAGAGGAATGACAGGATCATTCATATAATCCTAACCTCTCAGCCTTCCTTCCAGCACTGGAGATCAGTGCAGATGATAACGTTTTATCTCCTCTAATGCCTTGGGAAAGTAGTGCAAGAAGAGTTAGGAAGCCGGGGGGAAGGAGAGCTTGTGTCCTAACTCCTTCAGGACTCTGTGTGACTGCAGTGGCTGCCAGCTGTTGAACAAAATTGATTAAATTAAATGACATTACAATTCACCTCCAAGATAAGCCAAAATATTAACCCTCAAAGCTACTTAGCTAAGACAGTTTAAAGGCTAAACACCTTAAAGAACTTTGGCTTAATTCAGGAATTGAATGCGCTGCATCAAATGAGCTACTTGAGAGGACTGTCAGCTGTGAACTTAACACAAAAGCAACCTCTGGTGTCCTTTCCAGTCCTGCAAAAGTGAACTCTGCTGTTTTCTCTGCTTGGATCTGGAAGCTTGTCCTCTGCAAATGCTGGACAAATTTCTCAAACGTCTGTCATTCCCCACCACGAGCCCAGACTCCCTAATGTGATAACTTGAATACAAAGAAGACTTCATGTAAATTCCATTGAAATTCAATCAAGGAAAATAAACTGCAGACATCTGCTCTTTGCTTTGGTACTGTTTAGGTGTTTTCCCTTGGTCTGCATAAAACTGCTTACGTAGCTTGAATAAATGCCAGCCCAACATTTCAGCATCTGATCGGCTAAATAACCATGTGAACAATGGCAGTGAGAAGATAAATGGGAAGGTGAAGGTATCACAGGATATGGATTAGCTGGCTACTGTTCCTCATTCAAAAATTGCTGATTAGTGATCTCCTTTAAAATCTGATTAGAAAGGGACATTGTTTTCATTCATTTAAGTAGGGGCTGGTCACCTTTTATGCTTCAAAATATATGAGACAGCATTTATAGGAGTGTGACTCTCCTGTGTGCAAAAAAAAAATATTAATGAACGGCTTTGGAAAAGTAATACTTACACCATCCGTTAAGCAGTGAGCACATTCTCCTTTACTTTCTCTTAGTCCTGAAACTCCTTGAATTATAACAGTAGGTCAGATTCCTCCATGGTGAAACTTTATTGGTCTTGACAGACTTTAAACCAGGGATTTGTCTGGCACGGTATTAAATACCCACCTTCTCATACGTCCATACACAGAACCTCTATGCTAAAAGATACCCATGAGAGCAAGGAATTCACAGTGCAATTTTGCCGTGTTAGAGGGGAAAAGCTGGTCCTCTCCAAGGCTGCAGCAGGCAGTGGCAGTATGCCATGCACGCTCATCCAGATGTTGGGTTCTTATTATGCCAAAGCAGCTGGAGCTGACGACCCACCTCACTGGTGCTTTAAATAGTTAGGTCCAAAATGTGGATTTGTAGTCTTGCTTTGCTGCTGCCTCACACTGGTGATACCTGAAGGGCATAAGTGCTGAACGCTGTGTCAGTGAAGCTCCCTAAATGCCTAAAGGTCTGAACTAGACTCACAAATTGCCTAGCTTCCCTCTATGACTGATTTGTAAGCATGTTCTGGTGCTGCTTATTGTACTGGGCTTCACATGGAGCATCTCTGGAAGTGCTGACATGTCTCTCTCTATCTCTATCTCATTCCTGTTTTAATCACTCACCTACTAATTATAACTCAGACTTTATAGTGATGATAGGAAGTATTTAACTTCCCTCATCTTTCTGAAGTGATTTGAACCTGGGTTCAAATTTGAACCTGTGGGCAGACTGAAGATGTTCTCATTCCCTCTGTTAAAGCTTCTGTTTTATGCGGAATAAATAAATGTGCATCATGCCAGATAATAAACAAGATACAAGAGTGCTTGGGGCACCTCAGTTCTGTTCCTGCTACTCTATTTATATTCAATAAATCCCATGGAGGGATGGGATTTGAGGCATACTTATGCTTTAATGTTGCCTCTCAGCTGGCTGCTATCTTTGCAGTGGTTTCCCTGCTCATTTGTTCCTTAGGCTGTGGCTGCAAGGAATGGAAAATATGGTTTTAGAAAATGCAACATAGGATTTAAAATGTCACAGCCATATGGTGTGGCACTGAACTGGTGCAAAGTAACCCTGACTGTTTGGTGTGCTCAAACGATTTTTGTGGCAGGCAATTATGCACTAGATTTTATGCCAGCTTAGCTATTATCTGACTGCGTAGTTCCGATGTTACTCGCAGTCAGGTACTTTCTCCTCTCCTGCGAGTAGCATAAACCAGCTTTCCCTACCTGCCCAATCGGGGTCAGGGTCGTGTGGCTAAGTGATCCCGAGAAGTCCAGGTCTGAGGCTGGTCAGTGCAGAATTGTGGCCTTACACTCCCCGCAGAGGGGTTAGGAGCCTTCATACATGAGCCTAAGTGTGGTGCATCCCTCCCTTTTGCAGTCCTAGCCTTCAGCAAACACTTAGGTTTCTGCAGGTTGTTTCTATTGGGAGGAAATCTTTATGTGGGAGACAGTATTTCTTTGATTCGATAATCTTTATTAATAACAAATGTACACAAAAGCCTGTCTCCCTGAACCAGTAGAAATCAAAGAGCAGAATGCTTCCTTTCTTATGATTCCCATCCTCTTTTGTTTTCCAGGCTGCATTCTCCTCACAAAGCTTTCCCGGTTTTCTTTCAGGTCAGGGTCAAACAATAACTAGCTGCCGTTGACTTTCTGTTGTGTTCTGTGTCCGTGATATTTCTGTGTGTCTCTATTTATGCTTACGCATGCCTGCATATATCTCCACTAAAAAAAAAGAAAGGTATAACCATTTGCTTTCATTCTCTACTGAACCTCTCCCTGCTGACATTGCTCAGCTCCTGATTTGACTGGCATTTGTGGTGGTAGCTCTTGTTTTTACCTTTCAGTCAGAATAAGGAACTTATTTACTTTATACATATCATGACATTATCATTAGCTTCCATAAACAGTCCACCATCAGGTGACATATGAAAATTCTACCTTTTACATTACTGAGTGAACCAGATGGCCTTGGGCTTGACTCTTCAGGATACAGTAAACCTTCAAGTACTTCTTTTAAGCTAGGTGCGATGCTGACATATCATTTCTAGTGTAACTCACTAATTTGATTTCATACAAAAGAGCTTGCAGACTCGTATAAGCTCTGTTTTCTAGTACAAATATGTTAGCAAAGAGCTGGCGATGGGAGAAGGCAGACATACATGCTGCTGGAGCCTGGGTTTCCTTAGGTAGTGAAGACATCCAGTGATATGTCTACATGGGCCCTCAAATTTGCTGAATCCAGATCTTCACTCTAAGATCTGTGTAGCTGCACTGGTATATTGCTGGGCCTGTTCAAATATTGCCTTCTCTATGGGCTCAGATGTGTCTACATTCACCCTGACAGATATGCCCTTAGCTTGGGCATGTCTATAGGTGTTTATGTAAAGTGAAGTTGTTTTTGTAGCTCTCCTTTCTTTTTCCTCTATATGATTCAGGAGCTTTGGTTAGAAAGTTATGGCACTGAGTCTTGAAGTCCTTATGGAGCTAAAACTCTGACTCAGTGATGACTCAAGGTAAGGTGACACACTGTTCTCTTGGATAATGAGTGCACACAGTGTAATCTCTGGGAAGAACTGTGCTGAGTTTAGCATGTCCTTCAGGTGCTCTGGAAGAAGGCACGTGACAGTACAAAACAGAGATGGCAAAGCTCTTCCTGTAGCAGCTCTCCTAAAAACAAGTAAAAAAGTGCTAGGGTGGTACAGCAGTTATTAGCATAAGGTTGCTATAGCTCACCTTTTAACCTTTGTCTGGTCTAATTTTTGTTGTTTAGTCATGTATGTAGCCAGGCAGCAGATATAAATACGCAAACTGCTGGTACTTCCTCAGGTTGGTGAAAAAGTGAGTGGGTCTAATGGCTGCATTGCTTTGTATTTAATGAGTATTGCTACACTGGGAGTCCAAAACACAGCGCTACAAGTTAAAGACCTGATCTTCCCATGTAAGTCTGCTGTGATTTAGTTTGTCCCGGTCTGCCCACACTATCCTCTGCAGCAATTCACACGTGTGGCTTGCACCTGAAATCTCCCCAGGCATGCCAGCTGGTTCCAGGGCCAGGGAAATAGCCTGGAGAGGCGGCTATTTCCCTTGTCATGTCCTCAACTAGCCACAAGATGACAATGTTTCAGAACTTTGATGGCTGATAATAACAAGACGGTTTTATCCTTTTAGCTGATTGCCTAGGCTTGGGTGGTGTCTGTAAATGACTGTGAATTTGGGAGTTCTAAATGGGATGTGATGTTATAATCGAGAGAGCAGAGGTATAAAAAAGACTGGCAGCCCACTGAGGTGCTGTTCTGCTGGGTCAGCTGTCAAATGAAGACATGCTAAATCTAGCATTTACCTTGTGTTAATTGTTTGGGGCAGCCTGCCATGTACCTGCTCAGTGCAGGTTTCTTTCCAGAGGTCTAAAGGCAAAGCCTGTTGAGTTTTATCATTTGTATCTGTTTAAGAGATGCTGAATGAAATATTATTGCCTGCCATACAAACCAAAACTTAAATGGAGATCAGACAGCTGCAACATCAGTTTCACAACTCTTATTTTTATTTAAATGATAGTTCTTTCATTGTTAATATGCCTTGACTATTAAGTGACAGTTCTTGTGCTCCCTTTCAAAGAACAGAGACTGAAAGGTTGACAGCTTAGACATGGAAGATGAACGTAAAGTAGCATGTAATACACTATTTCTGCTACTTTTGACTTGGCTCTACATTACAGATGCTTGATTTCTCTAATAGAGGTTGTTGTTTTTTCCCATTATGTTGGTGAGCTCAGAAGAAAGGAGAAAACCAGGTTTGCATTTATTAAGAATCATGTTTCTTGCTGTTTTGACATAATCTGCTACATAAATATGTTTAAAAAGGGTACATATCTAAGAGATCACTCACTATCAGAAAATAAGCAATACTGAAAAAAAGAGTCCATGAACTCTTCAGTTATAGGTCTTTGTATAGTTGTGTGGGGAGCTGTATCTGTCTTCTGTGCTACTACTTAGTTTTAGTTTCTGTTTCTAAGAGCAGCTTACCATCTAGTATTTATATCGATAATTTCTGAAAGGTTCGGAAGACCTGGAGCATCATTTCATCTCTGTATGCCCTCATGTCTTCTTCTGTAAACTGGGGACAACAATATTATCCTCTTTTTTTCCCATATGGTCATGTGATGACAGTGTGACAGTTCAATGAGGTTTGCTTGGTGATGCCGAGTTCAAATGCTATAATCAAATGATTTAGGAAAACAAACACTTTTTTTTGTTAGTAAGAAACAAATACCATTAAAAATATAAAGCAGAAAAAAATCTAAAATTGTTAAGGTGTTTAAAAAGACTAACTCAACTTCAATACTGCTAATAAATCCTCCATGTTTTCACTAATTTCACTGGGAAGGAGAGGAGGCATTAATCTCATAAACCTTTGGATATCTACAAGATGTTCATCTAGTCTGAGCTAGTTACCTGGCTTGCTCTATAGTCAGCCTGTAGGCAAGTCTTCAAGATAATTAATCCCATCTATCTTAGACACTGTTCTTGAACCAACACGCTGTACAGCTGATATTAATTTTACATTAAGTAAAGAAACAGCTTAAAAAAACTTGCTTAGACCAGGCTTATTGTCAGACAACCTAAGAAAACTGACTCCCTTCATGACTAAATCACTCATTTTTAGCTTTGAAAACTCAAGACACTTTTTATTAAGACTGAACTATACTATGTGGGTAAGGCCTGCCTTTAGGACAGAGAGGAATAGATTCAAAGAAAGACAAGGGAAGGAAATATTACGCAAAGATGCATATAAGTTGCTGCTTGATTATAGCTGCAGAAGAAAGGATTGTTTTATCTTGTGAAAATTTCTCACAGATGAAATAAATCATGTTGTTTTATAGGAAGACAAAGAGTTAATTTTCAAAAAACATTCATCAAATGAAATTGCAAAAAAAATGTGTTGTTTATCCATCAAAATACTTAATTTAACTTTTTAACATTAAAAACAGTTGCAGTGGTAGCCAGCTTAATAAAACAATTACAGTAACACCAAAATAACACCCAAACCCTTGTTTTCAAGCAGAACACAATCTCCCTCCCACCCCTGTCCATGGGAAATGTTTTTATAATTTATAAAGTATATTTCTAGAGAGTGAAGAAAAACAATTTAAAAAATCCTCAGCCCTTCCGTTAGAAAAACTGTTTGGTTTGATGAATCAGCATCTTGGAGGGGCAGGGAGAACACATTTCCTGACTAGAAAAGCTACAACTGTCTCCTTCCCAGGCATATTTGGGAAGTCTAGATGTTGCATGAGCCTTTAGGTGTTATTTTGATTGGAGTAATTTTGGCCCCAGTGGGAATGCACTGAAAGAGAAGCTGATAACCTGCCTTAAGAAATCCTTGACAGCTGATAAAGAAGGTTAAGGGAACAGTGACTTCCCTCATATCGTGCTCTTAATCTCTTCTCCAAGTATGTGCTGCTGGCTATTCGCGGGCACCGACTCTCTTTTGACCCAGCACAGTAGTGCTGTGTACTGCCCTGGGCAGCAAAAAAGAATCCTTTGACTTCTTCCTGTCTCCTGAGGAGCCTGTGGAAAGGCCAAGGATTCCTTAGCCCATAGCCCTTTCCAGAATTTTTCCCAGGATGTCTTCATTCAAGACAATTGATTTACTAATTGCCATTCTCTTTCCAAGCCCCAAATCAGGACAGTCATCCTTTATGCAAAATAGAGGGACAGTATCACATTCCGGTCATTAGGAATTGTCTTGGAGGGAGATGTATTCACCTAACACAGCTCTAAATTAAAAGGTTGGAGACTGTGAGCAGATAAAATCTGATCCATAAATTTGATAGATGGGGAAGCCAGAGCCTACAGGTATCATAGGCAGAAGTAACTCATTTTAACAGAAATTCCTTTTCTTGACATGACAAACAGAGATGATCTTGATTCTTTATAGTGTGTTGTGTCTGATGTACAGTAGAGGTTTTTTCTCATACTGATGTGCATCAACAGTGCAATGTCTAGCTTCTGTATCTGCTGTGCTTATTTCAGATATGCTTTTGGGAGGCAGCTATATTAGGCGACTCAGGAGACTGGATCCTCCTCCAGCTTTCCTGCTGTGTGCCATGCAATGAAGAGTGGCCAGGCGGCTGTGTGTCCCACCTGCCCAAATTACAGCTCTCCCCGCTTCTTCCGCATAGAGGAATCTAGCACCTGAAAAAAAAAAAAAAAAGTCTCACAAAAAGATACAAGAACAAGGGAAGAACCAATGAACAGTAATTATTAATTTCTGAATGACTTGTTTAAAAACATTCAGTTCTGAGACAATGGCAGAGGGTGTAAGTTATACTTTGGCCTTTTTATAAATATTAAATTTTTACAAAATTTTATTCACTTAGATCTACTGACATCTATTTATCCATACTTGTGTGAAATTGAATCTACATAGTAACTTACCTGTCAAGAAGCTGCATAAGTAACTAAGTTACCTATCTTAATTTACACCTTTGAATAGACTCCCATTTATTGATTCTCTGGCCGTGCTCTTCTAAATCTTTGACATATACATTAAGCCAGTTTTAACATACATAAGTCACTTAATTTATTGAAGTTTATGCATGCTGTAACTAAGTTTATGCAGTCTAGAAAAAAAATCTAAGTTGATAAGATACAGGTCTGTGAGGAGCAGCAAGATGGTGTCTTGCAAGAACTCACAACCCTTCTGAATGTGACCTATTATTTTTCTTTTTACTGCCCAGTTTTTGCGGTCCTTAACTAGCCCTTTGTATGTTACATTTCAGGTTCTCTGCCATTGGAAGGTAGAAATCTCTATGAATACTTCAATAGCATTGAAATTAGGTTAAAAGAAGGAAAGGGCTTTGTTATGCTCCTTTGTTTTAGGAAGCTGCAATTTACTTGACAGAAGATGTCACTCTAGATTTATTTCAGAAAACAGAATCAGTCCTGAAAAGGTCTTATGAAGGAAAGATCATTGACATACATGGTCTGTGTGTTTGCTTCTTGCAGCTTATGTCCTGGAACTCACAAGGAAAACTGATTTGATATGGCCAAGGACCAATACTTACTTTAAAATGCCTTCAATTATGGTATGATTCATTTCCATATATAACAGCCAGTACTTGAGCTCTGAGAAGCTATTACCCGGGGTATTGTGGTTTTCACCAAAAGTAGCAGAAAGGCTTTCACCTCAGCAAATTGTTTTTATGGCGGTATCACACCTTCCATTAGCTGAGGATTAGTCTCTGTTCCTTCTCCCTGCTCTGTCAGTGCAGTTAAAGGATGCTGGTGTCTAAACACAGATGTCATGTTTAAAGAGCAGGTACTCTCCTCAAATCCAAAGTCAATTGAATATTAAGGGTGGGAAATAAGATGAGAAGCTCTGGATTGATAGCTTTGGATGCTGGTTGCCAAAATTTGAAGACTGGTTTGATTTCACAAGGCATTTGTCTTCTCACACAGGGCCTTGCTCCGTGTCACTGGTATGAAGGACATGGGGATGTCATTGATGTGTCTTTCCATGAATAGCTAGGAACAATAATAGTGTGGCCAGACCTTTGCCTTGGGAGGATTAAAGCCTGGTAATATCGTAGGAGGGCTCAGCTTCTTCCAAATGCTGTGAGGCAGCAAGCAGAGCGAGAGCAAGGGAAGAGCCAGATCAAGTGAAAGAGGTGTTAATACCAACTACAAACTTGGGAGGACAAGGTGATGAACTGCTTAAAGATGAGCAAGGCTGCAGTCAAAGAGTCCTATTTAACAGTGGGGGCAGAGAAAGCCAATTTAGATCATGGAGAAAGAGTCCCCTGGCAGAGACATGGCTTTATGAACTTCCATAGGGCTGTGCCCTAGGCCCAAACAGGTTTTTAAAGTGGTGGAGAAAGAAGTCCAGGTCTGTTTAGGATTATAGCTAACTCTGGGTATTTCTTCTGAAAAGCATAACCAAATTTGATTGATTTTCCTATTCAAAGTTTGTCTGGGCTTAACCCGCTGAGCTTATCAATAGACCTGATGTGTTTGCGTGGCTAATGTTCTGGAAGGTGAAACACTTAAATTATTAAGCTACTGGGGTTTTTGTTCACATCGGTGCTAAGAACTTGCAGGACTTGAGCTGAGGTGGTCCCTTTTCCTCCAGCAGGATTCCTCTGCCAAAGCATATGCCACGGACAGAAAGGTGGGATGCAATGGTTCTCCCTGGAAGTTTAGAGCATGTGGAGTCTGTGATGGGGCCAAACAGGTTGTCCGGGAAGGGAACAGGAACAGGATCATTTGTTGTGGTGCATGTGGTTTTGCATACATGTGTGAGACACTAGTGATAGCATAGGTGTGCCACAGTTTGGCACCATTGCTTCCAGTGCTTTTCATAATCATGTGTGTTTATAAATGGGAAGATACATTTTAAACATTTCTCAATATTTTAACTTGAAAGATGGAGGAGGAGGAGGAGGCAGGAGAGGGGGAGGAAGCGGGATTCCTCTTCAGAAAAAGTAATAGCATGGTAACCATTTTTGGGTAGCTGAAGAGGGAAAGAAAAAAATAATTAAATGCAATCTAATACATAACTGTCACTTATTATGAGTCACATCTTTCATTTTAGATCCAGATTATCCCCATCCCACATAAATGTGGGATTGCCTAACTTTCTACTGCTACAAATTATTGACTTAAAGAAATAGAATCTAATGTGTATTAGGACTTGCAGGAGAGTATTTTACTAAAGGAACGGATCATTGCAAATTTCATCACCCAGACTTCGTTATTACTTGTCCTTATGTCTCAGTGTAAGTTTTGTCCTAAATCAGGCTTTAGGAATGATTAAATCTGCTATACCTTGAAGCTGTTTTTCATGGGTTTTTATAAAAAAACCCCAACTTGCAATAAAATTCAAACATAAAGTATTTCAGCTTTCAAAATATATGCAGCTCTTCAGGGGACTCTAAGTAGGGAGACTGACACTTTTACTGAAGAAAAGGAAGGTGATAAAATAGAAACAAAGTCTAAAAGGGCAACAAAGGAGTATGGATCTAGCTCCATCTCAAGAGTGGCACTGGGTATCTTAGGATGCTCTGTACACCATGATTTGCTCAGAGCTTCAGCGTTTCTAGGGCACTAGAATCTCCTGGGTACTGACTGGGGGAGATTTACATTGGAATCTTTGTACTAACATTTCACAAGATTAAAAATCCAGACCAGATTCTGACACAAAAAGAGTATAAAGGAAGTGGAAAGCCTCCTATGCACCATGACAAGCATGCAGGTTGTTTCATATCCTGAAATAACGTGGAGATCTGAGCTAAGAACAGAAGTAGGAACCTTTTCAGATATGCTTGTAGACTCAGCTGAAAAATCAGCAGCAAGTAACACGGGAAAGAGGGATCTTCTAGTTGCTGCTATTACCTTTCTACCTTTTTCTGGGCTACCAGATTAGCCCAAGAAAATGCAGAAGAAGAAGATTTTGGGGCTTCTTTTTTCCATGCATTCTAGAATGAATACTGTATTGTAGTGTTCAGCATAGAACAACTCATGGAGAGCAGAGCCTTAGAAAGATGCAAAAACATTTCCTTTAGATATCAGTTTTTTAAAACCAGTGGCATTTCGGTGCTCAGTCTACGACAGTTACAGGTAAATAGAGAACATAAACAAAGAATCCTATAATCCAGCAAGGATTAACAGGTTGGAATAAAATTAAACTCAAGTAATAGGCACATTTCACCTTTTTTTAGTGGCAAAAATGAGTCTTCAGCAACTAACTAGAAGATACTTGCTTCTGCTTTCTCACTAAGTGAATAAATTAGGAGGAACTCTGCTGAAGTAAATAACATTAGAAAGGAAGAGATCAGACTATTTTTTAGTCTCTTTCTACAATCTTCCCTTGTGACTATATTCAGGATAGCAAAGTCTCAACTACCCAATAGTCGGTGTCTTAGCCCTAAATCTTGATTTAAATCTAAAATTGCTCAAGCCTGGTTTACTATCCCTTATTTTCAGACAAAAAAAAGTAATGCTGCCACAGAGGCACTGCTTGTAAATCTGCCCTCCCACAAACACTCACAAACATTTTTATATGCATACTTTCCTTGTAAATTACAAGCATTGATTGAATTATTTCTGTCATCTATTTAATTGGTTTTAAAAAGATGTAAGTGTATTTTGCATCTGCAGTCTGTCTGCACATGTCCTTTCATTCTGTTCATTTGTATCATCTGTTTCTTAGTAGGACTGGTTTACATTTCTTGCTCTGGATTTTTGGGTTTGTTGGTTTTGTTTTGGTTTGGTTTGGTTTTTTCCTTATTTCATTGAGCCAGATTTCCAGTTAATTCACAGTCATAGCTCATAAATGAGCATTCACATGGTTCTTGAGCACACCAATTAGAAACAGTACTTTCCATCCAGGTTCATTAAGTGCCTCTGGGTCAAAGGTGGAAGAGTTGCTTTATATTTACTCCCCAAGAGCATTTATGTATTAAGATCTCTCCTCTGGACGCTGATCTTGGATTCCGTCACTTCAGGAGGGCTGAGTTCTCTTTTCGTGACTCAGCTGACACAAAACTAGAAGTACAAGTTGTCTAAGAAGAAAAAGACGGGTTTGGACATCAGGATCTGATGCAAAGCCCAGTGAAACCTGTGGGGAGCCTCCCGTTAGTTCCCTATGAAGTTCTACCATGACTGTGTGGCACATTCTGGTACAAATAGAGGATGAGATTCACTTTTACATTTAATCATCTGTTTTAGGACTTCATGGAGAAAGAACAAGTTCATGAAAAATAAAAAGCTTTCCAAAAATATCTTCAAATATTTTAGTGGCCAGCCCAGCCCAAACCACAACCAAATGAAATGCAAACCTATCTAAGGTTCAGACAATTCAGTTAACTACACTCTTCAGTTGCAGAAGAAGAGTAGAAATGGTAAAAGTATAGTTTTGCTGTATTTTTGTGCTAGTCCAAAGAGTGGAAGGAGAGTGTGGAAACTTCTCAGAGCCAGTCCTTGCAAGATTTCCAGAAGTGAGAGATGCAGGAGCCTGGGCACTTCCTGGGCTTTGGACACTGTTCTGGTATAAATCCCAATGCCGTGGTCACTGGCAGACAGGGAAAGAAATGAGTCACTGAGTGCTTGTCATTTCCCAAACAATACAGCTTCACATTATGAATTAAAAGCCTGATAGAGGTAAGTAACCTCCTGAAATGTTTATTTAGATAACAGTCCTGTGAGCAGGTCCTGAGAAGCAATCACTGTTAAAATGGTGGATTTTATTACATTCAATAAAACACTTACATGTTGCAGAAATGACATCTCAGTTTTTCAAATAGCTAGAAATTGCTGAGCTTAATGGGCACTGGAGTGATGATATAATCACAGTTTTCTCTGGTGTACAGCCCCTATCATTTATTATTTCAACTACTGTACATTGGAATCCGCTTACTCTGACAGCCCTGCCTCACCACAGGTCAGCTTGATAGCATCAGCTGGGAATGGGTAATAACCAAACTGCACTGACAGCAGGCTGGGCAGAGCTGACTTTAAAGGTAGAAATGCACTTAAAAATACATAAAGAAGGTGTGACAAAAATGAGAATTGAAGCAGTCCTCACTTGAGTATTGCACAACTCCATGGATTTTTGATTTCCAGATGTTTTACCTATCAGATATTCCCTGATGGGTTTCATCAAAATTCCAAAATGTGTCAGTCACTCTCAGCTGCTCAGGGACATGGTATTGGTGATATGGTGTGTGGTTGTTCAGCCATGGATACAGAGTAATCTTCCTTTTTCTTCTTCTTCTTTTTATTTTTTTTTTTTAAATGGAGAAGCACTGTTTGCAGCCCCCAACAGCAGATCTGCTGAGAGAATTTAGCAGTTCTGACCCTCAGATGTCAAACAACACTTTAAGGGGCGTGTAAAGACAATGTAACTTGCTGGGGTAAATATAAACCTTTCGTTTGAGACTGTGGAGGTATGTAAAGCCTATACGACAAGTGAACTTCAGAAGATTCTGGTGTATATTGGAAAACTGTTGGGGTTTTTTTGGGTTTGGTTTGTTGGTTTTTTGTTGTTGTTGGGCTTCTTTATTTTGTTTTTCCTGAGTCTTTCTCTTCTGCTGTATTCATTAGACAATATAGTCAATCACAGTCTTGTTTTTTGGTTACCTTCTCTCCAAGTGACCTACTTCCACCTCCTGTACAGTCTGCAGGAAAACGGTTCAATGGACTAATGCACGCCGAGCTGATGAAGTCCACACTGCCATGACAGCATCAGTGACTGTGCCAAAGCTGCCTCAGCGCCTCTTCACCACGCTGTGCTGCAAGCTATGGTGGAGGCACGTTCAGCCGTGGGGAGCTGACAACCTGCAGCAGCTCCTTAAGCAAAACTGAATCCCAGGAATATAACACTGAACTGGAATGCCTGCTGTTGCTCACAGTCCAGTGTGGTCTTACTGCTTTTCACAAGCAAGCCCAAAAAGGAACCTGTGGGCTTTGGGCTAGAGACTGTGGCATGCAGGTGGCACGGTATGAATACTGATGGTGAGCTGACCCTGGCTGATTCTGTGTAGCCTCATTCAAACCCTCAAAGACATGTTGGCATAAACCTGAGCAGTTCTTGCAGAGGTGAGTGGGAGCACCTCCTGTGGGACAATGCTTGAGGGGACTGAGCAAATACCTCCCTGATTTGGTGTACATGAGTATAAATACTGGGTTGTCTGTATCTACTTGTGTCTATGGTCTTCCTCCACCCTACACCTCCCCCTTTCCTTGGAAAAGTATTGGGGTTTTTTTAATATCTCCAGATTACTGACGGTGGGGAAGAACTGCCTGCCAAGGGTGATTGGGGAGAGTTTAGTGTTTTTAATGGAGATGAAATAAGAACCAGATTGAGGGCTATGAACAGAAAATTTGTGTTGCTGTCTGTACAATAACATATCATTCAGGTAATTATCTAAAAGGACATTTAGATACATGGAATCTGCTCCAGTTGTCTTACAAGGACTATACTTTCTGCTTCGCGTGTTTGTGCCAGTTCGTACCCGGTTACTTTAGTTCTCCCAGCCATGTCTAAGCATCTAAGCCATACTGTATTTATTTAATCTGTCCTCATAAGTCTGTCCTGCTCGGTCCCATAAACCAGACCAAATCAACCCAGTAATTTTTTTTTTTTTTTGCTTTTCCCCATTTCCCCTTTCACAACATGTGTATTTCTTTGGCCATAAGGTACCCTTAATTAATGACATACTCCAGATAAAGTTGTAGCAAAGCCATATAGATAAGGAACTGTTTTCTCTCTGCTTCGTGATTAGCTGTCTGTGTTTGTTACTTGGTTTTTGTGTCCCCCCTCTGTCATATTACATTGAAATTCATGGCTAGCATGTTGCTCACAATTTCTCCAAAGGACATACTGCTCTTACTGCTTCCCTGGTTTTAATCTGATCATTGGATGCCTGTGTTTTGCATTAATTTCCCTGAGATGTTCTGGCTTGCAGTTTTTCAAGTTGAATTTGATTTTTGGTTGGACTCTCACCCTGCATATTTCTGTTCTCTCTTTAACCCAGTCACATATTACTTTTTTTCTTCTCTTCTAGAGCCTCATCTGCTTTATCAGAAGCATACAGACTCTGGATATTAGGGTTTCCAGGCTCAACTATTTTTACAATACCTGTTGCCACATTCCTTTGTCTTCTTTCATTCTCCATCTGCCTCCTATCTGGTCTCTCAACATGTTTTCTTTCAGCTGATAAATCAACTTTGCCAGTGTGTTTTTCTTTGTCTCCCTCTGTAAGTTTTGCTCTACCGTGTTTTTTCCTCTGAAACACAAGGCGACCTGTCTACCTATACATCAAAACTATGTAAATGTCAAGATTCCTTTTCTAATAAATGGGAACAGCCTGTCTGATATTAGTTTGCTAGAATCTGGATTTAAAAGCATCCTGAAAGGAAAAAAAAATAAAGTGTTATTACAATAAGCACAAACATTTTAACAAATAAATCTAGCTCTGAAGGAGTTTGCATTCTGGCTTGGTAGAGTGAAAATCACATATTTCTCTGATAATTCCTTTCTAAAAATGCTATTTTATTCTATTAAAGTGCATATTTAAAATAGTACATTCAGTCCTTTAACCACTGATACACAGTTTAGTCATAAAAAACTTGAAAAAATAAAACCTATAGCAAAACAGGCACTACAGACAAGCGATTAAACATAGAAAAGAATATAGTTGTTAGTATTAACTTACAGGGGGAAAAAAAGCCTTTAGTAAAATGCTCCAAATTGTCTCAACCTTTTTTAAAGAAAATTCTGGTAGAACTCTGAGGTTTATTACCAGAATCTTTTTTCTAGCCACCAGTAACTATCAAACAGTAGTTTGTTATCTCAGAGAGCTGAAGCAAGTTTTATATCTTTGTTCATCTACTATTTTATGTTTTAAAATTTCATTACAGTGACTCCCTTTTTTTTTTTTTTCTCCTGAAGGATGAGAACAGAACATGCAGTGAAACTTTTTGAAGGACGATTCTCCAGTAATTCATGCCACACACTTGACTATTTAATTTCCTCAATCAAAAAATGTTTGGAGGTTTAAGTAACAGCTCACAATTATCTATATAATGGGGAGGTGAGCAGGTCATAATTTGTACAACTCACCTGAGAATTTCAGTGAGAATGCAATTTTGTAGAAATTTCATGACCCGTTCTGAGGAGAAAAAAAGGAAAGTGAAATGGGTTTCAAACTTTGGATTATGAAGAAAAGGACAATAGAACTAATTGCAAAGCAAAGTTGTTGTTACACTATAATTACATTTATATTATTATATTATAAATATTACAATTACGCCTTACCAAATTGAAAAGGACCATCCTGCCTGAAGCTGTTGGACTCATATATGAGAGTAACTGTTGAATATGGGGCAGGCATTTTCTACTAAAAAACAGCACCACTCTGGAGACAAGGTAGGAAAAAAAAAGAAAGAAAAAAAAAAGCAAAAACAAAGCAAGCAAAGTAAAATGGGGTAGACTACAAGTGATTGTACCAGGTTTTTAATTAATGAGAACACAGGAGATTGCTAAAATGAGTACATTACCTAATGGTGAATTAATATTATATGCTGAAACATCCCACAAGGGAAGAATTGGATATGCTAATACTGTATGAAAGAGATTGCCACTGGCAAATATTTCACTGTAGAGAGTTCTACATTAGGTATAAACTCAGAAGAAAACCCAACCGTCTTAATATATTGCATGAAATATTAATTGCCTAGAAGTTACTAAAGCAAGATAAAAGCTTGATTATACACCTTTGCATCCTTTTGATGGTCTTTATTGACCATTGATCTAGAATTGTTTTTAGAAATGTGATGCATTATTGTATGAGTAATAGAACAGACATTTTGTGGTATAAAGTTATCATTCCTAAGCAATAATATCCGAAACTGCAGTTGGCCTAGGCCTAATGGGATGCTACTTAGAACATCCTAAGGGGAGGATATTTGTCTTTAGAATTTGCTTTCCTCCCTTTGGTTCAATAATACTGTCTGCCCTCTGGTGACATTCAGGCTACTCTGCAAAATGCACCTGTTATTTTTGTTAATGTGAAGGGAATGGATGGAAATGGGAGACAATATTGGATCTGCAGTTTGATATGTCATAGTACAGCACATCTTTTTTTTTAGTAAAATATATGTTGTTTAGTTTGGCTTGGACTTCTTTTCAACTCTGCAGCATTCCAAGAGTAACTGAATACCTTTTTACAAATGAAAAGAAAAGGAAGGAGTTGCTTAAGTTTTGCATTTAGGATTTGGAAACAGTATCTAAGTCTTCATATTTTGGCCTATGACTTGTTAAGGTACATGGAACTGAAGAAAACAGCCAACTTTTATATTGTTCCATTAAAAGCCATAAATCTGCCAGTATTTACTGAAATGGTCACTGATCTCAGTAAACTCTGGTGAATGTGATTCAAGTTTCATATTTGTGAGGAAACCTGAAAATAATTAATGTTTCTTTGGACTGAAGTGGTAAAAACCCAAAACCTAAAACAACTCCCTGCTAACTCTACAGAAGGTGACTGCAACAGAAAGACCCAGATTTTCAGGCTAAGTTAGTCCATACACCTTGGAGTGGATTATACGAATCACACACAGATGGCAGACTCTGAATGTTACTTGTAAATTAACTAACCCATGTTCAGTTCAGTTTCTTAGTTCCATTGGAGCCGATGAAAACATTTTTGGTGATTGTTGCCATTTCTACTGAATGGCTTGCTCAGAATTTTCTCTGGCTGACCAGTTGCCAAATGAAAGATTGATTTCATACCCTTACTTCCCTTTGAATATGAACTAAATTCATTAAATTATTTGTCAATGCTTTTGTCTTGACATATGATGAAATCTGGTTTGATCTTAATGTTCAAGATGTATAAAATGGCAGAGACAGGCCTTCAGCTGCTGCAAACTGGCACAGATCCACTTATTTCAATGAGTTTGTAGAGTTTTCAGCAGAACGCAGCTGGGCTTGTAGCTAGAGTTGACCTATTCCATCTGTGGTCTGCTTCCCGGCTGCCTTACATTCAAAATCAAGAGTTCTCCTGAACAGTTGCTCACTCTGTTAATATCAAGTGTGTGAGTGAGAGGTTTCTCTCGTGTTTCGAGTGGGAATTTCTGACTAACGGTTTCAGCCTTGTGCTTGGTCACTTCACTTCTTTATTGCTGGCTCCCTGCTATTTAGCATATTCTCTTCCATGATAGCATTTCTTTTGTGCTGCTGCTGGTCTCATTCTCTTGGCTTCTTGTCATTCTCTTGAAGATGGTATCTGACAATTCACTGCCTGTTATTTAATTGTTCCAGCCATTTTATCTTCCAGGTGATGGCCTGAGTATTAGCAATCAGTATAATCTTCACAGAGACTTATTAAATAATAAGTAAACCTGTTAGACAATGAAACGACTTCAAAGACCTGACTCTTAGCAGTTTACTAAGGATTTTTCTAAGCAGTATAAATAACCACTTCTTTCTCTTTTAACTTCCTGATTAAATACACTTAAAATATCTTTCTAAATAAGTACACTTAAAATATCTTTCTAAATAAGTACACTTACATGTAGAGTGCAGTGTTTTGCATTTCTGGTTCTACACTCACTAAAGTATGATGACGCAATGCAAATGTGGTCACTGCAGGAAGTCTGGCACTATTAAATGGTTTCCTAGAACTGGGTGTAGTATAGGATTGGAAGAAAAACAAAACAATGACACATATAGGGCTGTGACTCCTTCGGTTTGTAAGCAAGATAGAATACAGTCCTAATGTCTCTGTTTTGTGAAATAAATGCACATAAAGGAATTGTGAATTTAACAGTCATTGTCAGATGCAGCCATGGCATTACCTGAGAAAGTACAGGGTAATTTCAGTTCTCTAACAGTGTTGTCTGTGCCAGCTGGGATTTTATTTTTCTTAATGTTGCACCATGGCAGGAAAATGTGAACCCAAATCTGCAGCATCTAAAACTACCTCCAGGGACTCCCGTGCCAGACTGTCTGAAGCACTTCAGAAGTATCTTTTTTTTAGTGCTGGAATATTCAGTGTCATTAACATAGTTGGGACAAATGAAAGAGGGAAAAATGCTGAAATAACTGGATTAATCCTGCATAGAATTGTAAGAATTAGTGGGAAACAAAACAGAGCAATTGTAAGAAATTTCAATAGTAACAAAAAAAAGTAAAGGTTACTGCAGTTCAGAGATGAATGCCTTGGACATAGTTTGGGAGAGACAAAAAGGAAAGAAAAGAGGAAGAAAGAAAGTAGGCTTGATTCTTATCTCATGCTGCTCAGTCGTGCTTTGACTCAGGTTTAAGTAAAGTGTCCTTAGTAATCCTTGGCTGACTTCCCAGAATGACTGCACTTTTGTTGGGGTCACACTGGCCTGCGGCTGCCCTGAAGTCAGGAAAGATGCCCAAGTGACTCTGCCTTTTTCCCTACCCTTGGCCTGTGCCACCAAAGTTTTTATCAGACCCAAACACCTGGTCCTCACTGAATATGAATTAAATGTGTCTGTGTCACTCTGACATACAGTCAGTAATCATTACCTGTCCGATAAGCTATGTCCCAGGCTAAACCAGAAGTTGCCTTCTACCACCACTATGTGCTAACTTCATGAATGTTTCTTTAAATCAAAGTGTTGGAGACTTTTCCTGAATAAAATGACACTGAGTACCTTCCAGGATCTGGATTCCCAGACACTGTCCAGCAGAAGTCCAAGTTGACTCTGTGTGACCCTTTACTGCAGGATATCACCACGTGAATCTGCAGGCAAGCTGGAAGCTGAATTTGAAGTTTGCTTCCCACTAGCTGACTGGCTGTGCATGGTTCCTTTAAACTGATCATGGAAACATATCCCAAAATAAAAGATCTGTGCCTTCTCTCAGGTCTTGCCTATATTTGTGCTTCTTATAGCCTGACACAAGTGCAACCGCTCTGCCGTGCTATCATCTCCTGAGCTATAAGCATCAATAAGCATGAAAAGGTGATTATGTCATGTTGGACCTATAGTTTTGAGGGATGGAGATTGTAGCTTTATTGGGGGAATGGGAGAACCCAAATTAAAAACATGCCACAGAATATCAGGAGTCTTGTGCAGCGCATTGGTACAATTATCTACCTTAAACAGGTGCAAAGATGGAATTTGCATTGGATCAGATCACAGGTGGCATTATTTTTCTGAGTTGATGTTGCTGGCACAAATATCTTAGACTCTGGCAAACAAAAGGCTGAAAAACCTTAGCATTTATAAGGCATCTGTAAGGATATTGACCACAGGGAGATTATTCTCCTTGTAGACTGGCATGGGGAGTGAATTGGGACCGTGTGTTCCCTTACAGTTCTCCTACAGCAATGTCCCTCACCCTTTACTCCTGTGTAGATATATAATGTCACTGGCATAGCCAGTCTTCCTGCAGGTGCAGCACAGGCTTGAAGCTAAAATGTGTCTTCCCTTTCTGCCTGCACAGCAGCCACTCAGTCCGGTGTGCAGCTCATCACATTTGTATTCGTGGTATGGGTTGTAAGCACAAAAAATGCCAGAGTAAATTGTTCAGGTGTCACCTGTGCCCATAAAATGATGGTCACCCTTTGAAAATAAACTCATGGAAAGCAAGCTATGTATAGAAAGCCATTTCTTTGATGGATGTTAGCTGCAGGGGGAGGATAAAACAGGCCCTTACCTATGACTGCGTAGGGTAATCATTCCTGTAAGTGAAACTTACTACTGTAATCACACAAAGACTTGAGCACCGTGAAGGCAGAATCAAAATGCTAGCAGACAAGTTGTCCTCCAGTTTATTAGGGTTCCTTCCCAGGAGGGCTACATTCAATTATGTTTTTCAGTGGTTTGCCAAAAGAGCTTCACAGTTAAGCCAGCTGAGTTTGCATTCAGATTTTCTACTTTAAGTTACAAATGTCTTGCTTTTCAAAGCTTTCCAGCTGACCTGAAGTGGCATGCCAACAGTACTACAGCTCATTGAATATATATCTCATTTCTCATTTTTGCAGCTTTACAGACCATTTCCTCATTAAAAAAGGTGAGTGTTTGCACAGGAGCAGGCAGGAGAATTAAGCAGCAGGAAAATCTCTGTGACAAGACGTTGTCTCTTTCTTTTGTTTTTGAGTCTGGCAGCTGGATACTTCTGTTAACTCATATTTATCTTGCGCTAACATAATAATTGGGAAATGACTACTTTGCTCCAGTACAAGTATCCTGCAGTTAAATGCAAGAAGCTCTATTTGCCTCAAGGCTGTGCTCTCTATTCTGTGTTTATAGAGCCATTTGTATATATCCCTATAAAATTTGAAGAGAGATCTGTAACGATCATCAGTAAAGCACAGCTCTGCAAGGACTGAGGGGGGTAAAAATTTCAGAAATCTTCATATAAAGGGACTGTTTATACTCATTATCAGTGCACGTGCCTTAGATTCTGGCGGTCACTGCTGTATGAGTTCTCAATGAGGGGTACCATTTTGCATTACACTCTTTCTTTCCACTAAAGAAAATGATCACTTACAGACATTTAAGAAATGAACCTAGGAGTTTTTCTTGTGCATGCCAGAAGGACACCAAATATTAGCATTATGCTCAGTGTTCCTTTGCAATTCGTAATCCCTTGAGCCTTCCTGCTCATACAAACAGCTGTAGCAGAAGTGTACATGAGGCCAGGTACACATTGGATTTGGGCAAAGGTGATGTGTAGGCCTGAACATTAAATAAGCTTATTCAGGTAGAACAATATTGCTGCTCAATAAAGTTTACTGAAGTAGAAAATAAGTAAAGTCTCAGCATTTTTTTCAAAATGACCCTGAATGTAAGCTAATTCCTGTACAAAACATGCAGTATTGGCTCCCAGCTCTCATTCCCCAGTTCTCACAGATCTCATACACTCCAGGTGACTTTTTTAGCATTTTCTTCCAGAAAAGCAAAAATTCTTTGACAAAAGGAGTGAAAAAATTAACTATTGTTGCTGTAATGCTAAATGCTGTGTATTAGGAACCCAATATTCTGTTGCACTGGGCTATACAAATGCCCCAAAAAAGAGTCTGTGTCCCCTTTATTGAATAGTCTTATTGTATTTGCCAGGAGAAATGCTTTAATCTATGAGGAACTTGTTTTCTGACTGTGCCTCCCTGAATCAGTATTAATGCACTATGCAGATATTTGGAGATATTGAATGAATAGAAGCATGATCAAAGAGGAGGGAATGATCTAAGGCTGTCCTAAATGGAACATTAGGTCTTTGAAGAGACTAAGAGTGCTAAAAGGTGTGTGTGACATGTTTAAAAGAGAAGGTGTGTCCAGCGTCTTTGGGAGGAGAGGAAAGAGACAGTGAAAATGCTAGTTTTTATTCTGTCACTGCCTTGCATTTCTGGTCAGTGAAGCAGTCAAACAAAATAGCCTGACAGCATTCCCTGCCGCAGTCCCCTATACCAACTAGATGTTTCTGGTTTTGGTGAAAACCCCCTCGGCCAGAGGCTCCAAGCTCCTCTAGATCTACAGCTTTGGCTCTTCTTTGCCTCAAAGCAGCTGTGAACAGAGGAGCTGGGTAAGGTTGCCCAAAAGTAGGGTCATTCTTCTGCCTCATTGCACCAAGAAGAGCAGGTAGCACTGTCCGGGATGCCTTTCTGAGCATCAGCAAACAAAGTCCCAGAAGGAAGTTCACGGATGACTACAAGTCCCACCTCCGAGTGCAGCTCCATATCACCCTGATGCTCCTCTTCCAAGGAGCATTTGATGGAGACTGAGCATATTACTGCTCATAGGGGACCATCTAGACATGCAGAGGGTGGGTTACTAGTGTGAAGTTAAGAGATTCCATTTTCTAGCCTCAAACCAGGCCATCCTTTTTTATGATTTGTTTGTGCATCAACACCAATGGTGGTATCAATGATTAAAATACACTGAAACACAATTTTATATTAACTGCAGCAAAGGATCACAAGACATTTTCCTTTGAGTCCTTTCATCCCTTCAGGAGTTTGTAAAGAATGGAAATCAGACTTAGCTGAAATGGTTTTGTTTTTCTTGCAAAAGAGATTTTTGTTGAGCTCAGTCTTCCTCCGTGAAATGTTATATTAAAAACGAGATAAATGCTTGGATCCTGGAAATCATCGTCAACATCGCATTTTTAGGCAGGTCAAATGCTGGGTCTTCATGACTAAACAGCATCATTTGAGAAATATGCTAATTGTTTCATTTGTTCTTTATTTTCTTGCTGTTGCAGACACACTATATTAAGTGACTCCCTCAGTCAACCTACATAATCCAAAGGGGAGATTTGTGGGCTAAAATGCTCACATTTGAGGAAACATATTGAGTGAATACCACTATGCGCTGATCCGGATATATCACAAAGTTTGTATTGAAACCTATCTGCCAGCTACAGAAGAAAAGATCATTATAACTATTGCAGTACTATTGCCAAAGGAGATAAAAGGGTCATGTCAGATTCCAAGTCACTTCTGGGCAGGCTCAGATGACTTTTTGGCATTTAATGCAGACTTCACCCTGTTTGAAGCAGTAAACATGTGGCGGGGCTTTCTGGAAATCAGCTGGACTTTGGAAATATCTGTGTTATTACTTAAGTATTTGCTCTGCAAGCAAGCTCCATGCCCACAGCTGGGAGGTGTTCCTGTCAGCTCACACAAATGACTTGCAGATTCTACTTTTCTTCCCCCACTTTACTCACTGCAACATGCAAAACTCTCCAAGGTAGACGTTGCACTTGGGGGCTAAAACCTCAGTTTTTCACATTCACCTTCTTTGCACAGCTTTTCTAAAAACAAAGAGGTATTTAACTGGAAACCTGCCCACTTCTCTCTTACCCAGTGTTCAGGAGGTATTTGCACCTGTAGTGATAGAACAATGCTCCCTCTTAAAGGAAAGCTCTCAAGTTGTCTAGTGAGGCTTTTGGGAGCTTAGGCTCTTCCTAGGATGTAGTAAGTGGGTTTTGAGTTTAGAACAACCAAAAATCTGCCTATGGATTGCCACTATGGAGTTAGTAGGAGAAATATTCTTAAAAAAAATTCTACATCTTTGTCTCAGTATTTCTACACTAATGGAAACAGCAGATAAGACTGAAACGTTGGTGTAGATAAGATTGGGTTAGGAATCAGAAGCCTGGAAGGTTATGACAGCTGGACTGATCTTCTCAACCATTCTCATTTCTCAGTGTTGCTCTGCTGAGGGCTAACATCCCCTCCCAGTCACCTAATATTGAGGATGTTGAGCAAAACAGCACTGGTAATCTGGAGAGAGAAAATGCTGGTGGCAGGGCCAGGATGGACAGTGTGCAAGTACCAGGATAAGTAATTTATGTGTCCAGGTGAGCATGGGGAGGAGGAAAGACAGCTCACCAGGCACTGGCACTGGGGCACACAGGAGAGGAAACTTCTAAGGTAGAGAGTGAAATTTTTTTGGAGATTATTTTTAATAGGCATTTCTATCAATAGCTTATTTTTAATAAGTTCTAGCAATAGATCTTCAATAGTTGTTTTATCAATTGCCAGCACAATACCAGCACAGAAAAAAAAAAGACAATAGAATATTTTCCATGCCGAGATACAGGGTTTCTGAGGGCTGCATGTATGATGACACTCTCTGGAGCGCTGGGCTTTAATTCTATGTCCAGGTATAACATTCTCATGTGTCCTGGCATACTGTGACAGATACCATAAGCATACTGTATGTTGAACTATCCAACGTTTTGGAGAAAACAAGCCTTTTATAATGGAATGGGATAGAAGATGACATTGATTTACGCACACACATAGTTCAGTACATGCAGTATTTGATTACATGTGAACAACTCGCTTGTGACCAGAACAGTGCAAGCTTCATTCAGATCAGTCTGATTCATATCCAAGATCTGTCTGTAATATCAAACTCAATCAAAAAGAAAATAAAAGAGAAGAAAAGACAAGACTATTCCTCTTTTTTTTTTTTTTTCTGTTGCCTTTTTTTGCTCACTTTTCATCAATTCCAATGTATTTCAAATCTCACTACCATGATATCTTTCAACAGTCTGGAGACAGAACAGGAAACATAATTCAGATTAGAGACTCAAGATAGAGATCAGAAAAAAAAAATCATTGTAGACTTCACCTGTCAAAATATTTTGGCTGTGGATAATTAGAGTGTGGTAGAATATAATCTTTGTACAATCAAATAGTGTACCCAAGAGGCAGCCTCCCTCCTTGCTTTTGGTGTATTGTGCCAGGAGTTTGTTTCCCTATCCTTCAAGGGCATACTTTTCATAAATACATTTCATGCAATATGTTCTAGGACTATACGGAGGGTATTTGAGCTTTTCTCCCCTCCATATAGAGAAGTCTGGCTGCACTAAGTGGTGAACATGGATAGCCACGCTGGAAGCCTGAGCCTGAGGAGTCTGTGGTGAGGACATGAGAATAGACATGTCTGATGCCAGCCAGAGGCCATCACATGATGGCTCAGAAAAGAAGAGATGAGAATGTCCCCTGCAGGTGAAAGAATAGTTTTCACCTTGGCAAGCCATGCAGCTCATCAGGACGCAATGTGTGTTCTCATTCAGCTGGAGGCAAGAGCTGTCGGGAGATGTAATATCATGTACTAAAGAAACTGGTATCTCTGGGAAAAAAATGGACAAGCTTTTGGCATCAGCGTCTGTTCATCAGATACGGCAAGAAGCATCAAAATCCAAGCTAAGAACACCTGAAAATCTTGTTCTCAAGTGCTGCATGAAGACTTGCTCTAAAACCCATGTAATCACTTGAACACCTTGAAATTGGTTATGCCTTGATGATATAGAGCAAAATCTCTGAGGAATTTTTACTAGAGATATTTCACCATCACCTTTCCTTCCCCTCCCATTCCCCAAGAAACTTAAGACACTAAACAGTTCAAAGCAAGAAGACTTCGTTTCTTCTTTAGAAGATGCCTGGACTGGAAGGTCTTCAAAGCACTCAGTTGTTTAATGCTTACCCGGATGGTGTGTGCCTCTTACAGCCCTTTAAAAAAAGAATTGTATTTAAAACATATGCTGTGGATTAGACACAAGCTTGAAGTTCCAGCACAGGAGGAGAAGAATTATGTGAAAAAGACAGAAGCTACATATTCAGGGGATGGTGGAGCACAACTGCAAGGAGGGTGGCAAATCAGTCTTTTCTTTAACATGGTGTAAGTTGCAGTAATCGCTGTAATACTGTCATGATCTGGAGACATTAGAAAGGATATAATTTCTTTTCTCCTGCTCGTACTGTCAAACTGCAAGCATTTCAATGTGACCTTCATCCCATTGCACTTTAGCAAGGTGTTTGAGAGCTGGGAGGAGCATTTAACATCCTTTAATGTCACCTAGGTAGAGCAACTTATACCAGCAAGAAAACCATGCACACAGAGCTGTGACTTTTCTGAGAGTAACGCCGATGGTCTCCTAACTCAGGCACACTCAGCCTCTGCACACAAGCTGCTTATAGTCAAACTTTCTACTGAATGAACATTGCTTGTCAGGAATTACAAATCCCTTACTTGTATGTATATGGTGTCATCTAACATTATACCTTCACCAGACCCCTTGACCATATTCTTTCTAAGTCAAGAGATCATGGGAGTTTTGTATCCCACTTCTAACAGAAGGAACATAGTGTTGCCCTAGTAAAAGGCACTATGGGGGTGGTTTCGCAGTAATATGCACCTCATTTCTCTGAGGTTAAATGCATGCATTGCACGGCAGAACGTGCTTTCTTTCTATCCGTGCTTCCCTGAGGAATGTAAAAGACCCACATACACTTGTGTAACAACAGCGGCTCTCAACATTTCTCCAGCAAACCAGACCACTGATCACAATGCCAGCTCCGAACTGAATGGAGCAGAAGTGTATGCAAATACTCGCCAGCGCTTATCACTGTGGGACAGAGGCATGATGCAGCTGACAGTTATCTTACCAATATGTTACCTGCCCTCTTCACATTTTTTGGTTTGGAGAAGTAAAGATTTTAGTGACCAGATGTTCTGAAGTAACACAAGCTGCCAGTGACGCCTCTTTTCTCTTTGAACCACTTGAGTAGTCAGAAAGCAGGAGGAAGTGGAGTTACCTACATAGGTTCACCTATATATGTAATGCAGAAAGGCTGCTAATTCCTTTCATTCATTTCAGTTTCATTTTTAATTTCTTGGATTCAGATATGGATATTTTGTTCTGTGAGGGTGTCAAGGTTAGAAATGTGACTCATTCTTTCGTATCCTTTACTTTTCACAGAGAAGAAAAAACTACTGAAATACTGTAGCTGTGGAAAGAACATAGCTTCTTGTTTGCACCTGATCTCTTCTGGTTGTCGCTGTACTGGGGAAGAAGACACAATTCACTTCATACCCACACCCCCAACCTCCCATCAATATTTTCTATCTGTTAAAGCAGTAAATCTTCATCACTCACTCTGCAGTCAAGATGGGGTCAATTACAATCTGGCTATTCATGTCTGTGCAGCCCTTTGAAAATATGAAGTGCTGTAAGTGTTGAGTGATTTCACAGTCCTTTTTATGAACACGGTCTTTTCTGCTGATTTATAAACATCATGTTTCAGTTACTTATAGTGAATGAAATACAACATTTTGCAGCAGCAATATGTGACAAAAGAGACATGTGCTAGCACAAAAATATTAATGCTCAAAAATAAGTAGTAAATTTATATGATAGAGTAAAAGCATGTGCTTTTGTGGGGTTTTTTATGTTTTAGTATGTCTTCCCCTGAAATAATTGAAATCCCATTCTGGATTGGATTTGTGAACACAGCACTTGCAAAATATATTCTATTTTGTGTATGAAATTTGTTGAAAAAAGATTACCTAGTTCACCTTACTCGTCATATTTTGTCCCTCAGCTGACCTTCATCATCATATGTCTTTACAGAATCATGCTCTGATAGTCTCATTTATGGACAGACTTTTACCTCCAGGAGGACAGCAGGGATTACAAATCCAGTCTGATTACCTGTCCTGTCCAATTTAATCTTGGTCTATTGTCTTGGACTCACTCAGCTTCCTATTTCCCCTGGATCTTCCCCTCCATTCTAATTGTTTGAAATGCTGGAAGACCGCTGTGTCATTTTCAACCAGGAGAGTTAAGGTATAATCTGAAAATCTTATCACTTTCCCTCATTTCCTACCTGTAGGGAATTCATTCGAAATTGGATCTGGATCTAAACCAGGTATGTTTTTATTTTTTCCCATCTACAAGGCTCTTCAAAAATAAAAACACTAATCTTTACTTCCCAGTAAATAAACTTAGCATGGCAGGTCTGCTTAATGTATGTCAGAACACAGCTAAGAAATAGAAAGGCTTTACGTATTAAATCAATAATGGCTTTTTCCTAGCCAGTAATCATAAGACAGGATGAAACATTAAGTATCTCTTTCAGGGCCAGATAGGATTCTTTCTGCACATCATCCATTTTTTACCTCACATAAAAAAAAATCATTGCACAAGACAGACACAGAATGCGTACAGGCACTCCAGCCTACAAAAATTAAATCACAATTACATATCCAGTATTTTTTTAGTTTTTCAAACAGTTAGGATAAAAATGAGGCCCATGCATAATAACATATCCAGTAATTTTTTAGTTTTTCAAACAGTTAGGATAAAAATGAGGCCCATGCACAGGCAAACTTATGTGTGTTGTATTGGACACAGAGCGGTGGAATCACATTATTGATGAATCCACAAAAACCCTAGTAAGTTGTGAGTCTGTTTTTGGAGACAACTGCTTTAGAGAAGCAGACTTCCGTTCCCAACTCTAAACTTTTCATCTTTGAACAAGTTTTACTTTGTTTTAAAAAAATTTAACAGGCTGGCAACTAGAAAGGTCTAGAATAATTTTACATCTCTCAATGCTTTTTTGCATACTTCTCCCTGGATTGCTGGAGATCCAAAATGAAATAAATTTGAAAAATAGTATCAGGTAAATACAAGACAAATGCTAAGTAAAGGCTTCTGCAGTAACATTAATGAACCACCCTTAGTCAATTTAACATTTGGTTATTACAAACTCTGACAGGTTTTATTATATGAACCCGGCTTGATAGTTTTGTTTGCTGAGGTTGAGCACATGTAATTTGAGGATGGTCTTGTCAGTATTTATTTATTACAGGGAAAACCACTTGAAACTCTCAGTGGCCACTTGTAGGCCGAGGTATCCACCTTGTCATGCCATCTATGCTTACACTGAAACCTCTGAAGTCTGAGTTATCTGAGCTAGCATTACACAGGTTATATTGGATATGTAAATCTGTACCTAAACAGCAAGGGGCTCAGCATGGCTTAATTTGCCTATTGAGAAGCAGGATAAATGAAACCAGTCTGAAGTTTGTGCTGCTTCCAAGACTCACATGAGATGTAAATGTGCTGTTTGAGGTATCTCTGCACACTCACCAGATGTAGTGCAAAAACAATCACATTAATGACACTCCAAAAACTGCAGCTTAAAAGGTAGATTAGCTTGAAAAAAGTCTGCAAAACTGCAAAGGATCTTTGTATCTCAATTTTTCAACCTGAAAACAATCAGTAATGCATAACTATTATGTAAAGTAGGGCTAGACACATGCATGTATGAAATGAGTATTGAAGACCCTCATGGAGCCTCATGAAGTTAAAGATGCGCAGGGTGGGAATCTTTTTCTCTATTGTGATATTTTTGTGTCACTTTCAGTTACTATGTAATAGCAAGGATGAACTAAGAACCATAATAGGCAAATGTGTTGGTACAGATTTTTTTAAAATGTTCTAAATACTGCAGAAAGACATAATTCATTCCCAGCATATGCTAAACCCATTCAGAGTAGCATCAATAAGTTTGGAGATGTGGAATTTAAGGATAGAGTCAAGCAAACATCCAGATGCAAAATGAAACAAAACCTCTTCGGGCAGGAAAACCAAATCAGATACGGTGAATCTACACTACAAAGAATTTAGTGTCCCAGAGAAGCCTGACAAAGCAACATTTGTATTTCCACTGACCACAATAGGGAGGGAATAGAATAAAAGGAAGAGATTTAGCATGTGCTTCACTTGCTGTTAATTGTTATTCCAGCAGGTTGGGAGAATAAAAAAAATCTAAAGCAAGAGCTCAGTTTTGCCAGGGGAATGTGTGCTTGAGTCTGCCTCCATCCAATTGCTTGGAAGACATCCTAGGAGAAAATCCCAAGCTGACATCAGGGGACTGAGCTCAGATGGCTCTGTTTGCAGAACTCTGATTTCATTTCTGTTATTAAATGTTTAGTTCTTTATCTGATAGGAAGAAAAAAAACCCANGAAAATCCCAAGCTGACATCAGGGGACTGAGCTCAGATGGCTCTTTTTACAGAACTCTGATTTCATTTCTGTTATTAAATGTTTAATTCTTTATCTGATAGGAAAAAAAACACCACAGAAGATAAGAATAAAAAAAGAAACATGTCTTTATTCACCTCGGAGACCAGTATAAAGTTAGTGTTAACTGATGCATCCTGAGCGGTCTGTTCAATTACAAACAACATACCTACTTCACAGAGTGCCTGGTGCCCAAAGCATACTGCACGTCTCTCAAGTCCTTGGGTACAACCTGGGAGTGGAAAATTTCTGGCCATTGCTAGCCTGCCTCTTTGAAAAACAGGGACACCTGGGTCAGAAAGCTTTTTGCAGCCAATAGCCCCGTGAAATAAAGAGAACTGCTCTCAAGCAGGGTGGGGAAGATCAGAAAGGCGTGCTAACCAAACAAGCATTTTCTCATCTCTGAACTACTACCAGTCTTGCCTTTCTGTCCCCACTGCAATTCACTAACCAAGCTGGAGTCTGGTGCAAAAGACCAGTGTCTGATTTCCTGACCCCAGATGTGCTGTGGGTCAAGCTCCCCAACATTAATACCACTGTCACTTGATAATAGGATAATTATTTATTCCGGTGGTTTCTGTTATAATTTTTCCCCAAAGTGACAGCATAGTGTAATTATAACTTGGTGTCTAAACAAGAAAGGGCCAGGTATCATGGGACATACGTGTAAATGCATTAAAGTATGGATATTCCTGTTTACAGACTGTAGAGGAGTTAAGATCTGGAATTCAATGGGCTTTCTACTCCAGTCCCAACTCAACTATAGGATACTAAAAATACACCAAAAAGGGGCCATATTAAATCTGCAGAAAACAGTGCTTTGTCCTAAATCATTATATAACTTTTTTGACCTGTTCCTTTCTTCACCAAAGTACGTGGAAGTTTTGCCATTGATTTCAGTGGCAGCCAGATCAAGCCCTTTGAGATGAAATTTGTCATTACATGCAAAGCCTGCCACAAAGGGTAAGTGCACTTTCGTCCTTTGATTGTTGAAAATCCATACTTTATTTGATGATTGTCTTTTAACAAAATCACCCTTCCGAGACCTTGCTGTGATGCATGTACATTTCTAATGTTATTAAGAACCTCAAAGGGCAGGTAAATTGGCTGTGTTTTTTCTAAACCCACTTCCATTTCAATCTGAAACCTGACTGCATTTTGCAATATAACAGACAGTATAAGCTGACTTGAAAAAGATAAGCTTTGTAACAGAACAAATTTTTACTCTATATAGAATGTAGTAAGGGGGAAAAAAAGGAAAAAAGAAACTAAAAATGAATGTGTATGAATCTTTCTGAAAAGACAGCAACTTTTCCTGTCTCTCTGCCACTTTCACCTTTTTAAAGGAATGTAATGGCAATGTTATTCTATTTTAGCAATTTCTTTCAAATAGATTTTTGATCTTTGGAAAAGAGAGAGAAGCAACCTTTTTTAGCAAAGTCAGTACAGTCACAAACTTGGCTTGTACTAGAATTCATAAAATGTTTTCACCTCTAGATTTGTGTTTGCAAATGTAATTGGTGAACAGCAGAAGTTGGTTTGCAGAGTGCTTTGTAAAATCTCACCATAAAAAAAAATATTTATATACACAGATGTTATTCATTCTGTCAATGTGTTTGTTCTTTATTTGTTATCTGGGAATGTCTATGATATGATCTCAATCTGAAATAGAAAATGTAAACATAACCACCAAGCCAATGTCTAGAGGGCACGAGAAAGAAATATTGTCCATAGCGGCCTTCCCTCTTGTGCTCTTCTTCAAACAGAAATTCTAGCAATTATCTAACTGTTTCAAGTGCTGATAATATTCATCACACTGACTTGTTTCTTTTGAATCTCCCTTTTACAAGTACAGTTTTGTTATAACCTGTTCTCCCCTCCATTTTAATAACATCCGTCAGTAATTCCAAATGATAACTCTCAACCAGCAATTTATTCACTTACTTTCCGCTTTTTCCTTTTGTGTAAATTATTGTGTAAACACACAAGGGGATAAATGCATTTATTTTTTCAAATTGCTTGTAAACATCTGACAAACAATCTTCATCTGGTAATCATTCATGAACTCTTAACCACCTCTGTGTTTAAGAACAAAAAAAAAAACAAACCCCAGAACTGTCCACTGCCTGTCTTTTCTATCACAGCATGGGACAGCTGAAAAGGGAAGGTGGAGTTATATTTTTAAGATATTGTTTCAGTACCAAAATAACTCTGAGATCACTATAACATGGGAAGAATGAAATATCCTTTAGGTTGGGCATACCAGAGCATTTTGTGACTATTCCTGCCCCTAGCCAGTACTCCTTTGTGCCTTCCTGGAGGCCTTGATGGACCATCTATGTCTAGTGATGCTGGACTGAGACCTCAAACCCACTGTTCATCACTCTCCTCCAGCTGCAGGTACAACCCTCACAGACCTGCTGCTGGACACTACCATATGAGAGGTTCCAAATTGGTCTCAAACAGTATCACCTGCCCTAGATCAGACTCAAATTGATTAAGCCAATCAACCCTGATTGGTTTTGCCTGAAATAGGTTAGAGATGCCTTGTATGATCCCTTCTTTGCTGGCAATGCTGGGAGGACAACCTCTGACAGAGGTCAGAGACAAACAGCAAAGGAGCAGTAATGTTTTCAGCTGGCAAACAGTTTGGAAAATAAATGTCTGCCTGTGGCTTTACAGACAGTCTGGGAGCATTTAGATCAACAGTGGGAGGACTTTGGAGAGCGATTGTTGACAAACAGTGCAAAATTAGGCCCAGTACAGGAGAGGTATGTGAAGAATTCTAACTTTTTGTAAAGCACTATGTGTCCTTGAAATAGAGTATCCTATAGAGGCCATTAAGCAGTATGTGAGCCATAAATCTCTTTGTACTCATTCAACAAAATAATAGTGCATTCATAGAGATAGAGACAGGGGATTTTGAGTACTCTGAAATGTCTGAAAGTATGCTATTCTTTGCATGCATGTCTTGTATTTGGCACTGACAGGGGAAGAATTTGATGTGTGCTGTTAATAACCCACCATGCCCTATCTTTCATTCCAAAAGAGGAAAAATGTTTCTTTTGCTGCTCAGAATACAGAAATGGCTGAGTTTTTCCCGCATGTTTCCCTTATAGAGAAGTACTCTGTACTATGTAGTACCACTAGAAGCCAAAATGCATCTTGGGACTACTCTCTCTGCGCTCGCAAGAAACCGAGCAAAATTTGCATCATGTGCAATGGGATCGAATTATGAATGCAATCTGCTGTGTGCACATTATAACAGCAATAACCTCATATCCAATATTGCTTTCATTGTAAAATGAATGTGAAAAGATTATAAACTTGCTCCATTTTCAGAGAAATATGTAACAACTTATAAATCTGTTTTGAAATGATGTTGAGTTGAACTTTCATCCCACCAAGATGTGCTGGGTAGTTTCAGCTGTGTTTCTCTTTCAGTATTTTTACTGTCACGAGCCTGCAAATTCAAAGTAATAGAGTTATAAAAACGCATTTGGCAAATGCACTGGAAAACATGCAAACAAGTCTATACAAGCCTTTTGCAGACTGTGTCACCTTCTCTGGATCAAAATACACTGTGAAAATTAAACAGCTTTCAGGCTTGTTTTAGGCTGAATAGTTAGTGTTGAGGTGCTTGCCTAGACTTTTAGAACCATTGTAAGCACATCAGCAGCTCAACTTGACTTGCTGTTAGTGAAATATTTCAACAGTATCTATTAAACCTCAGTAAGCATTTCACAAATAACAAATAACTCTGCCTTTGGGAAAAAAAAAAAATCCGTATTCCCTGCAGTATTTATGCTACGATACTTCTACAAACCAGATAAATATTTACTTGTTTTATTGTTTAAGCTTTGCCATCTGTTTAAAAAATGGCACTGTAAGTCTGTGGTTCCTTTTGCATTACCTTGAACCTTTCTTAAACTATTTAATCAGGTATTAAAATCACTCAAAAGCCCTGACCAACACCCGACTATTCAGCTGATGTACTTCTGACATCAAATCAGGTGGCATCAGCAGCTGTGCAGGATTTCCCTACAGTTTTGTACACATTTTAATCAGATAACTCACCGTTTCTTTCTGCCTGAAGGGATCAATAAAGGAAGAAAAGAACAGAACAGACCAAAACACAACTAATTTCTGGGGAAGCTGCATGTTAAATCTTCATTTTGTGAAGTAATCTCATGGTCACAGACTGCTTTACAGATGCTAATTGTTTTTCAGGTTGCTGCAGTCATATCTTGGATACATTATAGCTTACAGGAACCAATAAAAACACATTTGTGCCAATACATCCTGAAATTGCATTCTGTAGCTTAAAGGCAGGGGGAAGGGATCAAAAAAACAATGCAGTTTCTTTCATTGCTTCTAAACCTTTTCCATGAAGCCACAAATAAGACTGACCAGCCTAGGTCAGATCAGAGAACTGGGTATATTCCTTGGCTCCCCCTAAATCTTTCTTAAGTTGCAATATAGCTAATAAAAATGGCATCCTGTGATCTATTACTTGGCCATGTTTAGTTCATTACAGACGCCTCTTTCACTGGGATATTTTTAGACTAATATTCTGAGCTAGAATCTGGAAACAATTAATACAACGCATATTGTTCAGCTTTTGATGGACTGCTACACTTCAGTGGTACAGTCTGAAGTGAATCTGCATCTTGAGGAGCTAAAATAAGACAAAAGACAGTGTATGGCATCAGAAGGAACAAAATATACTGTAGCAGTTTGACAACCTTGAAGGTGACTTTTTCCAACCCATTGAATATCAGGTTCATGCCCTGAAATGAAGTTCAGTGAGATTCATTACTGTTCCTTCTGTCACTAGAGTATTAAAACCCCAAATGCATCATTAACTCACAAGTGGGCTTTACCATTTGGCAATAAGGGATTGACGCGACTCCAGTGACAAAACCATCTGCAAGAATACTATGGACTTTTGCTGCATGAAGAAGTAATTGCTTTTATATTAGAGATAAAAGAACTCATTTTGATACATTTAGTAGCCTTTGTACATTTTATAATGAAAAAAAGAGCTTCCTATATAAAGAACCTTGTCTGGATTTCTTTAGGGAACAGAGGACACACTGTGCTTCTCCTTAGAGGGCTTAAAATATAGGAACACATAAGCATGCTCACTCTTGCTAAGAAAAGCACAGCCATTGAATGTGTAACACCTCAAAGGGTATGGGTGTTGACCAACATTCACCTTATATTTCAGTTATATAGATGGAAAAGAGATGAAAACCACTAGTGCAGTGAGGCAATTATATACTTTGAATTTGCCTTGGCTGTAGTGATCCTTACAATAAGTTTCCAAAACGCCAAAATAATAGTAGAACAACATCAAATGTCTCCAGGCTATTAATTTTGTGAACAAGGGACAAGAGGATTTTGGAATGTGTGGATAATTGGTGAGGTCTTTTTCTCCTGGGTAAATCCCCCTTTTCTAGCCTCACCAATTTACCTGACCTCATTGCCTGATGACTGACAGAGTGGCTGTATGATGTTATTTTTGAAGTGAGCCTGGAAGGCATCAAGGCATTGTCTTTGTCACTACAAAATTCCCAATAAACTTTTGACAACTTCACAAGAAGGGCTGAGAACTCACAGGCGTTTCAGCTCCAATAATCTTGTTACCAACGCCCTACTCGTCCTAGACATTGAGGACAGGCCAGGGCCTGTCTCTGCAGGACAGTACCAAACACCAAAGGCTCAGTGTGAGATGGTGCAAAGGATGATGCTCCTCCCCCTTGCATTTCCAGGAAAGTCCATTCCCTTCCCCACCCCTCACTGGGAACCACAACTCCTGTTGGAGTCCACAGCTGGTCTGTGTAGCACAAAGCCAGCCTGGGAAGGAGGGGGATGGATGCTGGGGAGGATGGCAGCTTCGTCAGGTTTGGGTCAGATAGGACGACCCAACTGACATGTAATGCTTAGTCATTTTGGTANCTGGTCTGTGTAGCACAAAGCCAGCCTGGGAAGGAGGGGGATGGCTGCTGGGGAGGATGGCAGCTTCGTCAGGTTTGGGTCAGAGAGGACGACCCAACTGACATGTAATGCTTAGTCATTTTGGTACTGTAGGAGCTTAGGAACATTTCTAAAAACTTTGTTATGGAGCATGTGCATGAATGTGTATGTAATATTATGTAGTATTGTTTCACTAATTCAACATGATAAAATTTTAGTTCATAATTTGTAGGCAAATGTACTCATCTTAAATGCTTCCTACTAACAATGAATCAGAAAAAAAATTTATACGGTTGCCTAATAAATAGATGTCATAAGGCTGAGAAAATACTTGCATAGATAGAGTGGTTTTGGTAGAATCTTCCTTTGGTGGAAAGAAAAGGATTGGTGGCATAGTGCTTTGGTTTACAACTGGTCTTTTCCCCTCTGTCTTCCTCGGCTGTATTCATCATTCTCTACGATGGAGCAAAATTGTGATGAGTGAAGGGGGGCTATTTTTGGTGGTATACTTTTAACAAAAATTCAAGCTTATCAGGGAGTTTCTTTGCCAACTTCTGATTACCAGAAAGCTTTTTGACAGTCTCAATAGGAATGCCACGGGCTCGGTTAGGCTTGAACTATCCTTCTGTCCACTAGCAGGGTTTCTCCAACAGTTATGACTGTGGCAGTAAGCACACCTTCTGCAGATGTGTGGGATTCATTGTGTGATAAAAGGGAAAACTTACAACTTTAATGCCATTCATTTATCACCTGTACCATCATGGATACGATAACAACTGCAGCATAAGTAGTAATTGCGACACATTTATTTTATTACGCCATTTGGGCACACTAGTTACAGACTGGGACTCAATTGCTCTAGGCACTTTATAAACAAAGAACAAAGCAATGATCGTGATTCAAGGACTTTACAATCCAAGTGGAAAACTAAGAGCAAAAGATGAAAATAGCAGATGGGAGTAAAAAAAGAGAGCAGCGAGACGGTATTGATCAGAGGACTCGGCACAGCAGCAGCCTAAATTGTTGTCAAACTGAATAATTTAAATCAGAATACTGATCATGGAGGAGCTGATTCTCTTGTCCACTGTAGTGTCTTTGAGCTGTGAGCCTACCAAATTTAACAGCATTATTCTTCAAAGGCACTGGTATAACAATACAATCAATTCTACTTTGTAAGAGGATGTAAATCTTAAACATTGTGAATGACAGGACTTAGGAAAACAGACTAGGTTATTCTGTCTGACAAAAATACCCATCCAGCAGATGGAGGGAAGTAAGATTAGCAAAGATACTGAATAACACCTGCTCCTCTTCTCTTTAGGAAGTAATTCCCCCTGTAAAGGGTAAGCTGCGATCTGCCTGGGAATCTGTTGATTCACAAACATTTGCACTAAATCCATAGCTGATTAATGTAGTTCTCAGTTTTTCCACAACCCTGCGTGCTTGAGCCGGATGGGAGAAGGATTAAAACAAACAAACAAACAAACAAAAACAGATTAATAAAATTATAATACAAAACCAAGTAACTATTACCTCGCCCAAGGATGCACAACTGGGGATGGCCACAGCGCGCAAGTCCCCTGCGCATTCCCAGGCCTCTTGCTGGTATGTTTTGGTTGCCTCCTGCTTCATTTGCACGGAGCTTGAAGCAACTGAGTATCTTTTTCAGGGAGAGCATTTCCCGAGGGCAACTGGGCAGCTTTGGTATCAAGGGCACAATGATGTCATTCTTCAGAGAGCTGAAAACTCCCGCATCGCTTTTAGGCTGTGGACACACTGCTTGAGCTGTAAATTCAGAGACGTGTGCCTGGAACACAATGTTGCATTTATTTTGACAGCTTTGTTTTCATACTTGATTTGCAGAAATGTTCTGCCTTATCAGAGGGCACCTGGAATATATTTTTCTTTTGCAAAAATGATACATATTTAGCGGTAACTACCTTAATCATCAGCTATTACATTGTCCCTGTGGAATCCTACTCTAATCTAGCAATGCTTTTGCAAAAGATCACTGATGATATTCCTTTTAAAGTCTTCTCAGAGACAATGTTTTTGTTGTTGTTTTCAAGAAAATTTTTGGCTCACAGAAAGATAATTAGTTCCTACCTTCAGCTATTTTTTGTTCTTAAACAATAAAATAAAGTATTTTAAGAAAGAAAAGAAAGAACTAATAGCTTTACAGAGTCAAAAATGGCACGCGAGAGACAATTTCAGGAGAAATGCAGCCTGCTCTTTATTATTAATTATTTCTCCATTTTGCTACGCACTCACAAGATCCTTTGCTTGTTCTAGTCTTTCTCAGTCTCCTTGTCCTGTAATAAGATCTTTTAATTTTATTTTAATATAAGACCTGGAAGGAAAAGACCCTGGTTATAGCGCCTTTCACCTTTTTTCCCCACATTCTTGACAGAAACAGTTTTGTCTTTTTTCTCCCCCAGCATTTTTCCTTCTCTTAATTTGGGAAAATAATAAAGCTGTACCACCCAGCCGCCCACTGACTTCAGGGTACTCAAAATAAGTCTTTGTAAAGTCAGTGAAGGTGGGAAATCGAGTCAGAAAGCTGGAATTAAATCACAAAGTATGTTGTGCTATTTAGTTTTTGACACAAATCTAAGCAACCTAAATTGAGATGACTGTTGTCTTGTCCATTTCCTACGTGTCATTGAAATTCTGCTTATAATGAAGGGACAGTCTTGAGCCAGTATTTTTAATAGTGGAACCTGCTCTGGTATCTACTTTATCTATCTTTAAATATCTGGCCAGCTGGATTCGTTGAACACTGGGCAATATACAATGAAACTGCTATAAATATGTTGAAACCCCGCACACTGTTACGGTGTGTTCAAGCCTATTGTTTAAATAGACACCAAGGTATGAATTTACACCAGGAATTAGTGTTTTTTTAAAAGGCAATAAAAACAAATCTTAGCTTAATTTTGTCTGTTATTCTGGGAGGCATAAACAGGATCAGACTCTTGGGTGCACAAAATATGCTGGAAAGATTTACTCAGAACTAGTAAGACATCTAAAATTGTCTTTTTCTATTTATAAAATGTTGTTAATTCTTGAGAAGTGAGTGTGAGGAAGACTTGCAGTCTGTCTGTGTAAGTCTGCTGCAGGTATACTCATGTACAGCTCAAGGACACAGCCTACACACTCATTTGCACCCTGCTGCATTTGAAGAAATGGAAATTATTTGATATATTGCTGTCACTGATCACAAGCATTTGAGTAGTAAATAATAATGAAATACTGCAACAGCTTAAATACTGCATGTACACTTGACAGATACATTGACAGATACATGATATTTTTTTTTTTAAACCTAGGATCAGAAGAATAAGGCCTCTGAAAGTACTGTGACAATGCCTAATAACGACCACATATACAGGTGGTTGTCAGGCTTTCCCAAAGGAAGGATATCCAAGAGCTCAGGGCAGCCAGAGCTTGGAGCAAACAAACCATCTCACTTCAACAAGCACACCTCAAGAAAGAAAAAGGTATTTTAAAGAAGACAAAGGCTGAGTTTAATTTCTTCACGCCCTAACCCTCCTCACAAGGGTGAGGACTGCCTGAGGCAGCCACTGGTTGCCGGAGCACTGACAGCGTGGGCCTGGGCGCAGGTGAACACCGTAAAGCCAAACTTGACACAAAAGACTTCAGCTGCTTCTCCCAGCTTAGCCCAGGGCTCAAGCACAGGAACTGCCTCACACGTGGTACTGCCTAGTCCCAGGTGGTACTTCTGTGGACACATCCCACATCGTTAGTATAAATTGAGCTGACATTAACTCTTGTGTAAGAGAATATGTCTGCTATTTGTAAGTACAGAGGGGAAAGGATATGGGAATGTGGGAAGACATTGGTGAACAGCAGCACTTTCATGAAGCTGGGCTGCATTTACATCACCAAGGTGAGCTCCATTTCTTAAAAGCAGCACTGCCCACATTTAAGGGCTTTTCTTAGTGTGGATTATACCAGGCTAGGATCTGAGCATTATTTCTAATTCCCAAATTAACTTTGGACTGAAGAAGAAACCTGCCAGAGGTGACCTGGAATTTTATTTGAACAGCCTTTAGGTATCATGGAATTTGGGGAACTTGAGAAAACGTGTGTTGTTCCTGGTTTGCCTTATGAAGCAGAAAAGATTTGGGAGAAATGCTAAAAATTTCATCCTTGAAAGTATTTCCATATCTTTAGCCACAGATTTTTAATTGGATTAGAGCCTGCAGATATTATTGTGCTCCTCTGTCTGTGCAGTCTTTGTGTAATGAGCAAGAATATTTTACTTTCTTGCATCTTATTAAAAACAGAGTTTAGTAACTCACAAAGCCAATGCCCGTTCTTCACCCAAAGAAAACAAGAAGTGAAATGAACAGTATCCAAAGGGGCAATATATTGCGGCTTCTGCTGTTTGTGTTTTGGAAGTAGAGTATGTCAAGCTCAGGGTGCTATTTCTGTTACAACACCACCTCACAGGCTGCATTGATAGAAAACCTGATATGCCTCACAATAAATAGTACTTCAAAGGATATAGGAAACTGTTGCTTTTCTGTGCGTGTTTAGCCTCTCATTCTGCCTCCTTGGCACGTGTAGGCCAGTGCTGAAATTAGGGCAACTCTCAAGAGCAGGTTTCATAGGCTTGGATTCTTGTCTGAACATGAAAAATGACAGAATAATTAAAAATCACTTAACTGAAGCTGCTGCAGAAGTGGATGATTGGAATTATTGTGGAATATGGTCTTGCTCTGACCATTTTCTGGGCATATGACTGATTCAGAGGGATCTGATCCTCCCCTGCTTACAAAGGAACAAAGACAAAAGACACACGCTGGTGGAACTGTTCTCAGTGAGAGGAAAATGAGTCATCAAATTTTAATAGACATTGACATTCAAATAAAAGCAAAAAGGAATCCATCCCTAAAAAGTTTACCCCAGATTTTATACTGGACACAAGCGTTAGTTGGATGGGACTACTTAAAGACGAACCTGTGTGTATGGGCTTGATTCTTTGCATCATGATAAATTTTGCTCTTGGATATGGATTTGCCAAGATGTGCTGGTGCAATGGAAGTGACATGGCTTGCACCATTAACTGTTCTTTGCAAAAATGTCGAGCAAGTTGACATGTGAAATAAGAAAGGATGCTGCAATGCAGATCATCCTTCAGCTGCGCCATAGGGAATCATCATATCAGGCTGTATCTGAGCATGTGTAGTATTGTAGTTGATGCCATGGGATATTAAACAAGACAGATCTGGAAAAATTATAAAACTTTTGATAAGTTTTATATAAATATAAGACAGACTAAAAGATTCTACTCAGCACATTAAAAAGAAAATGCAACACACAACTGTGCTTATTCTTTTTATTGTACGTTTGCTCAGGCAAAAGTGGAGCTGAAGTGAAGTGGAGTAAATCTTCATGATTGGTTCTTTCCAGCTTCATGGGGCAAAATTGTAAAACATGAGAATATGGAGGGATTCTTACAAGAAGGAAGGAAGGGAGGGAAAACTTACCGCACTGGCTCTTGATGTTGGCTGTGAGTGCCTGTTTTTGCTACAAGCATTAGCAATTTTCAAGATGGACTAACCCAGGATCTGCCTTTATACTGCAAGACCTAACGGTTGCTTCTTTGTTTGGAGGTCTGTAAGCATAAAGCAAGATCTGAAGAGCAGTTAAATCAGCAGTGAAAAACACAGCTCAGGAAGCCCAGCCAAATGAAATAGATGGTGGTTCAGGGGTTTAATGTCTGTGAGGATAAATTTACTTTTCTGAGTGTTGCTTTATTTATTCTTTTCTTGACTTGGAGAAGCTGTTTATAATCACATTTTCTTTTTTTTTTTAATGAAAGACCTATTTTTGTTGCTACAAAATTATACAGAAATACATGGCAAACTGCCTTGAAATCCTCATACCCACACGGAACTGGCGAAAGGCCCAAATCCTCTGCTTCACTTTGCAAGTGAGAATTTTCTCACAGCTCCCATTCCAGCTTCTTTCTAAGACAAGGCCTTGACCCCCAGAGGCTTCTGGGACTGCTCACTGAAAAATGAAACAATGGGAAGACAGCATATCTTAGAGGACCACACTTTGGAAAGGAAAAAAAAAAATTCCGTGGATCTTCTCTCTTCTTTATTTGCTTTGTTTGCTTTACAGTTGCAATAAAATAGGTAAGACAACGCACAGCATGTGGGCACGCTAATCCAAAGACAGCACTGCTGCTGGTTTGGCAGACAAGATGACCCTAACAAGGGTAAAAGATTGGCTGCCTGCTCTCAAACAAAGGGCAGCACTAACAGCCTTGACATAGCCTTGATTTTTATTTTTTTTTTTTTTTAGCAAGGCGTTTGACACAGTCTTGCACAACAACCATGGGATGGGTTGAAAGCTGCTGAACTGCAGAACTTAAAAGGTGTGATTACTGGCCCGAAGTCAGCAGTTGGTTACAAGTGGGGTTCCTCAGGGATATCGGGTCCAATACTATGCAGCCTCTTTATAAAAGACCTGAATGTACTCTCACCAAGTTGGTGCATAACACCAAACCTGGAGGAAAAGTAGGTACCCTTGAAGGAATACCCACCATTCAGAGAGACCTCAGCAGCTGGAATATTGAACCAGCAAGGAGTGCATGAGGCATAACAAAGGTAAATGTAAAGTCCTGCGCCTGGGACAGAATTATCCCAAGCAGCCAAATAGGCTCATACCTGAGTGCTTGGGGCAGCTCTGCTGGAAAGGCACTGGGAGTGCTGGAGGGCAGCAAGACAATCAGCAGTGTGCACTTACAGCCATGAAAACAAAACATGTCCTGGGCTACATTGGCAAGAGTAATAGTCAGAGGATCAAGGGATGTGCTTATTTCAATCTCCTCAACACTTGTTAGGCTACATCAGGAGCATGGTGGTCAGTTTTGCTCCCCCCAGTTCAAGTGAGATGTTGAAAAACTGTAGAGGGTCCAATGGAAAGCTGCTGAGGTGATTATAGAATTGGAGAACTTGACATATGAAAAGTTAAAGGAACTTTCAGCCTAGAAAAAGAGAAAACTCAGGGGATATAATCTCGGTCTTCCAGTGCCTGAAAGACAGTTATAGAGAAAATGGAGATATTCTCTCCACAAGGACGCACAGTGACAGCTCAGGAGGCAAATGACAGAAATTGCTTCAGGGAAAATTTTGTCTGGGTATAAAAAAAATTTGTTGTGAGAATGTTGGAACAGGCTCCCCAAAGGTGCTGTGGCATCTCCCTTGTTGGAAATATCCAAGTCTTGACTTGCTAGGGCCCTGTATAACCTGCTTTCAACAGAAGACTGAAACACACGCTCTTCAGAGGGCCTTCCCAACCTGGATTTTTCCATCACTCTGTGATCCGATGAGTAAAGTATTTGACTTGCTTTCTTTTGACTTGGAAGTCAGATTTTACAAAAGACAGACATACATATCAGTGACATGTTGCCTTCCCACAAATATTGGCTTTAAATTGCCCTATTGAAGTATCCATTTTTCCACTGATTTCAACATTTGCTGTTCTGCCTCTTCTCTATCACCCCTTCCTTCTGAAGAAAAAAAAAAACAGTGTGCTGCTGGGCATTGGAGCTTCTTGCTATAAAAATGATTTTGATACAGCAATTGTGCCCAGACTTCACATTGGGATCAAGAAAGCAAGCACAGATTCCAAGGGAGGAAACACATTTTTTGATTAACAAAGACAGTATGAAATGTCATTAAACACATAATTATTCTCTAAGTAAAGATGCCTTGGGAAAAAAAAAAGGAAAAAAAGATGATGGTAACTATTGTTTCCTGTTGGTTTTAAGAGAAATTATGTAAGGCACATGAAAATATGGTGAGCAAGAAAAGCCAGATTCCTTTCAAAAAACTCTTCCAAAATGCAATGAAAGGATCTTTGAAAGACTAGTTAAAATACAAGAGAGAAAAAACTGGTTTGTCTGATTTTAAAGCTGAATTGAAATGTCTTGTGATGTCATCTGTCGAACAGTTTGTCTGGGTCCCATTCTTGCAAGGACTTATGCCAGTAATGGGATCACTCACTTGCACAAAAAGCAAGTAGTACGTAAAGCATATGCAAAGTTACCAACCATCAGTTATGTTTGCTCTTCCTTATTATTTTAAGACCCTGTGTCCAGGATGCTGTTGACTACAGCCCCTCAGTCTATAAGAACAGGAAAACCTTTCCCTGCTTCCTAAAATGTCACAGATACTCTTGTTACATCTTCTCACTGATTTCTTCCAAACACAGGCATAGAAATTCTTGACTGTGTGCAGTACCCAAACACCTATCACACACAGGCATATAAATTCCTGGTTTTGTGCAGTTGATTTAGCAACTTGGATGTTTTTTTCTTGATGTCAGAGCATTTGCTCTCAATATTCTTCAGCTGTTCTAGTAATGATGTACAAGAGAGTATTAGCTGACAACAGGAGCTGCTTCCATTCACTTACTGCTTCAGGATTCATTGCTTCTTCAGACATGCCTCTTGTGCAGGAGGGGTAGAAGTTTCTGCCTCATATTGGCATCTGACTTTTAGAGGTACCAAGTAAAACGTCCAAGAAGAGAATGTGTTTGACATTGGCAGCTTCAGTAATAGTGTCCTGTTGATATTTCCTTCTTTTAAGGCTTCAAGTTTCCCTTGGAAAAAAAAAAAAAAATGTTATTCGTTTGTGATGACTGGTTGGTTTCTGTATGTCTCTATAATTTCAAACCTTCATACTCTTCTTTAGCCAAATGTATCCAAAAGTGTCACGCTCTATGGCTTCAGATGAATTGATGTAAAACCACACATTAACTATTTGCCACCTTTTCTTTCTTTTTCCTTTCTGAAACTCCATTACAATAACTTGCTGCTGTACTTATTGCCACCAGATTGTCTTAAATCTTGCACGTGGCAGAACCGAGTGCAACAAACATTGAGTAACAGGTACAACTTGGTTGGCTGATACTTTGTCACATTCTGGGACCTTAGGATCCGGCTCACCTAGAGATCATGTGAGTAAAGTGGTTTGTCATGACCTGTGGACATGATTTGTCTGTGTTCACTTGGATGATTTCACATTATACATCCCAAATTGTGGGACAAATTCTCAGCTGATCTACTTTGCTGGGCTGAAGTTGAGAGTGGGGTTAACTGATGAGCATTATGCCATTTTTGCATCCAACTAGCTGTAGTAGGACTTGAATTTCTTTAAGTAGCATTGCTGTTGTGTAGGTAGGTTCAACACACATACAAATAAATGCAGCTAGCTATAGAATAGTTTTTGTCTGTTCACAGAGGCTTCCATCTGTACATACATATCTTGGGCCAGTTATGGTGAACCGCTCCTCAGTTCTGGTCAAAGAATAGCTTGAAAGGGGCCCACAACTGTAGTGTTTCTGCTGAATATCTAATTATCATGAGAAAATGTGTTCATTTTTAACATGTTTTTTTCCCTTTGTCTCTCATTTTCTCTTCAAGCATAAGAAAAGCATTGACTCCCCACTTGACCAATTAATTTGTGATTTTTTTCAAGCAGGTGGCTAGTCTATACATAAACTAAACAGTAATAAGAATGGTCTCTAGCCTGATTAATTTACCAGTGTGGATGTCTTAGCAGTTCTTCAACAGGCAGTGCTACATACACGATTCATAACTAGTTAAGAATAATATTTACTACTTATATATTTTCTTTGACATAATCAAATTTAAAGATGTTCAATCATCAATCCAGTTTGATTCATCACTAAGTTTCTTTCCCCTCCTCATACGGACCCTGATATAAAAGGAAAAATACAGGAAAAGCCCGTCACCAGAAAAAATAGAACTTGTACATATACATTGAAAAAACCAAAAAGGTAAAAAATAATACCAAGATCTTATAATAGCTGATCAACATAAAAATTTTCATTTTTTCAAAGAACTGACTTAGTTACAAGGTGGTAAAATGAATTGGCCCAGAGAATTGGAGCCGGAACATAATGCTCAGGGAGCAGTTTGGGAAGGCTGAATCAAGCCCGTGCTCAGGCCACAAGTGTGATCTATTGCTCTGTGGCTACTTTCCTTACAGCTGTAGCCGGGAAGCTGTGCTATACTCAGGTAAGTTCCCGAATTGCAGCTGTATTATGCCTTGGACAGAAGTCAGACACTTTTCTGAAAGGGCTCCAGTCGGGCCTTAGATGCTGATCGTGCCAGGAAATATTGTCTAAAAAAAGCTAAATTTAAATCCCATCGCTGTTAATATCAGCTTTGCAGCAAAGAGACTGAAGAGAAGACCTCAGAGACACTCTTCAGAGAGTTTCTGGAATTTTAATCCCCTTGGTAATCAGTCCTGCTCCACACCAGTGCTGGGGAACAATTATCAATCACATGCTGAGGAAGTTTTACTGATGCAGGGGTTTAAATAAAGCAAGCTGTTGAAGCCATTTCTCACTGTTACCACTGCCAACTCGGCAACGTTGGTAATAGCAAGGGTAGGAACTTTTTTTTGGAAGACTTTTCTTAGAAGAGGTCTTATATACAGCTGTAACTTCTTTTGAACCCTGTAGAAACATAATCACAGTAGCATAGATAAAATCTTAAATTTAAGCATTTGTTTCCATTCTGCCTCATGAAATTCTTGCTCTGTTTCAGAGCAGGAAGCCCAGTCATCTGTTTGGTCTGAAAGAGGAGCATAAGTGTTTAAGGAAAATAAAAACTTTTAGAGGTTTAATGGATAAACTTTTATAACATTTCTGAGCACTAACTTCACAATGTTCTGTCCGCATATGTTTGTTTGGAAAACAAAGTAGTTTCAAAGAAAAGTTCAACCCAACTGCTCTAGATGTTCTTGGGAACATGTTTTTGGGGAATGTTAATATTTGTAGCTAACATTTCTCTCATATGGTTGTGTGTGTTTTTATGTAGTTTAAGTTATTATGAGATATAGTCATTGTTTTTAGTATGCCTAGATACATGAGAATTTAAAGCGAATTTAAGAATTTAAAATATTGCTGTGGAAGACAGCATGCTGACTTACCCTCAGAATTGTATGATTAAATCCTGTCCATTAAAGACAGTATTTACTCCTTAGATCAGTGAGCTTTGGAGAACAAAGAGCAAAATTCTATAAATTACTGAAAATTAAATAGCAAATAAAAATCAATGTTTTTAGCGGTGTGATGAAATGTGGAGTTGCAGTCATTTCCAATTTATTCCTGAGGACAAATTGTTTTGCCATACAGTAAGATCACAAGGTCCACAACTGTTTTTTTTAAAAAAAGTTCCAAAGTTTACTAGGGAAAAAGAGCCCTTTGTGGCACTTTTGAAATGTGGGAAAATGGCACAAGAGTTGTGTCACAGACAGACAAGAGGAAAAAGGCTAGAGAACCTGGCAAATGTTCTTTCACTGAAATTTTTAAACTCTGAAAAAATTATTTTCGATAAATATTTCTTGGATTTAGAACAGCAAAGTAAAATCATAGAATCATAGAATGGTTTAGGTTGGAAGGGATCTTGAAGATCATCAAGTTCCAACCCCTCTGCCATAGGCACCAGGGACACCTCCCACTAGACCAGGTTGCTCAAAGCCGCATCCAGTCTGGCCTTCAACACCTCCAGGGATGAAGCTTCCACAACTTCTCTGGGCAACCTGTTCCAGTGTCTTACCACCCTCCAAGTGAAAAATTTCTTCCTAATATAAATCTACCTTCTTCCAGTTTGAAGGCATTCCCCCTTGTCCTATCACTACATGCCCTGGTAAAAAGTCCTTCCCCATTTTTCCTGTAGGCCCCCTTTAAGTACTGGAAGGTTGCTGTAAGGTCTCCCTAGAGCCTTCTGTTCTGCAGGCTGAACAACCTCAACTCTCTCAGCCTGTCCTCATAGGAGAGGTGCTCTATCCCTCTGATCATCTTTGTGGCCCTCCTCTGGACCTGCTCCAACAGCTCCAATAACAGTGCTTAGATGACTGATGGTATCAGATTTTATTGTTTGGCTTGGTTTTGTTGTACATTTTGAGCATCCTCTTTCATATTGTTTATGTCCTTACCTCTCCATTAGACTTCTCTCAATGCCTTCAATTCCACCTTTTCATTGGTCTCATGACCTTGTTAAGTCTTGGTTTTCTGAAACATGCTAAACCTATGGGAGATGAATACTTGAATGGATGATTTCCAGAGAGATGACCCTACAGGTGATGGAAGTACTAACTATGCCAAGCATGCCATTCTGCATGCAACTGTTGCAAACTGCAACACCATCTGAAACACCACCAAGCTCTGAGACTTTTTTGGGGGGCTTACATCATAGGTTTGGATCTGCCTTCCAACTTCTGAACTCCTCTTGTTCATGAGCATGTAGATGTGATTATAGCGTTGCTCTGATCCTCCTAAGACAGACAGAATCTCACCCAGTCATTAAGTCATGTCTCCAAAGAATTGCCTAGCACCCTATCCACTATGGGGAAGCCTTAGCTCCAGGGGATCACCATCGCCCTTGCTGAGACTTAGGGACAAGTGGTAGATAAGGGCAGCAACAGAATTACTCTGTAATTTTCATTCCCCATGTTCCTGCTCTGCTCTTATATCCAGGGGGAAAATCAAGGGAGTGGACCCAAACGAGCAGCTCCCTGCCCTCCTGTGAGGACCATATGGGGTCCTTAGGGGAAGATCTGCTGGCTTCTTAAACTTCTGTGTCTCTGTAACTACTTTTCCCCAGAATGGAGCAGAAGGGCTGGCAGGCAATTACCAGGGAAAATCAGACAAGGCTGCTGTCACTGGGAGGCTGGCTGCAGGTTTCTATAACCTGTGACTCCTAGACATATCTGGACATGTTGGCAGGATTTATGCATGCTGGCATTGTTCTGGAGGCTACAGAGGGCGAAGTGTCCCACTGAAGGACTTCTGGTATTCAGAGTGATACACTACTCCTAGGCACTAGATGCCTCTCCTTCTTCAATATAAAAGGACAATTAGAATATAAATGTTTTACAGTAAAATGTATAATAACCTATGTACAAAACACTATTAATTGAAGATGAGACATGTTAATGACATTCTTACAGAGATGGCTTTTAGTCAACACAACAATATTTAAAACAAGGTATAAGCTTCCCAGGGTAATTTTGTTAGCGACATTTTCTGTTCTCTAATTTTAGGACACTTGCAGCAGAAATGGTGGGTTTTCACAAGTCATTTTGTTCTGACTGAATGTCTGACTGCTAATTACATTCAATATGTGTGCTTATTCTAGTGTATCAAGTTAAACACATGCACAGAGCTGTTTTAAATACCTTCTCCCTGAATGGCTATTTCTGGCTAACGTTATCACTATGTAGTTATTTCAGTTTACAATGAATTCTGTGAATTGTCTCTATAGTTTCTTGCTTCTATTTTACTTGTCTATTTTTGTCCACTCTTTTCAGAACTTCTTCCTTTTTTTATGAACCTACAACATTCCCAGTATGTGATTTATAGCAGTGTGCACTGCTGTCATACAGATCATTAGAAAATTTGCAATCACATGTTATAAGTTATCTTTTGCTGGAATCATATCATGAGCCATTTGCTTGACTGAATAAATCTCTCCAATTCTCCCTTTCAAAGAGTCAAAAGGAGTGGATGTGACATGTTTGACCTTTTTTTTTTTCTTCTGACAAATGGTTGATAGGCTTCATATGTAGATTGGATGACGTTTCCTCCATCGCACAATTTGTCCAGAGTCTCCTATCCTTAAAAACAAGCCTTAACAGGTCCACCATTTGAGCAGAAAAAAATAGAATTTGTAGAGTCCTTCAGGTGATCCAGGATGAGCATCCACCATGATCAAACAGACATGAACCATATCAGGCTCAGTATACACCACAGAGATTGCCATTGGGTTGTCGAGTGCTTAAAGTTATGACACAGAGTCCATCAGGGACGCATTCTGTTGACTGATGTGGTTTTCATATCTTCTGTTGGTGTATCAATCCTTTTGCCACAAAAAAAAAATAGATCTTCTAGGATAGAACTTAAATTTTTACAGTTCCAAACTCACTTTTGTGTAATTTTTAGACTGTGTATCCTGAATGCCATGGGAAGATTCATTCCAGTGCCACACATGACATCACGTGTGTGGCTGTTATTTCTACACAAAGTTAAAAAAAAAGTTTGTACACCCACACCTGTCCATTTCTGATAGAAATTCTCGTTAGCCTTGTTGAATTTAATTTGCTTTTATGATGTAATTAGTTCTATTCCTAATATTTCTAGTGGCCGTTCTGACAGGAAATAGGTACTTTTATCTCAGCTGTTATTTTTAAACTCAAAGACTAAGAGAAAGCACCAAAAAATATTGTGTATCTCCAAAGCTGGGCTGTCACATCTAGAAACCGTGCCTTTGGGCTGACGTTGTAAATTCTCAATCTGTAATCTGTGTAAATTGTTTTCCATGTTTATCAGTGACCAGTATGCATATTTAGATCTTTAGGGACAATTATATATTTTCCTGATTTGTTTTAAGATGACCCCTTGAGAACTTTGCAAATACCCTGGGGAGGTGCTCAAGTCGTTATTCATCATAGGCTTCAGTAGTAAAAATATTATTGAGAGATAAATATATATATATATGTATAGCTTAAAGCCATCTAAAATGCTTTGTATAACCTAGCCCACGTAGTTTGCCAAATGACAGCTGCAGATGATATTCCAAACACTGGTACTGTTATTCTGTAGTAAATCCTTTTCTGTGTATTCACTGTCATATTTTTCAGACTCCATTTCTAGGCTGGCTATGACAAAGTCCATGTTCTAGAAATGCTAGTAAAATTATATGCTGTGCTAGTGAAAGGAATGGTGGCCAGAAGTCAAGCCTGGTTTAATTTTAAAATCACCAGAAATATGGAAAACATCACTAAATTGCTGGCAGGAAAACCATCCCATTCATTCCACATAACCATGGTTAAAATTCCGGAGTCATCTCCATGCTCTGAATTCTCCCTCTGTTTTTCACAGCAACCAAACTGACTTTGTAATGGGGGAATGGCTTCAAACTGGAAGAAGGTAGATTTATATTAGATATTAGGAAGAACTTTTCACTTGGAGGGTGGTAAGGCACTGGAACGGGTTGCCCAGAGAAGTTGTGGAAGCTCCATCCCTGGAGGTGTTGAAGGCTAGGCTGGATGCGGCTTTGAGCAACCCGGTCTAGTGGGAGGTGTCCCTGGTGCCTATGGCAGAGGGGTTGGAACTTGATGATCTTCAAGATCCCTTCCAACCTAAACCATTCTATGATCTCATTCTATGTAAAAAGGTTTGTAAAAAGTGTGGTCTTGTTCCCTCTTCAGGCACAATTCTTGTTTTCACATAGTGCAATAGTAATATCCTTTTCCAAATGAAATTGCTGGGGGGAATGGTGTGGAGTTCAAAATTAGACATATGCTTGGACAAATCAGCCAAATCTCTCTCGGGTGTTCTTTATGAGAAAATACAAGTCACTTCACAGCATAAGGATTTAGCACATGTTATTTAGAGTTTTATGCTCTTTTATAATGTATTAGTACACAGGGGAGGAAACCTCCTCCCATGGAGAAGTTTTGGAAACACTAATACTTTCTGTAGCTTTATAGTTTTTGCAGTCTGGGATGACACTATTATGAAATCACAGAAACAGGAGTCTCCAGTTTCATGCTCCTTTTAAACTATTTCTCCAGCCATCTTTTAAAGGATCCCCAAACTACTTTATTTATTATCCTGTAAATTAAACGTTGTAAAGATGCTAGATCATTCCTAGTGTATTCTATGCTGTCACATAAGGTTTATGAATGTGGTGCTTTTTTCTTGGTCCCATTTTACTTATTGCAAAGATTTCATGATTCTGTTGCAATTTCCCAGCACGTTTAATACCAGTTTCTGTCGAAAAAGCTGTTCATGGGGATTGCTTGGGATGAACTGTGGCTTAGACAATAACCATTCAGGAATCGTTCATTTTACATATGGCATGTGGACCAGATTCTTAATGCAACACTTAAAGCCCTTGTAAAACTGGAAAGTCCCCTTTCATTTCATTAAACTAGCTACATATTCAGAAGTGCTTTCATTTGCCTTTCAGTTCTACCTGTACAATAAAAATGCTCTACAGTCACACAAGGATGTTGATATGGATGACTTTATAGAAACTATACAATCTGAGCAACCATATTTTCTTTTAGTTTGCTGGAAGATAATAGGCTTCACCGCTGAACCTAGTTCTAACTCCTATCACGTCTTGTAAAACTAGCACCTTTTAATCATCACTGAAATAATTTCCTTTTATACAGTCTTTCAGTCTTTCAATACAGGCAAGGCTGTCTTCTACGGAGCATTTAACACTTCTGAACTCTTTCCTCTTTTTGAACAGACAGCGTTCTCACAGTAGAACTGGCTATAAATGAAATGGTTTTTTCCTTGTTTTGTCAGAAACAATAAACAAAATGCATGAAACTTTAACTGAGAAAAGTTTCTTAGGACTGGAAAGGAATTTCTGATCAGAAAAAGAGGTAAAGACTGTCGTCCCAGAAGTGCTAATTACCTGGATGTATAATGTATTTGTATGGAAGATGCAGGCTCATATCTCTACTCTGCCTAATTCAGACCAGGACCTTCAACCATCAGCTCCATGTTCCAGTCTCATGATTTGCAACCAAGTTATTGATTATTCTGCGAGTAAGGACATCACTCTCGGTTTCATTTGTAATGAGAGAAAAAAAATATGAAAACAAAATTGTCTCATCATCTTCATGTGAAACAGGAATATTTTAAAATCTTGCTTTTTTCAGACCAGGATTCAAATCTGCTGGTCTGTCATTCACAGTGTTGCATGCTTCAGTTTTTAGACCTTGGGGACATGAATGGATTTGATTGAATTATGCTATCTTAATGAAATACCATTCATGAATGGAGCTGCCATAGCTGACCACATGCACGTTTTAGTGCAATTTCATTAAAGTCACTATCAATTGCATTTGTTTGCCTGTAGCAGTAGTTTCACTTTTTCTGGTTCTCTACAGTTTTCTCCCTCACTCTGGTGCATTCCTGGAGGATTCACTTGACATTGTTGATTTTAGTGTCGCCTCTGATTAAAATTACAGTTGCTGGAAAATCAGATGAGATCACAAACCCTCTGAGTTTAAAAAGCCCCTATAAAAGGGCTTGAAGGACTTCTTGGTCCTTGGTCCTCATGGGCTTGGAGAAGCCTCAACTCCTTAAAAGGGTACAATCCAGCTCTTCCACTCTGTACTCTGTTTTACATTGTTCTCACATCCCAATATAATTTTCAATATGAAGACTCAAATCTTCAGCCTGTGCTTAGAACTGCGGAAGTCACATGGGATTCGGGGGTGACTTTGACACATCACTGCTTTTTGCACCTTCAGAACAGACCTTTGTAAGCACCTAGGAAGGCATGGAGGAGTGATATGCAGTGTGGGGTTTTTTGTCAACTGTATTGCATGTCACACAAAGTGGGAATATCTCTAGTACATGTTTTTCCACTAATAGTATTCTATCAGGTCTTGACTAATCTAACCTCCTTCTTTAACTGAGTGTAATAAGTTCAGCACTTTTTTTTTCTGGGGGTGAAATCCCAGGGAGAAGCTTTGATAACTATGTAAATAATTCCTCCAAGAGAGAGGCACTAGCTTTTTGCGTTTCCTGTAGCAACAGAGCATTCTTGTTTTCTATACCAACCAATGAAATTTATTTTACAAGTTAACTTTAATGTCAAACATGCAGCATTGTATCTGCCTAACAATTAATATGGCCCTAATAAAGTAGTTAATGGGTTCAGCTAAAAGTATTCCTTGAAGTTTTCCTTGTTCTCTTTTCTACATAGCAACCATTAGCCCTACAGACATTCTCTGCCCACGCATAGTAATATGATGATGATCACATTAATAGCTTTGTTCACAACCTATCTTTGATTTCTTGCCCTTGACATTCCTCCTCCTCTGGCAAGTCTGCTTCTGTTTCAGAGCTAAATGATTTATCATCCTGTCAGTGGATTTCTCCCACACCTTGTATTCATTTGCCCCACCCCATGCCCCCCAGTAATTTTTATCTGTTGTTTGCATGGTTTGCCAATGTCTTGACAGTTCTCAGAATCTGACATGTTGTACAGTGTGTGGCTGGGAGGAGAACTTTCCACAGAAAAACTGAGGTTTAAGCCATGGCTTAAAAATGAATCATAGATAATCCACAGATAAATGGAATAACTGTCTTCCACAAACACATTGGTAAGACACAAGATATTATGTCAGGTCTTCCTATGTTATCTCAACGGGTCCAAACTCAATTCCTCATGCTTCACCCACAGTTTCACCTAGAACTATTTTACTGTTAATTAAAACCTTGCTATGGTGGGGTCAGGGCTATAAATGATGCGACAAACTGAACCAAAACTAGAATGAAGAGACTGATGTGTGACAAAAGGTTCTTGTAGTAGATGGATTAGACTTAATTCGAGAAGTTAAATTTAAGTTCAAAGCTACAGATGGTTTATGTTATTATAAAAAAAAAATCAATTAACATTTTAAAAGCTCTCCCCATGTTAGCAATCAAGCCACAAGTTAAAACTCTTGGACTTGTGCAATAAGCTCCAGTTCTTCCAGTTACCTGGTGCTCAGCCAATTTCCCAACTGTGCCTGTAATAGTGCATTAACAGCCATCCAGTCTGTTCCCCAAACACAATATTGGATCTGTCACTGCAACAAATTGCAGATCGGTGACCTCAGCGGTAAATGTTTAGTATTGTCTTTGGCCTGGGTGTTACAGTTTTGATCCAAAACAAAGGCAGAGATTCAAGATAAACACCAGTGTTCTCTGTATCCTTACACCTCATGTTTTAGAATTAAAGCGACACAGAGGAAACAGCACTTTAAACAGTAAAAAGATGAGCTGTTTCCTTCCCCTTCACTGCTTGTCTTTTTGGTGGTATACTTGTGGAAAATTATGACAGGAAAAAAAGAAAATGGAAAACAATGGATAACAGCTTGCCTCTCTGACATCAAGTGTAGAGAAGCAGTGTCCTTCCTGAGGCAAAGAAGTGTCAAAGCAACTGGGTTGGGACAAGTGAGCTGGGTCAGCTGTGCGAGTTACTTAGGAATGAGCAAGTGGTGCAATGTGCTGGATGGGGTCTGTAGGGCTGTGTTGAGTGGATCAAACAGTGCTCAGGACCTGGCACACGTATTTTGTTCATGTGTTGGGGAGTTGCTTTGGACTACTAGATCCAAGAACTGAATGTCTCTCTGCTATGAGAGCAGATTAAGCATGTTCCTGGAACACCTCTTCTGGTTTAATGACATCCCAGCGCAATCCAGCTTGGATTCACCAGAGCTGCTTTGCAATGTGGACCATAACACAGTAAATAGGGATGATTAAGAGTGTCACTTCATAAGTACACTACCAATCTAAATGACATGGGAATTTAGATGACACAGAATTGTGTCTAGGAAGGGAAATAATGATTTGGTTAGTTCCATTTTGGTGTCAGGAGGCATGTATAACTAATACCCATGAAGCATTTTGATATTCATGGATATAAAGTGCTATATCAATTTTAAACATTGTCATCATTCTATTGCCATACACTCATCATCATCTTTACTTTCAATAAATAATAGTGTGACCTATAGAGACTGTCTGCTAGATAAGGCTGACTTCTTAATAATGTTTAAATCAAGATAGGTTTAGGCAACCTGGAATTTAACTTTAAACAAATGTGGATGTTACTTTTTCCATTACAATGCAGATTTGGTACCTTCACTAGCTGCCCATCTAGCTGTCACTGTCCCATGGGATAGATGTAATGGGACTGTACCGAGGGTTATTTGTTGCTACTGTAAGTCCAGGTGGATATTGCTGCACTTCACAAACAGGAACCTCTTGGACTCCAGCAGTCAAATGAGTGCTCTTTCCTTCACTATACAAACTAAGGATATTATTTAAGCTGATAGGTATTCCAGATTTAAATAGAGCGAGTAAGACTGTGGATGAGCAATTAGTGTAGGCTGAGGCTTGAGCAAATAGAACAGCTGCAAGTGAATTTTGGTCAGGGGATGTTTAAACTGTTGTTGGCATGTTTCTTCCAGTGTCTATGGAGTGAGACAGAATGGTCCTTTAGAGGGCTCCAAAGAGGACTTTGGTAACAAAAACCTAGGCCTGATTTCTAGGGCCACGTTATTAGATGTGAAGTTTAGCTTTATTTTTGTGTAAAATAAATCCAACTTTTTTTCTGTCACTCAGTTCTGTAAAATCATAGAATCATAGAATCATTTTGCTTGGAAAAGACTGTTAAGATCATCTAATCTAATCATAAACCTAACACTGCCAAGTCCACCACTAAACCACGTTCCTAAGTGCCACATCTACCCATCTTTTAAATACCTCCAGGGATGGTGATTCCACCAATTCCCTGGGCAGCCTGTTCCAATGCTTGACAACCCTTTCAGTAAAGAAAACTTTGCTAATACCCAGTCTACACCTCCCCTGGTGTAACTTGCGGCCATCTCCTCTTGTCCTATCACTTGTTACTTGGGAGAAGAGACTGACACCCACCTCACTACGACCTCCTTTCAGGTAGTTGTGGAGAGCGATAAGGTCTCCCCTCAGCCTCCTTTTTTCCAGGCTTAACAACCGCAGTTCCCTCAGCTGCTCCTCATAAGACTTCTTCTCTAGACCCCTCACCAGGTTCATTGCTCTTCTGCGGACACATTCCAGCACCTCTATGTCTTGTAGTGAGGGGCCCAAACCTGAACATGGTATTTGAGGTGCAGCCTCACCGGTAGAGTACAGGAGGACAATCACTTACAGCTCTAAGCCTCTCTACTCATGTAAGCCTGTGTTGTCAGTAGGTGGAAAAAACTTAGAATGACAGTGAGTTTCAGTGTATGGTCTCTTTTGCCCTCTTGCCATTTACTGGTTATAGTGATAATCTAACATTAAACTTTGTTTTACATACACCATTCACAGAGAATCCACTGTAATAGCATCAGCAAATTCCCCGTGTGTTTTTATCTTCACCTTCCATTTGCAGCTATTATCAAATGGATNTTACTGGTTATAGTGATAATCTAACATTAAACTTTGTTTTACATACACCATTCACAGAGAATCCACAGTAATAGCATCAGCAAATTCCCTGTGTGTTTTTATCTTCACCTTCCATTTGCAGCTATTGTCAAATGGACNATTCCCCGTGTGTTTTTATCTTCACCTTCCATTTGCAGCTATTATCAAATGGATGTTTTCAACAAAAATAAAAGTCACTAAGATTAAATATGTGATATGCATTTCTTTGATTATTTTGCCTCAACTTCAGTCTAGAAAACTCACAATCAAAAGAAAATGCCTAAAAGCAGGTTTATCAATTTATGTTTGAAGCTGCTGGAATAAGATTAAATCCAACAGAATTTGTCTGACAGCTTTGAATCTTGTCTTTAACATTTAATAGAACTGAGATTATACATGTTGTCAGCCACACTTGGAAAATTTTACTTCAGTCTGAGATGAAGACAGTCAAATCAGCAGAAATCTATCTCAATATTTTTCTATCTGTAACTTCTGTATTTGTCTCCATGTTTTCCCCTTCCTGTACCTTTAGAAATGTGTCGTTAATTGGTCTAATATCTTTATTCAGTTGAGAATAGTCCATGCTTCTGTGCACTGATAAAAGCTCTCCTGAAAGTGGAATTCCAAAGCAACACTCATAAATGTAACGGATTCATTGCCTTCTGTTTTATTTTTCCTGCTTCCTGGTTAAAAAAAAGTATAGTTTAAAGACATATACATTATTGAGGGGTTTCTACTAACATCCTTCCTGATTTCTCTATTAGTTTTCTATCTATTTTCTCTCTGTTATTGTCACATATACCCTAGGCATCCATGAAAAATGCTTCCCAGGGTTCTCCTTCTACCCTTCAGACCATCATTCCAGTATTTATATTGATGGGGAAGCTGTTTTGATACACTCTTTCCACAATCCCTTCTCTGCTTTTCACATAATTTTATGTCAATGTTCATTTCACCCACAAACATCTTACAAAAATATCAGTCTCATGGAAATCATATGGGCTTACTTTTATCCTAGTGACTTCTTAAACATTTATCTTTTGTGTGAAGGGTGAGTGGACCCCATCTAAAAGTAAAAATTTATAAAACGGTTTCAGTAGACGATTACTGCTGCCACAAAGGGATCATATCTTCTGCTATTGCAGTGTCTTTTTTAAAAAAGATGAGACCTTACGGTCTTTTACTTAATTACTGTGCATTTAGAATAAAGCTACTTAGGTGACTTTTTGGCCCATTACATTATACAGTATTATTTCCTTTGGAACTCTAAAAGAGACATTTTCTTTCAAACTGACTTGGTTGCTCAATTTTATGTCCTGTCTTTCTCATGGCTCATTTATGAGGAGAATTGGAGAAACATTCTGTCAGTCTTCTTAGAAATGTCTTTTTTGCTACCGTGCTGNGAAACATTCTGTCAGTCTTCTTAGAAATGTCTTTTTTGCTACCATCCTGTTCATACCCTCTGTAAGAGGTAAATGTATTGAGTTTTGATACTCTCTGTTGAATAGTTGGGTTTTTTTTTATTTCTGTAGTGTCTTACATACAGCTAATACAGGAGGGCCATTACGCAGCACAGAGTACAAACACCAAGTAAATGAGTTCTTTCTCTGAAAATCCTCTCATTTTAAGTACACAAAATAAATGTATAAGACCAGGTGCAATAGTGCAATGTTTAGGACAAAGTTTTCCCACCAGTCTGCAAAATAAGATGTCACTGTGGTTAACAAAGCTGTGGTAATACATATTACATTTATGCAGAAGATGCGGTGCACCCACTGTGTTGTGAATTTCAGGTAAACTTGATCTCATTCTTGGTGTGAGTTAACTCTATCCAGAAAAGGTGGAGCCAGAATTATAAGACACTGAACTGAGTTAATATGCTCTGGGCCTCCTGAGAGTAACTGTACCATTTTCACTTAAGAACTGGCTTGTATCAGGCTGGCTGTAATGTCAGCAGAACAAGTTTTAGAGGCGGTAGTCTAATATGTAAAAATAACCCAAACTACAAATATTCTTCAGTCCAGCTTCCTCTCTGTTTAGATGTTTCTCAGTGTATGCCTCAAAGTTTACCTGAGTTTAAATGCAAGTTTCCAGCTTACATCGAGGCCTAAATTCTTCTAAAGTGTCTGGACTCTCAACTCTTACGGGAAATGACACCTTGGTAAGAGTGAGAAACCTAAATACCACTGAGGATTTTAAGCTAAATCTTTGGTGGCTTATTCTCATCTTGTCTAAACCAATTTAAAACCTACAAAGCTGTTGTTTTTTGGTCAAATTCTAGACCCAGGGCCAGATTTCACAGCGTTGATTTTAATGGAATATATTCTGCTTATTGCTTTGGCTGCAAGTCTAGAAGTGTCAATGTTTAAAATGTCACAAGTAGGTTTTTAAGTTTATATCCTTGTAGGAGCAAATGGGAAAAGTTCATGCCTCTGATGATACTGTAATTTATCTGGTGTGATATCAGCTTGGTCAGATAGTTGTGCTCTGTGAAAAAGAGTCAAAGCTGATTTTGTGGTCCAGGAGAACTTAGGAAAAATTCATACATTTAAAGTAAAATGTTCAGTTGCACATCACAGAGAAAATGAAATGTGAAGCATTATTTGCTTATTGAGTGAAGCTGTCTCTGTTGATTATCTTGCACACATGCAGAGCAAAAAACCTGAAACATTGCATGTAGATCACATCCTGAGTTTCTTTTTGGAATTTCTAACCAGATTTGGTTATTCAAGATGTAAGCTGGAGTTGGGGTAAATTCAAGCTTCTGTATTAGCTGTTCTGATCAAAGATTTTGGATTTGGCCACTCTCTAAGCAGAGCTCCTTTGCAGGTATTAACCTAAGAAATTTTACTGAGAAGACTTGCAATATTTCAGTCTGCAACAAAAGCTTTAACTCCCTCCTCAAAAAATTTCTACAGTGTCTGTGATCATCTAATGGAAAGAAATGTTTCACGAATCTCATATGTATCCCAGAAATCTTGCACTGCATTTGTTCGGAGTTCAGACTACAAAAAGATAAAGCTATGCTCCAAATATAAATTATATAGTAGTAAAATAGTTTAAAATCATCCTTTAACCAGTATTTCTACAGAGAAACACTTGATACTAATTAACAGCATGTGAATTACAGGGTGCAAGTGGTGGCCAGTTTTAAGTTCAGCATCTTGTTGAGGAAGCTTCACCGATCTCAGTTACAATGACATTGATTTGAAAGCAAAGATCTGTAAAATGTACTTAGAAATCCGTTTTAATTTCTGTTCATGGAAAAAAAAAACCCAAACAACCAAACAACCCAGCAGCTAACTTTTAAAAAGCTGTCAGGTGTTAATAGCTACCTGTCCAATAGAGATTTTCTGCTCTTGTGGTACTGGCTGCAGCTTATAACCTTTAGCAATAAGATACTTCTGCCTCATGTTTGGCATTTTTCCAAGAGAAAGCCTGCAACAGGTATATTTCCCCTACTGCCAGTCCCACTTAGAGCTGTTTGCATTGGCTGCCCCATCCCCTGCAGTGGATTATGTGTTGTAGCTATTTGGTGCCCACAATGCGAATGCCCTTTAGGTGTGCTGCAAAGTCTTTCGGCTCTATGTATTACTGTATCACAGTACCAACATTGCAGAGCAGGTGAAGGTTAATTGACATTCTGTAGGAATTCTTTCTGGAGAAATTTATAAATTACAACTGCTATAGTTCAAATCAGGTTGAAAGATGTTGGTTCAAAAAATACATGCTTTTTTGGAACTGACTGAAGTTGGTCAAATTGGTGACTATGTTCTTTTTCCTATTAAGCAGGGATAAGGGGAATGAAACAGAAAAGAAACAAGGAGAATTTTTTCTCAGGAAAGTACCCATGAAACCCTAATGGAATTGCACAAGAAGAACTGAAATAGATATATTTTTAATAATGTTCTTTGATTACCCTGATAGGCTAAAATATCTATTGTAATACATAGGATAGGAGACAAAAATACCAGTTCTTTTGAATCCTCTACCCAGTGTCTTAAATATTGTAAAAAGTATTGTAATTTTTATGTTAATCTCATTTTGTTGCTTTAATATACTTCTGATAAATAAGATATATGAACTTCTATATGAATAGCTATTAATTTTCAATCCTCCATACAATATGTTCCTCTGCATATGAAACACATATAAATTAATTTAAATGTCCAGTATACCTGCTCTTGAGTTTCATTAACTTGCATAATTATGCAGCAGAGATACCACAGTAGATGATTGAACTAAGGCTGACAGTCCACATCAATAATTTACGATAAAATGCATTACAAGGAGCCGCTATCCCCCAAACCCAAGTGTTACAAATGAGGAAACTCAGAGTTAAAATTACATTTTAAGGAAATATTAACCTGTAAAACTATAACAATATTTTAAGATGGACGCCTAAATAAATATAATTGGACCCAAAGTCACATTTCCTCACAATCATTTTAGTATAATATACCCGTATCCTGAACAATTATGAACGCTCTTGAATTTCTGCATTATGAATAGCCTTACTGACTTCAGTGGTAGCACTCATAGTGCTTAATAATTAAGAACCTGTATAATCCTTGGACGAACCTTGCAAGAGAGTGATTTACTTTTAAATACACATCTTCCTCATTATATATATATATTATATTATAATGATATATATATTATATAATATTGGCTTTAGGCCAAAGAGGTGTTTCCAATGTCTAAGGTTTACACTGGCCTTCTCCTTCTGCCATTATGGAAGTTTGTCGTGGGTTCTGCACAATGCCACAGCGTTACCTGGGAGTAGGAGCAGAAGCCAGGTTAGCGGCCCACCATAAGACTCAGAAACAGATGTTAGAAAAAGGGCACATAAGGTTTGCCCTTTGCAGCAGGCCTCCAATTGTCTATGTTGTAGTGATATTTAAGTCAGAGGGTGATTTAAAAAGGTTGGAAATGGTCTCTCTTTCTAAACAGACCTCTGTAAGATTATTTTTTTAAATATGTGAATATTTATCATTGGAACACAATTATTTTCTGAGTGAGTACTGATCAACACATATGGATAGCTGTGATGTTTGATAAAACTGCAGCTGAGCTGACAAATTTGTTTTCATAACTGCAGCATCAGTTGATAATAACCTTGAAGAACGTAAAAAAAAAGCTAGAAAATCTTGTGACATCAGTGAAGCTGGCTGCATGTTATTTCCCATTTCTGTTATCAGTGTTATCTTGACAAGGAACACAAATTGTGTCATTTTCCAATTTATTTACATTTGTTATCCTGAAAATGTTCTTGTGGTATCACCATTTTTTCTGCACATTCTAAATAACAAGGTAATGTGCTGGCACAGCAATGCAGGGAGGACCTTGTTTCCAGGGTCTAATAACAAAGGTTGCAATGAAAGAAAAGATATCTGCAAGAATAAATGTATTCTTAAAAACAGACTTGCAATGAGGACAGTAGGTACAAAAACAAAGCGTATCCATTCCCTGGACAGATTTACTACTGGAAAGATTTGCTAGCATAGCAAAAGATGGTACTGCAATTGTCAGTAATTGGCATTCTTGTGTATTCCCAGTAAAAAGACTACAATTTAGAGGGAGGAAAAGTGTATAAAAGAAAATGTACACTCTCATATATGAAGTTGTTTCTCCAGGAACTGAGGGGTGCTGAAAAGGTAGTATGTGAAACTTGAATTGGATTTAACTGTTCTGGTGATAAAGATAGGACTTCTTTCTCTTAGGTTAGAAATAGTTCATGAACATACAGTTCACCTGAAATGAAGATGGGAAATTCTGTATCTTCACATGTATCATAAAGAAAAGCAACAACAGAAGTGGCTTTTGGTGAAATACTGTTTCTTATTTATGCCGTGGATATGCGTATAAGATTGTGGATTCATAGGCTTATTTTTCCTTTAGATGGTATCTCTCCTGCTGTGCAGTTCATTGCCCGCAGAGAAGTGTTTCAAGGCAGGGCTTGAGCAGAAGTTACTTGTGATGGATGAACAGGCTGACTTTCAGAGTCAGATGGCAGTTGAACTGGGGACTCCTTTACCTAAAAATATCAATATTCTCTAATATAAAATGGTCTGTGGCAGACATGACCCAGATATACCTTTTTACTAGTTGTTTGTGGTCTGCAAGTCATGAATTATGTGAACTATGGAAACAATTTAATGTCGGCAATAACAGTAAAGAGTTTGTTGAATGGCAGCAATTTATATGTACTTAGGAAGATTGCATAACATCATTAATAACTGCTGACATGACCAGTAGATAACAGAAGATGTAGTCCTTGGGTAATACTGTCCAGCATGTGCCAGCTTAAACATGCCTGAATCAAATGAGTGGATATGATAGCCATTGGAACATATTACAGCATTGTCACACTGTCTGGTAATGCTGAAAGGTTATCAGAAGGATGTGGGGTCATCAGTTTTCACTTGGGAGAAAAGCTCTTGTCTAATGCCAAATTCTTAAAAATCACACACCCTGGGGTTTTTTGGTTTTTGTTTATTTTTTTCTCATGAAGTTCATGAAAACAGCCACCATTAGGACAACGGCAGAGCATGAGGGACAATAATGTGTCCCCGATGTCTCTCCACTGCAGCCTGGTAGCTGAGATTGTCAGTCCCAGAGCACTGTCAGGGACCATCACTTGACAGTCGTCGCACAGTAACCAAAGGATGACCCCTGATGGCTGGTGCTTAGCTGATGAAGTGGGGAAGAGGTGAAAAAAAACAGGAGCAGACAAGAAAGCATGAAGTACTTTATTCAGAGCTCATGAAGTAATACATAGCTGCAGTGACAGCAAGGTCAGGAGTTTCACTCATGGAGTAAAAATGTATTGTTTAAATAGTTCATTAAAGTAGAACATTTCATGATTTCCTGTTTAAAAAAAAAGAAAAAGGCACTCTAATTTTCACCAGGGCTTACAGGCATGATCACAGTATGAATTATAGACTAAACATAAGATACTTTTTCTTTCTCTCTCATGTCCAGGTAATGAAAAAAACACAATAAATATGTGGCTGTATCAAATGCACATCTTCAGTAAATATCAAGTACTAGTGTTGAGTACAAGATTGCCCAAGGAAGATGAAAATGAAAGTTGACTTTTTTGTCCCATTATCTCTTTTCATCTCATTATCTTCATTTCATTATGTCCGTCTCCAACAGTACCAATAAATAAATAAAAATGACAGCCATTCCTGCTCAATAGATCAGAAACATTTATGATTTAATATTTCAGTTAGTTCACTTCTTTCATTGTAAATAGACCATTAATAGTGATGGTTTTCTAGACAAAATGGCTTCTTTTACACTTCTCCACTCCTTACAATCCCCAAGAAATCTGCACAGTCTTTTAGGCTGACCTCTGTACAAACCTCACTGGAAGGCTGGGAATCCAATCTAATACTTCTGGAAGACTCAGGATACACAGAATACTTTTTTTTTTTAAATCAGTTTTAACTTTTTAAACAAGGAACAGATTTTGTCATTATCTGACAAGGCTGAGGAACCGACAACACATTTGGAAAATAATGGTTCAGTGAGATTCGGTATCAAGATCAAGGAAACAGAAATTTTCCGGACAACTGCCAATGTCTCATGCTCTGTATATACAATTTTTTCCCCTGTAGAGATGCTGTCTGTGCCTCTGTCCAACAGAGGCAGAATGCCTTCAGGCTTGCAGAGTTGCACACTAATTCTCCCTCTGCCATTTACAACTTGCTTGGCATCAGATAGATTAATATAGTCATTTACATATCTAACTCTAATATCTCCAAACTACAGCTGTCTGAAAGAGTCACATCAGCCCTCAGACACCAGTGCAAAGAGCACTTGATCTGAACGCAGACCTCAACCAATGAGTAGGGAGTGCTCCTGGGACTTGGAGGAAGAGGTGTGCAGCTGCACAACAGTGACATTAGCTTCCACTTTTTCACCAAATCCTACTTTTTGCAGATCTTTGAAGCGTGTGAAGGAGAAGATATGTAGAACGTCCACTGATCACACCAGTCTGGTCAGCCATGATTTGCCCTTTTTAAATGTTCACTGACCATTCCCGGTAACCTTCTTTTCCTTATGTGCCTGCAAAAGAATTCTTAGAGAAAGGACACGATCTTCCTAGGGACTGAGAGGAGGCTGACCAACCTATAATTCCCCATGTCCTCCTTCTTTTCTCTCATAAAGATGGGGGAAAATTTAGCCTCTTTCCAGGATGTCAGTGACCATCCCCAGTCACCCTAAGGTTTTTCCACAGATGATAGTTGCATTGCTATCACAGCAACACTTAAAGCACTCTCTGCTGACTCCTTTTGTCCCTATGGATTTGATTATATCTAGCTTCTTTAAATCTTCCCTAACCTGTTGCTTCCCAGCTTCTTGTTGCCCTTTTTCCCACAACATGATGATGCCTGAGAGATTTCAGAGCAAACTTTGTTTCTACAAATGGAGGCAAGAAAGGTGTTGAGTGTTTCAACCTTTTCTGTATCAACCATCACTAGTCTGTCTATGAGAAAAAAACCCCTTAAATTAAAAAGAGTAATTTGCATTTTAACCTCTATCTTCTTTCTTTCCCCTCTGTCCCACACTACACTTCCTCCCAGTGACTTGATTCAGAGGCCAAACCGAAAGAAAAAAAGAAAGAAAAGAAAATCTGGCAGTCATGAAGCTTGACTTGGAACGATGAGTTCTGGGCTTCACACCCAGTGAGGGATATGTTTAATTTGTCTTGGCAACCACAGATCTTGTACATACTGTTGTTTCTGTCATATAGCCATTCTGTATGGGGGTGTTCAGTTCAAGGAAAATGCCTCTGGGTATAGTCAAGTTGTCCTAACCCCTCCCTCGGCACCTCAACTCTTTTTTCACCTTACATAGACTGATATAGCCATTGATGTGATTAATTGAAATATCTGCAAACTGCAGCTGTCTGAAATACGCTCAACAGGAAAATTTGGGGCACATGCGGTTAGAAATCTCAGCCAGAGCTAGTGAAGGCCTCCTAAGTTCTTAAAGGAAAAGGGCACACAGCTGTGAAATTATGAATCAGATTTTCCTAATTTCTGTCTCTTTTGTGTCCACTTCCTGGCCTTTTTATCAATCTGGGGGACCTCCATAGTGTGTTTGACAGTGGCTAAAACCATGTTGTTATTTTCTGAATCTATGTTGGCCAATCAGAGTCTAGCTGGTTTTCAGCATCTCATCTATACAAGAGATTGCAGAGCTTCTGGAGAGCAAAACTAGTCATCTACCTTAATTCTCTAACTGTGACTCAGTAACAAGACTCTGTGAGTTTAAAATGTTGCTGAATAATGAGGAAATATTTGTCATGCTGTTGCGGGAAGGATTAGTAGATTTCTACAAATTGGTTGGAGGGTGTCATGCAGTGGCATGTCCGCTTTAGGATTTAGGTACAACCTATGAGGAAAAAAATTTCCTAGGAGACCCATGCAGCTGGGCATTACGTAACTCTACCTTCCCTCTGCCTTGCCCTTCCAAGAGGCTGAGTGAACCTGTTGCTCTACCTAAAGAAGCCTCTTCTGTCCTCACCCAATAGCATTCAACAATAGGTGATATAAATACTGAGGAACCATTTTTTATGGGTGATTTTTCATCAGAACCTAAAGTGAAAAAAAATCATCTGGCACTTGAGATCTCATTCAGCTTTTTCTGTTGTCTAAGCTACTTCAGAAATGACATAAGTTATAAGAAAAAGCACATTCTTAGCACTGATGATGTGGAATTAGACTTTCTGAATATTTGGAAAGAATAACGTATTACTAACTGGTCTTTGGTTGGATCATTGTCATGTTGAGCCAGAGATGTGCAGAAATGTGCCCACAATGACTCTAATTGCAACAGCTGTTATTGCCCCATTCTGTTTAACATCTGCTTCAAAGCAATAATCCCATTGATGCCTCTGATGTATCTGCCAGCTGTTTCTAATAAACCAGGAAAGTTACAACCCTTTTAAGTGACAGTCATTCAAGATGCTCCATAATTGCATAACTGCATAGAAGAATGAGGCTCTTTCTGAATACGATCAACTGAATATTTTCATTATTTCTGTAGAAGGCTTTTATTTCTGGATGACTGCTCAAGTGAGGAAAAAACCCAACAAAACAAAAAAATCTATTGCACACAAAAGTTTATCATACTATCTGAAAGAAATCATGAGGGAGACTTAAAGAAATCTCTGTACTGGAAAACCAACTGGAAATTTCAAAGACTCATAAAGTTTGTAGCTCAACTGGGCATTCATCTGGCAATTTATATTAAACTCCTGAAGGCATTTTTGCTCTTCTTCAGCAGTAAAAAATGGGTTAAATATATTATAAAGGATAAAATAACAGAAGAAAAACAAAAGGGAGGTATTCTCACTGCTTCTTTCTGGAAAAAATTCTCCTAGAAAATTTCACCTTGAATAATATTCAGTGAAATAATCTCACATAACCAATAATCTGAGTTTCAATCATCTATTATAGCCAATGTTTTGTTACAAAAATTAAGCAACTCCAATTACTATAGAGAAAAAGTGTTATGTTTTTTCAGGCAAAGAGCTACTAGTGCTATTGTATATGCTTTGTCTGGCACCGGTGAGATATCTTGCTTTTCATTGCCTTGTCAGTACATTAGGGAAGAGTATAGTTTCTGAATATAACTTTGAAATGTTATTGTTTGTTTGCTCTCATAGGTAAATGTTCTAGATGCCAGGGTTTGGTGCAATCAGCCCAAGTTTCACAGTATTTGTCGTATACATTGGTCAGATTATATCCCAAAACCTTAAGAAGGTATTTAAACTGTTCTATAGGTCCCAGTTAATGGTAGACCTTGGGATTCTGTCTACATAAAAATCACGGACATCTTAAAGAACACCACAAACTGCAGGTTATCTGCATGCTTTTTCTTCAGACAAGCCAAGGCTTAAAGGAGACAGGCTCATACATATGCATGCCAAAAGAGGGTTGGGGATGCACTTGAGAGTTTGAAAATACTCTTTTGCCTTCACGTTTAGATGTAATCTAACTGCCCTGCTCAGGGCAGCTATATTGTGACATGCATGCAGCTAGATTGCCCTACTCCACTATCAGATTATAAGAGTCATTCTGGGTACTTGGGTATTTGCACTCTGAACTGGCAACTGAACATTTCTGCTCAGTTCACAGAGGGAAGGCCCCTCTACCATACAGTATTTCCCCCCTTATGTTAGCAGCATTTACAAGAATGTTACGGTTGTCTTCCTATGGGTCCAGATTGTCTGGAAAATTAGCTCACAAGTGAAAAAAAGCTAGCCCCTTTGGCAATCAAGCTGTGGTGTCTAGACTAAAAGACATGATAAAGATAGTAAAGAAAAGGAAGACTACCGTCAGCAGGTACATATTTTTTATACAGTAACCTGGATCTCACTTGATCTAAAGGCGTGCAAAGCCAAAAGTGCTTAAAGCCATCAATGTACCACTATCTTCTTAAAATCAGCTATGTGTAGTCAAAGGACAGCTGCTTTTTGGAAGAGGTCTCCAACCTGGTACAAACACTTGTTCAAAGTCTGCATGTCAAACTTTTGCCACCTTATCTTGTGTCTAATATTGAACTCTGTCTCAACCTTTTCATATTTGGTCTTGTTCTTGTTTCTCAACAAACCAAAAGTACAATGTAGAAAACATAACTTGATGTTGGCTGTATCCTCTGTCCATGTGAAGCAAGGAACGGTTGTTTTGTCTTTGATATGAGTACATGAAGTACATGAAAATGAGGCCAATGTAAAGCATCCAGGCAAGAGAACAATTTTTCTTACACATGGAGGGTTGCAAACCCACCCCCATTTTATCTTAGCAATACTGCTGAGAACTGATAGTAGCAGGAACACTTCCAGGGCTCTACAAGAGTCTTTGGGGTGGATAAAAAAGAAAGGGCTCAAAAATAGCTATTTACGCACTGTGGGAGAGGAGGCTCTGGAACATTTGTAATGCAGCCAACTGAAAATGGCTTAAGTCTTAACAATGCTTAGGAAATAATGTAATGCTAAGAAAAAATATTGTATTTGAATGCTATCCATTCTGCTGTCATCTATATCTAGATAGAAAATGAGCATTTTACATATCTGAGGCAAAAAGCTATATCCATCATTTCTTGCAATACTGAGGAACACCCAATCAGAGGCAAACTATGTTTAATGTTGGTGATACAGAACTAAAAGAAAGGCTGCTGAGGGATTTTGATTTTAGCTTTCAGGAAAGCAAAAGACATTTGCTTGCCAAGCAGAGATAATGTCCATGCCATAGACTACAAATTTGTAGAAGATCTGAGCAAAAGAAGTGTGATGACAGCTTAGCCAGAAAGACTGTCCATACCTGTTCTGTGACCGTACATCCTCACCTAAAGTCTGCCAGCTTTGAGGATAGTGCCAATGATGCAGAAGATTAAAACATTGTTATTCCATGTACAGAGTGACCAAGCCTATACGGAATTCTGTAAGGCCTTTGACACGGTTCCCCACGACATCCTTCTCTCTAAATCGGAGACATACGGATTTTATGGGTGGACTGTTCAGTGGCTGAGGAATTAGTTGGATAGTTGCATCCAGAGAGTAGTGGTCAATGTCTCAATGTCCAGATGGAGGTCGATGACAAGTGGTGTCCCTCAAGGGTCTGTATTGGGACCCGTACTGTTTAGTATCTTCATCAGTGACACAGACAGTGGGATTGAGTGCACCCTCAGCAAATTTGTTGATGACACCATGCTGAGTAGTGCAGTTGACACGCCTGAGGGATGGGATGCCATCAAGAGGGACTTGGACAAGCTCAAGAAGTGGGCCTGAGTGAACTTCACGAGGTCTAACAAGGCCAAATGCAGGGTCCTGCACCTGGGTCGGTGCAACACCCACCGTTAATACAGGCTGGGGCATGAAGGGATTGAGTGCATCCCTGCTGAGAAGGACTTGGGGGTACTTGTGGATGAAAAGCTGGACATGAGCTGGCAATGTGCACTTGCAGCCCAGAAGGCCAACCATATCCTGGGATGCATCAAAAGAAGTGTGGCCAGTAGGTTGAAGGAGGTGATTCTGCCCCTCTACTCCGCTCTCGTGAGACCCCACCTGGAACACTGTGTCCAGCTCTGGAGCCCTCAGCACAGGAAAGACATGGGCCTGTTGGAGCAGGTCCAGAGGAGGGCCACAAAGGTGGCTGGAGGGCTGGAACACCTCTCCTATGAAGACAGGCTGAGAGAGTTGGCATTGTTCATCCTGGAGAATAGAAGGCTCCAGGAAGACCTTACAGCAACCTTCCAGTACCTAAAGGGGGCTACAGGAAAGATGGGGACAAGCTTTTTAGCAAGGGCTGTTGCGCTAGGACAAAGGGAAGTGATTTTAAATTAAAAGAGGGTACGTTGAGATTAGATACTGGGAAGAAATTCTTTGCTGTGAGGGTGGTGAGACACTGGAACAGGTTGCCCAGAGAGGTGGTAGATGCCCCGGCCCTGGAAACATTCAAGGTCATGTTGGATGGGGCTCTGAGGAACCTGATCTGGTTAAAGATGTCCCTGCTCATTGCAGGGAGGTTGGACTAGATGACCTTTAAAGGTCCCTTCCAACCAAAACCATTCTATGATTCTATGATTCTGTGATTCTATCCAACAAAGCAAAAAGACACAAATTCCTTGTTGAACTAGCACATGAAGGATTTGGGCAGTATTGAAAGATAACAGAAATTATCTACCGCACTGCTCAGTCTTCACAGTCTGTATTCCATCAAAAAGTTCAAACTGAAAGCTGTATAGAAGCAAATATTTTACCATATCAATTTTGAAACAAAAAAAAAGAGGTACAGTACCTGTTGAAGCACACCGTACTAAAACAGCATTAACAGCACAGTACTTGAAAGTGCCTATAGAGACATAAAAATCCCAAGTACAGCACTATACATTGGACATCTATCACACTTGGCTACAGCAACATAACTGCCAGAACTAGAGCGAACCTTGAACTTGCTTGAGGTTGTCTGCTACTTAGGTGAATAGTCTGGTCAAATCAGAAGAGATAAGTGACAGACTCAGCCTCATCTGTACTTAGTGGATATATTTAGATGACTGTTGTTGTTTCAGTTGGGACAGAGTTAGCATTTTTATTAGCAACCAGTATAGTGTTATGTTTGGGATTTGGGATGAGAAATGGTGTTGATAGCACACTGGTGTTTTCAATTGTTGCTAAACTCTCAAGGCCTTTTCTGCTCCTCACACCGCCCTGCCAGTGAGCAGGCTGGGAGGCCACAAGAATTTGTGAGGGGTCACAGCTGGGACAGCTGACCCCAGCTGACGAAAGGGATATTCCATACCATGTGATGTCATGCTCAGTATATAAATCTGGGGAAAGAAGAAGGAAGGGGGGGGACATTTGGATTTATGGTGTCTTCCCAAGTAACTGTTACACGTGATGGAGCCCTGCTTTCCTGGAGATGGCTGAATACCTGCCTGCTGATGGGAAGCAGTAAATGAATTTCTTGTTTTGCTTTGCTTGTGTGTGAGACTTTTGCTCTACCTATTAAATTGTCTCTATTTCAACCCACAAGGTTTTTTTTCTCACTTTTATTCTTCTGATTCTCTCCCCCATCACAACTGGGGGAGTGAGCGAGCGGTTGCGTGGTTCTAGCTGCCAGATTGTGTTAAACCACGACAATGACTAAGAAATATTTAAAAGTGACTAGCTGATGAAAACATGTTGACTGTTTTAGATGAGAAGGAAAACTCAGCAAATCAGAGTAGGGGAGGACATATTGGGAGAGTGTATAAGTCACTAGGGGAAAACCCTAAAATTACCCACTTTGGAATTATGCCAGCTAGTAAAATGCTTCAGCAAAAGAATAATACAAATTTGGAAAAGATTGTTCAGATAGCAGCTTGTAATATGATGAAAACAGTCTCAACTTGGAAAGGAAACTGATGACAATGTAAAATGATCAGGTTCAAGCATAGTAAAATTCCATTTGTGGTTAGAACTAGTATAACACACAGAATCCATATTCCTATCAAGAATCCAGCAAATGACAAAATGAAGCCAAGAGACAAAAGCTGAAGCCACAGCCAAGAAAAGACCAAAAGACTCTTACTAGTCCATAAAAGGACTGCGAGAGGATCCTGGGAGACACGTGATACGGCAAAGGGATGAGAGAAGTGCGCTATTGTCTGCTTCTGCACGAAAATGGCATACCTGACTGAATTCTGCCTAAGGGAAAGATCTTTCTGTGTGGCCTGAGGGAACACAAGGTGCAATGCATATAACTTTCAAGAGGGCAAGGGAGCCTGACTGGGAATAGGAACAAATAAATACACTCTAGCACTGGAATCCCACTTGCTCATAGGTCAGTCATCTCCCAATGGCAGTGCCAGACTCTGTAAGGGTTTATCTGGTACAAGGCAGTGGCCGTACTGTAAGATCTGACAGAACATGTCATCTGGGAGAGAGATCTGCTTCAAGCTTTTGCTACCAGGTCACACTGCAGGTTGATCATATAGAGAAGCTGTAGAACGAGAAAAAAAAATAAAATAGTTTCTACCCGTAATGTGAGACCTAATGGAAGAACCAGATGTTTATGTAAGTTAGAATTATATATCTAGCTAGATTTGACATATTTCATAATGATCTACTGCAGCAGATAAACGTAATGCAATTACACGGGGCTCCTGCAATTTCTGCAGTTCCAGGCAGGTATTTCAGCTCCTTCCAGAAGCTGGCAACATCACACCTGCTTCTGAGAAGAAAACACCCCTACATGCGCACCTCTAGATGGAAGGAGACACTTTGTTGATACTCTTTAAGATTGTTAGAAGTTTCAAAGACACAGCGTCAATTTGTTTTTGAGATACATTTACTAATGGAACATATTAGAACATAAAGTCATGAGGAAGGAGGGAAGAAAAACATTGAACAACGAACACTGTTTTGGTATTTTCCTCTAAGGTACTGGTTTTTTTCTCTGTCTCAGCAAGCCGTTATTCGCAGTACTTCTAGAGTTTCTTGTCCCAAACTATAAAACCAATTTCCAAACAATACGTTTATCTAAGTTTAAATTCAGCTCGTTGTGTACATATCTCACTTGACTACCCCCCAAAAAAAAAGAGAAAGCTGTGCCAATTCCTTCTGCAAGCAGGCTTTCAGGATGAACTTCCCTGTTCGTGTCCGCAGCACGCTTTCTGCATTTCTTTCCTGTTACTCAGAGAATCCTGAGCTCCACAGCTCACCCCCCTACCTGGTTAGTAGTTTGTAACCAAGTGAGGTACAAAGTAGCAGACTTTCCCCATGATCTAAAGACCATCGTTTTTTTTTTCTTTTTTTTTTTTTCATGCTCATTATTAACATTATCCAAAAGGAATCTCATTCTCAAGAGTAGTGTTACTACTGGCTGCCATTATGGGAAAATGAGTTATGGCATTGAACTTTGTAAGTAAGAACATTATAAGTTTAAGGAGTTAGGTCCTTCTTAAAGAAAATGTAATTTCATTTCATAAGGATGAAAAAAAAGTATTATACCCATATTCCATGTTTATATCCAAAACGATATTCTATCTGGCACCATCTTTAAGTCCTGAAATACACTTCCAGAGCCCCCCTCACTATATGGGTCTAACTATGAAATTATTATGAATATATACACTGTCATCAGTCTTTCCTTAACTGGAAACAGTAAGAGAAACCTTAAGGTTCAGAAGGTTCAGTATCTGTTCATAGACTCACACAATATCTCAAGTTGGAAGGGACTCATAATTTAAATGCATCCTCCTGAACTATTTGGAAAGGTGGTGGGGAAGAAAGAATAATATTGATTTATTGGCTGTAAGTGATAGTCTAACCAACAAACCTACAAGATCTAGAAGCCTCTGCTGGGTGCAGATTCCAATTCCAAATCACTGTGTGCTTCATTCTCAGTGCAAGCATGTTGAAAGCAAAATACAGATCACCTCTGTCAAATTTGTCTCAGCACCCTCTTTATCATATTGGCAATCTTCTTCCTTATTATTGACTTTCCATTGAAACACATTACTAAAACAAAATGATGTTTTTGCTGGTGAAATAAAAAGTGAAATGATTGATATAAAGCAACTTTCATGTTGTGGTAGTGAACACAAACAAAATAATAAGATTTTAGAAAATGGAAAATTACCAGTGATGAGAGATTTCATGTGTTTCTGCAAAGGTACAAATAAAATTCCTTCTTTATTTTTTTCCCACAAACCTAGTCAAATGTTCCCATCATAACAAAAATAGACTGACTTAGGACCTACAAGGCATTCAAATTTTCATTAGCGTGATTCTTGAACAATACAATTGAAAATCAGTATAGAATGGTATTCCCAGTCCCTAAGCAAGGACAGGCACATTTACATTTAGGATTATGTTTTTGTACAGGAGCTTGTCCATTGTGGGTTCAATTTACACCCCGACTTGAGCTGCAAGTATGAATCCAGGCTAACAACTCTAAATACTTGATCGCAAGAAAGAAGCTGGTAGTTAGAGATTTGAATAATCAGCCGTTCGCCTAAACCATACTTCAAATGCAAAGGATTACAAGACCCAGCCTCTTCAAACATTTACCCTTGCATATGTTTTCTTGTAAAAGCGAATGCCAACTAAGAGTCATTCTTCTTCATATGTAATGTTAAGTCTGAACTCCCACTAGCATGAGATCCCTTGATCTCCCAGGAGTTATATGCATGTACTGAGAATTTTGCCCAGTGACTAGTTATGCAAAGATTCACATTATATGGTAATAACAGGGCTCTTTGTTCAGCATTGCGTATCACCACTGTACCATTCCACAGGTACATTAAAGCCTGTTTTATTACTGTAATGTGCAGCTGATATGGCCAAAATACTAGCTAAAACAGAGAATGAGTATAGGATATAATTTTGGTGCAATCAGTGCTATAGCAGATCCTTGTCTGAACAGTTTTCAATACAGAAAGAAGCTAAATGGTGGATGCACCTGCAATGAGTGCATATCAAATGCTTTTACTGTACTTTTAAGGTTTGCTCAGCCTGCAAATTTCCCTTAGAAGCACAGTCAGTGTTTGGTCCCCAAAATGATTACCTGGCTGGAGACGAGTCTTGCTCATCAGCATTCTGCACCATTGCCACAAGCTGAAGGAGTTGAAGGAGAAAAAGAGAAGGGGGAGGGGGGGAAAAAAACCATCAAAAACTAGATACACAAATAGGAGAAGTGATTAAAGAAGATCACCGAAGTGGAAAATAAGAACGCTGCCAAGTTGTTTAGAAACAAAATTTCACATACTCTAAAAGCGGTGCATTCTAGTAGAGCATTTGTCCTCCTCATGCTTTGTATGTTTCCCTTAGAACTGATCTTTGCAGCAATGAATAATTTGGTGGGGCTGGAAAAAGAGTAGAGGATGTGGCAGAATTTAATGGAGGGCCCATATATAAACTCAGTACTGACGCAAAAGAGGATAATAATGTTTCCACACAGCGCAGGAAAGGAACAGAATGAACAGGTACACTGCAAAAAAAAGAATCTGGCTTTGTACCTCTTGTTCTATTTAAAAACATGAGGTTCACGATAATTTGTTGTTCCCGTTTACTTTCTTAAAAATTTACTATTTCTCAATCTCAGTTTTGAGTTTTGTTCTTTGACTTGTTGGCAGCATTGTTAGCAGTCAGAAGCCTGTCTGTGTATGGAAAAAAGAGTTGAAAATTAATTCTCTGCATTTATGATATTATTGTGAGTTAGGGTTTATGTATTAACATTCACAAAAAAAATACAAAGATTACTCATTAGTCATCCAATTTAAGTAATCTGAGTTACTGTTGGAGACTTCTACACGTTTACAATGACTAAATGGAGAACATTGACTAAAAGGGTCCTAAATTTTAGATATTCTGACTTGCAGTCATCAAATACCCACAGCAGCTGAAAGTACTCAGGATGGAGAACTGAAAAAGGAAAGCATTTCATTTCTTTTCACATGGAAACTTTAAACCAGGCTAGTTGACTTATGGTCAATTGTACTTGAAACGGGCATCATCAGAAATACTGGAAATAGGTCACAGCTCTTTTCCCTCTCCTCCAGATGCCCTTTCCAGTGTGACAGAGAAGTCAATAATATGATTTGGAGATGAGAAGAAAGTGGTTCTCATTGCTATAAGATATATCAGCCAGTATCAGCTGATAATGAATGACAGTTCTGTGCTCTAAGTCTGAAGGTGCATCTACATTAGTGGTTTAGCTCAGATCAGCAATTAATTGTTGAAGTGGATCTCCCATGTGCCCTCACTTACCATATTTTCATTTACGTTGCAGAGCATACAAATCATATTCTTTTCTGATGAAAATAAGCCAAAGATAAACTCCAGGAGACCACTTAATGTCATCCAGTGGCCACTCAATCCATATGGCCAGAATAGTCAGGGGAACACTGCTTCCCATCCCATCTCACCCCTCTCCTGCGTAAGCGAGGGCATCCAGTCCAACTTTTTTCACTGTCTAGATCCGCTCCTACTGTATTGCTTTTCCCATAAATTTAGATATGGCCTGAAAATCCCCATTTCAAGCTAGGCTGACCAATTCCTTGGAAGGATGCTGGCTCCCTAATCCTGGAGCCTCATGTGCCCAGGGGAGACAAAGCATATTACTGAGCTCAGCATTGCCTGGAATCATCCCTATGGACAGATAAACTCACAAGCTAAGGTGAACTACTCAGTGCCTCCAAAATATGGACCAAAACCAGACTGAAAACTTTATCAGACAAAACTAAAAAATGGAAAACCAAATCAACTTGTTTACTTTAGCTCTCTAAATTCTTTTTCCAAAATCTCTCCAGAAAGCTACACTGATTGCAGGTTCCAGAGGCATCCCCAGTGTTCCAGAGATACCACATTTATGTTTTGCAGTAACCCAAATCAGAGTGTGCCACCCATGGCAACAGGCCAAATCCCATATAATCCCATTCTCTTCAGCAGTTGTTTTCTCAGAACAGATGCTCTGAGCCCACATTAGATTCCCTTGAGTGAAACCATCTGCATACCCTTTTCTAGGGCTTCTTCTTTTTCTTTAGCTTAACTATGTCTTCTCAATAAAATGTTTTTCACATCAATACAAAGAGCTATCCTGATACCAGCATGTGTCAGCAGAAATTATGATCCCTCCTCTAGCATGGAGGAAGCGTGAGTAAATTTTAATACCTCTTTGCTCTAATCCGCGCATAAACAACTTCAGCAGAATCTTTTTTGTCACTTTCTACTTTAAGCTTTTCAGACACAACATCTCACTTACTTTCGTAACATAAAAACTGAATGCTACCTATCTAACCAGATGACCTTCCACTATTTGCTTCATAGTCTACAATACACAAAATCCGAGCGTAACAGAGCAACATACAGCTTTCCAGGTGGTCACTCAGGATCACGTCTCAGTGCCAGATTCAGACACTATTAGATTTGTCATGGCTTCATTTTGATTGAAGAGAAGATGAACAGTTATTTATGTCATCTCATAAAACTGAAGAGGACAAGATCTTGCACAAAACATTTAAAATGTTGATGCGTTATAGTAAGCTCTGTTATTGTTTGTTTCAATATTTAATTCATTTGAGAGAGGGAGATGTGTGTTTCTGATCCCACATAAAAACCGTGATGACTGTGAGCCTTGGCATTTGACAGAATTTGGTTTGGTACCCTTCACTTATATTACAATTCATTTCTACTTGTCTCTAAAATATAAATACACAAAGTATTTATAATTTCACTGGGGGGTTGGAAGGGGGGGGATTGTTTGCTTTTTTCCTTTTTTTTTTCTTTGAAATCAGCAAACTCTTGTGCAGCTACTGGTATACACCAGTACAATATTTAGGTCTTTGATGTTTTATGTTTCTGGCTTTTATTTTTGCATCATCTACCATGATGCCGGACAGATAATTCTACCTTATTATTTCAGATGATAGAAAGCACGTTAGGACCATACTAAGTCCCACACAGTGAAGTTTTAACTGTTCTGCCAACTTCAAGCATGAAAGCACAGTGAAACTGTTTATATGTTTAAAATTAAAAATATTTACGAGCATATGAAGGATCTAGATCCTAGCTGATATAACAGCTGTATGTGAAGATCCTTTGACCATCTATGGTAATCCTTCCCAAAGTGAAACATAGCTACAATTAGTATAGAAATGAAGTCCTTTCCAAGGAATAGTTCTAAAGGCATTCATCAACATAAAATAAGGATAGTTAAAAGATATTTATCTAACTATGTACTCAGACATCTTCAACTTACTCTGAAAAATATTTAGTCAAGAAACATAGCAAAGCCTTGGTTTCATATATCATTCATGAAATGGGAGATATCACACTATCCTCAGTGTGCAACTATCTGTTGTGATTTGAGAATGACGCTTTCTAAATCATCTTCAGTCTCACTTTTTGCAGGACATACCAGATTTTAAACTGGCTCAGTGTCTTCTAGCTCACGAGAGGTGATTGTCACCCATCTGAAGACAGCTTGGCTAGAGGTTGCACCTGAAAAATAACCCTTAATTTCAAGAAAAAACACAATTCATTACACAAATACCTTTTCAAGTACCTTCTTATTTATAAGCACCTGTATAATGAATATAGAATTCCCAGATTAAAAAAAAAAAATCACCATTTTCAAAAATTGTCGTTTATTCAGCAAACACATATCAAATTCTGCAATGGCCTCCCAGAAATTTCTTATGGCAGAGCCTTGGAAGTGACTACATATCTACGTATTTCCTTTTTAGTTCACTCTCACAGGGATGTAAATATATTTATATATCACATACATGAGAGTTGTTTAAAAATTTTTAATCTCGTAAATGATAAACCACAATCTGGAAATTCATTAATCACTAGGAGATGTTATTGTTCAAATCCTCAGAATAACTTAAGCGCTTGAGTGCTTTGTTTCCTTGCCTTCTTTCTGGCTTCAAGTTAGTGTAATTCCACTGACCTTGGCGACGAGACTTTGACATTGGTCCAAGAAGCTTCATGTTTTAATGGGCTATGATGTCATGTGCAACAAAAAGCTTATGTTCAAAGAAAAGGCCATCAACAATAAAACACTGAAATCTTATGTAACTGAATATAGATTTCACTTGTACTCAGCAATGCATATTAATATGGCAGTGAATCACTGCAGCCTGCTACTGTAAGCAGTACCATTTTAACAGGAGGCACTTAGAATAAATCTTGACAGTATATGAAAAATGTTTCCATTTTGCTTTGCTTTAAATTGCTAATCAACCGCTTTCTCTTGATTGCTGTTTCCCAGTTATTTCAAGAAATAACTACATGTTCAAATATACAAGCACCGTTCAAATAAAAATAAACAGAATCAATGTGCTTTTAAAGCTGTTTATGATTGTATATGAATGACACATTAGCTACACTTCACAATAGATGCATTGTAGGAGGTTTTCTTTATAACTGAAACGTACTTTTCGCAGAATAGATTGCCTGCTGGGAACTGAGCAGGCTGCATGTATCTTAACCTATATGCAGGTGGCTTCCAATTGAAGGCATTTCATCTAATTAAAGGCAGAGTTGTGACCTGGCTGACATAAGATTTTCTGGGTATTAAAAATGCAACTCTTTTTGTCCTGCACATGCTGTCAGTGCTCCTCTAGCTGAGGCAAGGAAGTGTGTATCTCATCAGAGATGCCGCCTTTACCCATTATCATTCTATTTGTTTTATCATTATGTCTATAGTTCATAGACATAACTATATCCTGCCTTACAATAGGATGTTGACTGCTCAAAGAAACTAATTTTTATATTTTTCCCTTTGCATTTTGATAGGTTAGAAAATGAGATATTACTCTCAACAGTTGCTTAGATAACTCAATTCTCTGTTCTCCTGGTGACTCCCAAATGAAAACCAATAATATTACGCTGAGAAGCAGCAAGCCATGGTACACTGAAGTGTTTTTAATGTATGCTAAACCATCTTATTAACCTTAAGCTTAAGAACTCCATGGCATATTTTTGAGTTTTGTCAGCTGGTCCGTTACTAAGTAATTGTATAAAAAGAGCTCTCTTTTTTATGGGTAAAGCATCTGTCTAACTTGTAGGTGGGGGAAATAGAGCAGAGGGAGATTTTTCAATAGACCGGCCGACACAGAAAGAACATCTATTTGGGAGGGACATCTGTGCAGTATCAGGGATAGCCCTGTTAAAAATTTTTTTCTTTAAAAGTGGTTGGGGGACACATTTAAAAATGGGAAGAGGTTTTGATTTAGACTCCCAGCAGTTCTCCTGAGCTAGTCTTGCAGCAGCACCAGACTTAAGAAATCCTTCAGTCTGAGTGAGTGAGGTCGTGGCTAAGACCTTGAGGAGTTTAAACACACTGTAGTGCCCAGATCCCTCACTCTCAGAAACTCACTGATAAACCTGTTCAAGGAGCTTGGGTAGGAGAGTACATAGCCTGGACTGCATTATTTGGCAACTGGTCAGCATATATTCCTTCCAAACAACCATAGGAGGCCCTAATTTGGTCAATGTGCCTTCTTAAATGATTGTGTGGAATGCACTATGCATGAAAACTACGCACCATTCTGCATTTCCACATAATGGAATAAACTCTACCGCTATGAGTTCTTAAAAACAGTAGAAAGAAAAGAACATTTCCCGTATTTGTAAGGAACTTCTTAACTTGTTAGAGCATTTAAGTGCTAAAGTACATAGGGAAGATAAAAACTTGCACAAGCTGTAGAAAGTGTTTTTAAAGTTCTTAAGAACTTTAAACTTACATTTTCATCATGCAAATGTACTTTGCAAATGAAGACTAAATTACTACCAAGATGACCCTTCAATTCAAACCCCGAAGATGAGGGGACACAATTAGAGAAAATGCCATTTGCTAATTTGGGATCATACAGCGACTGCAATTTTATAATCTCTGCAAGAATTTTAGGTGAAGATACTCGCAAAAATTATATGAAGTTGAAATTGCTTCCTACTGGCTTTTTATTTAACCCATCTTAAAACTCGATAAAGATTCTATTCTCACATACTGTGTAGACATCTACAATAGAAAGCCCGTATCATTTATTGTTTGTACACAGCAGTAGATGTTTTACGCAGAGGCAGCTGTAGATCAACTAAGTTAATTCCCTAATGGTATTCAGATGATTCTGTAGCTTATAAACCCACCTAAGAAAATATCCTAAAATAGTGTATTTTAAAATTAATGGATACAATGAATTCATGTGTATCAAGGATTATAGCCAAAGAATATACTATTTCTAATGTTTAGCCTGCTTTCATTTCTTGCTGTTTGTCCCGGGCATGATTCAAAGTAACAGAAGTTAATGAAAGTTATCTGCAAGGTTATTAGTTAAAAAATACCAAAATAAAATATTGACCTTACCTAGAAGGTAAGAAGATACTATTCTTTTTTTGTCTTGAAATATTTTTTTAAAGAATATATTTTACTAAATGCTTCTTTCTTCAAGTTAAACCTTCCCTAAACTGTAGTAATTAAAATAAAAACATCAAATAGAGCATAAATATGAATCAGGGGACCTTCCTCTTTTGGTGCCAATTTTTGGAACATCAAGGGATGTTTTGTGTTTTACTGTGGACTTTTAAGGGGTTGCTGCAGCTGTGGAACAATTTTTAGAAGTCCTGCAATTTCTCTGAAGTCCGCACAAGGCAAAACCATTTTCTGGCCTCCTCCTGGAACAGGGAAAAATATACCTGATATATCAACAGTGACCATGATGAGGCAGGGAGGGAAGGGGAGAACACACAGATCAGCCATACAAATGCAGCGTTAAAGTTGTCCCAGATTTCTCCAGTTTTGAGGTCTTGGACTACCAGTAAAATTGCTGAAAGAACCAATGGCCCTTTAAATAGAAAAGTCAACAGAATAGCAAAGAGGCTTGTCATTCATTGTTCTTCATATGAATAAAAAATCATTAAAGGAGCATGTGTAGACAATGGTACAGATTCTTTGATGCTATACTTGCAAACCAAAATATACTAAGCTTTTACATTTTCCAAGAAGATACTAATCTGCTCATTTTAGGAAGCAATGGAAACTGGATATCAACCATTGAAATAGGAGATCTCTTTCTTATCAAAATTAATCATCTATCCAGTAAATCAGCTAATTATGTTCCAAACTTTATTCCACATGTTGCTATTCCAAACTGACTTGACTTTTTGACAAATGTACAGGGCTTGGCTGTGAGTGATGCCTTGACCTCTAATCTAAGGAACAGCTCCCTGTCTTTTGCATAGATTTTACATAGATTTTAAACACTGATCACTATGGAGTTTAATTGTTCTTATAATTTCAGTCATTTTTGATTTTTACAGATTTCTTTTCAAATTCCCAAAGAAACTCACATTATCATAAGCAAATATTTGATTTGCTTAGCCCCATGAGAACCTTTTTAGCTGTGGAGCAGTAGCACAGAAAAGACTTGAAACCCAGGTGTGGTCTATCCTATTCCACTGGTGATAAGCAGTTTTTCCCCCAAGCAAGGACTGTGATTAATTTAATTATTGTGCCTCTTTTTCAGTTTTACTTCCTACAGTAAATTTGCAATTGTGCTTTAGCACTAGTTTTAGCGTTGAACATACTGAAGGAAAAAAGAATGCCGTTCAGAAGAGAAGCATTATGTATATGAACTTTTTACGACATTTTGAAAACATGTAATTAGAACTTTCATCTGGTAGTTAATTGTGCTTTCACAGGTGAAAGAAACTGATTTCACTCAAAAAGGAAGATGTTAGTAGAGAAGATTTAGCTTGGTTTTGCATTTTTCACACCTAGGTATTTATCTGAAAAGCATAAAAACTTTCCATCTGAAAATGGCTCTTGAGATATTAGTTTAAATAGATCTTTATTTATCACAACTGTAATAGCCAGTGCTACTGTCACCAGAGAGCAAAAAAATCAACTTAATTGGAAAGGATCTGCTGGCAGGAAATACTCTGCTAGCAGAGTTGCCCACACTGTGGGGTCCCAACGATCCTACGTACTGGAGAAAACTCTTCTGTCAATTTTTCTTTCCATTGTGTTTATTTGGACCTTTTTCGTCTGATACAGCAGACATCTGAAAACTGTGAGTATTTTTTATTCTCGTGCACTTTTCATATTATCTATGTAAACCCATACATATCCACTAAAACTGTAAAATACTTTATGTTGATATATTTAAGTTTCTTTTACTGGAGCACTCAAAACATGGTCAATAAAGTCAGGATATAATTTTCCAGTGCTTTGAAACAGCACAATTCCACTGTAATCACTGTGTGTATCTAAAAGATAATGGCTGTATATAAGTAGATAGATAGATATTAAAGAAATTCTACAAACAGGATGCTGTGTTAAAATAGAATGATGAGCCCATCTTACTCTGAAACTTCATTTTATACACGGATCAGTACAAAGAAACAGGGAAGTGAGGAACAGAAATAGAATAAAAATACTGAGCTGTTAAGAAATAAATAGAAAGAGGTTAAGAAAGAGATGTTAAACAGAACAATAGAAACAGTTCTTGCTGTAGTAAACTTGAAAAGAAATAGGAAGTCTAATTTCATTTAAAATCAAATACAAATATCAAATCCTGTATTAACAGAAACCACATTGTTCGAGAATTGACTATAGACTTCCCCTTCACCACTGCAATGATCTGTATCCAACCTAGATTACCAGAAGGCATTGTCATCTGAAGGAATTTTTCATATCTGAGAGAAATGGATGGCCTTCTCATATGAATACATAGCTTTTTATGATTCTCAGAGATGCAAGGGGCTGAACTGGTGCTGAGAATTTACTATCTCCATTACAAGAGATGTCACAGGCACGTTGGAAAAACAGATTATGAAAGCTTGTACTGCACAGTTTTCTTTTACAACTATAGATGAAAAAAGGGCTAAATGTTTCAGCTCTCTAACAATTTGTGAATGTCTGCAACGTGGGAGGCTCCAATGCACAGTCAAGTTATGATGTCTTAATTGAGTTACAGTCTTTTGTCTGTTAATCCAATGGCTTTGTATACACATATAGGTAATGCAACTGCTTAACTTTGTCATTGGGCAGTAATTTAAACCACATGGTCTTTAACATTTAGGAATCTGGGAGCAGTTCACGCGTAGTTACTGTGCCTCAACATGAAGGGATTGCGTTGTTAAAAGATACTAATTGTGGTTTCGTGTCTGAGCCCCCAGCTTTGATTTTCAATAGCGCCCCCTTTTTTTTTTTTCTATTGATGTAGATTTGCCAAATGCATGCCACTCTTCCACTCACAGTGGCAATCACGGAGATATCAAAGATAGTTTGCAATTAACTTGTTCAGGTACTGGTGAGCACGTCACTGCAGGAGCCTGCAGCTTGGAACAGAGATCAGTTCCCCTTCTTTTCAAAGTAAAAATAGTACCTAATAACGTTTTTCTTTGTATCTGTCTCCACTTTTCCTATTCTTTCACCTCATATAATTAAGGTAGATATTGAAGTCAATAAAATATATCAAGTGCATTATAACCATTCTATTCCATTGTGAACATAAAATTAGATAGTGCTTTCATTCTCAGTCTAAGACTTAAGCCTGGACACAAGAGATTGATGACACTTTCATCCACTACAGCATTTTGTTAAAATCTGGTAATGTGAAGGGAAATAGAACCTCGGAAAACTCATTGCATATAAACTTAATATTCTCCCTCACTCTCAGCACAATTTGTGATACTCAAATGCACACTTTCCTAGTAAGCCAGTTTGATACTAAGAGATCTCTTAGATCTGATGCTTCGAGCAGTGTTTTCTTGATGATAGGAAGGGAAGCCATTAAGGACATTTTTACATTCTTTTGCTTTCTGAAAAATTCTACCTCAAATTTGCTAGCCTAAAATACCATGCGTGTCTGATTATATAAAACAACATCATTCACACGCACCTGAACTGAAAATGTGAAAAGATATTTTCTGGAAAAATTTTCCTTTTAAAGGTTACATTGTATTTAAATTTATCGAGATGGTAAAGCTATGAAATTCCAGCTTACACCTCAGGTCAGGAGCTATGTTCGCATAGTGGCAACCAAATCTCTGTTGAATTAGCTCTCCTGTTTTTCTGAGAAAAGCAATATAAACAGAAGATCAAATGCTTGTTGCTTGTTTCTTTAATATGTCAGCACCTTCTGTCTAGAGGGAATGTTGTGCCAGACAACATGCTGCATAAATTGTGTAGCAGACAAATTATATTACATCTTGTGGAGTATATATTGACAGAGAAGTGCCTTGAAATAACTAAATTATATCTTTTGTCTAAATCTCAGCCACCACATTGAAAATCAAGTGCAAGAGATGGTATTTGTCTGTCTGTTTTGCTCAACTGTGACAAAAAAAGCTCCTGTTGTATGTGTTATAAAGCAACTGCTTTCTATTAATTAACTTTACCTAAATATTTATGTCAATATATTTGCAAGCTCAGAAAGGCTGTAAATAAGATGATAAGACTTCCAATGTGATTGCCCTTTTAAAAGCCATTGCTTTGGGTTTTCTGAAAGGAGTGATCATGTCAGAGCACAGATAACTAGAACTCAATAACATAGTCTTTTTGGTATCTTTCGGATGAACGCTAAAAATTTATTCTGAACAATATTCTAATGCAAATCTGGAGGAACAGCCATTAAGAAATTTCTTTCCAAGAATATGGACATTAATATCAAATCAAAGATTAGGGAAAATTCATTCAATATACAAAGGATGGCCAGCAGGAGATACCTGAGAAAGGGAATTTTGCATATTTGATTTTATATATAAACTGCTACAGCTTAAGCAGGTCTGTGAAAATCTAACTCAAATTTCTTCCCACTGGAAGAGCTAAGTCCAATTTTCTTGTGTAATTCCATATTATCCTTGGTCCCCAGAGCTATGGAAAATCTTGATATTCAGTTTACCAGAGCTATCATCTTAGGCTGGAATTAACCTTTTTGTTTATATAATTAAAAGAAGCAAATAGTTGATATTCAAAGTTTAACCAGTAAAAGGTTCAGATTCTGTTACTTCTATTCATGTTTTCAGTGTTGGCATGGAGCATTTGGGGAGATGTTAAGGTGACTACTTCTTCATCAACTTTTTTCTTCTAGCTGTATTTTATGACATCTTTATCTATTGAATAAGAATACTGTAGGAGAAAATTTGGTCAGCAAAACTTATTAATTTGGCAGTGTTTCTGATCATTACCACATTTTAAACACCATTTACCACGAAAAAACAAAGATTTATACAATACATTGGGAATCAAGTATTAAATTCATCTTCTTAATTGCACAATTCTTAATCTTTCTGAATAGACAATGAAACTCACAGTTGCATGACTAAGTGCAAGATTTGACAACTTTTTCAATTTAGCACACTAAATTACAATTTCATTGAAGCACTCATTCTAGGTTAATTAAAATGCAAGTTGCCAGTAAATGAATTATGTAAATAAGATATTCTACAAGTCATGCAGTAATTACCAATCCTACATTTATAACCTTATTGATTTTCAATAACTTGCACTAAACCTTAAATGTGTAATGTGTAATTAAAGAAAAGATTAAGCATGAAGTGATATGTGAGAGGTTTTGAAAATAAACTGATATGAAATCATTACTTTTCATTCTTTTTCCAGTAAAACCTTTGGGAGATGCAAATTTTGATATGGTATATTTTGATCATAGCTTGGCCAATCCCAGCTTTCAGAAGAGTTAGGCAGTTTGCTGTAGACAACATAGAATCCCTCATTTCTTACTTACACAGTTTTAGAAGAGGTCAGAATGTCAGTTCTCTATATTAATCACATTATTTTTGTAACTGCTCAAGAAATAAATCTTATTAAATTGACAGGGTCTGGAAGGAATAAAAGATTAAGTTCATCTTCTTATTTCCCTCTTGTATTTTTTTTTTTTGTGAAGTTGGGTCCTAGGGACTTTCATGTGAGACACTCCAGCCTAAATATAAAAAAGAATCTTTCACTCTGTTGCAAGTTCGAAGGACGCTTTCTCGTAAACTTTACCAGAGTTTACCTGTGATGCAAATAATCAAGTCGAGAAATGGGGCATCTCTACTGCAGCCCAAACTGCGCTCTGGAGGTCTCACTCCCAGTGCCAGGTACAGGAGCTCACACAGGACTGTGTAACCCTCTCACCAGCCCGAGACTTGGTTATATTACAGTTGGAAAGTCTAAGCAAGAATTAATGGGCAAATATTGATCTCAAATTAATGATTACATTCTGAATGTTGTTTAATGATAAAATTAGCTTTGTAGTATCAGCTTGCTTCTCAATGTTTAAGTGTCAATAACAGTGTCTCAGAGACTAATTACTGTTTTCCCCCAAGAACCCCCCAAATTTTTCTCAATAATGTGATTTTCTAAAATGTGGAATGGTGTGGAAGGGGCGTTACTCAAACTCTTATAACTGAACGAGGTGCAACAGCACAAGTTATACATCTGCATACAAAAGTAGGAAATAAACATCCCTTTAGTTAATTAGAATTTAATTACTGTATCACTTCGTTAAAGATTTTTTTAAATTGCTTAATTTTCTTTTTATTGTAACTTCAGGGCATCCGAAAGGTATTACCATTTAGTAGTTTTCATTCCTCAGCCTTCCCAAGGAAACTACTGCAGAACATACTTTGTGGTACAAAAGCCTGCTGGACTTCACACGCTTTACATTACACGCGACGAGGTAATTGCCAGCTAGCAGTGTGATTTTAGCTGCTGCAGGCTAATAGCTAAGGTTCAGGCAACTGGCTGCGCCTGGAAAATACAACCTAGCCCTGGAAATAGTTTGGATAGAAGCGGGGAACAGCACTGGACGGTCTTGTCCATCCAGTCAGTGCTGCCCTTGGCCCACCACCCGGCAGCGCTCTCTCCCCTGCCCCAGCAGCTGCCCAGGGTCCCCAGCAGCAGCAGGAATTGGGGCTTGCCTCTTCTGCTCTTGTTTTAGCATAGGCAAAGCTGCCAGAGGAGTCATTCATCAATAGCCTTTATGCTCCCTGGAGAAATAAGGCAGCATTACACTTTGCTGCTATGTAGTGCTGTAATAAGCAAGAGAGGAAAGGAATTACTCTACTTTGTCCTCATGTACAGATATAGATATAACATTCAAAGGTAATATACAGGTGGGACTCAAATATTGATTATTTCATTTCTTGTTGATAATAGCTTTTAGTCTAAAATATGCATTTGTAGACCTGCTTTAAAATAAACATCTATTATGTTCACTTTTAGAAGTCCTTTGATGCAAGTAGCATCAGCTACGTTCAGTCACATTTAATGTGCTCTTGGAGCTTCCACAGAGGACACCACTCCTAAATTCATGCCTAGTTTATAACACAAAAACTGAATAATTTAGGTAGTTTGTCTGTGACAGTAAGTCCCAAAGGGAAGATACTGGCTGAAGGCAATTGTTGCTGCTTCTCACAGTGCTAGAGATTCCTTTGGCTCAAAAAGAGCCAAACAAAACTTCGGGTGTCTAGATAATCTAAAACCTTGTCTCCCCGCATCCAAGTGGCCAGGTTAAGAGAGAGGTCTATAGACTGTTGGAGGAAATTTTTCTTTGCCCACCTCTCTCCAGACCTTGGTATCCTCTTTTAAAATGGTCTGTAGATGCTGCAGTCTCATGTGATATGTTCTTTACCATGCTATGTCAGACAGCAAACATCAAGGTCATGTGTAGGTTTCAGCAATGCACAGGTAGTCTTTTCAGGGCCAAGATATGAGAATTCTGCTACTTTAGAATAAAAGGAGTATAAATTGCTTATGAGGGAGCAACAAAGAAATTGTGAGACAAAGTGGAAAAAGAAATTTGATTTGCAGCCCCTAATGGCACAAAGGAACTCAAGGTCTATGAAGACTCATTACTTTACTGTGTTATGCGGAAGCCTGAGAAGATGCTGGGCATGTGTATTGCTCTCGCAGATCTCGGTGGCAAAACTGTCTGAATTCAGCACGTGACATGAATACTTAGAACAACCTAAACAATCACTTTGATGAAGATTTAGACTTAATGGAAATATACAAGTGAATAATTGCTCCACATCCAGAAGACTTGCAAAACTGTTTGGATTAAGTGAGAGAAAGTAATTCCAGGCAAAGTCCAGGGCCAACGTTTCAGAAAACAAAACATTTAAACAACATTCTAGAAAGCAAAACTAAAGCCTGACTTTTGAACTAAAACACTAACTAAAAGTAAAGCATCAACTGAAGATTGTAACAAGCACTTCTTCCATAACTGGCTTTTTACCTATCACTCAAGTGACTATTGCAAAACAATTTTAATGTCTAAGTTTAGAAATGAATGTCACTTTCTTTCTTTCTTTCTTTGTCTTAAAAAAATAATACAAAAACCCCACAGGGTATTAAAAATCCCATAAGGGACATGGATTCCATTGACTTTAAAAGGTACTCAGTGCAGCAAGGGATCTGGGATGATACAGTATAAGGGCATTTGGACTGAACACCAGGCAAAAGCTTGCTAACAATGACATGTGATAGACTGTGGAATAGTCTCCCCAGGGAAATAGCAGTGCTTGATGCCTAAAACTAGACTAGATAAAACAACAGGAAACACCCTATTGTGCACAACACTGCAATATAGCACAGCCAAGAAGTGACTCACTTGCTATTTCTCTTCTCTCCTAAAATCTATAATTCTGTGATATTGTTGTGGTTACAGGTAGTTTTACAGCTCTGCGGATAATATCCATTAGGCAGTAGAACACCAATGACTATGTAGAAAATCGATAGGGAAGTTTTGTCATATTTAAGATCAGAATGGAAGGCTTGCGGCAGAATGGAGCAGGGTGCAGATTTTCAACCAAATTCATTTCAAGAGCAAAGGAAGTTCTGAATAAACCACAGCCCATCACCACGTGCTAAAAGCCTTGTTTGAAAAGGAAAACGGGCTCCAATGTACATGAAGGCTCAGAAGAACACTGGGCAGAAATAAGAGTCGTGCATAAGTGTTGGATCTATCAGAAGAAGTTATCATCACTGACTATTTTGGGCTGAGTGCAGCAAAGTTCTCTGCTGCTTCTCATGTATTTCTGTGCCTGGACATTCCTGCTAATCTTCTCTTCTGCTGAGAACAGAATATTTCTATCTTCTTTTTCTGTTCTATAGAACTGAAACAATAACATCAGCAAAACCGTATATAATATAAAAGATGCAAAGAAATTTCTTGCTTTGAAAACTCAGTGAGAACAAAGTGGTAAAAGACCATGAAAAGAAATAAACTCACAACGTAGAATGGCTGGAAGTGTCAATTTGCTTTTAACTGAACAGAAAAAGGTGTTTCTTTGCAGGAACAAGAAAATTGCACTGGGACTAAAATAGTACCACTTGGTTTAAGCCTGTTGTTAATGGCTAGAAGGATAGCTACAAAGGAACACTGGTGACAAAGGCACATTTGTTCTGTTGAGTGTTACGGCTGTCTGTATGACAATGTGCTTTTCATATTAGTCCAAATAAATAGAAGCCTATTTTCTAAGCAAATGGAAATTGGAAGTGAGAAGAAGAGAAACAGTATCTGATCTTGATGTCATTGAGCTTTAGGAAAAATTAATTTATCCTTTGTTGTAAATTCTTTTATCGTGAGAATCTTTATCAACTGCAACACTATGTTTGCAGTGATGTCCTGAGGCAATAGCAGAAGAAATTCACTCAGTGCAGCAGCAAATGCTCAGCTTCAGATTGTACAGGGGCAATCAATTCAAAGCACAAACAATAACATTTAAACAAATAATAAAACCGAACAAAACAAAGTAACTATTTAATTAAAAGGCAGCCTCCTGAGAGATGAAGGGCTTAGAGAAGGAGGGAGAGCCCCACAGCAAATCTTCAGTGGGAAGACTTGCATGAGGAAAAGCAGTTCAAAAGAAAAATTGCTTTCAGAGGAAAATGGATTTTTTTTTTTTTTTCAAAACGTGTTAAATCAGATTTTAAAGCCTAAAGATCAAATGAAGTAAAACTGATGAAAAAGACTGATTTGGTAGATAGCTGCAAAGGATCATCCAGCTCCAATTCCTTTTCTTGAAACAGTGATGCAAAATTGGTTATGAGTGCAATCAAATCTACCTTCTCCCGACTGCAGATGTCCTTTCAAGAAAAGCATGTTAATTTTTATAAATAGGGAGGGGTTTTTTGGCATTGCCTTGAATGGACACAATATAAAGCTCTAAATTTGCTTTCTCAGCAGTGAGACCAAGAGAAGGGCTACATAATGAATTAAATTCTTATCTCTAGGGGTGATGCCAGCAGATCAGCTATGTTCTGTGGAAAGAAATGTACGTGCTTCTGATCTTTAACCATACTTAGTTGCAAAGGCATTGCTGCAGCTTACTCAGTGTTTTATACCGTTCATTGGTCGGGCAGCAGTCTTTAGGCACCAACGCTAGTTGATCCAATGCTTTTCACAAGCACTAACTCATTTCCTGCTATCTGCAAGTAAATAATGAAGGATCATAAGCCATGGATTTTTCAGGAGAGGCCGCTCAGCCGGGGTGATGAGATCATTCTGGCTGAAAGTCCTGTTATGATCAATTAGACACCACTTCTGCCTGAGGTAACGTATCATTTCAAGAAGGTCTGGGAGAAAGGTACTTATCATTTCAGACCAAACATCCCTGAAGATGGTATCAAACATTAAAGAAACCCAAACTAAACCAAACCCAAACCAACCAAACAAAAAAACCACCAGAGCAATAAAGAAATCCAATAAATTGTGACCTAGGAAAAGAATCTGGGAGAGTATTTGAATGTTCTTCAAATGTCTTTTTGAAAAAAATTTTGAACTTCAGTAAGTCCTGTCTTCCTTCATCTTGTGAGGGTCTTAGGAAGCAAAAAGTTGTCCATTTATGAAGGTCTGACATACTGTAAAGCCGAGTTCATTTTAGCTTCATTAGCAAGCAATGGAGTATTCAAAAGAATGACTCATGCTGGGGAAGACCCCAGTACTAGTGATGGTTACTGGAGGTCATGTACTCTGAAAAGTGGATGAAAGAAGAAAAAGAATGCAAAGCTTCTAGGGAAAGGTAATAATTTTTATGAAAGCAGATGATCTGTTGGGGGGAAAAAACCCCAACATAACGAGACTTATAGGCTTAAAAGCACTTATTGAGTCCGAAGCAGCAGACATTGCACATGGTCTCTCTTTACTGCCTTTTCCAAGAAAATGGAGTGTGTGCTCACAGTTTAACTTTCCTGATATTCTGCACATCTGTGTTTCAGCAGAACTTTGCTGGCAAAAAAGACACTGCTTGTTTTCCTCAAGAGGCCAAATTCAGTGAAATACACATTAGCTGTATTGATTCCTATGTCTTTTTCCAGAGGCTTTGTGGATAAATATTGTATAACTTACCAAAACATAACATACCAAAACTTCATTGAAATTGCAAGGTACACATTCCAACGCTGAGAAATCCCATATAAAGGCCACATAGAAATGACTCCACTGTGTTGCCTGCAAGCAGTAAGGGATGGAAACAGTCTTCAGCCCATTATATCTCGGCAAAAATGGGATGCAGTTTCACAGGACGAAGAAATGGAACCTCCTTCAGTTTTCGCTTTTGCTGAGTTTCAAAGATTTCCTGTAAGTGACTGAGATGTTTGAATTTATTTTATTTCATTTTTGTCAGTTTCATGAATCTTTAATGATGGAATTATTAGACAACATAAATGTGAGTTTCACTATAGCTGTTCTGGGTCATCCCTCAAATACACACTTCAAGTTCAAAGGGAACTCTTGGCTGCTTAGTCCTTTTGAAATGGCTGCATTTATTCAAAAGGCTCACTTCTGGCCTCTCTTTTTCTGGAAGAAAGTATTCAGCCACATCCATGTGTACCTTCACTTTCTCACCTCAAGCCCGATCCTGAACCTTCTTCCATTTTCATCCTGCCAGGAAAGTTTCTTTTCAAAGTAAATAAAGGTAGAGTAAGGATTTCGGGAATGGCTGCCGTTGTCCATATTAATTTCACTGAATTAATTGCACTTTAGTTTTAGGGGTATAGCTTTTGTTCTTTCCCTGACCCATATCTCTTCAATCCAAACATACGTTGCTCAATAGTTTAAAGTTCCAGTCTTCTAAAGAACTCAATTTTTAGGACAGTTTAAGATACACATTATTACAGACAGCCTGAAGCACAGAGTATCTTTCAGAAGAGGAAAAAATTATGTGTTTTTTGCTGACAGAACTAAAGTAGAGGAGTTGAATTTACAGCAGTTTGTGCCCACAGGCAAAGCGTACAGTTGTCTTCAGTCCATTCTTTGGAGCTACAAAGAATCAATTATTTTTCCTGTGCTGCTGTTGGGCTTAGATCTCTCCACAGCACTGTTAACTAATTCTTGAGCCACACTTCAGCAGTTTTACTTCCTGTGAAATAGATGAATAATAGTTGTAATTATGTGCTACTGAGTAATCTGAGAGCAAGTTTCTTCCCTGGCTCACAGTACATGAATCTTAATTTGGATTGTAGATTTCTAATAGTTTCCTGGTTCATAAGCAAGTGAACGGATTTCAAGTTTTTGGAAGCTAACAGTCTTGTTTGGAAGTACCAGTTAGTACTTCTGCTGAACGGGTAGACTATCTTGTCGCTTTTTAGCAAAAAGAAGCCTTACACGTCTTCATGAGCAATGGTCTTACTACTACTTTTCCTATTAACATCTAGTAGCAATAGAATAAAGCACTCCATCTTTTTTGTTTGGTGTATGCTTTGTAATCTGTATGCCCTTGGCAAGATATTGGCAGTCCCGTTTTCCTCACAGTGAACTGGGTAAAGACAGTTACTGAGCTGCTGAGCACAATACACTGGGTAAAAAACAAAGCCAGGAAAAGAACCATGAGACTTTCCACGTGTCCTGCTTCATTTATTAAAATTTTCCTATAGAAGACCTTTTTTTCCTAGTGTTAATAAGATTTCTGGTAAATTCTAATTACAGCATAAGAGATTAAGTTTAAGTGCCATCTATATTAAAAAAAAAAAGGCAGGAAGAAAACCCACATGAATCCCATTCTGTTGTCTCTTACAGTGTCTGAACTATCACTGCAAGTTTTCCTTACTGACAAAAAGGAAAGAATCTTAGTGAAATATAACACTATATTCAAACCACATTTTTTTGGGGAAAAAAAAAAAGGCTACTTGAATCTCACAAATCTAGTACAATGACAATAACCAAAAGCTTTTAAAAATCAGACTTCATTGCAATAGCTATTTTTGATCTTGCCTGAGAACACAGCACATCTGTCACTGGACAACAGGAAAATACTGTGCTGAGATACAGTCCAACAAGTGAACACACCATTTTGTTACATTTTACTCTACTCTGACCACTCTCCAGATTTATATCGCAATTACCAGAGCTGAAAATGAGAACATAGAAGCGTTTTATGACCAATTCAGGGAGTGATTGACAAAAGTGTAGGAATGATACAGGCATAGTTACCAGTAACCTCAATATAAACTTTGGTACTTGATGTACTATTAAAAGCTGTTCCACCAATATATCTTGATTTTTATATAAGGTCAGAGACTTTTGGTGCTTTCTAATTACAATAGATTGAGCTTGATGAGTAATCCATTTAACTTTAAGACTTCTCATTCAAAACACAATCTGAAACTAATAACCTCCATTTATTCCAGAAGTCCTGTCCTAACTTTCCTGTCCTTAATGTTTTCAGCTGTTTATATTCATATTAAAGTCATCTGTATGCACTAAGGGACATATAATCAATTCTTTGATCTAGCCTTCTGAATTTGGGACTTACATCATAGCTCAGCTCTTGTGATGCACAATATCCAGCACAATTATGAGCTAAGGATGAAATGGAATATGAGTGGCTTGAACATGAGGAGAATATGAGTGATTTCAACAAGGAGAGGTGCCGTACTGGACCTTGTTCTCCCCAACAAGGAGGGCATGGTGAGGAATGTGAAGCTCAAGGACATCCTCTGCTGCAGAGACCGTGAGATTGTGGAGTTCAAGATCCTAAGGGCAGCGAGGAGGGCACACAGTAAGCTTGCTACCTCAGATTCAGGAGAGCAGACATTGGCCTGTTCAGGGATCTGCTTCATAGAGTACTGTGGGATAAAGCCCTGGAGAGAAGAGGGGCCCAGGAAAGCTGGCTAATATTTAAGGATCACCTCCTCCAGGCTCAGGTGTGATGCATTCCAACAAAAGCAGTCAGGCAAAAACACCAGGAGGCCTGTGTGGATGAACAAGGA